>JAEQBH010002251.1:0-600000 GCA_016808115.1 Tetrastigma voinierianum | reverse complement strand
CATAAATTTCTTCTTCCTTTCTTTTCTTTCTATTTCCTCTTTTCTTCTCGACTTTTGTTCTTTCTAGTTCTCGCTTTTCAACCCTCACGGGTTGCAATCGCTCTTAGGCTCGCCGCTCTGACGGGTTATGTAATTGTGAACTCCATTTGGTGTAATTAATGAAATTGTGTTTCTGAAAATTTATGTGTTTTGTATCGCCTTATTTTTATTGTGCTCAGCTTACCGATTATCAACGTGAACTAACCTCAAGGGTTATGGCGTTTGATGTTGATTTATTCGAGGATGGATCGGCCCTTACGGTTCCTGACTAGACCCAGCTAGGCTGTTCGGCCTAAGCCCGTCCATTAGGGGGGCATAAGGGCGCTAGGCTCGAGGCCTACGAACCTTGCCCATACTCATTCATTGTGCCCTAGTAAGTGAAGCGTCGTCAGGATTCAAATCGTTTGGAAGGGTGATGAGTCAACGACATATTTAATGCACCCGTAGGTGCTAGACGCCTTATTCTTAGGGAATCATAGTTGGATTTTACTCGCTCCCATCACGTCTACACAATTTTCTTGTTTCCCTTCCATTCTAAAGCTTCGCCGATACTCGCTATAGGTCATGGTTTCGGCAGATAGTCTTTTCTCAGCGCTTGTTTCTCCCTATCTTCCGTGTAAGCCTTGTTTTCACCCCGAGTACATTAGATTCCGAAGATTCCAGATGTGTCCGCGACTCCGGAACGTAGGGAGGTGTTTTCTGCTATGCTAGAGTCAGGGGTTTTTCCCTCGCCTGGTAGGTTCATATGCGTTCTCTCCCTTTTACTAGTTTGGTATTATGACATGGAATTGACTCTCATTTCCTATGTTCTTTTGTTGTCAGTTCATTTTAGCCATGAGAGTGTCAAGAAGAGACTTCCACTACCGCCGGGTGCAATGAGAGGGCTCGTAGGATATGCCTCTCGTAAAGCAACATAATTTCTTCTTTGTTTATGGATGAGTTGAGGTCCTATTGCCATATTCCTAATAATATCGATTTTGAGTTGTCGGACGGTCCGACCGAGTCCACTATTGGTAAGGAAGATGGTGCAGTATATTTTACCCGGGAACATCTCACAACCAGGCTTCGCTTCCCCGTTTCGTCTTTAATCAAGCAATTCCTACACTTCTCCGGAGCGCCGCCGCCGCCCATTCAATATTATTATTTAGATCCCGACCGAGTGTGAAGGTGACTGAACCCTACTGAACTGGATATTTTATTGGTAGAGGTTTTCTTTATTTACACATCAAGCTCGGGCAGATAAATCCGCTTATCCTCGTCATTTTTAGCCCCTACGTAGTTACAAGACTCTCGACTTCGCCTAAGACCGAGGCGAAGGGCATGATCTTAGTCAGAGGACCGTGGTATGAGACCCCGGGATCTCTTGACCTCCCATTTACTTTGAACCGAGCAATGTCATTCCCAAGTGTGTTCAAGTTGTGGGATTTATATGTCGTTGTACGTTTATCCTACGTATTTTCTTAATAAACACTTTTTCGTGCAGGGAAAAGCCCGAGAGGTAGACTAGTAAACTGGGTGGAGAAAGCTGGCTTTAAGAACATTCAGAAGTTACTAAAGATTTTTGAGTGGGAACGACATCACAAAATTCTCTTAACTGTGAAGAATCTTCATGAGTTGAGTCGCAATCCCCCTCCCTATATTCTACCAGTTATTCCTCGCCCTCTTCCCACAAAAATAGTGGAGGGCGAGCATTACGTTATTGCCTAGCTTCTGACTTTAGTCCCGAGCAGCTCGTCTCCAGCCCAGACTTTTGATACCGAGGTGGTTAGTCAGGAATTGGTGATCAATCTTCGGCTCGAGTAGCCTTCTTCTGCTAGACAGGATTCCGGCCCTACCCCTCAAGCATCTAAGGAGGTTAATAGGGGTAGCTGTCTCGAGCGTCTTCCTTCTACAAAAAAAGGGTTCTCTTCCTGCCCCCCAAGCATCCAAGAAGGGAAGGCGAGTGCCTGAACGAGGAAGAGCGCCTGGCACGGGGGCGGAAGATTTTGTCCCTATCTAGCCGCCCCCCTACTAGCGAAGAGGAAGAAGAGACGAGATGGTCGAATTGTTTGCAAACTTCTCGCGCATGAAGCACAAACGGAGCGCCTTGCTGAGACCGATGCTACCCCGAGGTGACAGTGAGGGCTTGGATCAACATCCAACCGGGCGGGTCCGAATCGGCAAAAGGAGAAGTTGTTGTAGACTCGCCTGAGATAGGCTTTCATGGCCAAACGGCTTATGAGATCGCGCCCTAGGCAAATTTAGGAGATGTCCCTCTAACTCATGATGAGGTCCGTGAGGGCATTCCCTCGGAGCAAACTACTAGCCGGCCAAATAAGGCTACGTCTTCTAGGTTCGAGCGCAGTGAGGTCGCCGCTTCCGATCAGTCACGCTATTCCTATATTCCATGTGGCTGCTCTCCTCGTGAGGATGACGGCCCAGTCTCAAGTGCAAAGAGATCAATCGCTAAGCTATCTAATCATGACCGTCGCCCCATTTGAAATAATTATACGGCAATGCTTCTGATGCCTGTGGAGGTGTCAGGGTCGAGGAAGGGTGAAAAATATGTCGTTTCAATCCCTACCTACACTTGGAAGGAAGATCTCAAGCAAGTGGTCGAAGACGGCATGCTGATACGCAACCACAACTTCTCATTCCAATCAAGTGGAAATACAGATGTTCTGCGATTGGTTTTAAAGATCACTACCTAATTCATTTCCTTGTTCTAATGCATTCTTTACAGCTGGCATCGCTTATTCAGAACATGACCTACCAGCATCAAGAGTTCAAGACTTCTACTGAGGATGCGAAGAGGCCGCGCCACGCCCAATCGGGCCGCTTCCTCGACCACTGGGCGTTATGCTTCCTTAGCTAGCAAAGTCAAGCCTACTCGCTACCGAGAACTGAGGCCAGCTAAGGGTTGAAAGGATGGCCCGAAATGAGGCCGAGATGTTGCCTGGTCATGATGTGCCTCACAATGGCCCCAGACGCGATGACAATGCGGTAGGGAAATGCTAGTGGCTAGTGGAGTCCGAAGTTGACTTGTCCAAACGCCCTAGCTGCTGCAAAGGAGGCCAGCTAAGGCGGAAGGCAAGCATTTAGGCTAGCCGTCATGGGCCGATCAATCCAGTCTCTTTGCTACTAGAACTTAGGACTTTTTAGGATGAAGTGTCTACTATCCGGGCAAAGGCCCTTAAAGAGAAAAAGGCTCTGGAGGAGGCTTACGAGGAGGAGCTTCACGAATCTCTAAACCACATGGTACGGCGTTGTGCTTTACCATAATATTCAGGAAGTCAACCCAAAGTTTCGAACAGGATGCCGGACATGTCTAAGCCATTATCCCCGAAGTTTTTTATTAACCCTCGATGCCCCCCGGGTGTTGCCTTTGCTGCAGCCGCATCCATCGATGTTCGTTCTGGTGAAGTGACGAATGTGGTAGAGAGGGAGGCTCTCGCTGCTTCCCGATCCATCCATCCTCTTTCTTCCCGATCCAACTCCTTCGTCACAAATTACCCCTTTATACTCCGAGACGTTGTGCCCATCAATGGCCCGTAGTTAGGTTTTTTTCGAAGTCTCTCTTAATGGAAAGGGAGCCTCGCCTCGCTTCGCCGCGACGAAAGTGGCTTTGCAGCGATGGACCCGAGGGGGTCAGCTGGATTTCTGTGCTTTCTGGTTCACAATGACGAGTGGTCTGCAATGGCTATAAGCCACATGACGAAGAGTCTCTTCACGTGGCGAACCAAAGAGTCTTCGCACAGATGCCAGGTCACCCGAGGCGCGAGACTTATATATACTGGACTCTTTACTCCTTTTTATCGATCATTGCATGTCCAAGTCTTATAACTGTATCAACATATCGCATATAAAAAAATTCAAAATAAAACTCCCACCGTAATGGTGTTTACAGTGTCACATACATACAGCCCTGAGTCCCATTTACACGTACAGAAACTATACATTTACATTTACCAATCGTAGCCGCCAGAACCTGGGCGTTGATGAACCCCCTACTGGGCTTGTTGGCCCAGAGAACTTAAGATCACCACTCTTTTCCGTACTCACACTGATTGAAAACTCGTGGCTAAGTTTTACGCTTTAGCGGGAAATATACGTATTATGCAAATACACATTTATAGTAAGTATATAACAACAATGTATGTCTAATTTTCTTATGCATTCATATAATGAATTTATACACTTAGTTTATGCTTATAATGTACTTATGCTTATTCCTGATCTCCGCTGGAGTTACGTAGCTTCGTTCATTCAAAATCTTAGCTATTATTGCATCACATTTGTTGACTCTTATTCATCATTCAGGTTATTATCATATAACTATGGGAATACCTAGACTAGTAATAATAAATGAGTAAGATACAGCACAATAGGGCACCATGATATCAGACAGACATGTCGTGAACACAAAGCAGAGTACAAGTTACCTATTAGAACGTGCTCATTCATCGTGAACAAAGTGTGTCAGAAAGACTCAGCAGTGGAGCGCCAAACATTTCTATTAGAACGTGCCTACCCACGTAACATAAGTGTCGTAGCACTAGTAGGAGTGCCGAAGCACTAATCAGAGATGTGCCTGCCCACGTCGTGACAGAAGTGCCGTGTCATTTAATACCTGGTCTTAGGCATTCCTACAATTATATGTATTCAGAAACTTACCATCTTATTATAGGGCATGAAGTTTGCCCACATCGAACTCGCCGAGGCGAGCGGGCGCCACGAGACTCCGCGAGGTACGTATTACTTTTTCACTTAATTTCTTTCTTATCTTAACCTCAAAGAATCATTTATTAGGAGTTCTAATACTCCTGCATAATTATAAGCTTACCATGCAAAATACCAAAACCGGTCAAGTAGAACTAATGGTACGGCATTATGTTTGGTACCAGACTAAACCGTTCTAGTGTACAGATTATTTTCTCGATGGTACCATTCATTTTGTTTCTCGTGATAAGTACTCTAAGACCACCCCCGTTGTACGGTACTAAGTCATGATTCGCCCATAAAATGGCAATTCACCTTTTCTTCTACTTTCTTCCATAATTCTCTTCTATTCCATTTTTCATCAAAAACCAACATGGAATCCCTTCCAATAACTCCACAAAGGCCAAACCCTAGCCAAATAATCCAAGGATTCATTCCCAAGTTCACCAAACCTTACAAAACCATAGCAATAGGAAGGATCACATATCTAATTGATATCAACTAGGGTTTTTCAACATAACTTCCCATAATTTTAGAGTTAGGATGTTTTCCTACCAAAACCCTTGAAAGGGAGCAAGACTAATATCCAAAGAAAACCCTAGAAATCCATACCCAAGTAGTTTTTATACAAAATCATACTAGAATCCATACAACTTTAGAATTCCATACAATTCCATACCTTTGCTTTGCTCCTCTTTCTTCCTCTTCTTCTTCTTCCTCTTCCTCTTCTCCTCCTTTGTCCCAACCCGTATGAGCTTGTTTGGAGACCAAAAAAATGAGTTATTTTTGTCTCCCTCCCCTTTTTATAATTCAACTTTATTTTTTTTGCCTTTTAGTCCTCCCTCATTCTATTATTTCCACTACAAGTTATGTTATTTCCACTTTACTTAATCGAACAACTTATGACTTTTATGCCCTTTTGCAAATTACAATTAGCCCTTATGTCTTCAGACAATTTTCGGTTTTCTCAATTTCCATGTTTCGCATTTCAATTACGAAAATTCAATTTATGCCTACAAAATACCCTAAACATACAAAACGATTTAGTATATTTCGGTGTTACAATTCTTCCCCCCTCCCCTTAAAATAAATTTCGTCCTCAAAATTACTTGAATCAAGAGCCGAGGGTAATCGTAATTCTCATCAAGTTGATTCGTCTCCAGCGTCGCTTCTTCCATATCGTGATGTTGCCAAAGCACTTTTACCAAAGGGACTTTCTTGTTTCGTAATTGTCTTATTTCACGATCTAGAATAGCTTTCGGCTCTTCTTTGAAAGTGAAATCTTCTTGTACTTATATTTCTTGAATTGGTAATATGTGCGATGGTCATAACGATATCTACGAAGCACAGACACATGGAATACATCATGTAATTTGGCTAACCTGCAGGGAGTGCCAAACGAGGCTACCGGTCTAACTCTTCTAAAATCCTCATAAGGGCCAATGAATCTGGACTCGCCTTTTTTTTCCTAGTTTATATCTTTTCCCAACGTAGATACTTTTATAAAAACACTTTGTCTCCAATTTCATACTCTATATCCTTTCTTTTCAAATTAGCATAAGACCTTTGTCTATCACTGGTAGCTCTTAACCTCTACTGAATAATCTGAACTTTTTCTTCCATATCTTTTACTAAATCAGGACCAACAATCTTATGCTCGTCCAACTTTGTCCAACACATAGGAGTTCTACATCTTCTTCCATACAAAGCTTCATATATCAGGGCCATACCAATACCGGATTGATAACTCATATAGTAAATCTAATGTAGCGGAACATACCTATCCCAACTTCCCTTAAAAAATCTAAGACACAAATTTCGCAAAGATATCTTCCAATACTGAATCACTTTTCAGACGCCCATCCGTTTGTGGATGGAAAGCAAGTATAAACTCAATCTCGTACTAAAGATGAGATTGTAACTCTTTCCAGAACCTTGACTTAAACCGAGGATCGCTACTTGATACTATCACTTGAATGCCACGTAATCGACACCCCCATTCACATAAAGGGTCCGCTAAACGATCCATGGAGTGGGCCAAGCTCTGACGGTGAGAGTGAGCAAAGTTGTACTGGTCCACAATTACCCAAACTGTATCATGTTTCCTTTGGGTGAAGGGAAAACCGGATACAAATCCATACAATGTTATCCCCACTTCCACGTGGAATCGAAGGGGATTCAATAAACCTGATGGTACTGTGTTCAAATTCCCTTTACCTATCGACACGTCGACATTTAGACACATAATCGTAAATGTCCTTATCCCTCGCCACCGCAGTACTGCTTTCTGCAATATGGTACATTTTATTACTTCCAGGATTTAATAGAAAACAAAGATTGCGGGCTTTCTCATATAATATTCTCTTTTTCAAATCCATATCATCTTGGTGACACATAATCTGCTCAGACAACAAACTCCACTTCCATCTATGGCAAACTGCCTTATCTCCAAGATCACTTAATCGAACTATCTATCAGAATCCTGGCATCATTTTTCTCGAGCATTCACTCATCATTTGCTTTTAACCAGATCACATTCGCAATCGAGCCAACAAGGCTCCACTCTGGCGCCGCCCAATCATAATCTTCAAAGTCGCGCAAACTTCATTTTCCTACTCAAGGCATCCACCACTACATTTGCTTTCCCGGGGTGGTAATCAATTATACAATCATAGTCTTTCAACAATTCCAACCATCGATGTTGCCTCAAGTTCAAATCTTTTTGAAGCGCTTAAATATTTCGCACTCTTACGATCAAGTGAAAATTCTACATTTTTCTCTCCATAAATAGGTGTCGCCAATTTTCAAAGCAAACACCACAACCGTTAACTCCAAATCATGTGTGGGATAGTTTTGCTCATGCGCTTCAATCGGTCTGAAGCATCCCAAACTCATCTCGAAGCATCACTTTCTATATGACCGGTGTAATCCCTACCCGAAGTAGGCTGAGTGAACACTGGTGCTTCAACCAGTATTTTTAATCTTTAAAGTCGGATTGCACTTACCATCCCACTCAACTTCACCCTTCCGAGTAACCTTGTAAGTGAGGATGTTATAACCGAAAACTTTCGTATTAAATCTCCGATAATAACCTACTAAGCCCAAGAAACTTCTCACCCTAAGCATTTTCGAGGAGGTTTCCAATCTGGCAAATTGCTTTAATTTTCACCGGGTCCACTCTAATACCTTCAAGTAGACAATATGGCCTAGGAATGACACTTCCCTAAGCCAAAATCACATTTACTTAACTTGCAAACAACCGATTCTCTCAAGGCTCGTAATACTATCCTCAACGTGTCTATGTTCCTATGCATCTTAGGAATACAACAGATGTCATCACTATATCATTTCACAACAAATTGATCCAAACAGCTTTAAAACCCTATCTTCATCAATCCATAAATGAATTTCAGCAATAGTCAACTCCAAAATGGCATTACTAAAAACTCATGGGCTATAACTGCTCAAAGTCAGCTGGTGACATCAACCCTTTTTACCCGAGTCGGAGATTATCCTATCGCAAGTCTATCTTCAAAAGATAATTTGCTCCTCTCAATTGATCAAATAAATCTTCATTCTTGGCAATCTGTACTTATTCTTAATCGTTACTTTGTTTATTTGTCGATAAATAATGCACATCCGAAGAGTGTCATCTTTCTCTTCTTAACAAATAAACCCACATGACCCCAGCGAGACACTAGGTCCGAAGAAACCCTTATCCAATAGCTCTCAGAGTTGAGTCTTTAACTCCTTTCTCGCCCGCTTGAGCCATACTCTGGCAGTGTCCTCGAAATAGAGTCGCTCCCCTTATACAACCCCTAACAGAGATCCACTTCTTTTTCAAGTGGTACTCCCGATAACTCCTCGGGAAACACATCAAGGAACTCCCTAATCACAGGAATATTTTCTAAATTTACTTGCACTCTTTTGGAGTCAAGAATCAAAGCCAAAAAGGCTTCAAAACCTTTTCTCGAAACGCCGTGCTTTATACCGAAACAATCGCTCTCGTATTGATGCAACCTGACACCTCGATTGTTACTTTTGATAGGTCAAAACATTTAAGCAGAACTATTTTCTGTCACCAACTACTACCGATGTTTGATAACTAATCCATTCCCAAGATCAACCAAATCCCATGAAAAGGCAAGAATTAGATCAACCCGAGAATTCCCTATCATGGACCATTAAGGACAATTCTTATACATATAATTGACTCTAACACTATGCCCCAAAGGACTTGTAACAAGCAGGTCATGTTTAATAAATAACAAGCAGCAATTTATCATTCATTTGTTCCCATGCATAT
Source organism: Tetrastigma voinierianum (assembly GCA_016808115.1). Lineage (NCBI taxonomy): Eukaryota > Viridiplantae > Streptophyta > Magnoliopsida > Vitales > Vitaceae > Tetrastigma > Tetrastigma voinierianum. Next base: position 590,957 of record JAEQBH010002251.1, on the reverse strand, counting down.
ATATGAATGCGTAGAGAGCCCGATCAATTAATGCATACAGTCAATATTAAAGAGGAGTGAGTACAAGAATAACCCCAGATAGATCTCTCACGAGCTCCTCATAGCATAAGCTCGTGCTAGGCCGAGGCGGACGACCCACCGTCTCCTCGCTTATCACTTCTTCCTTACGAGCCACTTCGTCCTCTACCCCTACTCTGAGTCTGTGGAGGTACATTTGACCTCCCCACACTTCTCGAGGATTTTTAGAACTTCCCGATCCTCACTGACAGCTTAGCTATCATATGATTCGGCACCCACACCCAAACAACCCTCTAAGATCATCTGCAAATACCAAGATGATATTTGTGGCAGTGCGGGCATTCATGTTTTTCCTCTTATCCGGTTGAGAGGCCTCAACCGAAACTTTGTTTCATGGTAGGTCCTCGTCTCCTACCCCCTCAGAAATCGAACCCCGTACCGAATCAACTTGTGACTCTCTGTGTCTTCCGGCTATAACCCTCTTGAAAACTTTTTCTCTTTCTTTCTTTCGACTCTATTTTACTTCAATTTTTTATAGTCGTCGTACTGTAAATCGATAAAATTGACAACTCAGGTGAAGTAACAATTGAGGTACCTTTTGATGTGACCTACGTAAGCCTCCCAAACCGGCCCACATCCGAATTTTTCCAGTAGAAGAATGTGATTCCTATATCGAATTCTTTCATATTCGCCACCGTCATTTTCCTACTTAGAGTCAAGAATTTCTTCCATTTTTGACTCCTTGTAATCATCAAGTGACATACTGATAAACTCAGATGAAGTTGTCCCATGTAACCGGATTCGAAGTAGGATTTCTCAAACCACTCTTCCACTAATCATAAGCTGCACTCTTGCAGCGAATGAAACTCGCGACATGTGACCTGGGTCCACTCCGACATCTCGCTCATCTTAGAGCCCTTTCAAGTTTTTCTGCCAAAATCTACATCTGACTTTCCATACTCACAGACCATGAATCCTTCCACCATGCTTCGCATTGAATCACCTGAGCTCGACGTGAGTCGATCCAAGAACACCGCTATCCCGAGATTTTTATCAATACTTCGGTTGAAGAATTTTCATTTATCGTTGGACTCGACTCGACCGTGGCTAAAACAACTAAAGGATCGGGACGCTTTCTCAAATTGCTTCGCCTACAACTTCCCGAGGTGGATCCATTCTAGACAATACACAAAACAAAGACATCCGCATTAAACCAACACATTACTATGTAGGTACATCCTTAATCTAAGACTCTAAACGTCTAAACCCGTTTCGATAATTAACTCGTCACGCCCAGAGGCGCGAGAGACTATATACTGGGACTCTTACTCCTTTTTATCGACATCGTTTCGTCTAAGCTTTATAATCAGATTGCACATATCGTATATAAAAATACAAAATAAAACTCCCGCCAGAAGGTGTTTAGTTGTCACATACATACAAATCCTAAGTCCCATTTACACGTACAGAAACTATACATTTACATTTACCAATCGTGAGCCGCTGTAACCTACAAGTGGATGAACTTACTAGTGTACGGTCTGAAGAAAATGCTAAGATCACTCTCTCCTTCTTCTCTCGTACCCCACACTCCGATTCAAAACTGCCAAGCTTTACGCTTAGTGGGAAACATATGTATTATGCAAATACACATTTATAGTAAGCATATAACAATAACAGATGTCAGAATTTTCATGCATACATATAATGAATTTATACACTTACTTATGCTTATAACAAACTTATGCTTATTCTGGACTTCCCACTTGGAGCTGGCAGCTTATTCTTATTCAAAATACCCGTAGCTATTACTGCATCGTAACGATACACATTTCGTTGGACCTCTTATTCATCATTCAGTTATTATCATATAACTATGGGAATACCTAGACTAGTAATAATAAATGAGTAAGACATGCCATTGGTCATACCAAGATACTGTGACAAAGATCGGGCGGTCAGAGACAAAGCAGAGTACAGCACTTATTAGAACGCACCGCCCACGTAATGTATGTCAGAGCACTACCAGGAGTGTCAAGACCGATCAAAACGCGTCTCGTCACGCAATGTATGCCGAAAGACTCCAGTGTGAGTGCCGGGCACCAATCGAGACGTAGCCTCGCCCACGTCGCTACGTAATAAGTGACGTGGTCATTTAATACCTGGTCTTAGGCATTCCAACAATTATATGCATTCAGAAACTTACCATCTTATTATAGGGCATGAAGTTTGCCCACATTGAACTCGCCGAGGCGAAGCGAAGCTTCGCCGAGACGGCGAGGTACGGTACATTTTTCACTTAATTTCTTTCTTATCTTAACCCCTGTTAATCATTTATTAGAGTTCTAATACTCCTAAGAGGCAATTATAAATTTAATCATTTTAAAAAATACCAAAAACTGGTTATAGTGAACTAGTAGTACCATCACTATGTTTGCAATTTCCATCTTAAACCACAGAGTGGTACCTATTCACTTTGGATGAAAATTATCATTTTGTTTCGTATAAGTGGTACCAAAGCACCACCCCTATTTGCACGCAGATTAAGTCATATTTTAAATGGCGTAATTCAAATTTTCCTTCACTTTTCTTCCATAATTCTCTTCTATTCTATTTTTCATCAAAAATCAACATGGAATCCCTTCCAATAACTCCACAAAGGCCAACCCTAGCCAAATAATCCAAGGATTCATTCCCAAGTTCACCAAACCTTACAAAACCATAGCAATAGGAAGGATCCCATATCTAATTGATATCAACTAGGGTTTTTCAACATAACTTCCCATAATTCTAGAGTTAGGATGTTTTCCTAACAAAACCCTAGAAAGGGAGCAAGACTAATATCCAAAGAAAACCCTAGAAATCCATACCCAAGTAGTTTTTATACAAAATCATACTAGAATCCATACTACTTTAGAATTCCATACAATTCCATACCTTTGTTGGTCTTCTTTTCTTCCTCTCTCTCTCTCTTTCTCTCTTTCTCTTTCTCTTCCTCTTCCCTCTCTTCTCTCTCCTCCTTTGTCCTAACTCCGTATGAGCTTTGCTTCCTGAGACCAAAAAATGAGTTATTTTTGTCTCCCTCCCCTTTTTATAATTCAACTTTATTTTTTTTTCCTTTTAGTCCTCCCTCATTCTATTATTTCCACTACAAGTTATGTTATTTCCACTTTGGCCTCTAATCTTAACAACTTATGACTTTTATGCCCCCTTTTTACAAATTACAATTTTCATTCTTATAATCTTGTGCCATTTCCTGTTTCTCAATTTCCATGTTTCGCATTTAAATTACGAAAAATTCAATTGATGCCTACAAAATACCCTAAACATGTTGAAAACGACTAGGGTATATTTCTGGGTGTTACATTTTGCCATTTATGCACCTATTCTATTTTTCTGTCTTTTAGCTGCCCTTTTAATTCCAACATCGCCATATTCTATAGAACAATATAATATGAGGGATTAGCGTGATATTAATGAAAAAGACTATGAATCATGCATTTTAGCTATAAAGAACACCGAGAATTTGAATTGAAATGCACATGATTCATCCCGATCGACATCAACCTTATCGAATCTTTGTAATGAACCACCGGGCATCAACTATACCGTCTAGGACATCAACCTTGTCTTGACTTTGTAATGAAAAAATGAGACGGGAACCAAGTTAGAAATTGAATCATTTGACAGTACCTTTTGAGATGCATAACATTCCACATTCTAGGTACAGGTGTTCCGTCTAACTTATCTAATGCATACGATCCTTTATCTATGCTCCACGTTATAATATACTTGGCCCTTCCCAGTCATTAACTTTCTGGGCTTGGATGTATCGACTGTGTTCTCTAAAACTTTTCTTAGAACAAGGTCCCCCAGCTGAAATGTTCAGGGTTTCACCCGTCTGTTGTATAGGTCATACTCATTTGCAGTAATGATATCCTCACAAATCTGCTACTTCAGCTTTGTTCACCGTGTCTAAGTCTTTAATTACAATCGATTCGACCGTCGTAAATCAGTTCGAGCTGGCATGTCGATATCTGTTGGGACTTTAGCCTCCATCCCATAAGTGAGCACGAAAGGGGATATACCAGTTGGTCGACGGGCTGTTGTTCTATAAGCCCAAAGCACCCCGAGGAGTTCATCCACCCATTTTCCTTACTGAAGTCCAACTGCGCTTTATGTCAACTGTTTACAAAGCTTCGCCAGTTGCTAATACTATACGCAACAGTATATTCTGATTTTCAACTCCCGGGTAGTTCCTATATGCCAGGGTATCAAATTGAGGCCCGTTGTCTGATACTATTGATTGGGGTATACCAAACCGACAGACGATATTCTTCCAAATGAACTGAGTGACATCCTTATCTTTGATTGATGCAAAAGCCTCGGCCTCTATCCACTTGCTAAAATAATCAATGGCTACCAGCAACAATTTTTTCTGAGCCAAGGCGGTAGGAAGTGGCTCAACTATGTCAATTCCCCATTAGGCGAAAGGCCAAGGGCTCATAATGGAAATTCAATCCTGAGCGGGTTATCTTAAGACAGGGGCTAGTCGCTAGCATCGATCACACCCTCGTATCGTAGCCTGGTGGCATCAACTTCATGGTCACAATAATACTCCCCGAGTACGGGCCTCCCGTGTGCCACTTTCCCCGCCCCTAATGATTACCACGCATCCCTCTGCTTTTAGCCAATACATACTGGCCCCCGTTCGCAGTTGCCACTTTAAGTACAAATTTCTGCCTAGTGGACCGCTTTAAACAACTCCCAACTGAAAGAGAACCTAGCCGACTAGATTTGGATCTTGTGAGCTTTGCTCCTGTCATCTGGGAGTTCTCCCATGTTGATATACGACACTAAGGGGTCCATCCAGGAAGGGGAGACCTCGTCCACCTAACTTACCCGGGTAGTGACAATTGATGAATCCTACTAATAGTAGATTACAGAACACCGCTTTCGTCATCGAAGAGAAGCTTTACTACAATGACCAATGCGCCCACTTTCTCATTGTAATCCCTTGGATGTGTTCGAGCTTCCAGCCACTGAGAGAGTCTGCCGCCGCTTGACCAAGGATACATACTTGCCAGCCTGGGGGTCTCATACTATATTCTTCGCTCCACTGGGCCTCTACCACCAACCGAGAATCACTTCGAATCGTAAGCCCGTCTGTGACATAGTGGCTGCCGCTCAATTCTAGCTAGATGACCTCATATTCGATTCGCTTGCTAGGTAGCTGGGTTTCAAACTGATAGCTCAAGCCTAATTTTCTCCCCGACCGAGATCCGTCAGCAGACCGATGCCGACTCTGGTATGCCAAGATGCCCCGTCTACTTTAAGGGTCCACCAGTTCAAACTGCCTTGGCTCTTTCCGGATTGGGGGATTTCTACTATAAAATCTGCCATACCTGTCCTTTTTTAGCCAATCTTGGCTCCTACTAAATACCGAATTCGCTCAATTCGATTGCCCATCACGCCATCCTCCCGCATAAGTCGTCAGGAATGGTCCCTCCGAAAAGGAAGGCCGCTAGTTACAATAACGGTGTGCTCAGCATGGACGGAGCTTCGTTGCTACCCAGAGTGGCTAATGCCGCTTGCTGTAGATGGTCAGGACGGGTTTTTCAAGGCTTCACTAAGGACTTGCTAACAAAAAATACTAGCCTCTGCTTTTTATTCTCATCTTCCTTGAATAGGGCAACACTCACTGAGACATCTGAAACTGCTAAGTACATGAAGAGTTTTCACCTACTCGTGGCTACCGAGGACTGGGAGGTCTCGTAAGATACTGCTTTTGATACCGTGGAGGGCTTCATCACATTCCTCATTCTACCTGGTACCTAATCAGCCTCCTCGAGGTTGAAGAAGAACGACTTTAGGATCTGGCCTCAGAACCGAGAGATGAACCGCCCCAGGGTGGCCAACCAACCAGTCAATTTTTGTACTCCCTTTTTAAAGGCGGGAGCCGAGGACTCCAAGATAGCTCTAAGTTGAGCGGGGTTGGCTTCTATATCCCTCTGAGTCACCATGAAACCTAAGAATCAGCCTGCACTAACTCCGAAGGCGCATTTTAAGGGATTGAATTTCATATCGTATGCCCTTAGGAGTTCAAAAGTCTCTTGCAAATGTCCAGTGTGGTCTGGGAGTTCTTTGGACTTTACCAGCATGTCATCAATGTAAACCTCCATGGTTTTTTTCTCGAAAGTAGCTGGCCTGCATTTTGGTCACTAACCTCCGACATTGCTCGACATTCTTTAAGACAAACGGCATCACATCAGAGCGCAACGTACCCATGGTGATGAAGGCTGTTTTCCGTCCGCGCATGCACGGGTATTTATGATATCCCGAGAAGGCATCCAAGAACAACAACATCCCATGCCCGGTCGACACGTCAACGATCTGGTCTATTCGAGGTAGCGGGAAGCTGTCTTTCAAGCATGCCTCATTAAGATCTATATAGTCCACGCATACTCTCCATTTTTCGCCTTTTTTGAGGACTACCACTACATTGGCCAGCCATTCCGGATACTTTACTCCCTGATGAATTTTTCTTTCAAAAGATTATCCACTTCTACCTGAATAACCTAATGGCGGTCTAGGTGGAAACGCCTCACTTTTTGCCTGACTGACCTAGCCATAGGGATGACATTCAATTTGTTATAGGTGTGTACGGGATTAATGCTGGCCATGTTTGAGTGAGTCCAGGCGAACACATCCATATTACGGAGCAAAACCTATTGTATTTGTTCCTTCTCCACACCAGATAGAAGGGAACTAACAAAGGTGGATTTATTCGGCTCGTCCAAGCATATTGATTCCAAGGGCTCCAGGCCACTTACTTCTATCTTCCGCCGCCTTACCCGGGCGGCGACCAGAATCGTTATTCATGGCCTGAAGCTTGAGGGGTTTCTGATCAGTAGGAGCATTCGCTTTTCACGCCCCGCACCGACAATTGCAGCACTGCCAGTCATTTACTGCTTTTAGGAGGTCAATTTGCCCTGACTACGTATAGCCGATCATTTCGCGGTAGTCGATGGTAATGACTTTCATCGCATGCAAATGTGCTCACCAACAATGGTATCAGATGGGCCTAGGTCCTCAGAACCGAAAATAAGACCCGTTTGACTATCACTCTACCTTTGACGGAGAGCAAATGTCACCCATCGTGGATCGGTGGTTGTTCCGCTAAAAATTCCGACAGATTCTACCAAATTCGAACCCACTGCCAAAGGAGATGTTCATTCACCCGGGCGTGCACAGAACAGATTAGCCCCACAAGCAGGTCAACTAGCACTCGCACGCTAAAATTGTTAATACATAAAGTAAGTACAAGTGAAACGTGGTGTGGAGTTATGTCTCCCAAATATATCTCTTGGAGTAAGGCTCGCCCTCGATTAATTTTTCAACTAAAATTCTCAGTTTCGAACACTCTGGGCCGTGTCGTGCCCGTGGTCTCTGTGATAATCACACCTTAAAGACTAGTTGCGCTATGCGAGATCTGACTGGATGGGTGTGGGCCATTTAAAGCTCAGATCCCGATGATCAAGTGAGCATGTCATGTAAGAGATGCCCGTAGGGTAAACCAGGGTTCCCTGCTTCTCTCCGATCGGGTCTCGAGCGCTCGTTCTTACCCGCCTCCTTTATTCATGCCGACTTTTAGCGGGCCAACTTGCGCCTAGGTAGTGATCATCACACTTGAGGTTGTTCTGATATCACGAGCCGTTGAATACTTATCCGGCTGTTTATACAATTCTTCCATCGCTACTAGCGGATCTGGTAGATGAAGGAGCTTTAAGAATGGGGTGGTTGGCTTAAAGCTCCTTCGGAAATTCCAGAGGACCGCATCCATGCTATAAGAATCAAACTGTTGGACAGTCCCTCCAAATCTTCGGGTGAAATCGCGGATGGACTCGTCCTCCCGCTTGAAGATGGTTTGTAAGGAGTTGATGTTTCCTTTCTTTCGAACTGAGCACAGGTATTGGGAAACAAATGCTACCCACAACTCATTGAACTAGTTGATAGATCCCCTCAGAAGTTTATTGAACCAAGCTAGGGTGGGTCCTCTCTGTCGGTCGAACGCTTCCATAAGTAGTTTCATCATCTCCCGTGGCCGAAAGTATCATGGCCTGATTGAAGTGCAACATGTGGTCATATGGATCAGACGAGACATCATATATGGCAAATGACGGTATGACGAAGCCAATCGGCGATTCGTAGCCCAGGATGTGCTGGCCCAACGGGGAGGATAACATGTCTTCAGGTCCCTGGACAGTGGTGGATGCAAGCATGTAATGAAATGTAGCCTTTAAGGTGATATGAACAAAAATGATGGTGTTAGCGCCCCGTACACGCTGGGTATATTTTCTGGGCTCGCCCGACTATTTCGCCTCTACCGATTTCTTCTTATTCGCGAGGCATGCCACTAACGGATCGACCGAACTGCCATGGCCTTTATTCAAATCCACGCGCAGCCTTTGGGTGGCGTACTCAAGCAGTTGGAGTCACGGAGGATAATTTGTCGTCATTGTTACATCATTGTCGCCCGCAGACGGCCGCCAGATTTATTCCGATTGACCTGGGGTGTGGATGACTCGGTTCCCGCGTTTTTGCTCCTCGACATCTTCTTCCAGACGAGCCCACAAAGCATCGTTCAAGTAGCAGATGGCTCTATGGCTCGCAATTCATCCATCTACTTAGCATTGTTCCTTCCCACTTCAGGTCCATATCCCGACGCCTCAATGAAGGAACTAAATTTCCTTCCAGTGGATTGATCTGGCTGGGTCACAATATAGTGATAGGATCCAACGAACCAAATGAGTGAGCGGGAACTACCGAATCTTCAGAGTGTGAGGGATCGCTTGATAGCCGACAAAGCCTCGCATGTTACAGAAGAGACTTTTTACTTGGTCGTTTCTACAGATGGCGCCAATTGTGGTCTCTTGGATTCTTAGAGTCACCGGATCGTCGAGGCATTAACCTAGCAGTAAGGACCTGCAAAACAAACAAAGCACCAATGGTGGTGTGCCGGCCGGCTCTCTGATGCTTAAGTTAGACCGAGAAATAGAGAGCGTCAATGTCTGTTTTGTTTAGCAGAGTATTTTTTCACATACCTTCTAATACTGCTTCCTTATTTATGAAGGATACGATGATCCAATTTTTTTGGAAAGTGGGTGATCGTTTCTCGAATGGAAGGGAGGCGGCGCTTACTTACGTTGCCATCCGTTTTTCGATAACTAAGTTGCCCGAGTCTTGCGCCTTAAGGATCGCTTCGATCATCTTGGCGGAGGTTACGACGAGATTCGGGTGATATGTTCTCGAGCCAAGGGATCAACCGGGGAAATCATCACTAGCCATCTTCAGTGAGATGCAAATGGCTAAGAGAGGGCATACCTAGGCAATAATCCCTGAGGCTCATATGATCGATAGCCCACGTTTGGCCTCAGCCGTGGTTCGTGCCCATGTTCGCATCGCAGGATCGCCTGCGGCTTTGATCCGTCTAGGCCTTCTGAATAGGAATGATGGGCCAAAAGCCATGGTACCCACATCTCTATGCTTTTATAGTTTAGTCATTATGACGCTGCACATCCCAACTCAAGCAGCAACACCAGATGCATTTTGCAGTTCTGAAGGGCTTAGGAAACAAATCAGACGCGGAAACCAAAAAAGCAGAATTTTCAAGAGAGCAGATCACATTTTTGGGTCATAAGATTGGTGAAGGTTAGATTCTGATGGATGAAAGAAAGGTGAAAGCAGTGAATGATTGGCCAGCCCCTACTAAAGTGACAGAGATGCAGTCATTCCTCAGGTTAGCAAACTACTATCAGAGATTCATAAAGGGTTACTCAAAGATTATTTCTCCGTTGACAAATTTGTTAAAGAAGGACCGAGCATGGGATTGGGACATAAAGTGTCATATGGCTTTTGAAAACCTCAAATGCTTTAATTCCAAAGAACCAATGTCATGGCTTGCCCGATCTAGACCTTCCTTTGAAGTTCATACCGATGTCTGGATAAGGCCCCACTGTGATTCCTCAGAAGACCCCCTTTCATCCAACTCCTGACATGGACCCGAACCTGATCCTGGACACGCCTCGACACCAATTATATCACTTTTATATAAACTACACTTCCATGAATATATGTTTTCGTTCTCAAATCTCGCGGCGATTTCTAATTTAGGCAAGCCCATAAACATTTACAAATCCACCCCAATTCCTTTTACAAAATACATTAACCAAAAATGGCATTCATGCCGCTTACAACATAATATCCAAAATCGTATCTCGTATATGTGGACAAAAATAATTTTTGAGTTACACTTTGTTTACAAAAACAATGCTCATGCTAAAAATGGTGAGGATGCGGCGTGGACTGAGCATACCGTGAACTTCCTCAATGACTCTAGTTTCTCAACTGGTCCGCTCAATCAACGCCTCACTCCGCACTCGCGCATCGGGAGCAAACAATACGCCAAGCATTTTCATGCTTTTGCGCATTCTATACAAGCCCATTCTTCTGCTTCATTTAAGTCAAATCATGCAATTTTACTAAACAAAACTTCTAAATCTGGATGATCAATGTCAATACAATACATATACTTATTTCATATACAAACATTTATGGTTCATTGATCATTCCCAATATACACTTTCATATGCAATAAATCATTTATAACCAAATCATGCATTTCACAATGCTATTTTCATTTCAATTTGCAATCATACTTTCACCTAATATGTCAACAATCCAAAGTCAATTCATTCAGCCTTAACGACTTAACCTATGTTTTCTAGATATGTGGATATCGAGATCACCGGCATGGTCCTGCTGGGCTACAGGCCGGTATAAAACATTTGTTTTATAACACAGTTCAGTCCCTCTGGGTTGCTAACTAGTTATTAAAAATCAATTCGTAAACACTACCAATACTGTCCCGTTAGGCTACTGATCGGAGTGACACATCAATACGTTTGTTCACAGTACTGCTAATTTGACCCTTATTGGTATACTAATCTATCCTTAATGCAAATTAAACGGTTAACATTCGCTATATGCTCAAATCCTTTATAGCAAAATACAAAGACAATATGTACATTTGTATAAATACCATTTTCAATACTCTTGCAATTTTCATGCAACATTTCACAATCAATTGCTTTAAATCAATTAAAACAAATCAATATGCTTTTCTTATACATTTAGAATAAATATTTCAAATCTTGAAACGAATGTGGAGAAAGATAGAACAAAACCAATCTATCTCTTTCTTTTTCGTCTTCCTCGTTAATCTCGGCTCCAGCTAGGTGATCCTCACCTATCCCTAGCAAATAACACACTACATTTTAGTAAACTAGCACTACTCACATCTTCCTTAACGAATATCACCAAGGCTAAGTGGAGGTAATGATATGTTTTCACTAGCTTCATTCTTATTCAACCCCATTAGTCATTTATTGGGGTCCTTAAACTATCGATGTATGAATACTTAGTGTCTCTAAAACAAAATCTGGAAATTGCTCACTATGAACAAGAGCTACGCCCTCGCGGACGCATTCTCGAGGGATGTGCCATTTGCTCGCCTGGGCCACAAGGAGGCATCCCACGCTATGGCGAGGTTCACGCCGCTAAGATAGGTTCCCTATGTCAGGGGCATAGAGCCCGATGTGCCCAAATTTTCCGGCCTTGCTCTTTTTTGCGATCACTTCTTCAAAAATCCTCAAAACCCAAACAACCATGGGAATCACCCCACAACATCCTAATATCATCCTAAACCAACCGTGAGGAAAACCCATGGATGGAGCACAGTGATTAGTGCCCAAAAAGTGGCCTTGAACCCTATATTGTGATAGGTTTCTGGTGCTTTTCGTGCACTAATCATGTCATTAATGCCACCTGAAGTGTTCAAGTCTCTTAGTACCACTACGCCGCTAGAGGCATTTTTGGTTGCTTTGGTGTGTTTGAGCACTCTTGAGTTTAATTTGAAGTCAAATGGATGAATCATGAAGATTGGATTCCAATGTTCGCCATCAACCACCCAAGAATCAATGAGAAACCAAGTGCAGTTTCTAAGAATATTGATGCAAAGTAGAAGACAAGAGTGAAGATCAACAAAGCAGAATTCGTGAGTCGCGAAATTTTCGCTTAGGATTGCGAAAATTTCGCAACCTTAGCTTAAAAATTTCGCAACCTTAGCCGAAATCTTCCAAATTCCGCTTAGATCACCCCGCTGCTAGGGCACCATTTTTAGCGAAAATACCCCGATTTCGCTACACACAACAATTTCATTTGTTAGCTTAAATTTCTGGGCTAGCGAATTAATTGGCTTTAGCGAATTTCCGCTGCTTATAAAGCCTGTGATTTCGCTACTAGCGAAATTCTTCACTTAGCGAAATTTAATGCCTCGCTATGTTTTGTAATTAATGCCAACCGACTTCAAATTTGTGTATTACTTCTCGTCTCTTAACTTAGCCAAATTCCAGGTTTTTGTATTTTCATGCCTCGAGGTGGCCTATATAAGCCCCTCTCTTTTGTAATAGATATAGAGAATTTTTGAGAACACTTTGGGGAGGAGGAGAAGATATTTTTGTAAGTTTTCATTTTGTAAATAAAGTCTCAGATTTTTATTTAGGTTTTGCTTTCTCCTCTCTTCTCTCTCCCCTCTTTCTTACTTTCAAGCTAGCTAAACACCCCTCTCGAGGATGTGACAACTCAAGAGATGCTTGGCTAAGCCTCCTCTTTGGAAGAGAAGGAAGCTAGCTTGGTGCGGCATATGCATGTTGTCCTCTTGTATTAAAAGCTATAGGTACTGTGTTTATGGCCCTATCTTCTCAAATTAGGTCAATAGTTATCACTGCTATCACTCGCTAATACTCATGCTTTAGGATACAAGGTATACTTAATGCTAGATGCAATCAGGTTCTTAGATGGTCTTTACGAGCCTCTCCGGGAATGATATTTAAATGCTAGGGTTTCAAACAAAGAAAAGTGGCCATAGGGATGCACAAGTTATCAGGTCGACTCAACAGGAGTTGATTTCAAGTAAGAGGCTCATAGTTAAACATAGATCCCAAGGCGCCGTGGACTATAGGTTGCTTGTCATAACGCGAGGATAAAACCCGAGGACACTTGTTCGCCTCTAACTTACCAAGTTAGTGACCCAAATCTTCAAAGTTAACTCTTCTCACCTTTAACTTTCGCTATAATTTCGCTTTTCAACTCCATTTCCATCGTTCACAAATCCAAAAGTCCAAATAGAAAGCCTTACCTTCGTGCACTTATGCAAATCATTTCTAGGATGAAAACCTATCCCCTGTTCGACTTAGGACTACCAGGTCAAAGAGCTTGACTACTGGCAGTAGTAGGAACTTAGGTGTATATAAATTTTGTTGATTTTAGCTCAGCCTACTGTGGCATGAATCAAATGGCGCCGTTGCCGGGGATGGTGCCAAACTACTAATGATGAGTTGAAGTGTATTTGTGATCCACATCACAAGTGAAGGTAACCTTTTTACCCCTTTTTGTCACTCGCTGCGTGACCGCTGCCAGCGCACTAAGCAAGAATCGTAGACTGCTTCGCCATTCGCTAGTTTTAATTTTTGTTACCTAACCTAACCTTGCAGTTTTGTTAGTTCTTTTGTTGTCTCTATAATTTGTAACAAAGTTTATGCAACAAAGGATAGAGACAGATCGTAGACTCCAGAGTAGAATCGCACACAACTCACTCTACTAGTGAAGCTGTACATACCGATACCATGATCCCGATAGCCTGAGGAACAACAGAGCTAATGAACTCCCATGAATCCAAAATGCTTATAGAACCATGAGGGATCACATCCACCCTCCTAGAGTTAGTGCCCCATCCTCGTATCATTCCTCCTACAAGACGTAGCTTGAGCCGAGTCATATTTGTACTCCTACTCCCACACACGGTATGGAAAATGAAAATCCATACACTCATGGTTGGGGATTTTTAGGAGGTTTGCACTACCTTCAAGGAAGGTATGATGGACATGGATTTTGCTGAAGCTGAAGCATTTCCATTGACTCTAAAAAGGACAAGGCCAAGATATGGCTCAACCTATCGAGGCCTGTAACCATTAGAAATCACCGAGCCGGCAGGTAGAATTCCCGGCAGCTCTTCAGCGCTCATGCACCACAATTTAAGAAGAGACAAATTTATACCTTTGCAGCTCGTGATGGTGAAAGACGACGTTGTTGGGAGAGATTTGAGATCATCGCGTACGCCCACATCACGGGCTCGACATGGATGTCGTAAACCACTTCTACTATGGTATGTCTCCCGCCATGAAGCAACCATTGAGATCATGGGTAACTTTTCGAGCAAAAACCCTGATGAAGCCATGGACTTTTGAACTATGTGGCTGAAACTTCAAAGGCATGGATGAACTCGAATCCAAGTGGAAGTCAAAGACAAGGCTCGAACGACTGAGGGGGCATGTGGCTGTACCTTTCAAGACATGAGATGAAAGCAAACTGACTCACTTTAACTAGAAGATCGATGAGTCGGAAATGAAAAATCATACCGAAATGCAAATGCTAATGAAAGACCGTGATCCCAACTTTCTTGCTTCAATTTTCAGTCAAATAATTACCCTGAGGAGCACTGTCTAGAGTATGCCCATGTCCTAAATCAAAATAAACCACCCATAGATGCTCCATATGGTAACACCTATAATTCCAATTGGAGGAATCACCCTAACCTCTCATGGAGACCCAACCCCCCGCTTATGTACTCCTCAGGCCAAACCTCGCCTGTTCCCTCACAATCACAATGCCCACCATCCTCACTCGTGGAACAAGCCATTTTAAATTCGAGTAAGGCAAGAGGCAACTTGCGCAAGAGCAAAGGGATCAATGTGCAATTGGCACAAAGGATTGATAATTGTAGGAAAGTACAATCGAATAAGAGAATATACTGCCGAAAGCAATCTAAACAAAAAATTTGATAACCTACGTATTCCATCACCAAGATCAACAAGTTGCTGTGAGGTACAAGAAAGAGGAAGGTTCCCTTCCCAAACAAGGCTAAACCCAAAGGGAATCCATGAGGCAGGATCATCCAACAATTCCTGAACGGATGAGGTTAAGGTTATAATTACTCCCCGAGAAGCGGGAAAAGAGGTTGACTTCACCCATGCCAAAACCTCGTTGAAAATCCATGCAAGGAGAAGAATCATAGCCTGAGCATATTCTCCTAAAGAAGATCTAATGAAATACCGCATACCACCTCCATTTCCACAAGCACTTAGAGGTAAGAAGGCATCTCAACAAGGTATTTTGTAGGTCCTAAGGCAAGTGAAGTGTTAACATACCTTATTGATATAATCAAACAAGTGCTCGTTATGCAAAAATTTTTGAAAGATTCGTGATTGAATCGCTAAGTGGATTAGTATGGAGAAAAAGGCATTTCACTGAACAAGTCAAGCATAATCCAAAGCAAATATCCCACAAATACAAGGATCCGGATCTCCCACAATTTCGGGCCACTATTGGTGGAATTGCATAGAAAAGTCCTTGCTCGATGCAGGAGCCGTCAGGAACCCACGTCAGATTCGTATAAGCCAAGCATCTAGGTTTAGGTGAAACTTAAACCTACCAACATCACACTATCATCGCCGATAGATCGCTGAAAATCCCTAAGGGATAGTTGAGGATGTCCTTGTGAAAATAGACACCCTAATACTACCCAGCAGGGATTTTGTAGTGCTTGACATCGAAAATAATCAGAATGAACCCAATCATGTAATTAAATTATCTTTAGGAAGACTCATTTCTCGCCACTAATGCAATAATAAATTGCCGGAATGGAGTCATGCAATTAACCTTGGTAACATGACCTTTGAGTTAAACATCTTCCACCCACTTGAACAAGAAGCAAAATTTGTTAGAAACTCCGAAATCAAATTTCTGATGAAGTTGTTTCAATTGATCAGTGTGCAGGAAAACATAGTGTCCAGGAATTGCAAGGAGTAATCAAATTTGCTGAGATGAGGAGATATTGGTCTTGCCATCAACACTAACTACAAACCAATTGCTCAATCTGGGCTTGTATCACAGAGGAGCAAATCAACATTTGGGCAACCCTAACACCATGGACTCAACCGAGACTAATGGCAGGGCCGAGGAGATCATTCTTGACCCTTGAGTAATTTTGAGAATGAACTCGGTTCGGTGTTTCAATAAACCGAATTGCGCCACTATGTTTCTTTTGTTTTAAGTTAGGTAAATTCTTAGTTAAGTTCAATTATTTTTAACAAACTTTTAATTTAGTAATTTTTAATATTTAGTACTTTGTTTATATAGTATAGTATTGTTTGTTAAATTTTATTTGTAGTTTACATATTAAATTTTATAATAATAATTTATAGTAGTAATGTTTAATTTGTAAATTTTTGATTTCAGAAAGTTAGCATGGCCAAATTCGCCAGAAGTAGCGAAATTGGGCAGGAGACCCTTCGGCTGCCGTTAAATGTCTATATAAACAGGGGAGGGGGTTTGCCAAAATGCCACTTAATATTTCCCCTCCCCTAGCAAAGCCTCTCTCCGCCGGCCTCCGGGTTCCATCCACCGGCCGCCGTGACACGCCTTCTCGCGCACCGCTTCCGCTAGCCGTGACCGAGCTGGCTCGCCGAGGCCCCGCGGCTTCGGGCCGCTTGTGCATTTCTTCTGGGAGCCACCGCACTGGCCCTCGGCAAAGGATCGTGCCTCAGACCGAGCTTCCACCACGCGCACGCCCATCACGACCGTCATCAGTTCTAGACTTGGCCGCCACGCTGAGCCTTCAAAGTGAGCCCATTGTCGTGGGGCTCAGATCGCTGCTACCTTTGTTCAAGCCAAGTCCCGGGTCCTGGGCCGTTTGATCGCGATCGAGCCTTGTCTCGCTATCCCGCAGCTGGCTCCCACCCGGCAGCCTGAGCCTTAGCTATCAGTCCCGCTCTCAGTGATTCGCCACCTCCGCAGAGCCTCGCCGTACATACTGCAGCCTCACTACATTTCCAAGTGAGTCGAGCCTTTTTCCAAAAAGACTTTATTTCGGAGCACGTATGGCTCAGACTCGGGGTGGGTCCCAGATTCGGCCTCTGTGAGATTCAAAGACGCCCGAGAGAGGGGCCCCACTTCCGGGGCCCTGGGGCCTAAAGATCATTACCGCCCCGAGGCCGCACAGAGGAGCTCTTGGACTCGACGTTATCGACACGGATGGGACCCTGCCCCATCACCTGCGGCCCCGGAGGGAGAGTGCCAGGAGGGCCCGGCCTCTGCTGCCCGCACACGGCCCAGCGAAGCCATCATCTCCCTCGGCCTCCACCATCACTCGCCGACATCTCGCGAGGCGACTTCATCACCTCAGCTGTCGCCTGCCTCGAGGATTCTGAGGCCATTGTTCGTAGGGAACCCCATTCCGGGGAATGTGCGACTCCACCGCAGAGAGTTCCATCAGGAGTCATATTATGACGTCCCCGCGCTGAGGGCTGACCCTTGATACCGGGAGTCTATGAGGTTGATCGAGGAGTATTCACTCCTACCTTCATGACTCCCCCCAAGCAAAGATTATTATCCGAGAGTAGTACGCAGCTCTACTCACTACATGACATCCAGGGGATGGAGACACCACATGAGCTTCGTCGCATTGATGACCGCCGGCAGCATTATGTGGCAGAGGAGGGGGGCCATCCTGGAGGCGCTTTACCGGATCTCGGGGAGATTT
Source organism: Tetrastigma voinierianum (assembly GCA_016808115.1). NCBI lineage: Eukaryota > Viridiplantae > Streptophyta > Magnoliopsida > Vitales > Vitaceae > Tetrastigma > Tetrastigma voinierianum. The sequence continues at coordinate 573,220 of JAEQBH010002251.1, read as the reverse complement.
TGGTTCAACCCCTCTGAGCTGGTGATGGCCTCTGGTAAACTCGAGGAGAAGGTCCATCGGAAGGACCTGGCACGAGCGGAGCATCCTAATTACTTATGCCGAGACCTCCGCCATGTTCTCAGCATATGGGATTCCGAGAGCCTGTGATCGAGATGAGGGTTCGATGCCCCCGGTCATGTCAAGGCTGAGCCGTGATGACTATGCCTCGTATTCTTCCACTTACGACCACAGACTGTGATGGTACTTTTTGGTCGTGAGGCCGAGGACCGCCTATTACAGATGATATACTACTCGAGCCCAGATACGGGGCCAGAGTCCCGCTCCACAGATGTCACCTCCATCCCCTCCACGCACTACATCAAGAAATCGCACCGATACTCCCGCCCATCCTATCTCAGCACACCATTCGCCGGAGCATACCAAGGTCACCGAGATAGCCGGTGTGATGGATGCTATCCGCTCACTACCGCTACACAAAGTACCCCAGATCGAGGTCAGTCTGCCATTCCAGGCCGACGACATGACCCACCCGGTCTTCCTCTATGTTCCCCGGTCGAGGACCCCACCACACCGCCACTTCTTTGATGTTCCTCGTCGCAGCTGTGCCAGCCGGCCTTCAGATCACTACACCACCACCACCACAAAGCAAAGGAGGTGGTTAGGTCTCTTTTATGATTGTGATAGTTATCGCCTTTATCAACTCCGCCACCGATCTTGGATTAGATTTATGTATTAGCCATAGTAAAGTGGATATTTTGTGTTTAGCTTTGTATTCATGTATTGTGCTTATTTTGGCTATATCAAAGCTATTCGCCTTATATATATACAAATATGACATATCATGTTTCAGGCCTTTACTAGGTGTAATGTTTTTCTTTCAATCGAACAATTGAATTGCTTCAAATCGACAATCAATCGCTTTTATGTTGGAAAATCGAATCACGGTTTGTCACCTATGTTAGAACAAATTCCATGCTTGAAATACTTTTCGTCACTTACAAGCCCAAAGATGCTCAACTTGAAATCCCTTATGCTAATTCACACACTGCACTCCAGATTATTTCAATAGGCTGTGAATTTGTTCGCTTCCTTTCGCTTTGCATAGCCGGCCTTAAGCAATTAGGGTTTTTCTAACTCAAACATCATTTAAAGAAATCTAGGGTTTGGTTCTTTCCTTAAATCGCTTTGAATCTTCTTCACCCAAGATGCTTGATCTCTTAGAAACCAGAAATGGGGATGATCTCCCACCAAAATCACTTCTTCTCGTTAAAATCCCCAAATTTTCTCCTCTCACCTCTTCTCAAAACGTTTTTAAGTAATGTGCCTTTCCAAGACCAAATGTGGTCTTAAGTCACTTATTCATTATAAGGCCATGTTTGGCTTCCTTATTAAATCCCATTTTCCATTTTTCTCACTTAAAGTTTACTAGTCTCCTTATTTGCACATTCACTTATCATTTATTTCACATTAGCATTTAAGCTTATCATTTGACCCTTAGGTCCTTATTTTACAATTTTCCAAATTTAACCTTTTTCACTTGGGTTTATTTCCGTGTTCAACTGGGGTTCTCATTTTAGCATATAAATATTTAATCGCATGCTCACATATTCATTTCACTTTCACAATTTAACAATTTATCGCTTTTCCCGAAAAACCTGCCTGCTTCAATTTATACCTTAATATATAATAAAATTATTATAGAAATTCTAGGGTATTTTTGGGGCTTTACAGTCTTAGTGCAAGAAGGACACCCTGTGGCATTTGAGAGTCAAAAACTGAATAGGGCAGAAAAATTGTACTCAACGCTTGAGAAAGAGATGACAACGGTAGTACACTGTTTGCAATAGTGGCAGCACTACCTATTCGGTGGGATTTTTATAGTGGTAACTGATAATGTGGAAAATACCTTCTTCAAGACTCAAAAGAAGTTGAGTGCAAGGCAGGCCCATTGGCAAGAGTTCCTGGCCGAATTCAATTCTGAATGGTTGCATCGTCCAGGATGACACAACATTGTGGTAGATGCGCTCAATCAAAAAGAGGTAGTGGCATATATTATGGCTTTATTGGAAGTCATCTCATGTTTCAATGAGCGGATCAAGCAAGCTGTAGAACTTGATGCCGGGTAGGAGAAACTGAGACAAGAAGTTAGAAATGGGGGAACCATAAAGTATTGGTTAGAAGATGAACTCCTTGTGTTCAAAGGAAGAGTTAAGGGGCATAATGGTAATTTAATTAATGATATAAAATATATCATTATACCTCCTTAGCACACATTGATATCTCCTCAAGGCAAATTGGAAAATAAGGGGGGGTGGGGGTGGGTGGCAGGGTTGATGTCCTAATGAGATGGTGTCTAGGCTTGACTCGATTAAGGGAAGGATGCATGGGCTGCGGTATGCATAAGACGAACCCTCCTCTTAGTGTTGGCACGGGGGCACTCAATGCCCGTGCACATCGATGGTAAGTTAGAATACCTCGAACCTTTAACTTATTCTGGCAATGGCAAAAGCCTAGACTCTACTACTACTACTTAAGTTTTGGGCTCTTGTGATGAGTTGTTTTGTCTTGTTAATAATTCTCGCAGAATTAGCTTGATGAATCCATCTACCCGTCAATACAATCAACTCCCACCAAATCCTAATCATTCAAATTATTATGATTTTTCCTACTACTTTGGATCTAGATTTTACTGTTTGCTTAATCGCTACAGTATACTAACTTACTATGGATTTGGGTATGACTTTTGTAGTGATGACTACAAGATCAAGGTTCAAAAAATCCATCGAGTCCGATACAAATAGGTCGATTCGTAACCAACTCGGGCCTAACCGTGTCGATACCAACACCAGATCCGAGATGTTGATTGAATCGGTTAAAACTCGATAGACTCGGCCGAGTTTTCGAGTTAACTTGGTCGACTCGGTAAAAATAAGAAAATCGAATCCCTCAGTACGAACAACCAATAAAGATGAAAAAAATTTCAACTTTCAAAGATTACTCTGAAAAGACAAAAACACCCGTGATTGAATTTCATATCACAACAACAACAATACAAAAAATTTCATAGATTTTGAACCCTTGCCCTACAAAAGCAAACTGCAAAAGAACCGTTCTTTCTGGATCTAAGATTTTGACATTGAAATTTAAAGAAGAAACAAAGAACGGAATAAGAGGAAGAAATAAACAAGACTAAAACCTAACTTACCTCATCAGGCTAGCCAGCCACCGGCCCACCACTCGCTCTAAAACCTCAAGTCTCACCGGCTCAAGCTCGAAGATCTCCATTCTCCAAACTCCAAAGGCGCGCCATCTACTTCAACTCGAGCAGGAGCAGCCAGTAGGCACAGGTATGCACTATGCAGCCTCTTCTTCTTCAGTCCTTCTTTCTCTTCTTCTTCTTAGTAACCCAGTTCCCCCTCATTTTTGGCCCCAGTTTTCTACTCGACTCACATGTGAACAAGTGGTTCCTCTCGGGATCGCTTATCGCCAAACGACGCCGCTTTCTGGCTTCAGAAGACAAAACGATGTCGTTTTCGCTTATTATTATTATTTTAAATACAAAGACAAAACGATGTCGCTTAGGGCAATTAAAAACTAAAACGGTTGTTAATAGTTGTCGTTTACCCAAACAATGTCGCTTTTTGATAAGTAACAATCGATTTGAAACGACGCCTGCTGACCCTCACAATCCAAAACGACGTCATTTTTGTATATGCAGAATTTTAAAAACAAAATTTATGATGGCTAAAACGACGTCGTTTTGGCTCTAAAAAGGCCAAAATGATGCCATTTTGTCTCCATAATCTATATTTAGCACTTCTAAACCCTTCAACTCCCATTTTTGCCATGTTTCCAACCGAAAAATACATTTAGCAACTTCTAATTAATTTCAAATTATAATATTATAAATAAAATAAGAATAATAAATTAACAAAACCATAAATCATATTTTTGTGAACAATATAAAATATAAATATAAATATTATTTTATTTATTTTTCCAGATATAAATAAGATTACTTCAAAATTAATAATTTATGAAAATAAACATAAATAAGAATAATGAAAAATCAATATGATAACATATATTATTATTGATTGATTAATTAATCTAATTGTATTAATATTAAATGAACACGTAATGTATTGTAAATAAAATAAGAATAATAAATTAACAAAACCATAAATCATATTTTTGTGAACAATATAAAATAAAAATATAAATATTATTTTATTTATTTTTCCAAATATAAATAAGATTAATTCAAAATTAATAATTTATGAAAAACAAACATAAATAAGAATAATGGAAAAATTAATATGGTAACATATATTATTATTGATTGATTAATTAATCTAATTGTATTAATATTAAATGAATATGGTAATATATTATAAATAAAATAAGATAAATAATTGTAAATATTTATTAATCTTTTGCTCCCATAATTCATTAATTTTGATTTAGCAAGTAAAAAATATCTATCTTTTTAAAAAAACAATATAGATACTTATTATAATTCTTCCTAAATTAACTAAAATAAAACTTTTAATTTACTTAATTGAAAATAGAAATTATGTAAATTTATTTACCACTTGGTAGAAATTTAATTTTTGTTGATGAACAATTATATTACAAAATAATTTAATTGTAAGGATATTTTGTTTTACTTTATACATGGTTAGGTGAATGATTTTGAAATTGCTCCAAACATGATATTGGTCAGAGCAAGTAGACTATCTCGTGGTAATAGAAGAACTCTCAAATGTAAGACGAGAAAAGCATTCACGGAGGTATAACAAGATTAAAACAACACATTGCACATATCTTCGGACAAGTAGAAGGATGTCGAAGTGTACCTGCGGAAGTGTCACAAAGCATTAGATTGTATATGTCTAATGCTTCGAACGAAAAAATTAAAATGAAAAAAAAAAAAAAAAGGAACGACTTATAAGTTCTTTAAATGAAGAACATTTTATGAAATTGATGAGGTCGATTCTAATGAAGTTGAGGAAGTCGAGATGACTGATTTTGAAAGAAGACAAATGAAACATGCAATGAGAGAAGGTCGTCGTTTTTTTTAAGAAAGTAGACTCGGGCATGAGAGAGGTGGTACTTCCTCACAACCTTGTGGTGCCGGTATCAAGCGTGGCCTGATATGAAGCTTCGGCATAAGAGAATGAGCTAACATACCCCCAAAGGGGATTGATCCCTACATGTTTCCTTCAAAACAAAAATCAATAAAAAGTTTGTTTTTCGCTGAAGGTACAAAGAAAGTGGGTAAAGTCATCTCTAAATTTTTTTTCTTCAATGGAATACCTTTCAATACAGCTGATAGTGGGCCTTACTATCAATCTATGATTGATACCAGCGTAAAGGCATTCAGGCATCAAGGGTCTTACTGTGATACCAAAATGGCAATGCATATCCGCTGAGGAGGTGCAAGAGCTCGAGGTATATATAAACACATCAAGGCCAAATGGCCTATATATGGATGCACCATCATGTGATGGCTGAGTTCTAGAACTAGAGTTTCATAATCAATTTGGGCTTTTGGGTTTATTATGATAGAAGCATGATATACCTTTCTTCACTGACACTACCAACATACCTAAGATCTGATTACATCTTTTCCTTATGGATAAGATCATGAGAAGGTCTAAGGAGGAAAACATCAGATAAGTATTCATTGATAATGAGGAAGGTTTTAAAGCAGCTGGTATCTTGTTGATGGAAAAGCGCAAGCATTTGTTCTTAGTCTCCTCAGGCAAAGGTATTGTATTGATTTAATGCTTGAAGATATTGGAAACATGAAGTAGATTAAGGAGACTTTAGATCAAGCAAAGATGATCACAAGCTTTATTTATAATAGCTTGAAAGTAGTCAATTTGATGAAAGTGTTCACCAAGGATAGAGATCTCTTGCGCCCCGGAATAACCCGATTTGCCACTAAATTTATTTCACTTCAGTGTCTTATACGGTATGAGAGTGATTTGATGATGATTTGCACAATAAATGAGTAGTGTGAATTCAACAAAGATCGGAGCAAAAAGAGTTTAAGAGATAAGGTATCCAACCTTATCTTAACCGATCGATTTTGGAAGAAGGCAAAGGAAGTCCAAATCATCATGTCACGCCCGATTCTTGGCCCTACCCGACATGGATCCGAACCGAAGCTCTGGTGCGAGACTATATAATCGGCACTTTACCTCGCGATCGATGTCGTATGTCCAAGTCTTATAACTCGTATCAAAATATCATATAATAATTACTAAAATAAAACTACCACCGTAGTGGTGTTTACAAAGTGTCATATACATACAGCTCGAGTCCCATTTACATACAAACTATACATTACATTTTACATTACGAGCACGGAACCCACAAAGGATGAACCCCTACTTGTGTGTCGCCCAAAGAGAACGCGAAGATCACCGCCTCCTTTTCCTGCACTCACACCTGATTGGTGAACCCGGCATAAGCTTTACAGCTAGTGGGAAACATATGTAGTATGCATATACATTTATATTCAAGATATACAATAACTGACATCAAAATTTCCATGTATTCATATAATGTAATTTATACAAGTACTTATGCTTATAATGTGACTTATGTTTATTCTGGATCTCCCAGATGAAGCTACTGTGAGTTTATTCTTATTCAAATACTCCATAGGTATTACGTATCATAACGATACACATTTGTTTACTCTGATTCATCATTCGTGTTATTTTCATATAACTATAAATAATGACCAGTACTAATAAATGAGTAAGACATAGCACAATAAGTATCCGAAGATACTATACAATACTAAAGTGTCAGAAAGACAGAGCGTGAGTGCCAAAGCACCGGGTCAGAGTGTCAGAGCACTAATCAGAGTAATCAAGCATCAATGTGAGTGTCGAGTTAATCGATCAGGAGTACCGAAGTATTGAACAAGAGTGTCGTAGCACTAATCAAGAGTACCGAAGTACTGAACAAGAGTGTCGTAGCACTAATCAGGAGTACCGAAGTACTAAACAAGAGTGTCGTAGCACTAATCAGGAGTACCGAAGTACTGAACAAGAGTGTCGTAGCACTTATCGAGACGCGGCCGCCCACGCGCGACGTGGCGTCGTGATCATTTAACACCGGTCTCCAGCATTCCTACGATTATATGTATTCGTAAACTTCCTATCTTATCATCAGCGGTGAACTTATTTCCATCGACTCGTCACGAGGCGCGATGAGGTACTCGTGACATTTTTCACTTTACTTCTTCTTATCTTAACCCCTGTTAATCATTTATTAGAGTTCCAATACTCCCGACATGCGAATTATAGCTTAATTATGCAAAAATACCAAAAAATGTGGGTCAGGAATCCAAGGGTACCGATACCACTTGCTCGGCAATCGGTACCGAACCGGTTCTCGAGGGCGGCACCGTACCGCTGGGGTGGTACCCTGCATCGATTCCACATCGCAGATCACCGTGACCGTACCACTCCAAAGGGGTACCGGTACGGCCTCCGATTCGCCGTAAATGAGGCAGAGATTCTCACCATTTTTCATGCACTTTTCTTCCATAATTCTCTTCTATTCCATCCTTCATCAAAAATTAACATGGAATCCCTCCAAACAACTCCACAAACACTTTTAATTAGCCAAAGAATCCAAGGATTCATACCCAACTCTACAAAACCTTGGAATTGTGAAGGATTCCATATCTAATTATTATCAACTAGGGATTTTCAACCTAACTTCCCTTAAATCTAGAGTTACAGGTATTCCTAACAAAACCCTAGAAAAGGGAACCAAATTAATGTCCAAAGAAACCCTAGCAATCCATACCCAAGTGTTTTTGTACAAAATCTTACTATTTCATATTTCAATTCCATACCAACTCCAGATCCATAATTTTGCTTGATTTCTCTCTTCCTTCCTTCTTTCTTCTTCCTCTTCCTTCTTCCCATAAGCCTTTGTCTGGAGACCAAAATGGATTATTTTTGGTCTCCTCCCCTTTTATAATTAAACTTTCCCTTATTTCCCTTTTCGTCCCTCCTCATTCTATTAATCACATTCCAATTTCTCGTTATTTACTTTAGCCTCTTAGTTTTATCAATTCATGTCTTGATGCCCTTTTGGAAAAAAAATTACAATTTTGTCCTTGTCTTGTACACTTCCGGGTTTCTAAATTTCCATTTTTCTACATTTAATTTACGAAAATCAATTTATACTCTACAAAATACCCTAAACATGTTGAAAACAACTAGGTATATTTCGTGTTACATCATGGAACCTCCGGTGACGCTTTGAAATTGGTTGATCAAGATAAAAAGCCCACACTGTCAATCATTTATGAAGTAATGGATAGAGCTAAACTGACTATAAAGGCATCGGTGAAACATTGGGAAAGGTATTGGGAAGTCATTAACATAAGGTGGGAAAATCAATTGCATAGACATTTGCACGCTGCAGGTAATTTAAAAAATTCCTTATATAGTTATTATTATCTTATTTAAAAGCAAAGTATTATATACTAATAATTTTTTTTTTTACTTTTGTCAGCATATTTTTTAAATCCAATGTTTCAATATTCAAAGCAATTCTCCCACCATCCTGAAATTAAAATTGGACTAAAGGAGGTTATCAAGAGATTGGAGCCATATTTGGATAGGTAGGAAAAAGCTTTGAACGAGGTATAACAATAACTTGTGTTATTTTTATAATATATTTTGTATTTGTAATGTGCATTAATAAAGTAAAGAAATATTATAAAGGAAATTATTTGTTGAAGGCCAAGGAGAATTTGGAAGTGCACTAACCAGAAAAGCAATAAATCACTCTCTTCCATATACTCACTATATTTATTTCTTTTTTAAATAAAAATTGTCATCATTTTCTATTAAATATATATTGGTGCCTAATATGTTTTTTTTTTAATGATAGCTGAATGGTAGAACAATAATGCTAATGAAGGTCCACATCTTCAAAAGATTACTGTCAAAGTTTTTAAGTCAAACATGTTCTTCATCTGGTTGTGAAAGAAATTGGAGCGCATGGTCATTAATTCACACAAAGTTGTGCAATCGTTTGGCAATGAAAAAGTTGCATAAGTTAGTTTATGTCTATTACAATGTGGGACTTCGAGTTAAGTATTTGATGCAAGAACAAAGCGATGAAGATTTGTTCAATCCAATTGACCTGAATCATATTTTTAATGATGATGATATATTAGATGAGTGGATACGAGAAGGAGAATAACCTATTTTATCATTTGATAATTTGGATTGGTTGGATCAAGATCTTCTATAACACCCAAAAAATACCCTAGCAGTTTTATAACATGTTTAGGGTATAAAATAAGTTAAATTGTAACGCCCCAAAAATATCCTAGAATTTTTATAATAATTTTTATTATATGCTAAAATGATAAATGTAGTGAACTCGGAAATTGTGGCACTAGAACAAGGATAAAATTGTAATTGCCATGAGGGATATAAAAATCATAAAGGGAGTAGAGATGGGCCATAATAGAAATAAAACAAGTTGATTTGCAATATTTAAGTGATCCAGGACCTCTTTGAAATTAAGTGAAGAATGGGACTATAAAAGAGAGAGATAAAACCAAAATTCACATTTTGGTCTCAAATTGCCCTAGCAAAACCGTAGGAGAAGAAGAGAGCAAAGAAAGGAGAGAAGAAGAGGAAGAAGAAGGAAGAGGAGAAGAAGAAGATCAAAATTCAAGTATGTTTTTGCCTTGGAATCATGGGTATTTGGATTCTAAGGTTTGTATGGAGATTAGTTGCTCCTTTGGTCTAGGTTTTGTGGAAAGGTCACATAAACCCTTGAATTGTTGGGGTTATGAGAGTAAAACCCCAATTGGTGGAAAATGAACATGGAATCATCAAATTATATGATGTTTAAAAGAATTGATGGACCTTTGGGTGAATTCATAGGATTTTTACCTAGGGTTTTGTGGTATGAGGTTCCAAACCACCAATACAAGTATTTTGAAGTTGTTTTGGATGATTTCCATGATGATTTTGAGGAATTAAGGAATGGGGAAGTTATATAAGGAGAATTGGTATCAAAAGTGGCAAAATAAGCAAATTTGGACAATTTCAACATGTACTAAGATAAAAAGCAGGGTGTACAGTACACCCCACCGTAGGCTGGACACGTACCGACATAGCTGACCTGCACTGCAGCTACTGTAATGCAACTCAGACCGGTGCAGGTCCAAGGTGTATCGGTACAAGTGTGCCCAAATTTTCCAGATTTTGTAGTTTTTGCGTATTTGAGCCTAAATTCATACACAGTTAATATAGGAACCTTATTAAATGATTAAGAGAGGTTCAAATAAGATTGAACTCGAATTTAAAAACGAGCGTGCACTGGCCGCCGAGATTCGGGCCGACGATATTCGCTTAGTACGACAATGGGCATAACCACTAAGAGTGAACAAATTGCATTTGACTAGGTGCGGTGAAGACGCATAACTGCATCTAGGATTCGAGAAAGATATCGAAAAGGAAAAAGGAATCGATAATTTGGCTGTTCTAATTGTTCTTTATTCCGCTTTGTTCTATACTGTTCTTATTCTAGTTCGTTTCATACTGTTTTATTCTAGTTTGTTCTCTACACGCTCTTATTCTCATATTGCTCTCTATTTAAGTAAATATACATATATATCGATTCGAATGATTAGTATTTGAAATGTTTGACAACATTCGCATGTATGTTGTATTTAGCTACAAGAGGAATTTTTTATTACAAAAGTAATCTGATTTGAAATACTGCATTGATAATCACATGACTGGATTCAACAACTCGAATTCGCGCGAGGGTAACCGTAATTGTTAAATGGAAATCACATTATCATCGCACGACAAACATGACAGATTCATACCAACCAATCTACCGTGGTATGTCTAATTCGTATCCCTATGTGAAACTGCATCATAAATGGAAACCACATTGCATACTAATATGATACAGATGTGAATTACCAATCGAACTGCCGAATGCTTAATTATAGCTTATATGAAATGGTGCAATATTGAGTGTGAAACCACACTTGCTATTGAATGACAAATGGGTGATGTGATTCACCAACTCAATCATTGCGGGATGTCGAATCTATAGCCATATATGTGAAATCACAAAACCAAAAGCGAAACAACTGTATTGAAAAGTGTATTTGTATAAGTATCTTTTATACTGCATGATATTGTATAAAGGCATTATTTTGATAAATGCATGATTTATATGGAACGAAATGGAATATTAGAATCAGATAGGAACCACTAAGCATGAAAATGCTTACTATTGTTTTATCAACGCAAGTGTACCGAGGATGTATATCAAGCAAGACCCAAGATCGAGGAGCTCACAAATATAGAGAGGGAATTAAGTGGAGTATGTCTCACATATGCATTACTTCTATTTCTTTCGAACATTGACATTTTGTAAAATTAGCTTGAACTCTAAATCACGTTTTTGTAAAAATGCATTTTGCCAACAAGTGGTATGAGTCTTTAATGTGAGAACACATGGGCTTGCCTAAATGAAATGCTTCCGCTGTGAATTACAAAATCAAAATGAACAACACAAGACAAATGTTTAGCTAAGATAATTGAAAATGTCGGAGAACCGGCTCCGCTTGACTGAAGCAACCGGCCTAAGTCGGGATTCCGGCCGCGACACTTTTGAAACCAAAATTAATAACTACAACTAAAGGGATTTGATTAATAGTTTCGATCGGAAGGCCCCGAGGCTTCGATTCGATCCGCCCAATCGGCCGGGCCGGGCTCGGGCCGGCTCGGTCGCCATACAATTGTATTTTTCTCAAAACTGATATTGTTAAAGAACAAAAATGATAAAAACTAATAAATTATACAAGAATTAAGGTTAAATTGGTAAAATGTCAAAATGATGACCCAATGGTCATAAATGAGTAAGTGTATATGCCAAAATGAAAATTTTGATGAAATGAAAGACAAAAGAATGACCAAAAAAATGGGAAAATGAGCAAAAATGTGAGAGCCAAACATGGTCTTATGAAGGATGTGAATTAAGACCAAATTTTAGTCTTAGAATGAGAGAGTTCTCATTTGGGTAAAAGAGAAGATGGGTGCACGGCTAGAGAGGAGCCAAGTTGGAGTGACTCTCCATCTCGGGTTCCATTTGATCAAGCAAGAAGCTAGAGTCAAGTTTAGTGGAAGAAATTAAGAGATTTATATGAACTAAACTCAATTTCTAAATGTTGTGTTTGGGTTTGATAAAAACCTCAAATCATAATAGAAGTGTTTTAAATGGTTGTAGATCAGTTTTGAGGTTGTTTTGGGTTAAGTTTCAAATTGCTTTTGGGTTAGGATTGGTTTTGAAGAATTTTTGTATAAAGGAAATGTTGGGGTTTTAGGGGAGATGCTATCAAAATTTTCCAAAACCCATGTTTTTGTTTTGGCCATAACTTGGCCATCACTCATACAAATTGAGTGATTCAAATTTCTAGGTAAACTAGACTTCTAGGAGAACAAAACTCCTTTAAATAAGTGTATTCAAATTAGCACTCCATTGGACCTAGAAATTGCCAGCGAGGTCATTAGCAAATTGCTATGTTTGGTACAGCTGGTGTTTTGTCAGCTATATTAAGGCTATAGTTGAGTTTCACTCATCAAAATTGAGTGATTCAAACTTTAGGGTAAAATAGACTTCTAGGAGAACAAATAACCTTGAAATATGTATATTCAAATTTGAACCCCATTGGACCCAGAAATTCGTCAAAGTGAGGCTTTGTTTTCGAGCAAACTCAGGTTCAGTTTGGTATAGTTTTGGTGTTTTGGAACGATTTTAGTATTTAGGCCTTAAGTTGAGTTTCACTCATTCAAATTGAGTGATTCAAATTTCTAGGTTAACTAGGCTTCTAGGAGAACAAGTCTCCTCAAAGTAGACGGAATTCTGGACCCCATCGATCCAAATTGCCAGCTAAGCCTATTTTCGCCAAATTCTGCTATGTTTTGAAAATAGAGTAGTCCCGGTTGTTTTGAACATATCTTGAGTTTCAGTTGTTCGAATTTGATGATTCCAATTTCTGAATAAAATAGATTTATGGGGAACAATACTCAAGGAAGTCAAAACACGGCTCATTTGTTCCTAGAAAATTTTACTGAAGGAAGTTGGATAGAAAACAACCCTAACTAGGAACCTAAATAAGCCAACAAATATTGTTCTCTAATTGTGATGGATTAGGGGTTGGTGACGAGGAAGTCTGACCCAATAATGGGATTCCGAGGATAAGAATCGAGGGGCGACAACCTTTTTGAGTTTGTTCTCCATACCTCTCTTCTTATTTCAAGTTTTGTGATCGTTAGTTGAAATGATTTTCAAGAAAACTGCATATGTGATTTGTTTTAAGTGATTTGGGAAATTTGATTTCAAATGCATTGCCATAAAAATTGCATGAGAATCAAAATGTATTATTTTGGGTATAATGTATATACAATATTGTAAATTACTATGGATCAGTTTGAAGCCTTAATAGAATGTTATCCATCATATTCGAGTTAAGGATACATTGGTATACCAATAAGGGTCAAACTAGCAGTACTGTGAACGAAATGAAATATAGTGGCATATCGATCCGTAACCCAACGAGACCGTATTGGTAGTGTACACACAATGATTTTTAAATAACTAGTTAGCAGCCCAACGGGACCATACTGTGTTATAAATGTTTTATACCGCTTGGGTAATCCAAATGGGACCGCACTTGATTCCGTTTATCCTATGCACCGGAAAGAAATGGTTAAATTTGTTTAAGGGCAAAATTATAAGTAAATGTGTGAAATGCATGATTTGAGTTTCGAATGAAATATTGCATATTAAATTGGTGATCAAATGATTTGCAAATGAAAGTATGTGAAATAAGCACATATATATAATGTATATTTCATAGACTATTGAAATTATGCCTAAAACATTGTTTCTATTAAAAGTTGCATATTTGTGTTTAATTGAAATGAAGAGAGAATTGCATAGAACCACTAAGTATGAAAATGCTTAGCGCATTGTTTTTATCATCGCGCAAGTACCGAGTGACTAAGGACAAGAGCAAAGATCGCAAAGTTCAGAGTCATCGTTGAATCATGCGGAGTATAAGAAAACGCTCTGTCTTATACATACATTCCATCCCATGACATTATTTGATCCTTTTTGTAATGAAACCAAAAATGTATAAGTTTTCATGGGAAGAACATATTTGATTTATTTGTGGAGATGAAACTATACTGCCTTTGTAAATGATAATGTTGAAAGGACATACATGTCATATTGAATGAAAGTGTTAATTGACAAAACGGTGGGCTCTCTTTAACCAAAATGATTATGCGACATTTATTTCTACAGTATTCGAAAATGTATATATGGTAAAACCGGTCCGCGTCCCTGGATCCAGTTCGGCCTTCGGCCCGAGTCAAGTATGGGGGCACAACATCTTCCCTCTAGAAAAGGTAGAGAAGCAGCTCGTGATAATGATGGTGGCACAAGTTACAGGGTAAGTAGGTGTGGAAACAGTATTGCTCAAGGAAGAGACATTGGTTCTTTTCATAAAGGTAAGGCTCCTCGAATAATTGTTTCAACTTCTAGTACTGATGATGTCACAATAGAGCCAATAAAGGGGGTAGCAACATTAGTGGTGACAGTGAAGATAGTGAAGACACCAATGGGGACAATGGAACAGGTGGTGGCATTGGAGCAAGCTGTTGTCGATAATGGTTAAGTGTTAATCAAGTTGGATCGTGCATGCCGCTGGGCACAGTGGAAATGAAAATATTATACCACAAGACACTTGACTATGGATATAGTCGAGCATATGGGAACAACGAAAGCACCAAGAAAGACTTACTACATTTCCTAGTGATGATGACTATTCTAGTGGGCATGATTACAGATCCATTTGTAACTAGATTGATGAGCACTTTCAATCATTGGCTCTAAGTTCAATACCTCATTTTAGGGGAGTGGGAGATGGATCATATCATAACTTTGGAAGTAGTGATAATTCTTCCAATGCTTTTAGTGGGTATGATTTTGATCAATATTCAACTATTGGAACACGAGCTAGTGGTTCCTATGGATATGACCAATCTTCTGATAGCAGTAGCATTGTTTATCAAGGTTTTGGATATTATCAGCATAATGTTGAGCCCGAGCAGCCTCCAAGGTCATATTTTCCTAATTATGGATCATCAAGCTAATCATCTCAGCCAACACATTCAAGTGATGAACAATTCTTCCAACCACGTTCTCATTATGCAAATTATCGTCCCGATTTGTATGCTCGTCGTAAAACTAAAGATGATGATGATTTTGAGCCCCTTCATCATTCAACATGGTATTGATTGATATATTTTGTGACATTTTGTTAAAAAGATGTTATGTTTGATATAAAATAATTTCTTTTGTTAGCATTAGCATATATATCTTTCACTGAATGCTTCATTAACTATTTAAATAATGTTAAATATAAAAAAACTATTTTATTAAATTTTTAGCTTACTTAACTATATCTATTTTTCTAATAATTTATATAATATTTTAATACTTTTTAAATATTTTAATTATGTATCGGCCGATACGCGACCGATACGTCTCAGGACCGTTCTAGTCGACAACCGATACCGCGACTTTGAACCTTGTACAAGATAGTAGAAGTTTTTATCCCAAGATATGAATCTAATAAGAGGATTGATGTTTTCTCACTGAAATCCAACGATGCTGGAAAAACATCCTGCTTTCATTGGAGTTGGTGGGAAAAAAATCCTATTTTACATGGTGCTACCCATTGGGTAGCTTCTTCTTCTTCATCATCGAATGATGATGATGATGATGATTCAATAATATCATATGGTGCCACATTGCAGGTGATATGATAGGGCTTCAAGTCTAATCGAAGAGCCCAATCCAAAAGACCGATTTGATAGGTGGGAGAAACTCTCAAGCTTAAGTACCACGCCACACTCTTGTATAGAATCGATGTGAGATCGTATCATTCCATAACCAGTGTGTGAAAGTTCCATGTGAGCAAATAATAAAATTTTACTTTTCAACTTTCAATCCTTATCAACATAATGTGTAGTAAAGAGATAAAACCGATATTGGTACATTCCGTCCAACAATCAAAAGTTAAACACACTATACTAGGAATTTGGGCTAAATGTTGTTTCAAATTTTCTTTTTTAATGTCATTTTTTTTCATCACATCATATTTAGTTGTTCTTCTTAAAATACTTCTACAATCTTTATTAAAAAAAATTCGGTATTTTCTAAACACTCTCCAATCAACAACGCTAAAAGGTAGATCATGTGCAATAATCAATTCAGACAATATTTCTCAATTCATCTTAGAGTCAAATTTTCTATTTCTCAACTTCTCTTCACAATCAATTAGCATCTCTCTTATATCATGAAATCGAGGTGTCATGTGACATTTAGGAATATCACGTGATAGATGAGAAGTTCCCAATCTACTTGCATAAGAATATTTTTTTCTCACAAGCGTTATATTTGCATTTTTCTTTACCATCTTTACTCACCCTAATTTTTACAAAGTAATTCCACACATCAAAGGTTAGTGGATTGAATTTCTTCAAAAAATAAGAAATGATAATAGAGCTTGACTTAGTAAGCTATTTTCATCATCCCTCCTCAAGATGGAAGCTTAGTGGGTGTTGAGACACCACAATTAATAAATGAATATTTGGATATCCTCCATGACAAAGAAGATTTTGGCCTTTGTGGCCATATCCTTCAATTCCACCACATTGGGATGACGAACAAGACGCATAACAAATATTTCTTGTTGTATCTACTCTATCATGCCCTGTTCCATCAACAACATGGTTCTTCTGTCCCTCAATGTCAAGCAAAATCTTATAAAAAACCGACAACAATCATTAGGCATAAGAAAATATGGGTAATTTCAGCCAGGTATTGGCTTGTTCTATTCTAATGTCAATTTTCTTTTTTATGATATATTGTGATCATAGAAAAGCAGACGATGAGAATTGTTGCTGCTTTCATATTTTTGCAATCATCACATGTACACAGAATCTATACAAACTACACTAAAAAAATCACTTATTGAGAAAGAGGTCCATGTGAACATAGGTTTTGAAACCAAGCTTGCAATACCAAGTACCACCAGAATTTGAATAACCTCTTTTATGTGCTTTTACCATTGTGATGTATTAAGCATTCCAATAACTACTGTAGCATCAGAATCCGCTTTTAGTATTTGGCTCTCGTTTTTTAAGCAAGTATAGAAGTTATATGCTTGATGAAACAGTCCAAATTCTCAAATGCACACATAAGTATTTACTTGGTTTTGTTGGTAAACTTAACTTTTTTGTTGAGAAATTATAGCGAAGGATTTCCTTTATACAATTACTTATTAACCTATGCTAATTTTATTTATAGATGATAATGACTCAACCAATATCGAGGATGTTCATCTTTCTAATGTGGATTCAAATGTTGTTGGAGATTATGCTGATGAAGATTAAGGGCATGGTGGATTTCATTTGAAACTTTGAATTTGTAGTTTTAAATATATCATTTATATGTCACTTTATTTTTTTAGTACTTTGAATATGAACATGTTTATTAGTCTTGTTTATTAAACTTGGATATGTTTATGATTTGATGTTTCATTTTTTATCATGACACTTTGAACTTGATTGTGGTTGGTACTTCATTAATTCTAATTATTATGTGGTTGTAGTTAGTTGCTTAATAACTATTAGTTAGTTTGGTTATAATGATGTTTAGCACTATTTATTTATTTACGTTTATATAAGACTTTAAATATTATTATATTTTCTAGGCTCCATCCTTTATGCATTAGCTATTATTAAATACTTGTGTGTTGTTTATTTTATTTTATTTTAAGAATGGTAAAATTAGATAAATTACATGTTTTAGCATTTTTTTAAAATTTTGGCATGTTTTGGCATGTAGCTCGCATAGGGCTGGGCTAATCAAAAGCTGGTCCAAATAAATGTGGGCCAAACTAGCCCAACCCATTTTAGCCCGTGACCTGAATGGGCTAGGCTAGCCCGTTTCCCAGCTCTAATGACTTATTCTCATATTGTTTGTCCTACCTAAAGCACTCTTATGCTCTAGGTACAAATTTTTCCTACTATTTTCCATGGGATATCATCAACCCCCACCCTTTTATGTAGACACAATATTTGTGAATCCAAATAAATACCCAATTCTCACAATGGGATAAAGATATTGTTTGTTTTGGCCTAAAGAACCCTCAAAAATTTAAAATGTATATACATGGTTAAGACGACCCACACACAATTTTTCCTATGTCTTTATTGAGATATCACATTAGGAGTTCAAATAAAAGAACTGGAATGCCATAAAATTAGTTTATTTGGATTTCAAGGACAAAACTAAGAGGTATCTCACATGTATGACCACTTTGATGTTCTTAAAATTCCATCAACTGATAGTTAAATAAAATGAATGCATATCTCGATCAAAGCTTGAGACCACAAGATCAATTTGGTGTGTTCTATTTAAAGAAAATAGAAAGTGAACATAGATAAGCATGCAGCTACCACAAAAGGAGCCATCTAACAATCAAAGCTATCCATCAAATGATCTGGTGACAATTAGGAAGGCTTATCTTGTGGGATACTGAATACTTGGGAAAAAAATTTCTCTTGTTGAAAGGATCATCCCTAGTCCCTAACAAATAAAGACCATGAGAAACCATAACCATCTCATAGATCTTGAAACTACCCAAAAAATGAAACCCTAAGAGGCTTTTTATCAAATATGGCTTTGACTCTTTTTTTTTATTATCCAAGACGAAAAAGGTCTATGATCAGTATCATAAGACATTTTGGAGTACTCGCTATGAGGTAAGTGTATTAATATTTCCTCTTTGGATTGATTAAATTTGGATTTGATCGAAGATGTGTGACTTTTTTTGTTTGTTTGTTGATATTTGTAGAGAATGCAAGAAAACTTGCGAAAATTGAAGGATATCAACAACATATTAAGGAGGGAGATTAGGTAAAGAAAAAGAAAAAGGAAATTAAAGGTTAGGAATGCGCATGCAATTAGTGATTGAAACGAATCGTGTTATGTGGATTTTGATCCTTACCGGTGGAATCAGAGATGGTCTTAGTCAGTCTGCCTATCGAAGAATCGTGGGTGGGTTGTCATTGTTGTCATGGTGAAGATAGAAGGGAGAATCATGCCTTGCACAAAAAGCTAAAAAAAGAACTGAAGAATCGTGTTTCTAAGGTTTCAAAATTGGAAAAAAAAATGAATTTTTTATTTATCATATGATCATTAAAATAAAACGGGCCAATCGGGGTGGCCCAACCTGAACTCACATAGGCAGCGGGCTTATTCAGGTTGGGCTAATAGGCCCGAATTCTATTCGGGCTACCACTTTTTCAACCCAACCGTCAAAATTTGTGGGCTAAAATGGGTTGGCCCATCGAGCTCAGCCCATATTCCCAACTCTATCTCCCGCAATACAATTAAGGATGACATAATGAAAATTTATGAGGTTGAGAAAGGGAAAATGAGCAGCTACTTGGAAAAACTTGAAACTAGAATGGCTATCACAACTAATATGTGGACATCCAACCAAAAGAAAGGCTACATGGCTATTACTGCACATTACATTGATGCGTCGTTTTGGATTTTATAAGGTAGCATCTCAAACCAAAGCAGCGAAAACATTTAAAAAAACGTCAAGAAAACCCTCCTAAGGATCTCTTGAGGCATCAAAGTCAGTTCAAAACAAGATAGGGTGTGGGATTTATACCTCACGTTGGTGTAAACCGATCCCGAAGGGTGATGCAATCGAGATCGAAGCAAACCACATTCTTAGTTTGCCTCTAACAGTATCTACACAAAGAGTGGAGCCGATAACCTCCAAGGCAACAGTCTCGGATGAAGCCCTAGTGCTAGTCTAGATCCGAAGAGGAAAGCTGAGAACCTAAGGATGTGAAGCTCAAATCACACAAAGAGTGAGTTGTTCTTCAAGAACTCTCTCTTTCTCTCTCAAGAACACCCTTCTTGAGAAAAGTGGGCAAAAATGAAGGCTTCTGAGGGTTAGGGTTTTCTATAAAGGTCCTTTTATAGGAAAACCCTTGCCTTTGAAATGTCCAAAGTGCCCCTCTCTTTAAGAGATGATAGGCAACACGTATCCCTATGCGTTATGGTGTGTTCCCTCATGAGCCTTAAGCCCATGAACAAGCCCAAACCTACTTTATCTCTTAGTGATAGCTTTGGACCTCGAAATTCCACTAATCCCATGACATTTCATTCTCGAGATTGATCTCCCTCATATTTAAATCATATACAAATCCGTTTTATATCAGCCCCACACTCTTCTAAGTGTGTGACCCATTAGGTTCCCGGTTATGTTAGCCACTTGATTCAACCATTGAATCCAAGCAAGTCATGAGCGGTATCTATCAACACATTATGACCCTCAATCGATCAGAGAGTCAGTGGTTCGACTGCAAACCCTTCCATAGACAATTACCGTGCAATTCGTCATTTCACTAATCTATACCCCACTCGATTCAAAGCATGGACAAAGTGTAACTCCCACTAAACTGGCTACGCCACATCTAGCCCAAATGATATTAGATCTTGTCTCCGAACTCATTACTCATCAGTTATGCACCTGAAGACACTTTTCATGGCATTTTCACTCTGACTAGAGATTCCGGAATAATGATCCCAACAAGAGGCCATAGGTGTATACTCTTCCTTTATTGGGAGTGGTGAATTCTTTGTTGGCTACTCAATTACCGATGAATACCTCAAGTAGTACTCGATCATCACCCTAAGAGCGATCTCTGAGAGGCAACAAGGAGTGAAGTCAAAATACATTATCAGCATTCAAGATATCCTTGAGCACCTCGAGTCTAAGGACATTTGCACCATTGCTATGATGAGACAATCATCTACATATAATAGATAATCCATATGATTGTCTCATGGTAGGTCTCTGATGTACTTAGCTACTCTTAGCAAGCATCCACATGTCAACTCTAATCAACTCATGATCACAGTTTACAAGATCCACTACTTGATCCAATCAAGGAGTATGACATATGCTAGTCTATCTGAGTCAACGATGTCCAGTCTCGTTGATCCTATGACTAGGGATAATTTAGATACTAACATAATTGCACATGATATGAATCTTATTATCATGATCTCATCATGATTTCCTTCGTGTTATGTTATGTATCATGGACTTCATTAATTTGATAAAATATCTATATCAATTCAATGTATGAATATCAAATTAATGAAGAAGTCTTTCATATTAAACAATATGTAATACATACAAAAAGTGCTAAGGGCAATCGCCTTTAGAGCACTTCTCTAACAAACTCCCACTTGCACTAAAGCTAATCACCTTTGTATTTCATACGTTAGTCAAGTAGATGGGAATCATACTTCTTATGGGGAAGTGGCTTAGCTTAGAGACCATGCATATTCTGATCAGTGGGCATTTCTCTATCCTTTCATCATGATCACCAAAGATTTCTCAAATCAAATGGTATCACTCTGAGTACTAGTTTGGACATTTGATGAGACTATGGTTCCTTTTGCTTTCACAATGGCTCCATTGTCATCCCAATACTAAAGTATCATATTAATAATGCTAGGGACTACTCCTAGTTCATAAATGAACAACCTTGTCCTAATCGCTTCCGTAGCTGCCATTAGAAGGAACGATGCACTCTAATTCAGTTGAAGAATCCATAACCATTTCCTGTTTGGAACTCTTCCAACTGACTGTGCCACCATTCAATGTGAACATTTATCTTGATTAAGGTTTGGAGTAATCTCTATCAGATTAGCAGTTGGCATCTTACCATAAGGTCCCTATCTCCATTAATCAAGAATACATCCATAGAGCTCAAGTACTTGAGGATATTCCTGACAGCCACCTAACGACCCTCACCTGGGTCCATCTAGTATATGCTCGTGACTCTCATAGCATATGATACATCGAGTCTAGTACATTACATAGCGTACATGATTTATCCTATAGCCGAAGCATATGGGTTCAAACTCATGCGTGTCCTCTCATCTTGTGTCTTTGGACACATGGACTTCGAGAGGGTGATCCTACTAGACATGAGAATATATCCTCTCGTAGACTGCTCCATGCTAAACCTCTTTAGCATTTAAGCTATGTATGAAGACTGCGAAAGATGAAGCACCATTCCCAATCTATTTGTATAGATTTATATCCCTAATGATTAGGTTGCTTCTCCACGGTCTTTCATGGAGAATTTTCCTGGATAACTAATATATTGACATATTGTAACTTTGAGACGTTTTTAATAATTAATATGTCATCCACATATAATACTAGGAATATGACTGCACTCCCACTAACCTTCTTGTACACACAAGGCTCATCAGTATTTTATGGCAAACCAAACTCTATGATTGTCTCATCAAATTGGATATTCCAACTCCTAGATGCTTGCTTTAATCCATAAATGGATCTCTAAAGCTTGCATACTTTACTACCATTTTCAGACATGAAGCCTTCAGGTTGTGTCATGTACACTTCCTCGGATAGGTTTCCATTGAGGAAAGTCGTCTTCACATCCAATTTCCATATTTCATAATCATAATGAGTAGCAATGGCAAGGAAAATCCTTATGGATTTAAGCATGGCTATTGGACTAAAAGTCTCGTCATAGTCAACTCCTTGTCTTTGACAATAACCCTTAGTTATAAGCTTAGCCTTATAGGTAATCACATTACCTTCCATGTCAGTCTTCTTCTTAAAGATCCATTTGCACCCTATGGGTTTTATCCTTCGAATTGGATTGACCAAAGTCACACTTGGTTGATTCACATGGAATCCATCTCGACTTCTGGCTCTAGCCGTTTGTCGGTCGAACTATTCGAGGAGATTCATCGTAGGTAATAGGCTCATCGACCTCTATGAGCAATACGTCCCACTATTCACTAATGAGAAATCTATATTTCTTTGGAATAGTACGTATTCTACTTGTGCTATTGTGACACCCCCGAGCAGGGTCCTGTTGTGACTTATTGGCAGCGGAATTCTTGTGGATTCGGGTAGTAGATACCACACTATTGTGTCACATTTATTGGAATCCATATTTTCCGCAAAAATCGGGGCGAGGAGTCTCCTTTGTTCGGAAGCTGCGATATACGGCCTATATAACGAGTATCCGTACCCGTCTGGTCTCAACATAAGTAGTAATGACCACACAGGGTTCATCTGTCCATATCCACCAATACACAACTATATCATAATAGTCCATAAGAGTTTATTACAACACTCTTATATAGAACATATAGATACATGTTAAAATAACTACCAAAGCCACAATCTGGCTTTCTTCACAATTAAGGCCTCTATTAAGCGTTGTCCTCCAGTACCTATCCTGTACTTGAAATGTGGTCCCACAACGGGGTAAACAATGCCTAGTAGAGAATAGATTCCTCTGAATTCTCTTACTTTTTAAGTGCACGTACCCAATATCATTTCACATATTGATGAAACATGCACATTCTGCCCGAATATGCACATGCCATGGATGAAATTATGACTCTGCAATCGAAGTGTCACGAGTCCTCAGGCTCCCTCACACACGTACTTATGCGAGTTTGAAAGCGTCATTTATGTTCCATTAATGACCATTTTTCCAAAACAAAAGCTTTTTGTTTTATAAATCAAAATCCATTGGACAAACTCCGATATTCACTTGTTTTTACCAAGTCTCATGTGTTTTTGTAGGTAGTGAATTTTCGGGGTCTCACCGCAGGCTTCGCACGCCTTCCGACACTTTCGCGAACTTTCATCACTAGATACATATGTCTAACCAAGAATATAGGGTTTTCACCCAAGGGGGTATCTATCCACCTTAGCTATGCAAACACATATTTTTCATTCCTTTTTTTTTCTTTTATGTGGCCAGTGAGACTCATTTGGACGTTGTCCATTTCTGAGCCCACCATCGAGACACGAACACGATGTCGATCTCTATCATGCACTCGCCCCATGTCATCACGATGTCCCATGCGTAAATGCAATGCAATGCCATTGCATGTGTCTCATCTTGCATGCACAATGAATGCCACGTCTGTGGAGTTCAAAAATCATACTTCATGCGGGGATCATGGATAATCATATTTAATACATATAATTATTCTCATTTAATTTCCATATGTCCTAACACATATATCTCAACATGCTTGATATAATAAACATGTTATTCGCTTTTCATGCATCTCGAGCATATATAAACCCCTGATGCTAAATAATACGAAACGAGATAACTTTGTACCCTTTATCGATTGTGGTATAAGTAATGCGTAAGCAATCCACACATGTTACGACAAAGTAGGAAAAACACCCAAAACTGTGAGCACTAAATTCCATAACAGACCACAGGATAGTTCTGAACTCGGTTCAAAAAACTAGCCCCTTAATAGTTCTAAAATTTGGACACAAACCATTAAACAGCCTAAGCTATAGCAGTCCCGGAAAATGGACCATAACTTGAGCTATAGAGGTCAGATTTAGGTAATTCAAAAGCCTATCGTCAAGTTCTTAGATAGAGCTACAATTTTCTTAAAGGATACTAGTCCAAACTCTCACTTTTTCCTAACCAAATCAGTCCACAAAAATGCGGGAGTAGGTTCTGCCCAAAACGGGAAGGCTCTGTGGAGTCCGGAAAATGGACCATAGCAGGTTATAGAGTCTGGTGGGTGATTCAAAGCCTAACCTCCAAGTTCACAACTTCAGCTACAATTGTCATGAAGGGCACTGATCGAATTCCCTCTTTTCCCCAACCGAAAATCAGCCCCAAAAAAATTGGACATCCATATAGAGTCAAAATGGAACCTTATTCCCACATAACCCGTTATTTTAGCGCAGCATAGGGAAAAACGTAGCTTGACCCCTTAGGCATTAAAACTCAATTAAACGACTACTAGAATGGAAAATAAACCAAAGTAAGGAAAAATCCCTACTTTTCTTTGAAGCGAAGAAACTCTAGGAAGTCAGTTGACACTTCCCAAACCCCGAAACAACGATTTCAAACTCCTTACTTGAATCATCAGCGAAATCGTGTAAGCTCGTAGCGCCGTCGGTGATGAACTTTACGATCTTTAGCCCAGCAGTTCAATGGCCCGAACTCGTAGTCGAAGAAGAGAAGTTTAATTTTTCTACTACCTCTTCTCGATCAAACCATAAATATGGTGTTTTACGCTGAAAATTGATTTTTTTAGTTTTATCTAACTCACTTAAGTTGGACGTAGCCCGGCTATGTCGCGCGTGTCCATGATCCAGGTCGTTTACGCCTGGCTTGATTTGCTTTGTCTCGGTTTAAAGTTCAATTTATTTAAATAGACTTAACTTTGGTTGTTCCTAACCCAGATATTCTCATAAAAATATCATCCACCCAGAGTCTAAATGCCCATTACCGAAAACGGTGAAAAATGCTGCTTTGGCTCTCGGAATTCGCGAGAAAATTTTAAAGTAGCCCAGATTTCGCGAGATGAATGTCAGCAGTGAAATTCGTTTATCATCCGAGATCTAGAAAAATTTTCAAGCTTCCCTGAACCATTTCGGAAATTTTACTGTTTTTGTCATTTTTCAGAAAAATAAAATTTTTCCCAGGTTTTACAGCTACGATGCACTTGTGTTTCAAAAGGATTGGTTGCTACTTCATCAACATGGATAACAACCTTAGATTAGTTAGTTGATATGAGTCTGTTTGAGCACTTTGAACTTCACCAAGTTCACCCTTGCTCCCACTATCGTCTCTTAGAATAAACTCTTTCTCTAAGAAGATTGTATGCTTTGAAACAAACAACCATTGCTTCAAAGTGTTGTTGTAGAACTCATATCCAATTGATTCTTTAGGATATCCTACAAACAGACACTTGTCATATTTAGCTTCTAGCTTGACTAACAAAGTTCGCTTCTTATAAGCTGGATATCCCCATACTTTCAGGTGAGAAAGATAGGGAATCTTGTTAGTCCATATCTCATATGAAGTAATCACAATTGATTTTGATTGGACCTTGTTTAACACTTAAATAGTAGTCTCATGTGTACACCTTTAAATAGATTTGAGTACGTTCGCCTTGCCCATCATAGGCCTCACTAATTCCATCAAGGTTCAGTTTGTCCTCTTAGCAACGCCACTTGATGCGGTGTGTAAGATGGAGTCCACTTAGATAAAGTCTCATTATCTTGGAGATAACCTAGAAACTCTTGGCTTAAGTATTCACCACTTGAATCTCATCTAAGTGATTTGATACTTCTCCTAAGCCGTTTCTCCACATCATTTTTTAATTCTCTGAACTTTTCAAAGGATTCAGATTTGTATCTCATAAGATACAAGTACCCAAATCGTGAATGATCATCGATAAAGGTAATGAACTAGATGAAAACATCTATGGTAAGTATGGACATAAGACCACATACATCCGTATCTATTAGGTCTCAAAGTCCATTGGCACGTTCACCCTTTCCGACAAAGGGAAACTTGGTCATCTTTGCCTAACAAGCACGACTCACATATGTCAAATGATTTATAATAAAATGACCCTAAGCTACCACTCTTGTGCAACTTAGTCATGCGCCTCTCACTTGAATGGCCAAGGCGACTATGCCATGAGTACGATGATTTTTTATTATCTCCATTTGGCATTTTATTTTCATTAACATTTAAAATTGGATTGGACATATCTAATATGTAAATTCCATTACTTAATGTACCACTAGCATGAAAGTCATCATAATGTAACAACCATTGTTACAAAATATAAATAGAGCCTTTTGTTGAATAAGAAGGTAAAAATGTTAATATTCTTCATCAATGCTGGGACATAACAACAATCATCCAAATTTTAAAACAAAGATCATAAGGGAGGTTCAAAACATAAGTCCGTATAGCAACAGCTGTAACTCTTGCACCATTGCCCACTTAAAGGTCGAACTCTCCCTTTATGAGCTTCTTCTTGTTCATAGAGTCTGCGTATCAATCCGTATGTATGAGGCCTGTGGTATCATATTATATGTTGTTAGGGCTTGATATTAATCTCAATGACATAAATACTTTGAAGATGATGGTGCATCACATGCCACCTTCTTGGCTCGAGTAAACCTTCTGATTCCTCTTCCGATAGCGGCTCGGCCGCCAATAGAAGCAGTCTTTTCGGTAGTCTCTTTTGCCTTCTTCTCAACCAATTTTCCCTCAGTTATCTTTAGCACATTGATCAACTCGGGATGGAGGACACGATGTAGTTCATCTATGGTAAAACTGTGTCATTGTCGGGTGAACTTTAGCTACAAAATCAGAGTCCACACTCAATTCAAAATCCATCAAATAACCCAATTGATTCAATCTCTCAATGTTTTCATACATCTTCTGTGCATGCTACATTGAGGATGTCCTCTCCTCTATCTTAGAACCAAAAAGCAATTCGAAGACTTTGAACCTTTCAGTTCTCGCCTGCTCACTGTAAAGTTCCCTTAGATGGCGTACTATGGAATATGCATCCATAGTCTTATACTTCTTCTGAAGCTCATGTGACATGGAGGTGAGGATAATCAATCCTACCCTACTTATCAAGCTAGAGTTGATATGCCCTCTAAGCTGGATGCATCGCGGTTGGGGATTGAGAGATGACTCGACAATGACATAGGTTAATCTTTCCCTTTTAAGAACTATTCTCAAATTCTTTAGTCAATCTAAGAAGTTAGGCCCAGTCAATTTCTTAACATCCATTATTGATTACGAGTTCACATTCATTGACATGGTTTGATTCTAACAACCTACATGTAAAAGATATCATGTTAAACTGTACTTTAAAAATGCATAATTATTACGGCTTGATAATTACGCATTATAGATCCCACTATTTTATTACGAATCAATAACCCTCACTATTGATTTGAGAGAACCTATATGGAAGTTCTCATAGTGGGTCGATATCCAATATTACCAAGAATGACCTTAGGTTTACCCGACAAGCCGCAGCAGATTGAGTAGCGTATCGCTCCATACCAATTCTGATCTTAGCAAATATCAAATTTAATGCTATCAACTATTGATGTATGCACCATCATTGGGTTATCAACTCTTCATGTGTGTACATTTCATGTATACTTACCCAACCGCGTCTCTATCCAACATTAACCTTAGGCTTGCCCAACAAGCTAATGAGTCTAGTTAAGGCCAACCCACTAATCAGGAAGACTCATTTCCATGGATAGAACATATCCTTGTGGAGAGGGCTTGGATTTACTCAACAACCACAACTCCATAAGAACTCCGGTTCACACCATATTAGTGGAAGACGTTAGCCTTAATATATTTTATTGAGGGAATTCTTTAGATTAGTCTCATCATTTCATTAGCATGCTTTATCCATTCATCTCATGAAAATATAAAGATAGTTACTCTAACTATATGGCATGATTATGGACATTCTAAAATCAATTCCATGAGCCAAAATGGAATTGACTAGGTCAAACCTAGGGACATGCATCATTATTACAACCCGTAAAATAAATCAAATTTACATTTAGTCTTCTTTCGATTCCTCCTCCATTACTTCTTTCTCGCTGTATCCACCCATTAGCCACAATCATGTAATATAACCCTAATCCTATGTAATATAATTACATACATTCAAAAGAAGAACCTCAAGTTAAATTTGAGGAGGATCTGGATGAGAAGAGAAATACATCGAGAAAATAGAGAGAGGTAGGGACACGCATACCTTATTTACCCAAAAAGAATTAATAATCAAATGCAATATACTCTTGTCCACGCTCCATTTCCCGCTTGCACAGAGCGAAGAAGAGCGCAGGCAGAGCTAGGACTCTTTACTTTCTTTTTTCAGACATTGGTGGACCCAAGTCTTATAATTGAATCAAAATATCATACAAAAAGGATACAAAATGAAACTACCACCGTATTGGTGTTTCTGATGACAATCACATCTGATCCACGGAATCTATTTACGTATACATATCTAGCGTACATTGACATTTACATATTTTAGAGCGCGAGAACCTGTGTGGTGAACCTGCAGTGTGTGTGCCCAACAGAATGCGGAAGATTGCGGATGTCCTCCCTCTGCAATACCTATACCGGATTAAAAACCAGTGCTAAACTGCAGCAATTGGGAACATATAATTTATATATATACGCATACATTGATACTCTTGTATAATAAGCATATAACTTGATAACGGTATTCATTAGTAGATGCTCAGGTTTTCATGATTTCATATAACAAACTTATACACTGCTTGTACTTATAAGCGAGACTTATACTTATTCAAATCACATAGGATTCTGAGAACTTATACATGCGAAGTAATAGTAGGTACTCTGAGAACTTATACTTATCTGAGAGGTACGTGAGTACATTGTTTCATAACGATGTACATTACTTTCTTCTTATTCGCCTTTCATAACCTTATCATATAGCTGTTGGATTACCTGACCGATGTGTAATAAAAATGAGTAGGACCTGACATATAGCAGCACGAAATATACCACTGAGTTTTGGACATGTTTAGGGTTTAATAAAAGTTAAATGAATTTTCGAAATAAAGAAACCGAATTTGTATAGGATAAAACAAGGGTACATATGTAATTTTCAAAAAAGGGACATATAAGTCATAAAATAAGAGGTTATGGGTTAAAATAGAAACATACTTCTTTATTTGCAAAGAAGAACTTAAGGACTAAAGTGAAATAAATGAAAACTTAACTTGAAAAAATGGGTTTTGGGAGCAGAGCATAATGCAGGAGAAATCTTTGATTTAAGATCAAATTTGATCTCATTTTGGGGGAGAACAAACCGTGGAGAAGAAGAAGAAGAAGGGAAGGAGAAGAAGAAGAAGAAGAAGCCAAATTTAAGGTATGGATCTTTGGATTTTTGTATGGAAAGTAAGGATTTCTATGATTTTTGACTTTGAATACGGAATCATGTGTATTTTGGACTTTGGTAGGGATTTTTATGGGTTCCCGAGCCACAGGGTTTGAATTGAGGTGATCCAACCTAGATTTGTATGAAATTGAGTTGAAAAATTCTAGCTTGGTTAATATAAGCATGGAATCCCCCTTAAATATATGTTTTTGTATAAAGATGGTGGGCTTTAGTATGGGTTCTTGGACTTTTACCTAGGGTTTGGGTATGTGAAGTTCTAAACCACCATTCTGAGATGAATAAGAAATTAGTTTTTTGATGTGTGTATTGAGTATTGAGTTGGTTTTGAGTAGAAATATAATGGAAAAATTGGAGAAAACCACCATTCACAGATATTTCAGTTATCATGTATTTAATGAATAATCTCATTATATAATGATATGTCATTAATGTCTTGGAATGATCTGTTCTAATATATTTTGGACCAGCATTCGTATTTTGGGCTATGCTTGGTAATTTTCTTATCAGAATTGAGTGATTCAAGTGGTTGGTTAATGAAACGAGGAGAACAAAACACCACAAATAGGTATCTTCAAATTATGACTCTATGTCTTGGCTCGAAATTCACTCAGTAGAGTATGTTAATACATTTGCAGTTGTTTTGAGCATGGGGCGTGCGGTTGTTTAAGACATATCTTGAGTTTCGATTGCTCCGATTTGGGTGATTCAGTTGGAGGAGAACCGCTAACACCTTAACTTCAAAGGGATCTGAAAGAACGACATGAATATGGGTTAAGACCCTGAAAATGGGTATTTCAAAATGTCCCTAGTGTAATATGGGCAAAATGACTAGTTTGGCATATAGTTTGGCATGAAAATGTCATAACTTGAGTTTGAATGATTCAATTGGAATGATTCCAATTTCTAAGTAAAATATATTCATAGAGGGACAAGACTACATGAATGATGTGTGAATACATAGGTATCATCTTTTTGTCTGAGTATATGAAATTCCATATCTGACGGGCGTAGAAGCAGGGAAAATATAGAAATCCCCGATATGTATAGATGTGTTCGCGAGAGCATGAGATATGATATGAAATATGAAAGCTTATTTGAAACATGAACATGAACATGAAAGGCAATATGACATGAACACATAATGTAGCTAAAGAATGCCCACAATTATAAGATAGTAGTTCTTGAACTCATATAATTATAGAGCTGCGCAAGACCGGATATTGAATGACATGACACCTTTGTTGCGTGGCGAGGCGTATAGATGCTGGTACTCTCTAATTAGTCTGACCCGGCGCTCTCGTGGTGCTTCGGCACATTAGTATGGTACTCTCTTATTAGTGCCGGTGTACTCTCTTATTAGTACTTGATTGCTCTACGATTGAATAACGGTACTCTGCGTTTAGTGCCGATACTCGGTGTAGTACTTGATACTCTCGATTAGTCGATGGCACCATCGGTGCCCGGCACTCTGCTTTGTGCTCACGACACCTCGATCTTGTATTGTACCTTGGTACTTATTGTGTTATGTCCCTGCCATTTCTTGTCACGGTTTAAGCGATCAGCCAGGTTATATGATAAGACTACGAAAGAAATGAATATGGTAAAGATCTGAATGTACCTACGGGTACCTCTGTATCTGTTTTGTAGTACTTACGGGTACTTTTGTACAAGTAAAATCTCTGTAGTACCTACAGGTACTTCCATATCGGTAATAATAAGTATAAGTAAGACAAGTATATGCTCTGTAATATAGGTATAAGATCCGAAATACAAGTATATGCTCCGTAATACAAGTATAAGATACGAAGTACAAGTATAAGTTCTGTAGTACCTATGAGTACCTTAGTAAAGGTCTAAGCTCTGTAAACTCCTCTGAAGTCTGGATAGAGTATTAATTAAATGAGTTAGTAGATGGCTTTGGGAGATACGAGATAATTATAAGTCAAAGACAGTATAAGAATAAATATGATATATATGTCCTTTGGGAGATGCGAGATACGTATACGTCGATGCAAATTTGCGTGTGTCTTTGGTGAGCCAGTAGTACTTCTGGTGCCAGGTATAGAATAAGTTATGATACCGGTATAAGTTCGTATCTGAATAAAATCTCTATAGTACCTACTGGTACCTCCGAACAAGTGCAAACTCCGTAGTATAAGTATAAGCTTGAGATAAGTATTAGTATGTGAATAAGTACCTCCGTATAAGTATATGTATAAGGTCAGTACCGCATACAAGGAAATCTATATAAGTATGTGTCCTACGGGAGATAAGTATCAGTATGTGTCCTACGGGAGATCGGAATAAGAATAAGTCTGTCATAAGTGTAAGATCGATATGTAAGTTGCTCTAGTCTGAAGTTGATCTTAGTAGACGAGAGATCACGAGAACAAGCATAAGTTTATTCACAGGGATAATTATGTATGTAAATGCAATTTATGAATTCATGAAGATTCTAAGATTTGTTACTGTTATATGTTTATTATGATTCAATATAAGTGCATGTGTTTCTGTATAAGTCATATGTTTCCCACTAAGCGTAAAATTTAGCACGGGTTTTTAATCCGTGTAGGTATAGGAGAAAGGCGTCACAGCTTGCATCTTTGTTGGGCCCGACACCTTTAGTAGGGGTTCATTACATGTAGGTTTCGCTCGATTTATGCGTGTAAAAATGCGATTTTGTATATGTAAATCGGACTCGGAATTTGTATGTATATGACCTTTGTAAACACCCTTGCAATTGGTAGTTTTATTTTGGTATCTTTGGATATATGAGTTTTGATTCGATTATAAGAGCTTGAATGCAATGCGAAAAAAAAATTAGAGTAAAGAGTCAGATTATATAGTCTCGCGCCTTAGATGGTGGATTAGCCTTTGGTCGGACCGGGGAATCGGGATATGACAAAAGCCGCAATAAAGTACCCAGTGCAGTCTGATCTTGAGTGCTTCGTATGCAAGCGGGAGTGCCAAAGCACTTATCGAGGTACATGTGCGCCGCGGCCGCGGAGTATCGTGGCACTAGCGAAGTCTTTGAATCAACGATGAAATGCGAAGTCTTATCACGTGCTGCCCGCATAGCAAAGTGTCATGTAGCCCAGCGAGTCTTAGGAAGCATTGATCAGTGCGGGATCGCATGATGCACCTTGATAACAAAGTGTCGTAGCATTAGCGGGGTCGATGCGATCGGGCGATGCTTGCCCAGTGCGAGTGTGGGTGTCATTGATACATTAACTTGGCATTCCTATAATTATATATATTCAGGAACTTATCATATGGGGCATTAAGTTTGATCTTCGCTCTGCCGAGGCGGCGAAGTATGGTCTAATTTCACTATTTCCTTTACCTTACAAACATGTATGACCCCTTTCATACTCTTATAGGGTCCTCATTAGTCCAATAGACAAGTAATCGGAATAACGGAATAGCAAAACAAAAACAAAACACAACATTTTCCATGCCGTGTATAGTAGCTTCGCCGCGGGCTCCAGAGATCGAGCTGACCTTCCTCTCGGCCTCATTGAGATGTAGCAGGGATCCTTCGGCTGCTCGGGAGCAGCCGGCCCGTGCGAGGGGTCTCTTTCGCCATGCGAAGGACCCCATGATTGCCAGTTTTTTGCTCTTTTGGTGTTTTCAGGAAATCAACTAACCATCCCAAACTAAATCAAAGCGACTCTGAATGGGTTCTAACTTGACCCCGAAATCAATCGTAGGATGAATTAAGTTTATTCACAACCCCAGACTTAATCACTTGAAGTTAGGTCAGATTCTGGCTGCCCCGAGCATGTAATCTGACATAATGAAGCCGAGAATCCACTGCACAGGGAGGATTCTGCTCATCTTATGCAATGCGGGTTTTGACCACTACTTCCGAGGACTTTATCCCAGGAGTTAGGAGAATTCTTCACTAAACCCTAGAAATTGGACCACTAATATCCATTCAAACACTTCCATAACCGTACAAATCATACTTTTCCATACTTTTCAGATCCATGAACATAGTGATCCATGCCTTTCCTCTTCTTAGCTAGCCTGCTTCCTTCACGTTTTGCTCTCCAAAAATGCACAAATGAGAGACCAAAATTGGTCTTATTTGGTCTCCTTTCATAAGGCCTTGTTTGGCCACCAAAAATGGATTCTTTTGACTTAAGTCTCCTTTTGTTGAAATTTGGTCCTGAAATTCTTTTCTATTTGCTCCACAAGTTATGTTATTTCTATAATAGCTCATAGTCTTCTTATCTTATGACTTCTATGTCCCATTTTGACAAATTACAAATTTGTCCTTATTAATATACACAATTTCCGAGGTTTCAAAATTTTCTCGCCTTAATTCATAATTCTGAAAAAAGTTAAATTATACCTACAAAATACCCATAATCATGCTGAAAACAACTAGGGTATATTTTGGGGTACTACATACTCAATCACCATTCGGCATTGTCCATAATAATCCATCATGCTAACATTCACCCTTAAACATGCATTCTCAAATGCAAAGATTGAAAGTTAAAAATAATGGTATCCCATGGTTCATTTAGCACATTCAAAGGTTTCAACACTTGAACCTTAAACCTCATTGTTCAACACCTTGAACTGAAAATTCATTTGTTCAACACTTGAACTATAAATCAATTTAACTCTTGAATCTTATACCGATTCAAAAACCTTATTAGTTCAACACTTGAACTAAATTCCATTGTTCAACATTTGAACTAAAATTTGATTCAACTCTTGAACCTCAAAATGATTCAACTCTTGAACTCAAAATGATTCAAAACTTATTGTTCAACACTTGAACTATAATCTTTGTTCAACACTTTAACTAATCTGATTCAACACTTGAATCCAAAACTAATTCAAAAACTTATTGTGCAACACTTGAACTAATCTAGTTCAACACTTGAATCTTAACTCCCTTGAGGAATACACTTTGTCCAAAATGTCTTGAAGGTAATTTCAACATGTAAGTCGAAGTACATGCATAAAGAAATTTAAGATTGAACAGTTCAATCTCATCTTACATGTATTTTCTATGTCATAATATTCATCAAAACCCAAAATAATGCAAAAAGGCTCAAAAAATTACAAGACAAAAGGGTTAAGGGGCATTCTGCATCCTCAAAGGAGAGATCACGCCACAGCGTGATGTGCATCACGCTATGGCTTGATGTGCATCACACTATGGCTTAATGTCCATCACGCTTTGACGTGATGTCCATCATGCTTTGGCGCAATAGATCTAAAAGGCATCTATGCTACAAAGTGCAAAAGTTCACACCACTGCATAGAAAAACTATATCATCTTCCAGTTTTTGATATTTGAAGAACCATTCCTATTTTGAATCTGAATCTCATCCAAAAACCATTTTTCACTCACTATAACCATCAAAGATCATCACCTGACCCGATTACATGAAGGAAAAAACAGGATGATAAATTTACAAGCCACAAAACTCATTTTGAAGCTTGGAACCATGGGTATCAAAATATCAAAACAAATAATCTGAGAACTGATTTTGATGCACACAAGTGTGCTCTGATATCACTTGTCACGCCCAGATCGGTCGGGCTTAGATTGGCGAATCCGAGCCGGTTTTGAGTGCGAAGGCTCCTATCTTTGGGACTTCTTACTTTTTTTTGGCAAATGATCATTTACATTTACAAATGAGCTATATCGGAGTGGTATATATTAAAATTTATACACATATCTTAAGTCCCATTCTATCTGAATACACATACATATACATATATCTGACCTCAGAATCGCGGAGCAGTCTTGGTAGGCACTATCTGAATGGCCGTCATTGAGTGTGGAATGTCCACAATCCTCTTTATCCTCTTGAAGTGGATTGGACTTGCAGGTGCTAAACTGCAGCTTAGTGGGAACATATAGGCTTGATAGCGACCCGATAACGTGTCGCGAATCACTTATCTTTTACATTTACTTATGCATATAGCAAAAACTATTCTTATGTGACTTAATAAATCTCATATTATACATGTAGATTTTATTCTTTTAAGATTCCTTATCATTATCTTGTTCACTATTACTTTCTGTGTCATGTATTTTACGGGTTGTAACTCCATATCTACTACATGTATGATAGATCAAATCTGTTGAAGTAAACTTATACGTATACAATGGCGATTAGGAAACGAATCAATCATATCAATTTCATACGAGGTTGAATCAGGACTAATACGATACATATTAGACTCCTTATCAACATCCTGGCCAAAACCGTGTCGACTCCCTTTAGAAATTACATTTCGTGATGCAGGATACTGGGTTAAATCCTTTTAGTTTTCGTTTATAAATTTTCATTTTCAAAAAATTAACCATGACCAAGATCCCTACATGACCCAGATTAGGCGGATGGCTGGAGCAGGTTTACTCGGCGTTTTCAATCAAAACATTTATTTCGTCTTATTAAATTTTTCTTTTCAAAGTGTCGCGGCGAATCCCCAGAGCTTGGCAGGTTGGCGGATCGGCCGGGCAGGTTTACTCCAGGCATTTTGATAATCTTTCGAAACATTTGTTTATGTTATTCCATTTTAGACTTTTAATTGAAAGCATTTCTTTTGAGAACGATCCATGCGCTTAATTTCAAAAGACCCTTAACATTTACATTCAACAAAATGCATTTACAAAATGATGCCTTTTACTATGTAGTGTAATGTAAAGAATACTTAAGCAATATAATTTTTAATGTCATTTTAAACACCAGGTTTGATTTCACATATAGGTTATAGAAATTGACATTCACGACAGTTCACTTGGGGAATCCTCCTGTTTGTCATTCGTAGCAAGGTGATTTCACACTTTCGATTATTATAGTCTCACATGGCTATAGAAGTCGACATTCACGACGATTCGCAGGGAATCACACTTTGTTGTCATTCGATATGATGTGATTTACGCATTCAATTATTGCCGAGTCTCACATATGGCTATAGAAATTAGGCATTTCACGACCAGGATTCGCGAAGGAATCACGCCGCATTTGTCATTCATAGCGATGTGATTTCGCGTTATTCATTATTCTGAGTCTCACATATGGTATAGAAGTCGGCATTCACGGCCAGTTCGCTGGGGAATCTGTGCATTTGTCGTCGATGCTTGATGAGTTCGCGGCTTAACAATATGATTCGCTAGCTATCAGTCAGCATTTCATGGCGGTCGATTCTTTGAATCCTATCGTTTGTCGTTCCGATATGACCATGATTTCGTATTTAACAATATGATTCACTAGCGTAAATTGACATTCATGACATTCATGGCTTGGTCGATTTGGAGCATCACGTGTTTGTCATTCGGTAAGCAATGTGATTCCGTTGCTGATATGATTCACTTTAAGCATAAATTGACATTACGTAATGGTGATTCTTTGGGTATCACGATACGTTTATCATCGATAACAATGTGATTTTACCGGCATTTAACAATATGATTCACTTTAACTATAGAATTGACTTCATGGCCAGTTCGAGTTCTTCGAATCTAATACGTTTTGTCATTCGATAGCACAATGTGATCTACATTGATATCACCTTTCAAATCAGGTTTACTTTTTATCGTCGATTTCACTTGCGAATTTTAAAAATACTGCGCGCCACAACATGAGTATGTATGACAAACAATTGAATAACGATCACATTCAAATCAATATATATATGTTTATATAACCTTATATATATATATCTCTCATATATATGTATATATATTTTCACAATTAACACATTCATGTACTTCATTCATACACCTATTCATGTATTCATTCATGTATAATCATTCATAATTCATTTACATATACTCATTCACGTATACTCCTATCATTTGTTATCATTTTTTGGTTATATGTGATAATAATCATATATCACTTAACCCGATATGTGTTCATGACATATTGCATTCATGTTTCAAATGGATTTTCATTTTCATTTCCATATCTTTTCATGTTTTCATGAACACATCTATACATTTTCATTTTCTACATTTCCTTGTTTCAAGCTGTACACATGGAACTTCCTTATTCTTTGTGGTAAGTGGATGTGGAATCACACATCATTCATATATTCTTAATCCTCTATGTATCCACACTTTACTTAGGAAGTGGGATCAATCAATGGATCATCCAAACTAAAGTTATGGCATTTTCATGCCAACTGAGTCGATTCTGGAATTACCCTCGGGTTGTTGGTATTACTCATTTTCCCGGGGTCTTAACTTCATATTTTGACACTAGGTCCTTGTAATCATTTAAATCTAAGGTGCTAAGAGGGTTCTATTCCAACTGGAATCACAATTCGAACCTTGGGAACTCGGATGCGTCGGCTCTTAGGACTTCTCTATGTTCCAGCTGAAACCAGAATTTGCGTTTGTGGTCCCTTCGATTGGATTTTGGGCCACTTAGAGTCATAATTTGACGATTTCTATTTCTATATGGATGGTTCTCCTTGAAGTCTATTTTGGTGTGGCCACTTGAATCACTCAAATTGGATAATAAATGAGCAGAGTTATGGCCAAAATCACGGCGTTGGCGGAAACCGGAAGCAGTTGTCTGCAGGTACAGCTCAAGTTGTACCGGTACAGCTTGGCCAAATGACTTTGAACCGAGGGTGTGACATGGCTTCAGTTGTGGAATTGCACCCAAATCCCCGAAAAATGCCCGGGGAATGGGTATTTTCTCCCATTTTCCATACTTTTGAACCCCGATCAGCTCACATACCTGCCAAACGCTTCAAGATCACTTCAAATTCATCTTGCATGAATCTCTTTTCTACTCAATTTATCATTCATGCACATACTTATGAACTCTATTAAACTCAAACATGTACTTTCTATTCATCTCTTATACAAGGCTGGGGTTTACTCAACCCTACATTCAAAACTTTGGTTGGGGATGACATCCTAACAAACCTGGAGCCAGAGACAGAGAATCATTAAACATATCAAGCCTTAAATTCCATGTGATCCATACAAATCCATACTCAAAGTAGTTTTCCATACCCTTTTTTTTTTTTTGGCTCCTCCATCTTTCTTCCCTCTTTCTTCTCTTCTTCTTCTTCCTCTTCTCTTCTTCTCCCCTTCTTTCTTCTCTCTGGGTTCTCCCAATTTGAAGACAGAATTGGTCTTTTTAATCCATGTTTTCTAAGGCCATGTTTGGCCCTCTAAATTTTGGGTTAAGTTTCATTATTTGTAAAAGGTCCCTCCATCTCTTAGTTATTTGAATTTCAACTTTCCAATATTTTATTTGAGCCTCTATTCTCATCAACTATGACTTTTAAGCCCCCTTTTGGATAATTACAATTTTTGTCCTTAAGTTTTCGTAACTTTAAGTGCTCCTCGTTCCCAGGGGTTTAGCATTAACTCACGAACAGGTCAGAATTATGCTTACAAAATACCCTAGACATGTCGAAAACGACTAGGGTATATTTCGGGGTGTTACATCACTGTTGGGTTTTATAAGGTAGCATCTCATGCCAAAGCAGCGGAAACATTTAAAAAACTATAAGAAAACCCTCCCAAGGATCCCTTGAAGCATCAAAGTTGGTTCAAAACAAGATGGGGTATAGGATTTATACCTCACGTTAGTGTAAACCAATCTCGAAGGTTAATGCAACCACGACCAAAGCAAACCACATCATTGGTTTGGCTCTAATAGTATCCACACGAAGAGTGGAGTCGATAACCTCTAAGACAACAGTCTCTAATAAAGCCCTGGTGCTAGCCAAATGTAGATCCGAAGAGGGAAGCAAAGAACCCAAGGATTTGACGCTCAAATCACACAAAGAGTGGGTTATTCTTCAAGAACTCTCTCTTTCTCTCTCAAGAACACCCTTCTTGAGAAGAGCGTCATAAAAATATAGAGCTTTCTTGGGGTTAGGATTTTCATAAAGGTCCTTTTATGGAAAAACACTTGCCCTTGAAGTAATCTGAAAGTGCCCACTATAACAGAGATGATAGGATACTGCGCATCCCATGCGTTGGTGGCGTGTTCCATCATGGGCCTTAAGCCCATGAACAAGCTAAGCCTATTTTATCTCTTTGGTGACTTTGGACTACTGGGACCCACTCCTCGAGTGACATTCCATTAAGAAAGTTGATTTCCTCATATTTGGATCACATCCAAATCCATTTTATATCGACCCTTGCTTCTTCTAAGTATGTGACCTATTATGTTCCCAGTTATGTTGGTCACTTGATTCAAACATTGGTCAAGCGAAAGTCATGAGCGGTGTCTAGCAACACATCGCTAGCCCACATTGTGGGAGAGTCGGTGGTGCGCTGAAACCCTTCCATAGACAATTACCCGGTAATTCGTCCTTTCTACCCCTCGGTTGAAGCGTGGACAAAGTGTAGCTTCCACTAGGCGCTGCACATCTGTGAAGTGATATTAGATCTTGTCCCCGGACTCATTGCTCATCAGTTATGCACCCCAAAGACACTCCTCATGACATTTCCACTATAGCCAGAAATTCTCAAGTAATGATCCCGACAAGAGGCCATAGGTATAATCTCCCTTTATTAGGAGTGGTGAATCCTTTGTTGGCTACTCAATTATCGTCGAATACCTCAAGCTATACCTGATCATCACCCTAAGAGCAACCTCTGAGAGGCAACAAGGAGTGAAGTCAAAATATAGTATCAGCATCCAAGATATCCTTGAGCACCTCAAGTCTAAGGATACTTGTACCATTACTATGATGAGACAATCATATACATATAATAGATAATTCATATGATCGTCTCATGGTAAGTCTTCGATGTGCTTAGCTACTCTTAGCAAACATCCATATGTTAATTCTAATCAACTCATGATCACAGTTTACAAGATCCATTGCTTGATCTAATCAAGGAGTATGACATATGCTAGTCTATCCGGATCAACGATGTCCAATCTCGTTGATCCTATGACTAGGGATAATTTAGATACTAACATAATTGCACATGATATGAATCTTACTATCATGATCTCATCATGATTTCCTTCATGTTATGTTATGTATCATGGACTTCATTAATTCAATTAAAGATCTACATCAATTCAATGTATGAATATCAAATTAATGAAGAAGTCTTTCATATTAAACAATATATAATACGTACAAAAAGCGCTAAGGGCGATCGCCTTTAGAGCACTTCTCTAACAAGTCTTGGTTACTCCACCATCGTATTGTAAGGTTAGATATGTTATTTGTTTAACTTTCAATTTTATTTATATTTTGTCATTTGATGATATGACATATTTTTTATGTTTACTATATATATATATATATATATATATATATATATATATATATATATATATATATATATATATATATATATATATATATTTTTTCTGGAGTACAGTCTCTGTTACCTCCTCCTCATACGAATGTTCTTTCGATGTGTTATTGGACTTTTTGTTGGATTGGAATGGATAGAAAAATATCTACAATAGTGATAGCTGCTCCCGACAAGTGATGGGCATGATTAATATTCTCTCAGGAGAAATTATCGCCCGAATATTTCCTTTTCATTGAATGGAAAAGTGCTGCATGCGATGTGCGGTACATATTTTGAATTTGATTGTGAATGAAAGGTCACACTAATGTCGTTAGAGTTGAAATTGAAAAAATCGTAGCGATCTATTGCATTTTGAGTGACAACTGCAGATCCAACAGTGGAAAAGTTTGCTTGAAGATGCGGCTGGAGTAAGTATAAGTTCCATGTAATAAGTATATCTTAATTGTAAAACACGATGAATTCCACATACTTGATGTTGTCTAGCTATAGCCTATAAGGAATATCTTCCCGTTTGAAGCAACATGAAACTCTACGTTATAGTGCCATCGAAGGAAAAATGGAATCTAGCAAAAAAATTGTGGAAAGGTGAAATTGATACATAATATAATAACAAGTTGTTCTCGGGATGATATCAAGCTATGAAATACTTCGCATCAAGTATTTGTGAGATTAAGCTAACATTATATGATTGGTTGATTTGCTCAAATGAGGGGGCAATAGGAAACTATGGCACATCAATTATGTTGGTACGACAAGTATTGGAGTGGGGAGTATGTGTAATGACAATGAAGGTGATTACATATTGGACCCAAGATACAAGATTAAGATTTTTAGAGTTTCACATTTCCCAATAATGTATGGGTCTAAAGCTTTGAGTGAGGTGGAAATATTAGGTCAAGCTATGTTACATGATTTGCTTTCTAGCTTTCCAATCCAACTCTAAAATTGGTGAATCAACTATGGAATCAAGTTTAAGTCTCTTTGACACCAATTATGATGAACAAGATCCACTTTCTCGGTATGATTTATTTGTTCATAGTACTATTAGAGAAAGTGGTGTGAAGTTTGAGTTAGACTATTACCCCGATGAGCCTGTTTTGCCAAGGATTTTTGGTGGAAAACAAATGAGATTAAATATCCAACTTTACAAAATATTGTTCAAGATATCTATGTCATTTTGATATTTACAGTTTCATCTGAGTCGGCTTTTAGTACCAATGGTAGGATGGTATCAAAACATCGTAGCACTCTTCACCCACATACTTTGGAGGCATTAATATGTACTCAAAGTTGGTTGGGGAGTGAAATAAAAGATAACCAATTTCATATCTTCAACTTTATGAATGTTTAATATTTTCTTCAAATATAATTGCTTGTATCTCTATTATATTTGCTTATATTGGGTAATTCTTTGATAGCTAATTTAGGGGTTGATCTCACAAAAATGGATGAAGATGGCCATCATATTATAAGGCTCTTTTGTTGAGATAAAGGTAGCTAATTATTTTCAACTTTGAATGTTTTATATTTTCTTTAAATATAATTTCTTGTCTTTCTATTATGTTTGCTTATTGGGTAGTTCTTTGATTGCTAACTTAGGGGTTGATATCACAAATATGGTTGAAGATGATGAAGAAACACTCATGCTATAGGCTCTTTATTGAGATGGAGGTATCTAATTTATCTTCAACTTTACAAATGTTTAATATTTTCTTTAAATATAATTTCTTGTCTTTCTATTATGTTTGCTTATATTGGGTAGTTCTTTAATTGCTAACTTTTAGGGATTGATATCACAAATATGGATGAAGATGGTGAAGCACTCATGCTATAGGCTCTTTCTTGAGATGAAGCTAGTATTGGAGATGCATTTTGGGATGTGATTCACAAGAACAATTTATTATTTGTTTTCTTTTTTTGTGTTGGTGTTATAAACAATTTATATTTGATGCTCCGTATGTTTTAATGTTGTTATATCAATGGGCCAATTTGCTATAGGCACTTTTTTGAGATGAAGCTAGTATTGAAGATGCACTTTGGGATGTCATTCATAAGAACAGTTGATTTTGGATAGTCTTTTTCCGAGCTACAAGCAAAATTATGTACATTATTTATATTCTGGTTCTTGTATTATGTGTTTTTCCTATTTTAGAAGTAAATTTTGAGTTATTTGAAATGTATTTGGCGTAATAACTAGGATAGTTGATTTTTTATAGTCTTTTTTCCATAATATCATGTGCAAATTTATATTATGGTTATTCTTGTAAAGCATAATTTATATTATGTATTTATCCTATTCTGGAAATCAATTTTGAGCTATTAGAAATGTTTTTGGCATAATGACCAAAATAGTTGATTTTTTAGTCTTTTTCCATAATATTGCAGATTTATATTCTGGTTATTCTTGTAAACCAGGATTTATATTATTTGTTTATCCTATCCAGAAAATAAATCTTCAGCTATTAGAAATGTACTTGGCATAATGACCAGGATAGTGATTTTGGATTGTCTTTCGGATAAATTTATATTCTAGTTCAAACTGTTGTGAAATATAATTTGGTGCTTTGTGTGAGTTTTCCTATTCTCGAAATAATTTTTTAGCTATTTGAAATGTATATGGTATAATGAACCTGAATCGAGGCGGGGCGAGGCATGTATGGGATTTTAAGAGGTATTCTAATCAAGAATGGGAATGAGGACCCTACCTTGTCTCGGGTTTGGGACGAGGATGAGAAATAATTAAATATTTTTGGGACCAGTTATTGGGATAGAGGGGTCAAAGTCACGGCAACTCGTTGTCATCTCTACTTGGAAGTAACTCTTGGGGCAGGCTTTCGTCGTTAAATTAAATCTCCGTCTCATATGTAAGGATTTTCTAAATACTTAACAATTCTCCATTGTGTCTTCTTCACGGGAGATATAGATAGTAACATTATTAACTTTTATTTACTGTAATAATAAAGCACGTTGAAAAGTGAACTTCTAAAAATACTATTCTCAAAATTTTTATAATAT
Source organism: Tetrastigma voinierianum (assembly GCA_016808115.1). Lineage (NCBI taxonomy): Eukaryota > Viridiplantae > Streptophyta > Magnoliopsida > Vitales > Vitaceae > Tetrastigma > Tetrastigma voinierianum. The sequence goes on along the minus strand of JAEQBH010002251.1, from coordinate 528,894 downwards.
TTGTAGATGTGAATAATGATTTGAAGATGAATTTAGAAATTATTGATTGAAGTTGGAAGTGAAAAAAGTGGGCCCATCATCTCCAAATATAAAAAAATATACAAATTTAAAGATAAAAATAGATATTTATAGTTGGAAATGCTCAAAGAAATTTTGAAGGAAATCCTGGTTTGTGGTATAAAATTTGCGAATTAATATGCCTTAGTGAAGGCGTATACAAAAAAAAACACTATCAATTGAACATCAGTTATTCAATTTTTTTTTTTCATGATCAAATTTAGAAGATTAAAATAATATGCCCAAAATTTAGAGAGTGTTTGACAAAATTATTACTTAATTCTCACTTTAAGTATTAAGATGATTTAATAAAATCAACTTTCAAAATTTAGTTTAAATCATCAAATTATAGAGTAGCAAAAGAAATTAAAATTATAGAGTAGCAATAGAGATGGTATAGATAATTAATTAAGACAAATAAAAGTTAAAAGTAAAAATAAAATAAAAAAATATAAACGTAAGTGTATTGTTTTTACTTATTACTCAAAGTTATTTTTAACTTTAAAAGTCATATCATTAAATTATTTTTTTCAAACATAATTTACTTAATGAATTAAATTAAATTAATAAACTGATTTATCAAACTTCCACTAATAATGATTCACGTTAACAACAAATTTGTTCTTTCTTTTTGGTTGCACATTCATTTTCAGAGTGAACTTTACGTGTCTCTAAGTATCTTCATTTTTCTATTGATTCTTTTCGTTGTTTTCTTGAACTTTCTCACAAACTTATTTATCAATGTCAAAGTCAAATTCACTTTCATTACTTTTTTTCTTTTTTGGATAAAATCCACTTTCTTTCATTTATTTATTTATTTATTTTTTAAATAAAAAATAAAAGAGAAATATCATTTATTCATAAGAGTAATATATTAGATACGACCTTGTCAAGTGTTAAAAATATTCAGAGGATGACTGCGGTCGGGTTAATAGCGAGAATAAATGATTGAATCTACGATTGGTATGCAAAGATGCAGAATACTTTGAATTCGGTCGATGGTATCTTGATGAATAAGGATTTGATGAAACTACTGTCGACCAGGAGAGATGCATTAAATGCAGGTAGATCCACGTGAAAACCAACTAACAAATCAACCATCGTATAATGACAACCATCTTGTGGCACGAGTGAGGCAAAAAACACGAAAGAAAAAGAAAAGCGAAGGAATCGAATGAAAACTTATATTTGGTGGAATAACCAGTTTTGCGAGAAGAAAGTAAGATGCGGACAAATGATGGAATGTTTGATGTTGTGACGTGGATTTGATATGACTTTTGTTTGATCGAACCCGATGCAGCGGAGTGCGAATCATTCCTTGCTGGCCGGCGAATGTGATCGTCTGACGACAGCATATGGCACCCCGATAAGTCGATAGTAAAACATAAAAATCGAAAGAAAACTCAGATATGATGAAATAAACTAATTTATTGAGAGAGAAAACCTAGATCTAGACGAATGATGGGAGAAGTCAAGGAAGATAAAAAAAAAACCACCCCTTCTTTATAAAGGTGATGAAAAGCTTAACTTTCGTTACTTTTAAAGACATGTTTATTCATCGCAATAAATTAATAATAAAAATATAAAAATAAATAAAAGAAAATCGAATGAAAACTCGAATCAAATCAAAGAAACCACTTTATTAAAAGAAAAAACTCAGATCTCGACAAATGATAAGAAGGGTGATATAGGCCCAAAAAAAAAAAAAAAAGACGAAAAAACCATTCCTTCTTTATGCCGGTGATGAGAAGCTTCAATTTCATTACTTTTAAAGACATGTTTACTCTCTTTTTTTTATTACTATTATTATTATTATCTTTACTGATTCGAAATCTTGATCTTTCTTTCACAAGCTAGAGTTTACTTTCAAACATGTCAATTTTTAATATTCCTAGGATGGAGTGTCACTAAAAAGTAGCCCAAAAAGCCCAATTCACAAACAATAAGGAAACTTGATGAAGTTTTTCCAAATAAAGGAGGACATCCATCAACCAATTCATAGACTTCCCCCCAATCAATCTCCCCATAAACTACGGATCGCAAGACCAGAGAGCAGTAGTGAAGAGAAGAAGAAATGGTGCAGTGAAGAAGATCTCAGAAAATCCATACGCATATTCTCACTGTTTCTTTCTTGATTTTCTTGCTTTTTCTCCATTTCTGTATGTCTCGACCGCAAAATCATGAGTTCCAAGAATGGTGGAACAAGCAAAGGGAGAAGCATAGCGATGTCGTCGTCCTCGACAAATCTGAGACAAAGAGGCTTTTCACTTCCGTCGAGATCGGCACTCCCACCGCCGATCCCGCCGTCGACAAGGAGAGAGCCCGGAGCGCCCGCCAGCTCTCATGGGTCTGTCTTCTCAAGTTGCAGCAGCTAGCTGGTTCCATTGCGTATCTATCCAATGGCTTCGTCGCCATTCTCCGGACTGCTAATCGGAGAATTGCGTCTTCTTCTGTCGCCGCGGATTCGTCTCGATCCGAATCCAGGCTGTACCGCGTGATTAAGGTGTTTCTGGTTGTGGTTTTGGTTCTGCTCTCGTTTGAGCTTGTTGCTTACTTCAAGGGGTGGCATTTCAATCCGCCGTCGCTCAGTTCGGCGGAGGAGGAGGTGTTGGGGTTTGTTGGGCTTGTGTACGCCAATTGGTTGAAGATTAGGGCGAATTATCTGGCTCCGCCGTTGCAGATTTTGATGAATGTTTGTATTGTTTTGTTCTTGATACAGTCAGTGGATCGGATTGTTTTGATTTTGGGTTGTTTTTGGATCAAGTTCCGGAAATTGAAGCCGGTTGCGGATATGGAGTTTTCGGACAATTTGGAAGAGCAGAATGTACTGGATTATCCCATGGTGTTGGTTCAGATCCCAATGTGCAATGAGAGGGAGGTAAGAAGATGTAGGTTTCGAACCCTTGGAAATAAGCTTTTGCTTAATTTATTCGCTGTTTCGCTTGAATTTTCGTCGGTTTTAGCAATGATTCTGTTTTGATCTTTAGAACTAATTGTGCCATTATAGGTTTTCTACAAAACAGGAACTTTATTTTAGGTCTGGTCGAAACTTAGTTATTAGTAACTAGAGCTAGTGTTAAGGTATGGGACAGCCAATTTGCATCAGTGGATTAAACATCATGATCCAACTAGATTTAGCTTCCTTTTCGCAGAATTATTAATTGTTACGAGAGTGATGGCAACTGAAATTAACAACTGGCATCTGAATCATGGTCAAAGGTTATTTAGGGTTTGATCACCCTGGTGGACCATCAGAACCGAGCTAGATCGCCCACTATGGAGGTGCCAATGGGTTTATTGATTTAGAAAAATGATGAGTTTACCAATTGTTTATTTATCCGTTACTTTCTCTTTTCTAACAAAAAGGATCACATTTATATGTTTTTGTCATATAAATGATGGGGCATTTTTCTCATCCGATTCTTCTTCTTCTTCCTTTTTTGGGGGTGGCAGGGGCACTGGTTGCATTTGATTGAATCAGTTTGAATGGCTGGTTTAGAAATTAGAAGAAATTTCATCTTAGATCTTCTTAAAAGCATGAGATTTCTTTTACAAGCATGGTTAATGTTAAAAATAGGCACATCTAAGATTGTTCCTTTTATTCTACTACAACTACTACTTAGATGTGTATGTTTCAGATGTTAAAGATTTTGATTTCTTTATTTTGATTTTGTTACAAAGGCTGTAAAATTCTCTTTCAGATTTCCCACATCTTTGAAATAAAGCATCAGAGTTAGCTCTCCAGACATCTTTCAGGTCTCTAACTATGGATTTCCTGTTGGGTTTTCTTTGCAAGGTCTTTAGAGCTCCCTATCTCTCAATAATCGTTTCAAAGTGTTTCCAAATGTGTCAGAAAGTATTTTATTTTATTTCTCTTCTTTGATGGCTAAGCCTATTTCCAGAGAGGATGATATTATCATTAAACATTAAAGAAATATATTTATTCTTTATAATAGAATATTTTAGGAGGTTCCTCTTGGCAATTAACCGATCAATGGATACTTGGCATTTGTTATTAGGTAATTTTTTGTATTGTTGGACATTACTGCAGTTCATTTCCAACTCCCAGCAGAAGGCTAAGGTAGGAGGCACCTTATTCTTGCTGTGGAGAAGGTTATGCAACTAGTTAAGTTAGCTCTTGGTCTAACCGTTAGGACAAGACCTTGAAGCCATCCATTTTTGGTTGAGATGGCAGTGTTGCAGTGCCTCAAACAAGGAAAGAGCATTATGTTTTAATCACATTTAGGACTCCCAGGTTCTTGTCGTGGATTTAGGCAAACATGAAGAGGGATGCACAAGCATAGGTCAGGGAGGCACACCCCAAAGGAATTCATTCTTTTGTTGAGAAAGCATTTGCCTAGAATTTCATTACATTGGTGACAACAAAAATTCTAGCCCCAAATATATTGGATAAATGTGTTTTTCATTTGATTTGATTTAGAAAGACCCATAGGATTTGAGACATCCCATAGCACGCACTCATGGTAAGATGGTGCTCAAAAGGTTCTACAGGTAGAAAGGTTTGGATATCACACTCGTTGAGCTGAAAAGCATGAGTAAACCGCAAATATGCTTCTTTTGATTGGAGCTTCCTACACACGCTCATACACATACAATTTTTATTCTTTTGTTAGATTGTATTGGATAGTAATTCAGTGTTATGACACTTTAGAAAAAAAAAATTGATGCATAGAGGGGAGTGATGACTACGATTAAAGGTTGATTTGATTCCTAGTGACCCTCTCACATTTATATAACAATAAGTGAAGGTGGTCATGTATTTTTCTGGTAACAAAACTATGTAAATCAATTTGTTTTTTCTTCCTCTGTTTAATTCAATACCTACACGAGGAACTAAATTGCTTTTGCCTAATGACTTTGCCCTACATGTTTCTTATTTTTGTTTTTTCTTTAAAATTTTTCTGTTAACTTCCTTTTATGTATATTCTTTGCTTATCTTCGTGTAGATTTGATTTTTCAATTTTTTTTTTCATTGCTTCTGTAATTTAAATATTCTTTGTTGTTTGGGACTGTCTTACAGGTTTACCAGCAATCTATTGCAGCAGTATGTATCCAGGATTGGCCAAGGGAAAGAATGCTCATACAAGTATTAGATGATTCTGATGATTTGGATGTTCAACACCTTATCAAGGCAGAAGTACAGAAATGGCAACAAAGAGGCTTGCGCATATTGTACAGGCACCGCCTTATCCGCACAGGCTACAAGGCAGGGAATCTCAAATCTGCAATGGGCTGTGACTATGTTAAGGATTATGAATTTGTTGCAATCTTTGATGCAGATTTTCAACCAGGACCGGATTTTTTGAAGAAAACTATTCCGCATTTTAAGGTAACTTCAATATAACTAACCCTGTAGTTAGTTATATTGGCTCATGCAGGTTTGTACTCGAAGTTTTGGTATCATTCATCATTTCTCTTTGCCAGCTATGACTAAAACCACCTTAGCCAACATCCCTTTTCATGCATTTGAATACATATTTATTCTTTTTCTTTCATTCTTACGGCCCTTTGCTCACCCAATTCAAAACTCTATTCTTGATTGTTCTTTTGTTAATCTTGTTGGTTGCCTAAAATTTGTTTTCATTTGGTGTAATTGATTTTTATTGTTCTCATGTGAAAGATTTCTATCAACTTGTCTGCACAACGAAAGTATAGTGTGCTTTGGATACAAACCATTCGCCTAACTCGAGTACCTTGATTACAATTTCACTTATTACCTTCAGTTTTGTATGACTCTGATGAGGCATCCAAAAAAATAGGGAGGCATTATCTAGGTATTCATGAGCCCCTTACTTTCCCTGGGTTAAAACTCAAAACCAAAAGGGACATTGTTAGGTTGAAACCAAAATAGACTCCTTGTAACACAAGCAAGAGAATCTTCTCTCCTTATTTTCTCTTTTTCTTCATCCTACAATAATTATCTGAAAGTTGGTTCATTGACAACTAGCATGTTTTAGTAAACCTCAGCTTGAATATGAACTAGGGATTGATTAATGTGAAGACATATGGACTAGTGTATGATAAATTAATGTGAGAGAGAAATTTGAAAAGGGAGGGGAAAAAATTTAACCATGATTTTCCATTTGAGTTCAAGTTTGGCATATGAAGGATCTTCTCTGGGGATTTCTTAAGCTCCTATGTTTTTAAACTTCCATTTTTTTTAATTCAGGTTTGATTAAAATTTGAAGTCCTATTTATGTTTTAGTTTTCCATTATTTGGATGGCTTAGGAATTCTGGGGAAAGAATTAGTTGTAATAGGGTGACATTTAGCCGGCATTCATTTTTCTAATCATTTTGTTGACCTTCTAGAGTTCTATATTCTATACATAAGGTTATTATTTTTCTATTGGTCTTGCCGGGTCTTGCTATTCTGTACCTGAAAGCAAGAGAATATGGGTACTGCACAATAACTTAGGAAAGAAAGATAAACCCTTTGTGTCCTCTTCTTTCCTTTTCCTAACCTGATGCAAGGGGAAGATTGTAGAGGAAAAAATAACAAGGAGCTGGTAAAGGGAGAGATAAAGGAAAGTGGCATGTGTCAAAGAACTGACTGTTCGACTCTGTAAAGGATAAAAAAAAAGGTTTCTTTGGTAAACAAATAGCAATTCAATGTCAAAAGTATAGTTGACATGGGCTGGGCGGAAATGGCAGTTTGTGCACCTGTATTTTGTTGTTTGATCAGGTGTCAGCACTTGTTGCCCTGCATTCAGCCCAGAGCAAAAAGCAATTTGGGAGATATCTTTCAATTTTTTAGTCCAATTGTTAGAGTGATCCGTTTCCTGCTTAAACTGTTCCTGTGTTTCAGCTGGTTGTGTCTAGCTTGATGAGAGACAACTGTGGTATTTAACTGTTTATCTTTTTCTTTTTTTTAAATCCGACTGTTGATTTATTTTCAGATCGTTGCAAAGCTATAGAAAAATTCTTATAATTGGGATTCATCACAAGGGATAGCAGCAGTTGGTCTGTTTTCTCTTGTTGACAAAAGCAAATGCATCCCTTTTTCACTTGGATAGCAATGGAAATGTGGAATAAGTTTTAAGGTTGGAAATTGTTAGAATATCATTTTGAGGGAAATTGTTGAATATGGCATTTGGGAGAGTTCATCATGATATGACTACATCATTTGTTATTAATTAACATACAACTGCATTTGATTAGATTAGGATTTGAGCCTTGAGTATTTCCTGTTTGTCTTATGTTGGCTTGTACATAGATTAGATTTGAAACGATGAGATTTGATATCTTCAACTCGTTTTCCCTTATTTGCTCAATCATATGGCCTATTCAGTCTGCCTTGGTATTATTAATGTATTTAAAATTAATTGGTCTTTTTTTTTGAAAAAATTTGTATTCTTTTTGGTTGAAGGGGCATGACGATCTCGCATTGGTCCAAACGAGGTGGTCCTTTGTTAATAAGGATGAGAATTTGCTCACGAGATTACAGAACATAAACCTGTCCTTCCACTTCGAGGTTGAACAACAGGTCAATGGTGTGTTCATCAACTTCTTTGGTTTTAATGGAACTGCTGGTGTGTGGAGAATCAAAGCCCTTGAAGATTGTGGTGGCTGGTTGGAAAGGACAACCGTTGAGGACATGGATGTTGCTGTCCGAGCTCACCTTTGTGGATGGAAGTTCATATATCTGAATGATGTAAAGGTTTGTAAATGTTTCGACATTCTGAGAATTCCTCCTTTCATATGAGATTTTGGATGTCAGGGTTTTCCTTTCTCTTTTCGCAGTGCCTTTGTGAACTCCCAGAGTCCTATGAGGCATACAAGAAACAGCAACACCGCTGGCATTCAGGTCCAATGCAATTGTTCCGCTTGTGCTTCTTTGATGTACTCCGTTCAAAGGTACGGGAGTTTTATTTGATTATCTCATTTCTTTGAAGAAAGTAAATATTTTTCAGCCTAGAAAACCTCAAGGATCAAAAGCATTTGAAATTTTTTCTTCAGGATTTTATTTTGAGGGTCAACAAGAAAGCAGACTTTTGGTCAACTCCAAATATTAAGCTAGAAATATTTCCAATTAAATAATTTCAATGGAAGCAAAAGAGAAACACAATCACCCAAATATGAATATTAAAATACAAAATACTGTCCACATGCCTAGCTCAATTGGTAGAGTGTTCAAAGTTTAAAAATTCTGGACATCCAGGGAGAGGAGGGGTTTTAGGTTCGAGTCCCAGTGGGGACAGTTTACTACATTGTAATAAAGTTCTTAGTTGTCAAAAAATATATATATATATACAAAATACTGTGATAGATGGAGAATGGAGTTTCTTAGGGTTCATTATATAATTTAGAGTTTGTTTTAAATAGATGGTATTTTTTAAGTGTGTGACTTACCTCGACACCTTTTGATTATCGAAAATCCTAACATAGATGGAGGCACATAAATTTGGCCTCCCTTTGAAGAGGTGTGGGGTTCTTGTTACTTTTGTAGTCTCCAACCTTGTTAAGTTGCTTGTGGGTTTTGAGACTGAGACTGGAATCCCCCAAAGTGGGCAGTTAGAGGTTAATGGACCATAAATTAGTTGATTAAATTTATATTTACTAAGAGTCAGTTTGAGAGTTATTCTACTCAAAAGCATTTCTAGTGGAGGTGTTTTCTTTTGAAGCGTTTTTAGGAGAATTACTTATAAAGTTCCCTGTTTCCCTTGTTTTCGAGAGCAGAAAACAGTTTTCAAAAACAGAAACCAAAATTTGTGTTTTTTAGATTTTCAAAAACTGTTTTCAAAAACAGTTTTCAAAAATAGGAACCAAACATACCCTTCAGTGTGCTATGGTCTCAATTTTGACCGTGGAAGTAATTCGGTCTCATTTGTTACACTTATTGGTTAATTTAATGTCAGCTCTCTTTGGAATTTCTTTCAGGTGAGTCTGGCGAAGAAAGCCAACTTGATATTTCTTTTCTTCCTCCTGCGGAAGCTCATCCTGCCCTTTTATTCATTCACCCTCTTCTGCATCATCCTCCCCCTGACCATGTTCATGCCCGAAGCTCAGTTACCGGCTTGGGTAGTTTGTTATGTTCCCGGAATCATGTCCATCTTGAGTATCGTCCCAGCACCTCGGTCGTTCCCATTTATAGTCCCCTACCTTCTGTTTGAGAATACAATGTCAGTGACCAAATTCAATGCTATGATATCAGGGCTGTTTCGGTTTGGAAGTTCTTATGAATGGATAGTTACAAAGAAACTGGGAAGATCATCAGAGGCAGACCTGGTTGCATTTGCCGAGAAGGAATCCGACCCTCTTGTGGAAAGCTCCGGTATCCACAGGTCGTCCTCAGACTCAGGCATTGCAGAGCTGAACAAACTGGAAATGACGAAGAAGACGGGAAAAAACAAAAGAAACCGGTTATACAGGAAGGAACTTGCTCTTGCCTTCATCTTGTTGAGTGCCTCTGTGAGAAGCTTACTGTCTGCTCAGGGAATTCACTTCTACTTCCTTCTGTTTCAAGGGATCACCTTTCTTGTCGTCGGTCTTGATCTGATCGGAGAGCAGGTGAGTTGACCACTTGACCTTCCTTCCTTCCCTCCCTCCCTCCCTCCGATCACTATTCTTGTAGCGTTTCGATACCTCATTTCCATGGATTTATGCATTGGGATGAACGGTATAGGTCGAATTGACCGCAGCCTTCGAATCCGATAACCAGAGCTGCTGATGTTATAAATAGAAAGGTCCTTAGCTCCCAAACCAACGAAAGCAATTCGTTTTCTTATTTATTATTTTGAGTGAGGAAAAGGACTGTTATATATAGTATATCATTTGTTGTTGCCAAAATGTGCATGGATGGGGGATCTAGGTGGTGGCGGCGGCGGCGGGTGGCCGGAAAACGTTGTTGTGGTGGAGGAACAGATGAATTTCTGCCCTCGCTTTTTTGTTTGGTGTAATATTCTCACTCAGATGTTGTGTACAATTGCTCCCCCCCATGCCACGAGAGAGAGAGAGAGAGAGAGAGAGATGATAATCATATTTCTGATTCTTTATTTTTGTTATTGGACAGAGGTTGTGTGTACCATTATATAATTTTATGATAGTAAGTGTTGGAATCTGATTCGGATATTCCGAATAGTTTTCAATTATTCTTGTTTTGGACAAGCATGATGGAATCATAGTTTTAATTCATGATGGATGGATCAGTAATCTTCATTCTTATGTTATGTTTTTAGCTGCTTCACTTCTGTTTGCTTTAGGTCACGCCCAGACTATACTAGCCGTTTATAATGCCCTTTTACTTAGCTCTATTATCATCTATATATTTCATATTTTGTGAAAATGAAAAATTATTTTTAAAAATATTTTTTCTTAATAAAATTTAATAACCAAAATTAAAACAAGAACTGAATTTGTACAAGGCTTTCAATTCACATCCCTTACATATATGAAAATAGGAATATAAAAGTCGAAATTTGTTCTTTATCATAAATATCTCATGTGGTAGAGCACTCATCGTTTCAAAAAAGCAGGGTATATTGTTTCAAAAAACAAAAAAATTTATATGATCCTTTTTTTTTTTTATTCATCAAAAGTTTCATAGTTATCAAATTATCTGTTCCAAATTATATTTTTCAAATTGTCCATATGTCTGGTTTAGTTGATAGAACGTAAATCCAAGGAAATGAGGGGTCTCAAGTATTAGGATAGTTTATTACATTGTGATAAAGTGGTTGGTTGTCAAAACAAAATTTAGATTTTTCAAATTGAAATTTTGATAAACATTATTTATTGATTATTTAACAATTAAAGTAAGAAACATTTTTATTTGAACATAGGGAATTATTTGGAAAAATAATTGCTATAAAATATATGTTTATATTATATGTATTCCCTTAAACCCACTAAACCCTTATAAACAACCCTTATTTTCGAGGGTGCAAATTTTTCTCGGTTTCTTGCCAAATTTCCCGAGAAAGTTCCTTTCATGGCGTCTCGCCTCGCCCTCCATCTTAGATCTCGTCTTCTCCGCAGCGCCGTCTTATTCCAGCCCTCTCTTCGCCGTCAACCTACGTTTTTCTCCGTGATCGATTCTCCGGCGTCGACTTTGTTCAAGGCTCGTGCTCATGACTATCCGTTCACCGTCTCCGGCCTCCGGTTCTTCTGTACGGTTGGTCGGCGCAAACCGGTCCGGTCTAAAACAATCGACATCGGAGCGCGGGCTCGGCAGATCCGGAACCGGCGGTTGTGGACCTATTCCCTATCCTTCGGCGGCGCCGCGATGGTCATCGTCCTAGTCATGTACCAATTTCAAGATCAAATGGTGTTCTACGTGACTCCGTCGGAAGCGCTGGAGGATTACGCGAAGAATCCTACCAAAAACAAGTTCAGATTGGGCGGTTTGGTGCTCGAAGGCAGCGTGAAGCAGCCGATGTCGTCGGCGGAGATGGAGTTCATTGTCACAGATCTGATCACCGACATTTTGGTCCGGTACGAAGGTCCCCTGCCGGACTTGTTCCGGGAGGGACATTCGGTGGTGGTGGAAGGGTTTGTAAAGCCATTCACGGATGAAATCCGGAAGGAGGAGTCAGCGATTAGTGTCGCCGGGAAGGCGAGAAGCTTAGATTGTTATTTTTCAGCCATTGAAGTGCTTGCAAAGCATGATGAGAAATATATGCCTCAAGAAGTGGCAGCGGCTATTGAGAGAAACAAGAAGAAACTTGCGGAGATGGCTGAAGAGGGAGAGATAGCTGAAGAGGGAGAGACAGCTACGAGCCCATAAATTAATGGGTACGATTTTATTTTTGTTGTTTCTGAGCCATTCTTAATTCTGATTAGTTGAATACATTATTCACATGAGGTTTAGAGTAAAGATTTTGTTGTTGTAATTCAACACTAATAATTCTTTTTGGCGAATTCTACGGTGTGGATAATGAATAAATCTGAGCAATGATCAGATGTTTGATCATGTCCTTCTATGCTTAAATGTTCTGGGAAAATTAGTATATGAACAGTGCTTATGCTAATTCGGCATTCAAGAATAGGGTTTTTAAAAAAATCTCATATTCTTTCTATTCTTTGCTCTAATTTTCTTAGCAACCAAACACGGTGCTTGTGGTAACCATTGGGAACATGGATTTATAAATGTTAGTTTTAATGATTTTGGACTGAGCCATTGATGTAGAGTCTCTCTTACTATAAATTCCTTGATGTCAATCAACTCAATTAACCTAGATTACGAATCCTTTTGTACATTGGAGAACCCTCTTTTATGTAGATGCTATTTGTGAGTTTTGTCCCAAAATAATAGATTTTTTTTTTTTTTTAAATACCAATCTAATACGTTTTTTGAAATAATGCCTAGTGATTAAAATCTTACGGTTTTAACTTTAAGCTTAAAACTGTAGTCAACAACTATGATTTTAAGTTAAAAAATTTAAAACCCAAGTCACCAATTACGGTTTTGATGAAAACACACTAGTTTGGGCATTATTTTAAAAAACATGATAGATTGGTTTTTTTTTTTTTTTTAAATATGCTATTTTGGGACAAAACTCGGCATTTGTTTTGGTACTGTTTTTTGTCACTGCTTTTGTTCTTTAAGAAACATAAAAAACAAGTTTGACAAAGAGTGTCTTACCTTTTCTCCTGGTTGTTTTCTTGTTCCCAGAATATTTTCTGAGAACATTTTAGAAGTGTTTTCAACTGTTTTTGTTTTGGAAACAAGTTTGCTGTCTGCGTTTTCAGAAGAGTGTTGTTCCATGTTCTCTTACCTTTCCTTCTCATCCTGGGAGCTCCATACAACTGGGTAGAGAGAAAGATCAATACATTTTATGAAATTTCTCGATACCTTTGTGTATCATGGACAATCTGAAATGGAGATTTTTTTTCCCCCTCCTCATCCTTAGAGCTCCATGTAATTGAGTAGAGAGAAAGAGCAATACTTTCCTTGAATTTCTGTCTCTTTTGCTATGTTTAGTTCCCGGAAAATGCTAGGGAAAGAAAATTGAAAGGAAAAATAGAAGGAAAAAAAAGGGTATGGAAAGTAATATAAAATTTTTCTTTTTGTTTGGTTATCCATGAAAATTTTGGAAAGAAAAATAAGATACATATACATGATTGAGAATAAAAAATTGCAAAGTTACCTTTCCTTTCCCTTTCCCTATTATTTTCCTCATTAATTTTTAAGGAAAGTAGTAGTTTCCTCTGCATTTTTCTTTGCATTTTCTTTTCTTTATATCTTCCATGTCATCCAAACTAAGTAAAATGATTTTCCGTAGTATTTTTTTCCTTCCCCTAGCATTTTTCGGGAACCAAACAAAACCTTTATGTATCATGCTAAGCTATGCTGTGTTCTGAAGTAGAACCCACCAGCCGGAGGTGAGACAAATTGTGAACATCCCAGTCAGGTATGTTTTACTCAAACAACATCCCAAATATCGAATTCAGTTATTGAATTTTACTTCAAATAGATAGAAGAATTACTGGCAAAATCATATGATGGATTTTGGATATATATGCTGATCTCTTGTATTCAATTTATAATTTTTGTGTGGAATTTTCCTCTTTTTTTTTCAGAGATGGATTTTGGGTGTTATACTGTATTCTTTATGAGTAGTTTTATGTTTTTGTAGAGAGCTTTTGATTGAGGAATGAGGTTTTGTGCAATGTTTTAAAAACCGGACCGGTGACTGAACCGGAAAAGTTACCGGTTCATGGTTCACTGGTCGGACCGGTGGTCAAACCGCGGTTGAACCGGTGACGTAATAAATATATTATTTATATTTTATTTAAATTTTAAAATATATAATTAATAATATTTAAGATATTACTTATTACTTTTTATATAAATAAAGCATTTTAAAATTTATTTTAAAATATGTATAATGTTTAAATATGAAAACATATTAAAAATGGAAGAAACTTATTTATATAAATATATACTTAATTAGTAGTATATAATTTTCGTTAACATCTAAAATAATCATAATGGTCGCATTAATGGGTAGAGCTTGCCTCTTTTCAGAATCCTCTTTCCTATGTTCGAATCTATAACCCTTACAAAGTCTTTCTAATTTAAGCAAAACGACGTCGTTTCGATGTAAAAAGCATCAAAACGATGTTGTTTTAACTTGAAAAAAAAATAAAAAAAATTGTATGAGCGAACCGTTCGGTTCGTTGAGAACCGGCCAGTTCATTTGGTTCACCGGTTCAACCGCCGGTTCATCCGGTTCTTGTCCGGTTCGATCAAAAAACGGTTTTTTGCATTAAATCAAATCGGTTTTATGGCTGGTCCGGCCCAGTTTTCAAAACATTAGATTTGTATGCTTTAACATCAGCAAATAAGCTTTTTTTTTTACTTACAAAGTAAAATTGTTTATCAGTAAGTTGTTTTCTTTCTTATTTTAAACAGAAAGAGAGTGTTTTTTTTCTTTGTAATGAATTAAGAGTCATGAAGGGAGAGATTGTGAAGTTCTGGGAGAAACTTTTGGGCTCCGTTTGGAACCCGGAAAATACTAAGGAAAGAAAATAGAGAGAAGAATAAAAAGGAAAGAAAATTGTGAGGAAAATAAAAAATAAGCTTGAACTTAATAAATTAATTCTATATATTTATTAAACTCATTTTATTTGTTTCTCTATGTTATATGAGGACTAAGAAGCTTAAAAATGCCTTAAAATTTTAAGGAATTTTGATTATATTTGATTTTCTTTTATGTTTTCCATGATAAACCAAACATTAGAAAATCATTTTACTTAATATAAATTAATTCTATATACTTATTCAAATTCATTTTCTTTGTTTCTCTATGTTATATGAGGATTAAGAAATTTAAAATTGTGTAAAAATTTTAAGGAATTTTGATTATATTTTATTTATTTTTATATTTTTCAAGGAATTTTGATTATATTTGATTTGATTTTATATCTTCCACGATGAAACCAAACATAAGAAAATCATTTTCTTTGGGTTTTTTTTTTCCTTCCCATAGTATTTTCTGGGTTCCAAATAAAGCAGTGAGGTTTCTTTTTTTTTCCTTCCCCCTTTTCAGTGAATTTTTAATTTGTGTTGTTTGCTTTAGTAAATATGTAACATTCAAATCATACTTTTCAGTAAAAGAAAGAAACATATTTTTGGGGGTGGGTTGCATTTGATTGAATCAGTTTGAATGGCTGGTTTAGAAATTAGAAGAAATTTCATCTTAGATATTCTAAAAGTAAGGAGATTATGAAAATAGTATTTTTTTAATAATATTAAGATAAGTCGTTTGTTTTAATATCAAAGAAGGCGCTGTTAGCTTCTTTCTCGTTAGGACAAAGATACTGGTTGTTAAAGACGACTTTTTTTTTAATGTAAAAGTCAAATATTTAGGCTGCTGTTTTTTACTTATCGCACAAGACTTAATAAAGATAAGATTAAGTCATTTGTTCAATACTATGAGCCGAGCTGATAAGAGCTCTCCTCCTTATTGAACAAGGGTGGAGTTTTTTATTTTGAAATATGACTTTTTTTAACATTAAAAGTCAAATATATTGGCTTATTCGTAATTTTTTTGTAAATTTCAATAATAAAATAAAAGCTTAAAAATAAACAATGAATAATATCAAAGTTATTTAACATTCAGCAAAAAGCCAAAAAACAAACACCACTTTAGGCTTTTTCTATTCATAATTTTTTTTTTAAATTTCAATAATAAGTAATGAAAAAATTAAAAACCATTTTTTGAAATAAAGCATTATAGTTAGCTCTCCAAACATCTTTCAGGTCTCCTAACTATTGATTTCTTTATCTCTCAATAATCATTTCAAAGTGTTTCCAAATGTGTCAGAAAGTATTTTATTTCTCTTGATGGCTAAGCCTGTTTCCAGTGAGGATGAATATTATATCATTAAACATTAAAAAAAAAATAATTATTCTTTATAATAGAATATTCTGGGTGGTTCCTCTGAGCAATTAACCAATTAATGGATGCAAACCATTTGTTATTAGCAAATTTTTTGGAGTTTGGTGTCAAAATGACCCTTTTATTAAAACAAATACTGATTTTAGGCAACTTTTAAAACTATTATTCAATCTAGTTCCTTATGCATTTTCAAAAAATTTTAATTTAAGTTGGAAGTTGTAGTCAATGATCAAAATATCGGTAAACACGGATACATCGGTAATTGGATTTTACGGAAATATCGGAAATATCGGTAAAATATTAGTGGATATTTACAAAATATCGGTTATTAAAATTTTTCATATTTTAATTATATAGATTATGAGAAATGATTTTATCTTAATTAAGGTAGATTAAAATCAAATGGATTAGTAATTATTAAATTAAATATGCTATATTTAATATATTATTCAGACATGTTAGTTAAATATTTATTTGTTTTGTTATTATTATAAATATTATGTAGATAATGAGGAGATTCAAAATATTATATATTATAATTTTAAATTTTTAAATGATATTATTTTATTTTTTTTCCTTTTCAAATTAATATTTGATTTAAAAATATTATAAGTTATAATGTAAACTAAAAAAAAAAATAAAATATTATAAAGGGATTAGTGAACAAATAAATAATAAGATAATATAAAAAAGTTTACTATATATAATAAATGCAATCAATTGCTTGGTGGTTAGAGGTTGCAAATTCCAAAGATTTTGAAGTGGTTTCAAACCCCTTCTGTGGCAATTTTTCATATTTTTGGAGCTAGGAAAAATCGGTTTTTATCGGAAAAATCGGCTATTTTTCTCTGATTTTTTTTCTTCCGATTTATTCTTCCCAAAATCGTTTCCAACCCAACCGAAAACCGATAAATCGCCGAAAAATCGGCCGAAAAAACCGATTTTTACTTCCTTGGTCGTAGTTAATAATTGTGGCTTCATTTTAACCACGACTTCATTTTTTTTAACTAAAGCCACAGTTTTTTACTGTAGCTTCATTTTTTAATTAAAGTCGTAGTTACTAATTGCGGCTTTAGTTGCTAAATACGGTTTTTAACTTCGATTGATTTTTAAAAAAAATTTAAGCATCTCTTCTACGTGGTATAAAGAGGTTAAATTGAACAATAGTTTTAAAAGTAATCTAAAATCAATATTTGTTTTAAAAAAAATGTCATTTTTACCCATACTCAATTTTCTTGCTTTGGAGAAGGTTATGCAACTACTTAGGTTAGCTGTTGGTCTAACTGTTAGGCCAAGACCTTGGAGCCATCCATTTTCATTTTATATATATAATTATAAAAATTTATAACCATAATTAAAGAAAAAAAGTTCATTCTAAAATGTCAATTTGAATAATCATTAATTTCATAAACAATCTTTTATGTAAATAGGGAGAGATAAAAAAAGAAAGAATTTTGATATTTTAATAAGAACTGATCAGAATAAGTTACTATTTATAGCTTTTTTCATCATAAGCTTTGAGATTGCTCAGTCATTAATGTGTTACTCGTTTTGGGGTCATGCCATTCTTATGACCACTTTCATCATCAATAGGCCACTATTATCTCTTATTGAATCCTAATGGCACTATGGACAAATTTAAGACTCGTTTGGTGGTCAAAGGTAGGGTTGGTAAAATTTGACACGATACAAATCAAACACGGTTTTTACGGGTTTTGGTTGAATATAATCGTGTTTTATTGTATTTTGCCGAATTGCCTAATACACACTTATCAAATAAGTCAGATATCTGTTAACTCACGAATGATGAATTTTGATTAATTCACTGATCCGCTTAATTATTATATTAATTAATAACCTATTTAATATTAGTTTGGTGCTAAAATATGGATTATTAATTATAATCATATTAATTTTAAATAATAAAATTAATAAATATGTTAAATTTAATAGTTATTCAGCGTTAAAATGACGCATAATGTTTAATTATAATTTATTATTTTAAATAACGTAAATTAAAACATATTCGACTCTGCCTAACACGAATAATAAATCGACGTAAGTTCGTTAATGATATTGACAAAGTTTATTATTCGTGTCAAGTTCGTACACGAACGCTTCATTACTGATTCGTATAAATGGACACCCATTAATCTAACACGACCCATCAGATATTAATCACATCCCTAGTCAAAAGTGCCATCAACTGAGGTTGTTGATTATAATGACCGATTTTCTCTAGTTGCTAAGCTTGTCACGGTTCACTTATTGCTCACTATTGCCACTTCCTAAGCGTCGCATGTACATCAATAATGGTTTTCTCAATGGATATCTCAATGAAGAAATTTACATGCTTCCTCCTGATGGCTACACCAAAGTTGTTCGAGGCCAAGTTTGCAAATTACGTCTCTCTCTAAAGCAAGCCTCTCGGCAATGGAATCAAGAGTTCTGTTCAAAGCTTGTTCAGTTAAGTTTTCGACAGGGCAATCGTGTTCTATTGGTGTTAGCGCCTATAAGGGCTTCGACTTAGGGTTTAGTAGATGGGGCAGTGGATAGAGTTGGCAACCTGTTGTGAGGGGCCAGCTTGACATTGACCAGTCGAAATAAATTTGGCACCTGGCTCAGCCAATTATAAAGAACCCTGCAAATTTCTAAATCCAGCAGTTAGGGCTAAATTGCCTTAAAAGGCAAAAATTGCTCGGGCAAGTTTGTTTTAAATTTGGCTCTGCTTTTTTAGGCAAAAATTAGATACTTGAACTCACCTAAACTGAAAGGACTCCGTTGAAATTGAAGCACCCTATTAGTGGAGCTTGTGGCTAGGGCAGGTTAAATCTCTAAGGTGAAAACACCATAAGATGTTTCTTCTTTTATGAGGTGTGGGTTTGTAGGGGCTATCGAGAAAGAATGGAAAAAAAGAGGCGGAAACTATAGCCGAGAAACGGGTTGCATGCTAAAGCAGTGAGTCATTCAGACACTTTTGGTTAATCTTGGCGATCTATGCGGGTCGCGGTCGAAGAGCCGAACATTAAAAAATTAAAAATAATAATAAATAATAATTTTATATATTTTATATTTTATAAAATAAAGTTTTCTTTGAAATATTTATAGTTTATTTTTATGTTCTTAAAAGATTATATAAAATAAATTATTTTAATTATATATATATATATAAAAATTATACTAGTATTATTTTGTTTTATTAAAAAAATTATTTAATAACTATTATTTTTTCTATAAATAACTATTTTATATTTTTTATAATATAAAAACTAAAAGTTTTAATAATTAAAAAATATTATGTAGTCATTAAAAAATTTCAAATAAAAAGGGGTCAAAATTTGTCAAGCGGGTTGGCCCGGCTAAACCCTAATAAGGTGCGAGTCTATTCGGGCCACCATTTTCTCAATCCGATCCTCAAAAAATATGGACCAAAATGGGTTGGCCCATATTCCCACCTTTAACGAAAACCAGAAAAACCACTTTCTTATCTCTTCATTTTCTACCCTTATTTATCACTTCTCTGTCAGTTACTATATTATACTAAAAGTGATTAGCTTTCAATATATATATATATATATATATAAACGTTATGCTAATGAGATCTAACTTAGTGGTTAAGGGTTTTTCAGGACAGAGGGAAGAGATCAGGTTCAAATCTCCATGAAAACACAATACTACAATGTCGTAATGCAAAGTAAATAAGTGTTTAAAAAAAAATCATAATCTTTTTATCCTTTTTGTAATTTACAATGAATTTCTATTTAAGAAAATTATGATTTAGGAGTAGTAGGATTTTAAAATTCAGAAATGAGCCATGTAACCTCCAAAATTGGACCTAACATATGTAAAAGTGTTAATTTAAATTTTTTAAAAATTAACATAAAAGATATTGATATTCGAAAATACACAAAATAATCTTAATTGAGTTAAAATTTTATTTAAAATTTATTTTGTATTATACTTATTATGCTTAATTTTATTTTTATTTCTTTTATTATTAAGTAACTATAAAATTTAGAAAATAAAGATGAAGTTTAAATGATGGTTACAACTTAACTTTTTGTCAAAATTTAGGTGTGAGTGAAAACAAATTTTGAAAAAATGTTTTAAGACATTTTATATTTGATAGAATAAAATTTTGTTTGCAATTTAAAATTTTCTTTATTCAATGTTTTTTTTTTAAATTTTAAACATGTTTTAAAATAACTTTTATTCTGTTTTTAATTATTTTTTATATTTATATAATATTTTTTAAAGGATTAATTACATAGATGATGTCTCAATTTTTTTTTATGTTTTTTATTTTTTTATTTTAGTGTCTCAAGTCTCAACTTTTTTGTTCAGTTAAGTATCTAAATTTTTAATTTTTATTCAATCAAATGCTTCCTCGAAAGCTTATTTGGATGCCCAATCACTTAAAATTGGATCCATATGATATAACACATCATATAAAAATAAAGAAATTACTTAAATGACCTTTAATTAGGTAAAATTAATATTTTCATTTTCTCATTAAGGTTTTTATAATCTATTTATTGCCATTAAAAATAATATAAAATTGAGGGGTATATTGGATTAGAACTTTTAATGACTTTCATGGAATTACAAAGTCTATAAAAATAATGGTGTATTGGATTATAACTTTTAAAGACTATAAAAGTCATGATGTATTCGATTAAGAATTTTAAGATTTTAAAAAAGTTTATAAAAGTCATGGTGTATTCGATCAAGGGTGTAAAACCTGAGAAAATCCAATTTTCTGAGAAAGGGTAAAATAGTAATTTCGGTTAAAAATTCAGAATTTTTTTAGATCTTAGATGATAAAACGGGTTTTACCGTTGGAATCTCGCGAAATCTAGTTACCCCGTCGAATTTCGTCAAATTCCGAGACAATCGGAATTTCACGTTTTTCGAGGCACCGAGAGTCACGAGTGACACTTAGCACGTGTTGAGTGACTCACATTGGGTTACGTGTCAAGTAGAGAACAAGTCAAACACAAGTCTACGTGGGGTCCATATGGGACATGTGTCACCACATGATTGGATGGAAATCCAAAGTTATGGATAAGGTAATAAAGGAAATCCAAGAGAGCCAATAGGAGAGTGACACGTGGCAAGATGAGGACATCCCACTTGACTTTGGACCAAACAATTCAGTGGAGAAGGAAATGGGGAAAAGAAAGAGGAAGAGGAGAGAAGAAGAAAGTAGAGAGAGAGACTCTACCTTCTCTCTAAATTTCGTAGCGATCAGACCGTCGGTTTCCGGTGGAGCAAGAGACAAAGTGCTTCCCCGTGATGAGAGCTTCAAGTTAAGACCGAAAACTAAGAGTTTCGACAAACTCCAAGAGGTAGGGGTTTCTCCTACTTGGGTTAATTCTCGTTTAAAAGCCATACAAATGGTTTTAGTGTTTTGGGGCCGAAAATGGTCGTGCGTTCCAGTCCCAATGGTTTGGGACTAAATGGGGTAGGCGTCTTGACGAGTTCATGGGCTAGATACGGGCGTTTCCGACAACAGTAATTCAAAAGCATTTGTGATGCGAGTTAGATATCGTTGTTTTTTTTTGGATTATCAAATGCGTACGGGTTCACGTGTGTATTGCGAAAATGAATAACATGATTGTGGTATGAAGAATGATGTTGTTAATGCATGCTAAGTTGATGTGTTAACATGATTGTTTGAATTGTATGAAATTATATTGCAGAAAAATATAATTGTTTGCGGATAGCAGTTGTATGTATGAATTGGCTTGATTGCGTTCCATATGCAGCTGTCGCGTCGGTAAAGGTGTGGGTGCATGGAATGATAAATTCACGTGATGAATGTGTGAGGTGAGCTTCGGAAATGGGACAGCGTCAGTCGAGCCTCACCGGTCGTCTCGCAGAAATAAATAATAAATCACGCGTGTTGGGTGTAGCAAGTTGGGATAGATCTCCTCTTGTGGTGAGACCCAAATTTTACACATGGTTAGGACATGATCCGCCATTGTGAAAGTCCGTAAAAACGTCGAAGGCGTGTGCGATCCTGCTGGGCGAGACGAGAAAAATGATGTAGCCCATAAATAAACACACGGGGTGATGAAATTCAAATGCGTATTGAGTCGATCGATGGTGAGTCCTTGGGTGAAACACCAATGGCCCGGTTTTTCCTACTTGGCTTTGTATGTGTGAGGGAGTCAGTCGGGACTCGAGGTATAGCATGAGGAGTCTCATCTCATGCATGATATAAAAATCATTCCATGTACAAATTGCATTTGTATGGAATGTGAATGATTGTTGTGTGTCATTGCATGCGCATTTAGATGGGGAGTAACCCTTGTAGGAAAATTCAACTATTGGGCACTGCTCACCCCGTCATAGGAAAATAATTTCAGGTACTGGAGGTACGCCGGAGGATGAAGCTCATCCGAGACCTTAATGGTGAAGGAAAGGCCAGATTTGGCTTTGTTTTGTATGTTGTAAAAAAAAATTGGGTAGAAAACCCAGTTTATGTATTGTGTAAAGAACAGAGAGTTGTAATCAAACTCGTTTTGCATGATAATTACGTTTGGCAAGTTTTTCGGGTTTCCCAAGCCTTTGTAATAAAATGGCTCATTTATATTGAATTTTAGGGTGTTTGGAAAGGAAAGGGAAAAAATGGGAAGCGGAGGTGTAAAGGAGGACCGGAGAATTGTGCCCGTTTGATCCTATTCGACAGGAGTTACTCTGACCACAGTATCCTGATAAGAAGTTTCCTCGATCTGATATCGACAAAGGTTCCCTCCGGCCAGTGTCTAGCGATGGGAGTTCCTCGACCTTGTGCGTGATAGGTTCCTCCGGCCCACGTGTCGCGATAGGGTTTCTGTGTCGCGACGGATCGTTCTTGAGACACACGGCCCGGCACACGGGTGGCGACGAGGCTGCGTGGGCGCGTGACGGTCACGACTTGCGCGTGGTATTAGAGACTCTGGCCTCGTGTCCTGGCGTATGAACTTCCGATGTCATGATAAGGTTTGGGGTTGGGGCCGGTAGGTTGCGGGTGTGACGGAGGGACCTCTCGTGCGTCGAGTCCTTTTGATTCGTGTCGCGACCAGGCGGTCGTGATGTGGGAGGCCCAATGTCATGACACTATCGATTGAAGTATTAGTGATAGGGTGGCGCATTTGACGAAGGTTCCATCGCGGCGGACACCGTGAGTGTTTTCTATCATGGAGATTGACGCCTCTAAAGGCCTTAATACGCGAGGAATTCTCGGTCGCGATAAGTCTGCCGACCTATGTCTCGACCAGAGTTCCATATGTACCAATAGACTTGGGGCTGGCCAGGGAAACGCGAAACCGCAGGCGCCTCGATGAGGCTGCATTGTCGCGCGTGGCGTACTGCAGTGATTTGTGACAATGCCTTTGTTGGAGTCGCGTCATGGGCATTGTTCACGAACCTGTTTCATGAAGCCTTTGATAAAGCAACAAGACCCTTGGAAATTGGAAGTCACAGTTTGAGTGTCGAGCGATAGCGATTACAAGGCTCGTGTGGGCATCCACAAGTATGGTCACGATACTAGCTTTCGACTTAGCCGGTAATAGAGAGTCTAGGTACCACAGTCTAGGGTGATGGGCATGGTCTAGATCATGCATTGTTGTGGCATGTTTTGTGTAACATCTTGTGTGATATGTCTTTAATGATTTATGTGAATAATATATATAATTCGATTGTATATGGAACAGGGTTAGAAAACATAAACTTAGGGTTCGAGCTTATGTATTAGTGTTTGGCATTATGCACCGCTAAGGAAAAAGGGATGAGCAATTGTAGTTCATGATGTTAAAAGTCTATTAGTGGTTGGCATGTGCACTACTAGTTGGGCGAGAGAAATTTATATGCTGTGCCATTTGACATGTGTGGTGGAAATCGAGGGTGAGGGCGAGGATGTAGAGGGCGTCACGGGGCGATGGTGACCACGCCCGTTTTTATCGGGGCCTTTGGGACCTTGGCGCTGCGTTTACGATTTTGCACGGGGCTGATGCGGCTAGGGGTCAAAGGAGGTCGAATAACCTCCGAGAGGTTTAAGGCGCATCATCCTCGGAGCATTCACGGGGAGGGACCGTGGTGTGACATCGGTTCCGTGATGTTGAGAAGGTATTGGAGTGCCATGGAATCACCTCGATGCAACGAGTTAAAGTGCTAGTTGCATTCCCGACTGATTGAGTCCGGGTATGGTGGGGCCCGGGTTAAGGCCTCGGACATAGGCGATGACTTGGGAGGGTTCCAGCAGGCTCTTCTTGGGCAAGTATTTCGGCCACGCTATCAGTGTGCAAAAGAGCTTGGGAGTTCCTAGAGCTAAAGCAGGGAACGATGACAGTGATGAAGTATGTAGCTAAGTTTACTGAGTTAACCCGCTTTACTGATGATTATGTGGCCACGGACATGGGCAAGGTGAGGAGGTTTGAGGATGGTCTGAAGTTGTCCATCGCAATTATAAGACTCATCTTAGGATCTTAGTTCTGGTCGGGACGATTATGGCTGTATAGAGAGAGAGAGATCAGGGCGCACGGAGGGAATTTGAGATACGGGTGCTAGTGACAAGGATGGAGAGTGGAGTTTTCTTCAGTTGGGAAAGAAGCCCCGGGCTTCTAGTTCACGGGGTTTGAGCCGACCGTCGGCCCGAGTCGAGCCAGAGCTCCTAGTCAGCGGGATGGGCGATTTGTTATTTCTACCATAAGTCGAGACATCTAAGGCAGGATTGCCCACAAAGGCGGGGGTCACAGGGCTGGGACGGTGCGATCCAGTCCTCGAATCAGGGCAAAACACGAACCGCGGCTTATTCCTCCACTGATGCAGTGCAGGAGCGATGTCAGGTCCCGAGTCTTTGCCTGAAGCACCTCTGGCGCCTGAGACAGGCGAGAGAGGCCCAGAGGTATCAGGTCGAGGAGTCGAGACGGGGCCTGGTAGGTATCGAGGGGATTGAGGCGTGTCATGTCACGCCCTGGCCCGAGCCAATAGATGTCCGGTCATACCAGGATACATTTTCTTTATCACGCTTTATGGTAGATATTATTTGATTCTGATGCATCGCATTCATTCATCGCTGCATCAGTTATGAGAGAATTGGGCTTAGAGGTTGAGACCTTAGAGAAGCCCCTGTACGTGAGTTCTCCCCTAGGGACTAGGGTGAGTGTAGATCTGATATGTCGGGGTTGCGAGTTAGAGATCTTTGGGATTCTACTCACAATGGACCTGGGGGTTATGGACATGTCAGAGTTCGATGTCGTCCTTGGGATGGACTGGTTAACGACATACCGAGTCGTCATCTATTATTATGGCGTGGGGGTTCCGCCTACACAGAAGCGATACTTATTAATAGCAGTTTGGGGGACAAAAGCGATGTTTTGCCCCATCGCAGTGTACCTGATTCCGGATAGCGCGAGGATGGTTGATGGGTTGGTGGCGAATGGCCCCTTGCCACAGGAGATGAGCGAGCGGGACTTGGATGCGCCTCGGGTAGTGTCGAGAGTATGGGATGTCTTTCGGATGAAATTTGCGAGATTACTGGTAGAGGATGTAGACTTACATTGCTGATTACACATTGGTCGTCGCCCGTCTCTGGCTCCACATAGGATGGCACCGGTTGAAGTTCTTGAGGAACTCAAGGTCGGATACAAAGTTGTTAGACTGAGGGTCCCATTAGGCCAGGCACTTCACCATAGAGGCGCTCCCGGTTATTTGTGAAGAAGAAGACCACAGACCCTTCGGCATGCATTGACTATCGATAGTTGAACAAGGTTACGATCAAGAATCGGTATCCATTACCGAGGATTGATGACTTATTGGATCAGTTGAGAGGAATGAGATTCTACTCCAAGATAGACCTTCACACGGGTTACCATCAGTTGAGGGTTAGGGAGGCAGATATCCCTAAGACAGCGTTCAGGACGCGATATGGGCACTTTGAGTTTATAGTGATGCCCTTCGGATTGACGAATGCACGAGCAGCATTTATGGACCTCATGCATAGGGTATTCCAACCCTATTTGGATCAGTTTGTCCTAGTCTTCGTGGATGACATTTTGATATACTCACAGTCTGAAGAGGAGCATGAGGATCATTTGAGGGTCGTTCTACAGCTTCTGAGAAACCATAAGTTGTACGCTAAGTTCAGTAAGTGCGAGTTTTGGCTTATTGAGGTGAGATTCTTGGGGCACGTAGTGTCAGCTTCAAGCGTGTCAGTGGACCCCAAAAGGTCGAGGTTGTGATGAGCTAGGAGAGGCCGAAGTCAGTCTTTGAGATACGCAGTTTCTTAGTTATTGGTTCTGGGACGTTCGTGAGGATTTCCGACTAACACCTATGATGGGCCGGCCAGGAAGAATTCAGTTTGAATGGAATGACCTATGTGAGAAGGAATTCCAAGAATTGAAAAGGATACTTCCTTCAGCTCCTATTCTAATAGTCCCGGAGAGGGGACAGATGTACACAGTGTATTGTGATGCCTCGAAGGCAAGACTGGGATGCGTTTTGATGCAATCCGGGAGGGTAGTGGCTTATGGTTCTCGCCAGTTGAAGAATCATGAGCAGAATTACCCCACACATGATATGGAGTTTGCGGCCATAGTCTTTGCCTTGAATTTAGCGCCCAGTACCTATACGTGGCGATTTGAGATGTATTCGGACCACAAAAGTCGAGTATATCTTCACGACGGGACGGGCGTGTGGCTCAATATGAGGCAACGCCGGGGTGGATGGAGTTCCTAAAGAATTACGACTTCACTTTGCATTACCATCCACAGTGGCAAATGTAGTGGTGATACTCAATCGAAAGGTAGTAGAGCATTGGCTAATATAACTCTCGAAGGCACGGTCTTGGTATTGGGAGCGGTTGGACTGCGGTATAGCAAGCGAGGATCCCGAGGGTACATTAGGAGTCTGGTAGCTACATTGTCCTGTTAGTGTGGGTGATCGCGGAGTCAGTGAGACATAGGAATGAGTATCCATCGGGGCCAAAGTCTGATCGAGTCACAATTGATGAAGGTGGACCATCCACACATATAGTAGTCTTGATTATAGAGGGTGGTGAAGTAGTTTCCCCCGGTTAATGAGATGTCTGAGAGAGAGGAGATCCTTAGGGAGTTTCTCTGCTCCCGATTTGCACAATAAATCCAGTGCTGTACAAGATGTGTCGTAATCTTCTCGCTAGTACTCTTTGAGAGCGGGATGAAGAGACCTGCATAGGGGACTTTGTTCGATGTTACCTCACGTGTCGACATGTTAAGTGAACACACAAACTAGTAAAAGGCTACTCGGTATACTAGAGGTGGATTTGAGTGGAAGTGGAGCAAATCACGATGGACTTTGTGACCCACACCGCCAGACATGAGGCATGATGCGGTATGGTGTAGTGGACCGGCTCATGAAACCGACACATTTTCTAGCCTGCGGATGACCTTCACAACTGGAGGAATTCTGCGGTTCTTCAGAAGGTGTCGGCTACATGGAGTGCCAGTGTCCATAGTGTCAGATAGAGATCCCAGATTTACGACACACATTTGGAAGAGCTTCTAAAAGGCTATGGGGACGCGGTTGATGATGAGCACCACCTTCCACCCCTGGCCGATGGTCGATCGGAGGGGACCGAACCCGGGTTTTAGAAGGCGTGCTAGAGCATGTGTCTTGGATGTAAGAGTAATTGGGAGAAGCACTTACCCTTGGTGATTAGCATAACAGCAGGTTATCGAGGGCGAGTATACGAATAGCACCCTCTGGCTTTGTATGAGGCCATGCGATCCATAGATTCTTTGTGACGGAGATGGGAGAGAGCTCAGCTCACTAGTCTGGATCACGATTCTGAGCCACCGGAGTGAGTTTGATCTGTTTAGCGTCTTTCTCATGGTTTATTTGGCCGAAAAGCTAAGCCAAATGACGTCGACCCTATGAGTTCGAGATGGTGATCACGATATCTGTAAAGGTGATGCCTAAGAGATGAGTGGTCAGGTTTGGCAAGCGAGGGAAGCTGTCGTCGAGGTTCATCGGGCCCTTCGAGATACTCGAAAGGGTGGGCACAGTAGCGTATCGATTGGCATTACCGCCTAGAAAATAAGGTGTTCATGAGGTGTTCCACGTCTCCATGCTCCGGAGGTATACTCCAAATCCAGCTCATGTAGTGGATTGGGGAGAGATTGATGTTGACACAAATGGTACCTTTGAGGAGGGGGCCGTCTGGCGTCTTAGGCGTATTAGGAATGGGTTTTGTAGCAGGAACCGTCTCATTGATGAGGGATCATGTGGCAACGGGAGTATGGAGGAGACTGGTGGAATACAAAGGACACAATGTTTTATCGTATGTTTATGGATAGAAGATACCGATTGGTAGTTTAACATTAATTACTGATTTATGAGATTATTGCATATGTTTTGAGTGGTGCTTGATGTGTGTGTGAGATGGGACCAGGAATTCTTTCAGGAAAGATATGAACTGATAAATCATTTCAGGAAAGGATGAAGGCAGTGATGATTAAAGTCTGAGGCATACAAGTTAACAGTCAAAACAAACTGCCGTTAGGTCTGTCTTGCGAAAATCTAGCTACCACAATGAATTCGTTGGTCTGAGGCGATTGATTTCACGTTTTTGAGGAGCAGGAGTCACGGTGACACTGGCACGTGTTGGTGGCTCCACGTTGAATTACGTGTCAAATAAAGAACAAGTCGAACCACGAGAGTCTAAGTGATTACCATGGGACATGTGTCACCATATGATTGAATAAATCAAGTTATGGATAAGTGATAAAGGGAAATCAAGATACTTGATGATGACCATGTGGCGATGGGGACATCTCACTTGACTTTGGACCAAACAATTCGATGGAGAAGGAAATGGGGAAAAGAAAAATGAAGAGGAGAGAAGAAGAAAGTAAAGAGAGGCTGCGCTTCTCTGCAATTTCGGCGTCAGTTTGTCGGTTTCAGGTGGGCAACGAGGCGGCGCTTCACTTAGCGAGCTTCAAATTTGAGACCGAAAACTAGGAGTTCGACAAACTCGAGAGGTAGGGAATTTTTCCTACTTAGGTTAATTCTCGTTTAAGTCTACTAATGTGTTTGATGTTTTAGGTAGGAAGGAAATGGTCATGCGTTCTAGTCCGATATGGTTTGGGCCGAATGGATTTTCGCTATCTTGGACGGTCCATGAAGCTGAATTTTTTAGGCTATTGAGCGGCTGGAAACCAAAATTTGACATATTCGGACGGTTCGAGTTAGTTATGAAACTTTTTTGGTTGTCATGTATCTGATTTTGTGTGTATTGCAAAAATGAATAACATGATTGTGGTGTGAAGAATGATGTTGTTAATGCATGCTAAGTTGATGTGTTAACATGGTTGTTTGAATTGTATGAAATTATATTGTAGAAAAATATAATTATTTATGAATCATGAAAGTTGTATGTATGAATTGGCATGATTATCATATCTGATACGCAGCCAGCATCACGTCCAAGTTGGGTGTGAGTGCATGAAGATGATAAATTCACCATTCTTGGTGAATGTGTGGTGATCTCGGAAATGGGACAATGTCTAAGGTCGAGACTCACGGTCGTGTAAAACCATAAATAAATAATAAATCACGTGTGTTGGGCGTAGCAAGTTGGAGTAGATCCCTCCCAGGGTGAGAGACCCAAATTTACATGCAATTAGACATGATCACCAGTGGTGAAAGTCCATAAAAATGTCGAAAGGCGTACGACGATCCTACGGTAAGACCTCGAAAAATGACGTAGCCCATAAATAAACACACGAAATTTGATGAAAATGAATGGTAGATTCGGTTCCCGATGGAGTTAGTCATTTGGTGAAACACAATGGTAGTTTCACCTTGGCTTTGCATGTGTGAGGTGATCGGGACTACTGGTGCTAGTATGAGGAGTCTCATCTCATGCATGATATAAAAATCATTCTATGTATAAATTGCATTTGTATGGAATGTGAATGATTGTTGTGTGTCATTGCATGCGCATTTAGGTGAGGAATAACCCTTGTAGGAAAATTCAACTACTAAACCTTTGCTCTTGTCATTACAGGGAAAATAATTGAATTACTAAGTGGGAGAATAAAGCTCATCCGAGACCTTAGTGGTGAAGGAAAGGCTAGATTTGGCTTTATTTTGTATCTTGTAAAAAATAAAAATAAAAAGGGTACCCAGTTTATGTATTGTGTAAAGAACAGAGAGTTGTAATCAAACTCGTTTTACATGATAAATACGTTTTGGCAAGTTTTCTGGGTTTCCCAGGTCTTTGTAATAAAATGGCTCATTTATATTGAATTTTAGGGTGTTTGGAAAGGAAAGGGAAAAATTGGGAAACTAGAGGTGTAAGGGACCGGTCTACTTCATTTGAGTCCTCAGCTCACGACGGAGGAAGTGCAGTCGTGACGGGGTTCCTCGACCTTGTGTCTAGGGGTTCCTTGACCTTGTGTCGCGACGGGTTCGCCACAGCCTGTGTTGCGGCCAGGGTTCCTCTAGCCTGTGTCGTGACCGGGCTCCATGGCCGAGGCACGACTTGGCACGGGTCGCTGCCCTACAGCGACATTTGGAGCAGCGCGCGTGATAAGCGCGGCTATCTTAGCAACCAGAAGACTCTTGGCCCCGCGTCGCGGCGGGGTTTGGGGTTAGGACTAGGTGTGGGAGTACTGGCGACGGAAGGGCCTCTTTGCTTCAGCGGCGAGTCTTTTGATTCCGTGTCCGCGATCGTGGGCGGTCTTCGCTACGAGGATGCGATCAAGGCGGAAGCCTTGTAGCTAGCGACCACGTGATTGTGTCTCACGACATGGTGGCATAACAAGCGCGACAAAAGGGTTCCGTCGCGATAGAAAATTCTCTGTCACAACAGACTTCGTAGTGTTTTACTGGCCGTGCGAGGAAATCTGCATCGCGATAGACCTCTTAAGGCCTTGTCCTGACAGAGATTTCGGCCGTGATAAGTGCACGGCCTATGTCGTGATAGGGTGCGAAATTTGGAGACGACCCAAGGTCGCATAAGCTAAGGCACAACTGCGCTAACTGTGTGATTTAATGCTGTATGATAAACTGCCGACGATGCCTTTGTTTGGGGTCACTATTCATTGAGGCCTTGTTCTGAACCTTGTTCAAAAAAAAAAAAAGACCCCCGGAAATTGGGGCGTCACAAAGGGGATGTATTGGATTAGGACTTTAAAGACTTTTATGGAATTTCAAAGTCAATGGATATTAGATTATGACTTTTAAAGGCTCTATGAAAGTCATGGTGTATTCAATAATGACTTTTTAAGACTTTTAAAAAGTCTATAAAAGTCATGATGTATTCAACAATGATTTTTTAAAACTTTAAAAGGTCTATAAAAGTCATCGAGTATTTAATAATGACTTTTTAAGACTGTAAAAAGTCTATAAAAATCAAGGTGTATTCAATTACGACTTTTAAAGACTATGAAAGTATACCGATATTCAAAAAGTCATTGACTTTCATAGACGATTAAAAAAAAAAACAATTCATATGAGTTTATTTTTAGGAATTAAATATGAACTACTACAAACAATTCAAATCATATTCCAACTGATATAAAAATCCGAGCAAATTTTTAAAATCGGATTAATCAAATTATTATAATACGAATAGATCTAAAGTTAAACCATTATCTCTAAAAAAATTGATAGGCTTCACTCACTCGATGAAAAAGTCGTTTCAAATCTTTTGGAAAAGCGTAGGAGAATTTTGAAGGGTAGGTATTTATACTTCTACTAGAAAAGTCGTTAAAAGTAATTAAAAGTCTAATATATGTTGTCTCTCGAATTCTTGGAGTCTCCGGGTTGTCGGGGCATGAACTTTGTGACAAGGACCTACCAACAAACAAGGCACAACGGTGGTGTGTCGTAGACTCTCAGTCTTAAGTTAGGCAAATAGAGAGCGTCAATGTATGTTTTTTAGTAGTGTATTTTCACATACCTTTCTATTGCAATTCCTTCCTTATTTATGAAGGAGGAGAATGATCCACTTTTTATGGAAAGTGGGTTATTGGTTTCCGAAATGGAAGGGAGGAGGGCGCTTCATTTGCGTCTCAACCATTTTTCCTTTTGGATAACCTAGTCATCCGAACCTTCCGCCTCAAGGATCGTTTGATTATCCAAAGGGCGGTTATGTACGTGGTTTGTGAGAGGATGTGTTTTGGGTTCGAGGGTCGGTAGAAATTATTAGGTAGCCTGTCTTCTTGGAAGCTATGTGAAATTTAGAAGAAGGATGTGCCCAGGCAATAAATCTTAGGTACCTTTGCTGTGATCGGACTGACCACGAGTTGGACTTCAGGCCGTGGTTCAAATCCATGTTTGTGTGAAGATAATTGGGCCTCCTGAGGGCTTTGATCCATCTGGGCTATACGAGATAGGGATGCTAGGTCAATAACATGACCCTGATGCCCATGCGCCTGGCGGGATTAGTCTTCCCCCGACGAAAAATACTATATTCTTGACACATTGGTCGTTGGGAGCCCCAGGGGTATTAGTAACTGCGTGTCCAACGTGAGCGTTTAGGATTTCTATTTTTGGTAACACATTTAATACGCTTTTGGGTTTCTCACAGGTTTGTAACTCCTATAAAAGCTCTGAGGAGTAATGAATTCTTTTGTGCTTGTTTGGTTTGAGTTTTTGGTAGATGTTTATGGCTGGGGCGCTCTTGGAAGGCGCTAATCACCAGACTTTTCAATTGCTCTTGAAATTTGAATGTGATGTGTGGTCGGCGATGGTTATACAGAAGCCTTATAGCATATAATTTGCTTTTGGAGGGATATTTTCCGGCCTTATATGTCCCCTTGGGTGGTGAGGAAACCTAGATGGAATTTTATATATCCATGTTCAGCGATAAGCCCCCTTGTATGCCCCTTTGTTTTGGCATAGGCGTTGTAATCATACTGCTAGAGGCGGTCGGGTTTTTTTTCCTTTTTTTCATATCTTCTTTCTTAGCCTCTGTAGTTGGGGCTTTTTCTTTTTATATATCTTCTCTCTTAGCCTCTTCTTTAACTTTTTCTTCTTTCTTAGGCCCCTTCTTCCACTTCCTCTTCTTTCTTAGGCTCAGTTTTCAGCTCTGATGGGTTATGTAATTGTCTTAGGCTCCCGGTTTCGTGGCCGGATCAGTTATGTAGTGTGAATGTCATTGTGTAATTAATGAAGTGTGTTTCACTTGAGAACATGTGTTTTTGCTCACCTTATTTTCTCGTGCTCGACTACCCAAATTGACAACATGATGCAACCCCTTGGGATAAGGGTTATGGCGTTTAATGAATTCTACAATGGATTGGCCCTTACGAATCTTTGTGGTCACAGCTTGGTTGTTCGGCCCAGCGCGTCATTGGGGAGGCCGCAGACTGGCTTCGAGCTCCTGGCTTTGGCCTCGTTTATTGTACCACTGGCTTCAGTGATGAAGCATCGCCGGGGACTCAAATCGTTTGGGGGCCGATGAGTGTTGGCGCATTCTGCATGCCCAAGTGAGGTGCTAGGCCGCCTTTCTTAGAATTAAATGAGGTGGATTTCACCAGCTCCATCGTGTCTACACCATTTTCTTGTTTCCACTTTCAGTTCGAATCTTACCTGGCTGATATTTATTGTGGATTTAATGTTTCATAGATAGTCTTTTCAGGTGTTTATCTTCCCCCATCTTCTAGGTAAGCCTTTTTTTTCGGATGCACAGATTCGGGTTGTCGGCATGTTTTGACAAGAGCGTAGGAGGGTGTTTTACGGACATACGCGGCCCCAGAACAGAGTTTTCCTTGGTCTAATGGGGTGCATGTGCGTTCCTCGTCCTTTTACCCGAGTTTAGTATTATGGCATGGAATGATTCCCACTTTCCCTTTGTCCTTTGTTGTTTGTGCCTTGCGGTATGGCGAGAGGTGAGGGCTTCCACTAGTCGGTGCGGACTGCAGAAGAACTGGCCGGGATCATATATCTGAGCATCATCATCTTCTCGACTCCTGCAGAGTTGAAGTCTTATTGCCAAATTCACATTAATATCGATTTTAAGGTCTTAGGACGGTCCAGCTGAATCCCTTTATCGTGGGGAGATAATCACGAGTATATTTCTGGAGGAGCGACTCGCAGCCAGGGCTTTGCTTGTTCATCTCTAGTCAAGTAGTTCCTACACTTTTTTGGAGCTCCTCCCGCTCTAATCCACTAGAATGTCGTCGGATCCGACCGTGCAACGTGAACTCTATTTCTGTTGGACATTTAGTTGGTAGGAGTGCGCTTATTATGAAGGCGGCACGCGGAGGCCGGCTATCCATATTGGCCTAGAGCCCCTAGCGCAATTTGTTCTGGGACTCCCAGGTAGCCTGCAGGCCAGGGGCGAAGGGTGTGATCCTGGTTAGAGGACCTTGGCATGAGACCCTAGGCTCCCCTGACCTCCCGTTTACTTTGAATCGATCAATGTCATTTCTAGGGGTGTTCAAGTTGTGGGGTTTGTAAGTCGGTGTACATCTATCCTTTATATTCACGTACTTCCTTAATAATTTTTTTTTATACAAGGAAAAGAGCGGAGAGGTAGGCGGTGAGATTAGGTGGAGAGAAAGGCTAACTAAGAAATTCATTGGATTCTTTAGAGATTTACGGCCGGGAACGGCATCACAAAATTCTCTTAACTGTGAGGAATCTTCATGGATTGAGTTGCAGTCCCTATCCCTATATTCTTCCAGCTATCCCACGCCCTCTTCCCACATAAATAGAGGAAGGCGAGCATTACGATTATTGTAGGCCATACGAATTTAGCCCGAGGCGACTCGTCTCGGCCGGACGAGG
The DNA here is from genome assembly GCA_016808115.1 of Tetrastigma voinierianum. Lineage (NCBI taxonomy): Eukaryota > Viridiplantae > Streptophyta > Magnoliopsida > Vitales > Vitaceae > Tetrastigma > Tetrastigma voinierianum. The sequence goes on along the minus strand of JAEQBH010002251.1, from coordinate 494,208 downwards.
CAGGGTGGTTAGTCGAAGCCAGTGATCAGTCTTGGCCAAGCCTTCTTTGGCTAGGGATTTCGTCCTACCCTCCAGAGCATCTAAGAAGGGAAGCGAAGTGCTTCTTGACGCCTAAAGAGGGTAAAAGATTTTGCCCACCAGGTTGCCCAATGTCCCAGCAGCCCTCTACTAGCGAAGAGGAAGAAGAAGAGGACGAGATGGCTGACCTCGTCCATAACTTCGACGCACAGAAGCCCAAGCGAGGCGCCAACTTCAAGTGAACAACTGATGCCTCCCTTAGGGTGGTTGGTGAGGCTGATTAGCACCCAATCGGCGAGGGTTCAGATGGGCAGGCGATAGTTGTTATGGACTCGCCTAAGATGGGCTTTCATGGCCAATTGACTTGGTTGTGCCCTCGGCTTGGTTGGGAGGGTTCCCCTTCCCTCGTGCGGAGGTCAGGGAGGGCAGTCCACTGGACGGTGCTAGCCCAGGCCCCGGACAAACTCGATCTTCTCGGGTCTCGGGTGGGTCGTTCCTTCTTGACCCATTTCTTTCTTTGGTGCTTATTCCTCACGGGCGGGCTTCCCCCTATGGAGGAAGTATCGGCCTCTAGGCAGGGTGCCATGCGGATTATCAATGGTTGAAAGCCATTCAGCAAGGCGCATCCCATTGCCCATATGGAACAACTATCTTAGACATTGCTTCGGATGCGGTAATTTGTGTGGAGTGTCGAGGGAAGGGTGAAGAATATGTCGTCTCGAGTCCTTGCCTATGTATGAAGATCTGACGAGGTGGTTGAAGCGACATGCTAATGCGTAACAGCAACTGTCCAGTGTGAATTTGGTATGTTCATACTTTGTTATACCTGCGTTCTAGTATCTTCCGAACTCTTTTGCTGTCCTAATGCATTCTTTTGTCGGCTGTAACGACTATCCGGAACATGACTTACCAACATTGAGAGTTCCAGTCTCGGCTGAGGGATATGGAGAGAGTTGGCTCTACACCTGATTAGTCGTTCGACCGAGCAGGTACTTCCATGTAGTGGAGTCAAGCTCTCGGTCTTTGGGAGAATGAGAATAGAAAGTATTGAAAGATGGCTCGGTAGGTGGGATCTTTCATGCATGATGCTGATGGCCCACATGGATCTCTTGCCGATGCGACGAGGAGTCTTGGGGGCGAAGGTGGAGTCCGGTTGGCTGGGGTCTACAATGTACTGGCCGGTTCTTGATGAAGTAGACGAGGCTGAGGCTAGTAGTTTGGCTGATGTTGAGTCTCTTTTCTTGGAACTCGAGATTCTTTGGGATGAAGTGTTCATTATCGGGCGGAGGTCAAAAGAAAAAGGCCACGGAGAAGGCTTACGAGGAAGGCTTTATTGTGATTTTCAACTAACCGATTTATGATTGTTGTGCTTTCCTGTATTTGTGGAAGCTGTTTGAGGTTTCAGACAAGTGCGGACACGTCTAAGCCGTATCCGAGTTCTTTATTAACCCTCGGCATTTTCCCCCGGTGTTGTCATACCAAAGTTATTAAGTCGATGTTAGATCGATGAAGTGGCGAATGCGTAGAGGGGCTCTTGATGCAGGGTTTCACTAAGACAAATAGCCTTGTGACGATGCCTCTCTACCGCCAAGCGTTGGTAGATAACGAACACGATTTTTCCCTTGGAGTACCCGGGAGAGTGAGGAGCATGATGTTTAAGGTTGTATTTTGTGATGCTCGTTGAGCCTTGTTCCTTCTACCCACATGTTTTCTTGCCCCCGTTTTTGTTGTTTTAAGCCAAAGCTCAATAATAAAGCAATTATTGTTCTGATATAATAAAAGCATGTATTTGTTTACTAATCGTGTGGTTGCTTCTTTTTAATGAATCACATAATTATAAGTTAATTTGGCTAGGAGCGAAAGATGTACCTTTAGTAGGACGCCAGATCGGTTCGGATGAACACTCCCGGGTAACAAGTTCATTGGCCATCTTACATCGCTTCCTTACTAGGCCGTGATGTAACGACTGGGCATCAACCATGCGGACCATTAGGACCTCCAGCTTTGCCGAGACTTCATAATGAACTGGTTAGGCATCATATATTGGCGTAGGACACTCCGCCTTGCCGGACTGCATTAACCAACTAGGCATCGACCATCGGGCGGTGGGACGTGCTGCGACCAATAATGAACAATTTGGGCATCGACCATGCGGGCGTGGGACATCAACCTTACCCGGACTTTGTAATGCACCAGCTAGGCATCAACCACACTATGTCGGTAGGACATCAACCTTATTCGGGCTTTGTAATGAACCAGCTAGGCATCAACCATACTGGGCCGGTAGGACATTAACCTTACTCGGGCTTTGTTATGAAAAATTGAGATGGGAACATAGTTAGAAATTGAATCATTCTTTAGTGATAGTACCTTTTGAGGTGCATAACATTCCACATTCTAGGTATAGGCGTTGCGTCTAGTTTATCTAATGCATATGATCCGGATTCGCCAGCTCGTGTTACAATATACGGTCCCTCCCAGTTTGGTTGGAACTTTCCGACTGACGGATCGGCTATGTTCTCAAAAACTTTCTTGAGGACGAAAGTCCCATTTGAAGTGATGTCGGGGTTCTTGCGTCTATTATATAGGTTTGCTAGCCTGCGGTGGTACAAGGTTGTCGCACGGCCATTTGTTTCTCGAGTTCATGCACGTAGCCACCGTCTTTCTCATGGATTCGATTAATTTAGAGCTCTCAGTGCATCCGATTCGGAGCGTCAGCATCTGGAACTGTGCCGAGGCCTATAGCTTCCACCATCCCAAAAGTGGCGAAGGGGATGGGATTGAAATTAGTAATTTGTCGTTTTGTAGACGAGTACCCCAGGGAGTTCGTCACCCTAATTTTCCTTTAGTAGATCTACTTCCAGTTTGCTTTAAAGGCGGTCGTGACGGGGTTTTTATTAGAAGCACGCGCGGATTTGCTCTCGCGTCACGGAATTGGGTATATTCCTTTTATTTTGATTCTGGTAGAAGTTCCTCTGTTCTCGACTATCCAAATTGGGGCCCTTGTTTTGATACAATTGATGAATTATCTGAGCCGTTGAAGCGACCTTCAAATGGCGGTGACATCTATCTTTAATTGATGTGAAAGCCTCGGCCTCACATCTACTTAGTGGAAAATAATCGGTGTGGCTACCAGTTAATTTCTTGAGCGAGGCGGTAGGGAGTGGCCCGACTATGTCAATTCCCCATTGAGCGAAAGGCCAAGGGCTCGTGATGGAGATTAAATCCTGAGCTGGTGATCTTAAGACAGGGGCTAGTCATTGGCATCGATCACACTTTCGTACGTAGTTAGCGGCGTCAGATCTCATGGTTGGCCAATAATACCCTTGAGTGTGGGCTCTGTGTGCCAATGTTCTGCCTGGATGATTACCACATCGCTGCCCTACGCGAAGTTATTGATACATGATATCCATGTTCGGTAGTTGGGCATTTGATTCTGACCCGTCTAGGGATCGTTTAAGCTGACTACCATTAACAGAAAGAAAACGGCAAAGCCCCGGTTGGATCTTGTGAGCTTTGTTCTTTTCATTTGAACTCTCGTGTTGATATATTGTACTATGGGGGTCCGTCATGAAGGAGACCTCGTCCACGACTTACTGGTGTGATAATTAAGAACCGATAATAGATGGGCACGAACACTGTTTCCGTCATCGGAAGAGAAGTAACTCTGATGTAGCCAGGCGTTCGCTTTCTATTCTGATCCACAGGGATGTGTTGAGCTTCACAAGTGAAAAGCGCCTAGGCGTTGTAGCCAGTCGTGCTTTGCCATTGGGGGTCTCGTGACTCATATTCTTAGTTTGCGCGACCACCAATTGAGAATCACTTCGTCAGAAGCTTATTAAGTGACCGCGATGGCTGCCCAGTTCGAATTCAACGAGGATGGCCTCATGTTCAATTAGTTGTTGGGCACTAAAGCCTAAATGGATACTTTTGCTCAATTTTCTCCAGGTCGAAGATTTAAGTTGCAAAGCAGTCACCGACTGATTTGCCGAATGCCCGTCTACGTTAGGGTCCACCGGTTCAGCACCTGTAGCCTCGGATTGAGATTTCTACACAAATGCGCCAAAACTTGTTATTTTTTAGCGATCTTGGCTTATCTTGAATCACCGAGAATTCACTCGATTCATAGCCCAGCCAGAGCCATTCTCCCGAACAAGTCAGGCTTGTGAATGGTGCTCGAAAGAGGAAGGTCGATTAGCACGACAATGGGGTGTGCTTGGAAGTATGGGCGAAGCTTCTTCGTTGCTACCCGGAGGGCTAATGCACGGCTTGCTCGGGTGGCGATATCGGTTTTTCGCGTCGATAAGGACTTCAGCGGCCAATCACGGCCTACGTTTTTATGTTCTCATCTTGTGAATGGGGTGGGCCACTCACTTGGACATGGCGCTAGAGTATACGAAAAGTGTTTGTGGAAGCCGGGCTAGTAATGGCCCGAAGGTTGCAGAATCTTGTTTGATAGTACATTGGGGCTAATCACATTCCTCATTCCACCCGATGACCCTAGTGGGCCCCATAAGGAAAATGGCTCGCATGACTTTAGACGGTTTGTAAACCGAGAGATGAATCGCCTTAGGGCGGTTAACCGGCCAATCAACTATTGTACCCCCTTTCTAGAAGCGGGAGTTGGGGGACTCCAAAATAGATTTAAGGCGACGGGGTTGACTATACACCCCTCGAGTCACTTCATGAAACCCGAATGTGTCGCGTGACTCGGCGCACTTTGAGGGATTCAGCTTCATATACTTACACCTATGCAGGAGTTTAAAAGCCTCTTGTAGGTGTACAACATGGTCCGAGCATTCCTTGGACTTTACCAACATATCATCAATGTATACCTCCATGGTTTGTCCGAGTAGTGGTCTGAACATCTTGGTCACTAACCTTTGATACGTTGCCCCGACATTTTTTAAACCAAACGGTATCACATTGTAGTATAACAACCGATGAGGGGGAGTGATAGATACTGTTTTCTACATCTGGCGGGATATGGTGTTGATGATATCCCAGAGAAGGCATCGAGGAGCATGACATCCCATGCCCGACGATGTGTCAACAATTTGGTTTATCATTAGTAGAAGTTGTCTTCGGGCATGCCTATGCAATAAAATTGAACATATACAAATTGCCTGACACTATTACCAAGGACTATTGTCTAATCCCCGGCAACGGCGCCATAAAACTTGTAAAGTGACAAAAAGACATATACAAATTTATGACACTATTACCAAAGGACTATTGTCTAATCCCGACAGCGTATGATAAAACTTATGCAAGAAGTGACCAAAAGACCTAGGTGACACTATTACCAAGGACTATTGTGTCTAATCCCCAGAAATGACAGCGTAGTAAAACTTGTTAAATTTCTATTGTATAAACCAAAAATCTCTAGTATAAATCAATTTTTTTATTTTGGTTTTGGCCTAATATCACAAGTGCAATTAGGCAAGTAATAAAATGGATATAAGTCGGATAATCGATCGAGATCTCGAGAATTCTAAATCCAACTACCCCAACTTCTTTCGAGCTCCATCTTATTTTGGTATAACATGACATTGTGATCGGCTTAGAAGCGTAAAATATACAAGTATTAGGAAAAGAATGAACAATCAAATATTGGAATCTAAAGAATAAAGAATAATGAATAGTGAAGAGAAAATAAATAGGCTTGAATAGTGATCTTTAAAGGACACATCGAATCCTTGCTATTGTAGTATCAATTCACATAGTTAACAACGATAAAATTGGCATATTATTTCAAGTTTTAAATGTCGAGGCGTTTAGCTGATCTCAATTTGGATCTCTCCACACTCCAGTTCATGATCTAATTTTCTGATTCTTCCAACAGAATTGAATGACTACTTTTATGGGATTGCCTTAATCACGGGTATTTTTCTTTTAAATACTTATTACCCATTTATGGTGTTTTTTATAAACTCCCGAGTTATCAGATTAAACAAGGATATACAACTTCACAGTTTACTCTTCCTCTAAATTAGAATAGATCACCCTCTCCTTGATTGAATCTCGGCTAACACGGGATTGGCTTCACTATTCGAATTGAGGTGAACTCTACCTTGTTTAAATTGATAATTCGAATTCAACTCGTTCTTGATTTCAAGTGAGAGGATTTATCTAAGTAAACTTACAAAGCTCATTAGATCTCTAATATGAGCTACAATATACCTTGAAATGTTCATAACTCTTGAATGTCTTCTCACAGCCTCGGGAGGACCTCCCTTGTCAGGCAATGAAACAAATCTTAATCGAATTTATAAAGCGATATTAGGATCAACGAAAACATTAAACCTAACCGAGTAAATTCATAAAAGCTGAATTTCTAATTTATTGAACAACTACGGAAAGATAAATTAGACTATAACATTCACTTAATGAAGCTGGGTTTCTCAATTCTTTGAATTACACACTCTGACATTCTCCTCGATCATAGGAACAGCGCAGGTGGCTGGAAGAGTCAATTCCAGAACATGCAGACTTCAAACATTCAGTGTTAGTAATTTGAAAGAATGAATTACGCATTCGAAACACTGCTCAAAACTGATAACATCAGATCCGAGAGAAAATAAAATAAGCAAAAAGATGTAAATAATCTAATCTATAAACGGAAATAGAAAAAGAAAAATATAAAAGAAAAGAAAGAAAAATAAAATGGCCTTCGGCTATCCAGTTCTTCGATTATAACTTTCACCTCATGCCTCCGGCCTGCCTTTCTTCTTCTGGGTAGCTGCTTATTTATAGGGTTTCTCAGTTAGGCTAATTCCATCATTTCTTTTGTGGATTTCTGATGGGTGGCCCATTATTCTTTGTTCGGTCGCGACCTCAATCCCTTAATAGCGACATTAACTGCGTCTTTGCAGCTTTGAACTGATGGTTCCTGATGTCGCGACATCAATCTCTTGTCGTAGCATCTTCGAGCTGCAACTTTGAGTAGTGTCTTCTTATGCCGCGACATCAATCGCTGTCGCGGTATCGCTATCTTACGCGGTTTCTTCGCCGTTCTTGATGTCGCGACATCGATCTCTTGTCGTGACGCTCCGTCTGGCATGTCTTTCTGAGTTTCAGCGGCGTGGTTTTACGGCGTCGCGACTATCGATCTCTTGGCCATTGACATCGGCTCATGTCTTCTGCGGCTTTCGGCGGCGTCGTTTCACGATGCGACGTCAATCTCTATCGTGACATCATTTCGTATCTTCGCGACTTCTGCGTGATGGTTTCTGACGTCGCGACATCGATCTCTTGTCGTGACATCAGCTCATGTCTTTGCAGCTTTCAACTAATCGTTCCCGATGTCGCGGCGTAATCTCTTATCGACGCCGGCTTTCGTATCTTTGCGGCTTTCTTGCGGTAGTTCCCGGCGTCGCGACGCCGATCTCTTGTCCTGACATCAGCTCATGTCTTCTGACTTTCGCGATGGTTTACGGCGTACGACCTCGATCTTGGCCATTGACATCAGCTCATGTCTTTGACTTCAAGCGATGGTTTGGCGTCGCGACACCGAATCTCTCTGCCGTGACATCGGCTCATGTCTTTCTGACTTTCAAGCGATGGTTTACGACGTAGCGACCTCGATCTCTTGTACGCGACATCGGCTTAAGAAGCGCAACCTTCAGCGAGCCGCGTCTTGTAATGCAGGCTTCAACTGGTTGCTTTTGGTGTCGCGACATCAGTCTCTTGTAGCGACATCAACTTAAGTCACTACAGTTTCATCTTTCAAACACATCATAAGCGAGGTGCTTACCAGCATCGCGACCTCCATCCTTGCCATGACATCAACCTTAAGTCTACGGTTAATCCTTCCAGTACCGAACTTGTAGTCCCTATCGAGCCTCGTAAAATTTCCTTCAATTTTTACGTCTTGCGAGCACGCATATTAATTTGTACAAACCAAGCGCAACATTGGATTAACAGTGCTCATTTACGCCTGCCGTTTCACGCATTTTACTCCGCTGATTGCTGCGTTTTCTCTGCTTTTTCTTAACGCTTCCTGCTCCCTGCTGGCCTTTCGTGGTGAGTTTCTTCATATTTACGCATGGTATTCCACCGGATGAAAATCAGCGAATGGATAAAAAACTGGAGTAAGCTTTTAAGCTCATCAAACTCCCCCAAACTTAAGTTTGCTTGTCCTCGAGCAAGGGAAAGAAGACAAATTGTTTGTCCTCAAACAAAAAAATGGCTTTATTTTACATTCCGTTTTGCATTATGATCAATTTGATTGAAAATACAAGGAATGCATTGTTTTAATACATCTAGTAAGTCGAGTTCAAGGTTAGTTTTTTAATCTTTATAATATACAAAAAAACTAAAAGCGGTGAAATTATTCCCACAAACAACATAATCATTAGATCTGTTGAATAATAAATTATTTCCTTTCTATCTTCGCAATGGTCCTTCACTCCCTAAAGTCCTTCACAATTTTGATTGTTTCCATATTTCCAAATTCCATAGGTTTGTTATTCCTTATTGATCTCTCACGCTAATGTGGTAATTGCGACCTTCCAAGATCATCGGTCTTTTGAAACTATATTGTTAGGCTTACAGGTAATAGGTAGGATGGAAGGAATTTTTAGGTTAAGATTACCCTGAACCTTTTCTCTCCTCTTTTCACTTTTGCCACTTTCTTTCTTGTAGTTTCTTTAATAAACTCCCCTAAACTTCATGTTTGGGACATCTTTGATTATATGATTCAGGCCCATGTCCCCTGTTTCTCAGCAACTAGTGGCAGGGAAATTTCCTTTGTTTGTCTGCCATTCGGGGATAGTGCAATGTTTTACCTTTTTAGGCTTTCTGCACTCTTGGCAGACTTTGGGTTGTCAAGCTCCCATACAGATGGCATTAGGGTACTAGGTGTTAGAAACACCCTAAAGATCTTAGATGCCGAGAGTTAGGCCCGCAGATAAAACATTTCTATAAACTTTCTTTTCTATTGCATTTTACGCTCTTTGCCTTTTCTCTTCATTCCCTTTTTTTTTTTCTTGGGTTCTCAAAAACATATACTCCCCAAACTTCATTTTCTTTCTTCCTCCTTGAATTCTGGGTAATCCCTTAGGTTCTTTCTTTCGAAGGATTGATTTTTTTAGGATGGGTTGGGGTTTCCATTGGCTTATTTTTTGAAAAATAGGCTTGTTTAGCTCAATTCTGGAACTAAAAGGTATATGCATCGAAGCATATGAATAGGGATAGTGGAATGGCTCAAACTATCCAAAAATGGCACTATCTTGTGGAACATCTCACCTAGGATTTGCCTCAAATCATTTTTCTAACAAATTCTAGAATTTGGATTGAATAGTTGTGACTAACCATAAGGATTTCCTTGACTCATTTTTGTTGATGAGTAGTTAAATTAATTGATATTCAACAGGTTCCTTGACTTACTGTTCGTACCACAAACTCAAAAATATGTTTTGTTTCTTTTATTGTATTACCTTCCTCTATTATACGGACTTATCGATTAGACTTGAGTCACTTTTGCCTTTGTGTTTCAATTAAAGCTGTATTCATTTGGCCCCTTATTCTGCATTTGTCTGCATTTCAACTTATTCTAATCTACTTTGCTTCATTCAATTCGACTTGTACATCTCGGCGAGTTTTATTCTTGAACTAATTCTACTTTTATTTTCCAAACTAGCACAATCATAAACAACACAAAATTCAACAAACCAAAGTAACACAATTCGTTCAGGTATCATTTTATTTCTAGTTCAATTGCAAATGTTGGATACCCGCGTGTAGGCTTTGGAGAATAAGGAAGGTCGGCTGGGAAGAAGTCTATCTCTTTCTTTTGGAAGAGCGTAAAATATTAGGGGATCCGGGTCTAGAATTATTCAATGAAGGCGAGAATGGAGGAATTTCATTTCCCTTCTTTCCTTTCTCTTCTTCGTTTCTCTCGACTTGATCTGATGAAGATCTCATTGGAGAAGATCAACCTTCTTGTTTGCTCATCTTGTCTCTTCCCGAAGCCCATTCATTGTGTTTCCATTTCAGTCATTATTTCCAAAAATTGGAAGATTGTTGTTAATCAATCCAAATTTTCTAGCCATTCTCTCTGCTGTGGGATTCGGCATCCTTTTGTTTCTTGTCTCTATCATCAAACCATTCTCAAAATCTTTTGTAGAGACTTGTATAAAAATTTGAATCCTTTATTTGTTCTCCCAATTTGACCTACACCTCTCTTTTCTTCATGATGGTTTGGGAGCGGAAGTCATTACTCGGCGAGTTATTCAAAAGATTCATGACTCGACGAGTTTACGTAGAAGATCGCGATCTCTTTCTTCATTTCTCTTGAAGTACTCTCTTTTTTCTTTGAAGAACCTCTTTCATGTTCTTCTCTTCTTTTCGAGTTCTTCTTCCCATTGCTGATCTCTCCTTTTTAACTCTTTTTCATAAGCTCTTCATGATTTATTTGTTGCACATTCCTTCTCTTTTCCTTTCTTCCAAATCTTCTTACGTATGGTAGGGAACCTCCCATTATTGCATTGTTCTCTTGTGCTCCCCTTCCAGGCTTTCTCACATTCTCTGAATATTCACATTTTGCATGGGGAGGCTAGCTAAGGGGATGTTATGGAGAAATCAGGGGCTTATACTACATCTTTCATTGTGCAAATGTAGAAAGTAGTATTTCGGGGAGGAATTTCTGGATTCTCTTTCTTCTTGACGCTCCCAAAGTCTCTCTTTGCTTGTCTTTGTTGGAGCTTCTTCTCTTGTTTCAATCAACACCCCACTTTTTTCTTTTGGTTTTACGGGTCCCTTGCTCACTCCTGCCGGTGGTGATGTCCTGGGACTTCTCTTCTTCTTCTTCGGACTCCCTTCACCAGGCCTTTAACATAAAGCAGGTTATTGTTCTTTGGGTGAGGATCAACCCTCTCTTATTTCATGTGGTACCTCATTACTAAATTTTCCATTCTTATTCACCATTGACTTGTACCCCTTGAGCCATATCTGACCATAATTGCTTCTGCTCTCTCCTTGTACACACATGCTTGGTTGGGACCAAAACGGAGGCAATGGAGCCATACCTTATAACTCATCGGTGAGGCTTCCCACTGACCGGTTTTGGTCCTCCTTCCCTTGTCCCAGTTGTGCTTTAGTGGTGACTTTTGTAATTTTCTTAAAATTTGGGTTTCAAAGAGCTTTTGAACTTGGACCCATGCTTGTGCCTACGCCATTCCATGGAAGCCGTTAATGGCCTTGGCTCCATATGGTACCCACACTCCTCGACGAACACGAGTGTTATCTTTCTTGCCTACCAAATTTGAATAAATTCTTTCACCCACTTCTTTGTGTAGCGACTTTGTGTCGTATGGCTTTTAACCTCTTTGTTGATCATCTCACAGAAAGGGGTATGGGTTCCTGAATCTTCTTCGATCTGAACCTTGTTGGCATAGTGCTTCTTCCGGTTAAGAATAAGCTTCTCGACCTAAAATCTTCACTTTCTTCTTATACTTGCTTTTTCCCCTTTCTCTTGTGGATTTCCTTTCTTGGCTAACTGGTGCTTACGGTGCTTACGTGGGCATCTCTTCCATCGTTTCTTCTGTCGGATTTCTTCTTACAGTTTGCACATATTCCTCCATGATATAACTGAGGTTAGAGTACGAGGTTTGAGTTTGACCATTTAAATATGGAAGGAAAGTTTTACGAAGATTTTGAGCTAAGGTTTGAGAATTTAGAATCGGAAGGAAGGGGATGAGCGGTTTGAAGTGGGCGGGAGTAGGAAGAAGTTCTCCGACAGTTGCAATTCAATCAAGTTTTTGTGGAGCCCGATTATTATTTCATTAAAATTAAACATGTGACGTCCATTCATGTACTTTTGTTAGGAACATTAATTTTAAGACATTTAAGGGTGAAGTAAGCTATGAGTTGTGATTTTTATGTGCGACATACTAAGTTTGTCGCGACATAACTAGGATTTTTTTTTTTTAGATATTGTGTTGTCCATTCATTGACTTTTCATTTTCAGTTTGTTTTTAATCGCGTTTATGCCCTTAGTTTAATGATCTCTAAAACTTGAATTCCTTTATTAATCCTATACTCCTTTAAACATTTATTCAGGCATTTCCAAACATAAATTCAACAAGATATTCACTCATATTTCACGGGTTTGGTTTAGGGAGAAAGTTACCCCCCTTTGTTCATGTCGTGGCTTGTTCTGAGATTCTTTGGTGTCACAGGTTGCTTTTCTCACTCTTGTCTTCCTGACCTTCTTGAGCCTTGCTCTTGCATGATTCAAGAAAATTTAATTAACTACAATTAACTTCTCAAATTAAATCTATCTTTACAAGAACAAAAATCAACGAAATTACTACAAAAAAAATTCAAAATCTATGAAACTAGATTTTCTATGGGTTGCCTCCCGTAATTTGCTTTCAGATTTGAGTCCTCGAATTTGGACTTACGTTTTGGTTCTTCTTTCTAGATAATAACACCAGGAGCTCTTCCATTCCTTCCTCCCCTGCTTAGATAACATTCAGTCTTTGTCCATTGACTTTGAATTCTTCTCCGATGTATCAGTCCTTAATGTCAACACTCCAAATGTATTGCTTGACACCCTTTGTGTATGACCCTCATTTAGTTTCTAACTCACAGAAACAATTTGAGTCTAGGAATTAACAGTGAGAGCTGTTTTCACACACGAACTCTTCCCTCGGGATCTTTGATCATGCCATTTCTTTGTCTTATCCTTGTAGATTCTAGCATTATCGCAAGCTACATTTCTCAATTCTTCCGATTCGGACGGTTGGAAGCAATCTCTCTTCCCTTACGGTTTAAAATCGAAGTTCAACTTCTTGATGACCCACATTGCCTTGTATTCCAATTCCGAGTGAATGACATGGTTGCAAAACAATTCTGTATAGGGACATTCGATAGGAGTTTTGTATGCGATCCTGTGAGCCCAAAAGTGCATCGTCGAGTTTGGAAGACCAGTCCTTCTGCTTGAGCTCACGATCTTTTCAAGTATTCTTTTAATCTCCACATTGGAAATTCTGCTTGTCCATTGGTATGGGGATGATAAGCTAGACTCTGTACGTGCTTGATCCTGCTCGCTGAGTTTGCAAATATTTTGTTTGCAAATGAGCCCCCGTCACTAATATGATGTAGTCAGGTGTTCCCAGTCACATATGAAATATTTTTGCAAGAAGCTCTATTGTAATTAGCATCATTCCTTGGATAAGCCCTTCTTGCCCATTTGAAACATAATCAGGCGCTGGCGAACATGTACGAGTTCCCAAATGATGGTAGGAATGGTCCCATAAAATCTATTCCCCATACATCAGATTTGCACTACCATTGCATACCTCTCGGGGCATTTCATTTAACTCAGCGATATTTCCAATCTTTGGCATCTATCACTAATTTATTTTTCGGCTACAATCTCTACGAAGATAGTGGGCCAATAAAATCAGATTGATCTCTTATGAGCTGTTCTTTCTCTGAAAAAATGCCCCCATATGGTGATGCATGGCATTCATTGAAATTTTGCCTTGTTCATTTCGGCACACATCTTCTTATATTATCATGTCGTACCCTCTTTAAATAATAGGTGGATCATCCCAAATATAATACTCCATTGTTGCCTGAAGTTTCTCTTCTCTCAAGGTAGCTGAATTCAAGGAACTACTCCACAAGCTAAATAGTTCACAATATCGCATACCATGGAAGTTGGAAGGAAACTTTAAATCAGCTTGCTCATCTGGAAGTTCTTCGTTAATATTACTTTCTCTTCAAGAAATAAGTTTTTCTACTCTTGACAAGTGATCGCCATCACATTGTCACACCCTTTATCCTTGGACTTCCAAGTCAAACCCTTGCAATAGCAGCGACTCCACCTTATCAATCTCACTACCTTCTTGACATCGTGTACTTGATTGCCGCATGATCGCATGAATAATAACATGGGATCCCAAAATGTATCAATTACCACAAGCAAATACGATGGCCAGCATCTCCTTTTTCAGTTGTTGAGTAATTTTCTTGTGCTTCATTGAAGGCTCTACTAGCATAGTATATGGTCTCGAATATTTTCTCCTTTCTTTGCCCTAGACGCTCCCATTGTGAAATCACCGCATCACACATTATTTCAAATCCTCGATCCCATTCTCGTGTGCCCATTATAGGTGCTTGAACCAATTTGATCTTTTGATTTCTTTCAAAAGCAATTTCAGGAGTCAATGTACTAAACCTGTATCCTTCTCCAAGAATCGCATAGTGGTCCGCTATTTTTAAGAAGTCTTTGATGAATCTCCTATAAATCCAAAGATGCCCCAAGAAGCTTCTTACCCTTTTACTGTGGTGTGGTGCAAGAGTTTTGATAATGGATACCTTGACTGTCTACTCACCAAGAGCGTAAATTTTATGCCCAAGAACACACTCGTTACCATAAAATGGCATTTTTCCCAATTCATAGTCGCTTGTCTTGGCATCTTTGAAGCACTGTTTCCATGTTCTTCAAACACTGATCAAAACTGGATCCATACACAGTGAAGTCATCCATAAAATTTCCATAACCTCTTCAACCAAGTCTGAGAACATTGACATCATACACCTCTGGAATGTAGCAGGAGCATTACACAGCCTAAATGGCATCCTTCTGAAGGCAAAGGTACCATAGCATGTGAATGTATCTTCGTCCTCGTGTGCAATAGCAATCGATTGTAGCCCGAATACCCATCCAAGAAACAAAATGAGGGTGTCTTGCTAATCCGCCCAACATCTGATCACTTAGTGGCAAAGGAAATGATCTTTTCTTCGTGGTCGTGTTCACTGTAATCACGCATACCTCCATCCTTGCCAATATTGTTCTTGTTGGAATCAATTCATTTTTCATCGAGGATCACAAAGAACCCACCCTTCTTCGAACTACACGATCGGGCTCACCCAAGGACTATCTCGAATTGCATAGATAAAACCAAGATTCAAAGAATTTGAGTACCTCTTTTCCCCGACTACTTCCTTCATCACCGGATTTCACTCTTTGACAAAGTTCTGGCGATGGCTTTGAATTTTCTTATAGCGTAATTTTGTGCATGCAAATTGATGGACTGGATACCCTTTAACTCTTCAACGGGACTGCTTTATAGACTCTTATGCTTCTTTAAGATGTTCAAGAACTGCTCAAAGATCAATCGAACGAGTGCAGCGAGAGATAATCAGTTTTTCTCTTTGGTGGTTTCTAAGTAAGCATACTTGAATGACGGCAGCTCTTTCCAACACTAGCCTACTTTGCGGTTTCTTGATGAATTTCCCTTTTTCTGTTATTTTCCCCTTTGTCATTTTCTGTTTTGCTTCGGGCTCGACCGGTTCTATAAGAATGAAAGCGTTGTATGGACAATCGGAGTAGTCATCTCCCAATATCTTGAATTTATCTTTTTCATTGATAAAAATTTGAGCATTACAATCATTATGAACATCAGGGTTGTAGGTATAGACATCATCAACTACATTGCAATTTTCTCTGTCTATGTCTACATTCTGCATGCTTTTGATCAAGTTGAAAGCAGCAGCTTCTTCTCCAACCCTCAAGGTGAGAACTCCTTTTTGCATGTCGATTAGGGCAGCTCCAGTAGCTAGGAATGGTCTCCCTAATAGCAGGGGTGCTTGTGAATCTTCTTCCATGTCGAATGATGAAGTCTGGGAGAAAACAAATTTCCCAGCAGTGGCCGGCTACATCTTTCATGACTCCTTCGGGTTTCATGATCATGCGCCCATTTGAAGAGTAATAGTGGTGGGAATAGCCTCCCAAACTTAATTGCTTGGCAGCGAAGAGGCATCAAGTTTATACTGGCTCTGAGTCACGAGCTTCTGGAATTGACTCCTCGATGATGCAAGAGATTGTAAAACTCCACTGGATCCTTCATCTTTTAAAATTCTTTCTTTATCCTGTACTTTGCAAATGGCAGTGAGATTCACAATCCTTCTTACACTATCTTTCTTTTCTTGCTCGACATGTCCTTAGGGAATTTTTGCATAGAGTGGCATACGGTCACCATACTAATAAGGCATACTAATCTCTAGCCCCACGAAAGGTTTCAAAAACCTTGCAAGCTGCTCCTCTATCTTTGATTTGCAGGTCTACGTGGAAATGGGGCTGCGAGTCTAGAGCCTTGGATATCCCTTCTTGTCCCTCCTTCTTTCTTTTTCTCAGTGCTTCTTCCTTTTACGGGCTTTCTTCTTCTTTCTAGCTGCTTTATCATTTTCTTTCATCTTTTCTACTCCTTCCCGCTCCTAGGCACACGGCCATGCGGTCTTTGGATTCTTCTTTGTGTCACACCCAGGAAGGCATCTTTCCTCGGCTTTCACTGAGATTTAGGGCGAAATTTGCCCCTGCGCTCTCCGGGTTCTTCGAGGATACATTGGTGGTGTTACGAAAAATTTGAGGAATTAGTGGCGATTGCTTCGGTCTATAACTTTTGTTCATGGAGGTTCAGCCGGCTTCTTATTATCCCCATGAGCTGCGACATGTTCTTCAAAAGATTGGGCCCTCCTCGTACATTATTCATTTATGTGTTCATTTCCTTGTTCTTCTTCTTTACGGAACGGTGGCTGTTGATAACCACATTGAGGGTTACATCCGTAAACTGAGGGCCTTTGTGAAGCCCCTCCACGTATGAGAAATTCTCATGGTTCATAGTCTTCAGGTGATAATGTCTTTGCGAGTTAGTGGGTTTGAATGGTAGTTTCTTGGCTCGCCCCGGATGCTTAACCTCTTCGGCATCATAAGTGTTCTTCGGCACCTCTCTCTCGGCCCACTTCCTTGATAACTCTCTTTCAAGCTGCTCTATCTCATTGGCGGTGTGTGTTCTTGTCCATCACAGTATAATGGCATCGACTTGGCCTCCATGGTGCCATCTTGCTTCCGACTCCATGATCCTTTCACCTGTTTGTTTTCCTCTTGAAAATTCGGAAAGGTTTCATATTGCATTTAGCAGTCTTGTGCGCTCTTTTGACTCTTGGCACTTTTCGTTGAATGCTCCCACAACATGAAGCATCAATGATCCCGCTGATATAATAATTCAAAGGCATGATATCTGATGTCAGCCCGAATCTTGGATCTATCCATGCATTGGACATCTTCGACAACCGTTTGAATCTTTCCCAAGCTATCGGGCTTTCATCTTCCCCTATTTGAAACGATGATTTCCTCATATAACCATTGAGGAAATTTGGGGAAGAATCTACCTAAGTAGGCCTCTACTAACTCCTCCCAGTATCAACGGAACCATATGGTAAAGATTCATACCATGTAGGCGTACCTATCTCTTAGAGAATGGGAATAGATGGTTGATGACTTACGGTCTCACATTCAACTTCACTTTGTATTAGCCATCACAGAAATCTTCCAGTGCTCGTTTGGGTCCTCGGTGGGATGACCTGATGAAAGCGTCTTTGCTGGACCATTATGGTGAAGTCTTTGGTTAAAGTTCAAAATTAATTTGCATCAATAGTATTTGCGATTGCAGTACTCATCTGGGAATAATAGGCTTCAAATCCTCCATAGTATCGATGATTCAGGCCTTCATTTGCTTCTCTATGTACTTCATTACGATCACATCGCTTAAAATACGCCATGGATTTGAGCTTTTACTGCCTTCTTTATCTTTCTCAAGCTTAAATTGTTCTCTCTAATTACGTAATCTGCTTTGGAATCGGTCCGATTAATTACATTTCTATGCGTTAGGATTTTTGTCCACAGAAATCAAACACACACATTAATAGGATTAGTGCGGTCAATAAATATTTTCAACTCTGGTTTGTTAAAGGTTAGTGGCTAAAAATAACCCTTTAGCTTGAAAAATATTTTTGTTCTTTTTCTTTAAAATGTAAAATTAGCATTTCCTTCTTTAAATGCGGATATTGATTTACTAAATTCTTTCGATCCTGAAACAGCAGTAGCCATAAAACAGCAAAGTGACAAAAGACATATCTAAATTTATGACACTATTGCAAAAGACTGGTAATCTAATCAGTAGCAGCGCCATAAAACTTGTAAAGTGACCAAAGACATATACAAATTTATGACACTATTGCAAAAGGACTATTGTCTAATCCCAGTAATGTATCATAAACTTATTAATTTCTATTAATATAAACCAAAAATCTCACAGTAATAATCAATTTTTATTTTGGTTTTGGCTAATATCTGCAAGTGCCGCAATTAGGCAAGTAATAAAATGGATATAAGTCAGAGATATCAGTCCCACAGAGATCTCAAAGAATTCTAAATCAACCCTACCACGACTACTCAGCTCCATACCTATTTGGTATAACATGACATTGTGATCCCGGCTTAAGTGTAAAATATACAAGTATTAGGAAAAAGAATGAGCAATCAAAATAAGTTGGAATCTAAAGAATAAAGAATAATGAATAGTGAAGAAAATAAATGGAAACTGAATAGTGATCTTTTAAAGGACACATCAAGATCACTGCTATTGTGAAGTATCAATTCCTATAGTTAAC
Organism: Tetrastigma voinierianum; assembly: GCA_016808115.1. Lineage (NCBI taxonomy): Eukaryota > Viridiplantae > Streptophyta > Magnoliopsida > Vitales > Vitaceae > Tetrastigma > Tetrastigma voinierianum. The sequence continues at coordinate 475,722 of JAEQBH010002251.1, read as the reverse complement.
ACTGATAAAATTGCTTGTGTAGTTCAAGTTTTAAAAAATCACATCCAGGCGTTTAAGAATCACAATTTGGATCTCTCCACACTCCTACAGTTCATGATCTGTTGCTACTAGCCGATTCTTTAGAAGGCAAATTAGATGACTGCTGTAGGGATTGCCTTAATCTGGGTATTTTGGCACTGCGTCTTGTGCATTTGCATGGTACATACACCTTAGCTCAGTTATCGGTCGAGCAAGGATAGCCACAACTTCACGAGGTTACTCTTCCTCTAAGTAGAATAGATCACCCTCTCCTTGATTAGATCTCGGCTAACACGGGATTAGCTTCACTATTCGAATTGAGGTGAACTCTTGCTTGTTTAAATTGATAATTCATTTAACTTCGTTCTTGTTTAAGTGAGAAGAGGATTTATCTAAATAACTTACAAAGCTCATTAGATCTCTAATAACGAGCTAATATACCTTCAAGGAGAAATATTCATAACCATAAGGAATGTCTTCTACGTGTCCTGAAGGACCTCTTGAAATCAGAGCAATGAAACAAATATTAGAAATGGGGTATAAGCGCGATATTCGGATCAAAAACATTAAACCCATAACCGGAAGTAAATTCTCATTGAATTTCTGGCATTATTAGGAAACAACTAGGAAAGATAAATTAGACTATAACATTCATAATGGAAGTGGTTTCTCGAAGTCTTTGAATTACACACTCTGACATTCCTGGAGTCATGGGAACAAGCGCAAATTGAGCTGGAAAAGTCGAATTCGAAATTTGTGCGAACTTCAAACACATTCGGGTAGTAATTTGAAAGAATGGAGTGCGCGTTGAACACCGCTCAGCTTGATAACATCGAGATCGAGAAAATAAAACAAAAATAAAAGGTGAATAAATGTCTAATCTATAACGACGGAAATAGAAAAAGAAAAATAAAAGAAAAGAAAGAAAGAAAAAATAAAATGACATGACTGCGGATTCTTCGTTCTCTTTCACCTCATGCCTCCGGCACACTTTCTTCTTACGGGTATTTGCTTGTTATAGGGTTTCCAGTTGGGCCTAAAATTCCAATGCATTCTTTTGTGGATTTCCAGAGTGGTTGGCATTATTCTTTGTTGATCGCGACCTCAAATCATAGCCGGCATTAACTTAAATCTTCTGCGGCTTTCAGGCTGATGGTTCCTGATGTCGCGACATCAACTCAAGGAACTGCAACTTTGAACTGGTGTCTTCTTATGTCGCGACATCAATCCTTTGTCACGACATCACTTTATGCTTCTTCAGGTTTCAACTGTTCGTTCTTGATGTCGCGACATCAATCTCTTGTCGTGACATCAGCTCATGTCTTTGCAGGTTTCAACTGATGGTTTCTGACGTCGCGACATCGATCTCTTGTCGTGACATCAGCTCATGTCTTTGCAACTTTCCGCGTTCGATTTTCACGATGTCGCGGTATCAATCGCTATTGACGCCCGACTCATGTCTTTGCGGCTTTCAAGCGTGGTTTACGGCGTCGCGACGCCGATCTCTTGTCGTGACAGCCGGCTCTGTCTTTGCGGCTTTCAAGCGATCGTTCTGATGTCGGCGACATCAATCTCTTTATCGTGACATCGACTCATGTCTTCTCGACTTTCTAGCGATGGTTTTACGACGTGGCGACATCTATCTCTTGTCGTGACATCGCTCATGTCTTCTGACTTTCAGGCGATGGTTTTGGCGTCGCGACCTCGATCTCTTGTCGTGACATCAGCTCATGTCTTTGCGACTTTCAGGCGTGGTTTACGGCGTGGCGACCTCGATCTCTTGTCGCGACATCGGCAAGCGCAACCTTGGCCCGGCCGTCTTATGTCTCTGGAGGCTTCAACTGGTTGCTTTTGGTGTCGCGTCATCAGTCTCTTATCGCGACATCAGCAATCACCAGTTTCATCTTTTTCAAACGTCATAGCGAGGTGCTTCTCTTGTGGCGACCTCCATCCCTTATCGCGACATCAACCTTAAGAATCTCACAGTTAATCATCCAATTTGTCGAACTTGTGATCCCACATCGCGACACCAATCAATTTCCTTCAATTTTTTTGATGTCGTGACACATATTGAATTTGTGCAAACCCCAAAGCGCAACATTAGTTAACCCATTTGCTCATTTTACGCCTGCCATTTTACGCATTTTTACTCCACGATTCTTTGCATTTTCTCTGTTTTTTTTTCTTTCTTTTCCATCACGCTAATAACAAATTGGTGAGTTTCTTCATATTTAATATTAATTATTCCTTTTCGGATAATCAAACGAAAAATGGATCAAAATAGATGACTTTTAAGCTCATCGACCTCGTTGGTCTGTGTAGTCCACGCACACTCACCATTTTCCCGTGGCTTTTTAGGACTACCACATTGGCGGCCATTACGGATATTTAATCTCACGATGAATCTTGCTTTCAAGATTATCTATTTAATAGCAGATAACCTGATGACGGTGCAGGTGGAAATGCCTCACTTACGCCTAACCGGCCTGTAGAAGGAATGACATTCGAGTTTGGCAAAGGCATGTACGGGTTAATCGCAGACCATGCACGAGTGATCGGTGGTCATCCATATTCGGACGAACTGCATGTTGTTCCTTCTCCTCACCGGATAGGAGGAACTAACATATGTAGATTTATCAAACAGATCTAAGCATATTGATTCGGGGGTATCAGACCAATGGCTCCACATCATAAAATGCTTGCACAGGCGTATTTTGTATTCTTTATTATGAATTATGGAAGCCGAGGGCCGGATGTAGGAGCTTTAGTTTTTCTCCGCGCTCCTGTGATGGTGGTGGCACTCTTTGGTTCTAGTTGGAGTACCTTAGGAGGTCAATTTTCCCAACATTGGTTAGATAGTTGATCATTTGGTGGTAGGTCGAGGGCACGGCTTTCATCGCATGCAACCAGGCTCGACCAACAAAGGCATTTTACGGGCCCAGGTCCTTGACAAATGAAAATAAGAACTGTTGGACTACCAACCCTGCCTTGACGAGGAGAGCAATGTCGCCCATCGTTACTATGGTTTATAGTTAAAGAAATGGACGAGGATTCTGTGAACTCGGCTTGTCGAAAGGATGTTCTAATACGCTTTGAAGGCGAGGCGGTATGTAGTTAGTCGTCTTGCTGGGGTCAACCAGTACTCTGTGCACATCAAAATCGTTAATACATAAAGTAAGTACGAGTGCATCTTGGTGTGGAGTAATGACCCTGGACGGGTTTATAGGGGGAAAGGATATAGGGCCATCGATCGACTGGATTGCTCTGCTGATGTCTAGGACATGGATCAGTGTTACTCAGGCCCAATTGCGTTTTACTGCGCAATAGTCTCTTCTTTTGGTGCTTAGACTGATACTGATCGTCAGCCGAGCCGCCCAGTATGTAGTTTATGGTGGGCCGAGGTTCAAGCCGGAGCTCTGTGCTAGCCTCTATTCTTAACCCATGACGACCTCGACTCATGAACCATCTCGAACATATCTCCTGAGATAGCGACCACGATTAATCTTTCCACACTATAAATTTAAAGAAGCCCCGTCATCGATTGGTCTCTACTTACGTGGTCTTTGTGGTAATCACATCTCAAAAGGCGGATTGCGATTCTGTGAGATCGACTAAATGGGTGTGGGCCGTTTAGTCGAGTGATCCGGATAAAGGAAGGAAGAAGTTTGTCATAAGAGATGTCCAGAGCGGTAAACTGCGGGGGCTCCCTCTTTCTCTCAATTGGTCTCAAGAGCGTTTCTGGTTCTTACTGGCTCTCCTTTGTTGGACTAACCATAGTGGCGGCACTACTTTGGGCTGTGATCATCACGGTTTAGGAGGCTGCCAGAATATTACCCTCCAATGTTGAATATTTATCCACCCGTCTGTACAATTCTTCCATCGTCGCAGGTGGATCCAGAGATAGCAATTGGAAGAATGGGGTGGTTGGCCCAAAGCTCCTTCGGAAACTCTAGAGGACTGCATCCATGCTATAAGAATCAATCTGTTGGATGACCCCTCCAAATCTTCTAGTGAAATCTCGAATGGACTCGTCCTCCCACTTCTGTCGAACTAAGCACAAGTATTGGGAAACAAATGCAGCCCACAACTCACTTAACGAGTTGATAGATCTCTGCAGGAGTTTGTATAACCAAGCCAAGGCGAGCCCCTTCAAGCTGGCCGGGAACACTTTCCATAGCAAGCGATCATCTCCCGCATTGAGTATCATTGCCTGATTGAAGTGCAGCATGTGGTCCTATGGATCATAAGAGCCATCATACATGGCAAAAGACGGTATGACGAAGCCACGTGGCGGTTCGTAGCTTAAGATGTGCTGGCCCAGTGGGGAGGATAACATGTTTTCAGGTCCCTGGACAACGGTGGAAGTAGGCATGTGCGGGGCGAGTGCAGCCCCGAAGGTAGGATACATGAACGGAAGTGATGATGCTGCGCCCCTGTGCCACGCGGGCACATTTTCAAGGGCTTGCTCTAACTGTCGTCGCTCTTTGCTGATTTCTCTTCGTACTCGGCGTTGCATGTCGCTAACGGAACGGTTGGAAAGGCGTGAGGGCCTCTTTCTCGATTCAGCCTCCACATTATTCTTTGGGGTGACGGTCGGAAGCGGAGAGCTACGGAGGATAACTCGTGATCAGCTGTGCATCCTTTGTTGCCCAAGCCAGATGGGGCTCCGCCTTACCTTTTGTCTGTTTGACTTGGGGGCGCGGGTGGCTGCTCCCTGTGCAGCGCCTCACCAGTCCTCTTCAAAGCGAGCTGTGACGATCGTTCTCTCTTCTTGTAGATGGTCGGTAGCGGTTCATAATTCAGCCATTGTCTAGCACACTCTTCTTGACCGTCTCCAAATCCACAGCCTTAGCCAAAAGCTGGTCTTCAAGGGACTTATTTGATGGGTTACTGACCATAGCGATAGGATCAAATGAGCCCAAGCGAAGTGGCGGAACTCACCAGAATCTTCGGGTGTGAGGATCGCTTGATGTGGCCAATCTTGCGTTCTTAGATGAGACTTTGTGGTCGTTCCCTGTGAAGAAGCTGGTGTTGTCTCTTGAATTCTCGGAGTCTCCGAGTCGTCGGGGCATGAACCTGGCAGCAAGGACTTACAAAACAAACAAGGCACCGGCGGTGGTGTGTCGATCGGCTCTCCGATGCTTAAGTTAGACAGAAAAATAGAGAGCGTCAATGTATGTTTTTCAGTAGTGTATTTTCACATACCTTTCTGTTGCGATTCCTTCCCTATTTATGAAGGAGGAGAATGATCAACTTTTTATGAAAAGTGGATGATTTGTTTCCGAAACGGAAGGGAGGAGGGCGCTTCATTTGCGCGTCAACCGTTTTTCCTTTTGGATAACCTAGTCATCTGAACCTTCCGCCTCAAGGATCGTTTGATCATCCAAAGGGTAGTTACGTATGTGGTTTGTGGGAGGGTGTGTTTTTGGGCTGCGAGGGGTCAGTCGGGAAATTATTGACTGGCCATCTTCTTGGAGACGGCAGCTGGCTATAAGAGGATGTGCCCGGGCAATAAATCCTTGGTACCTTTGTTGTGATTGGACCCATGTTCGTGTGATGATAATCGGGCCTCCTGTGGGCTATACTGGGGCCTCCTAAGGGCTTTGATCCGTCTGGACCTCCTGAATAGGGATGTTGGGTCAATAGCCATGGTACCCACAATATCTATGAAAGTCAATGATTTTTTTAATACCGGTATACTTTTAGAGAGTATATAAAAGTTGCAATTAAATACATCTTGATTTTTATAGACTTTTTTAAAATCTTAAAAAGTCTTAATCTAATACATTATGATTTTTATAGACTTTTTTAAAGTCTGAAAAAGTTTTAATCGAATACACCATAACTTTTATTGACTTTTTTAAAGTCTTAATCGAATACACCATGACTTGTATTAACTTTTTTAAAGTTTTAATCGAATATATCATGACTTTTACAAAGTTTTTAAAAATTGTAATCCAATACACCGTGATTTTTATAGACTTTGTTATTCTATGAAAGCTATTAAAAGTTCTAATCATATTCAACCCCTAAATTAAGATTTTTAGGGTTTTCTTACTTGAGATTTGTACGGGTAATTGCCACATAAGAAATTCCTTTTTCAGTAATAGAAAATTTCACATAACAACTTTTAAGGATATATTTGTCCTTTACCATTTTCCGGAATTTTGAAGTTTTTTGGATTGTTTGTAAATTTTGAGGGATAAATAATCCCCAAATATAATTCTCCTTTTTTATTTGAGAAAATTTTGCTTGTAAAATACTATAATATCGTTTTTATAAGTAAATGCTATTTTTAAAATTTTAGGAATTTTCTTGTCCATGTCGCAAATATTTTTAAATTAAATCTAAATATTAAATGAGCCATTCTTTTTAATAAGTCATTCTATTAAAGACCCTTTTTAATTATTATATATAAAAAATGTGAGAGATGAAAAATATTAAAATATTATGAACATATTACTCTGTTTTAGGAGTTTTGTCCGCTCTTTTAAAATAAAACAAAAATATCAATCTAATACATATTTGAAAAAAAAATCTAAATTAGTGTTTAAAACCGTTGCCATTTTAACTTATAGTTATAAAAAATAACTTAAAAAAAAATTAAAACTGCAATTACCAACTTCGGTTTTGATGGGAACGAAGTAGTTTGAACATTATTTTTATACATGTGCTAATTTGAGATTTTTTTTTTTTTGAAATTATTATTTTGAGACAACTATTTTTTTAGTGGATGACTTTTGCAATTAACTTTTAAAGCCTATTTATAGACTTTAAATTTTAAGGATGATTTTTTTTTTTTAAGTTAATAATTTTTTTAATACAATGTAGTAAACTGTTGAGACAGTTTCCAAAACTTTTCATTCCTAAAATTTCCTATTATCCAAAATATCTCAATTTAAAAAAAAAATTCAATTTCATTTGATTTCAAAATTTTCATAAGTCTTTAATTTTTAAAATCTCACAATTTCTAGAATTTGGCAATTTTCAAAATTTTTCATTCCTATAATTCCCAATATTCAAAATTTCTTAACTCAAAAAATACTCTAATTTCTAAAATTTTTCCAATTTTCAATCTCCAAAATTTCTTAATTTCAATCAATAAAATCAACTCGTAAATTTTCTTATGGTGTAAAACCTTCATAATTAATCTAGATTGAGATTTTCTATATAACATTTTAATATATTTAAAACTTCTTAACTAATTAATAACTTAAAATTTTAAAATGTTACTTGGAAAAATCTTATCTTCAAATTAGATCACAACCATGTTCTGATGCGCAGAGATGGTTGAGATCTCTTCTGTAATAGGATGTCTGAGTTAGGCCCTAGGAATGTCGTTGTGTTCTGTTATAGAGCTTTACCGGTCTTGTGGTCCGGCTTACTCAAAACACCTTATGATCTAATAAAAAAATTTATATTTCATAATTTCCAACTCTGTTCTCCAATTTATACAAAAAGTTTTTTTTTTCTTCTCCGAAAAAAACAATGTATTCAAAATTACAATACGGGTCTAAAATAATTTTTTTTTTAGGGTTAAACCCTTACTTAAAAATATATCTGAATTTCAAACCCTAAATCATCAAATTTTGACCTTTGCGAAAATGAATGTAGAATAATAGGAAAATTTTCTAATTCATACCTAGGGTATTTTATTAGGTTTAGAGTGTCATAGTCTCGGTCTCATATCGGAATTGCATTTTGAATATAATTCTTATAATATCATACATAAAGAATAAATGAATTTTAAAAGTTTTTATTTTTATAATTTCTCTTTAAAAGTCATCAAAGTAATTAAAAATTTAATGTCTATAAAAATCAACAACATTTTCAATTTGGGTATATTTTAACAAAGTCTAAAGTCTATAATTGAAGTAATCTATTCTTGAAAACCCTAGTCTTATTTTCTCTTATTTTTTCTCTACTAGCTTCTTTTTCTTTTATAATTAAGTGGTTATTTATTATAGATTTACGTTTTCATTTGTTTTTTTTCATGATTTAGTCGTATTCTTGATGCGATGTGGTTATCGTTGTCTTAGTGCGGCGTGGTTGTCGTGGCGTATGATTGTGTCGTCTCGGTACGACATTTGTTGGTGGTCGTTCCGATGTTTATTTGTATAATGATGATTTAGATAAGCAAAATATATCCAATCAACGACAATAAATCAAATTAATGGTTGTCAATATGCTGTAGAACTGGAGTCATGTATACTATAGTCACAATCAATGTTTTAAAAACTGGACCAATAATTGAACTATAAAAGTTATCAGTTCACGGTTCACTGGTTGAACCAACGGTCCAACCGTGGTTGAACCAGTGATGTCATAAATAAATAATATATTATTAAATCATAATAATTAAAAATGAATTTAACCAGTTCAACCGTCGATTTGACTGGTTAAACTTTCAGTTTGACTAGTTCAACCGTCGATTCAAAGAAAAACAGTTTTAACCTTTGAATTTGACTGGTTTTAAAACATTGGTCGCAATAGTAATATCAAATGTGTAGGCCTAACTATCAAATGTCCATTTATTATGCTATTAATTGAGATATTATTTCATCTTTTATTGTTTATAGTGATTTTAGTTTTATGTTTTTATTAATGTACTGCTAGTATGAATCAATAAAATTATTTTTCTCTTAAAAAAAATCAGTAATTGAATACAATTTGATTTTTATAAACTTTTTAAGTCTTAAAAATTTATTATTTAATACACCATGACTATTATAAAATCTTTAAAATTTCTAATTTAATACCTTTTCACTTCGTAATTCCATAAAAATTATTATTTATCCTAATTCAATATCCCTTAAATAGTTCAAAATTTGTAAGACTTCAACTTTCCTTGATTTTTATTTAAAAACAGTCTTTTTTTTTTTTTTTTGGGATAAAAATGCCCTTTACTAAATATTCAAAGGGTGTTTTAATCTAATTGTGAATGTAACCTTTTTGATGTTTTTTCTGAAAAATAACTTATTTTGAATAAAAATGATATCCTCAATTTCGATATATTTACATTGTCCGTTAAGGGATGTGGTTATTTTTGTAAAAAAAAAAAAATTACATTTTTATCAAAATCAGACAAAAAAATTAATATAAAATTGGATTTTTAAAAGGTGTTTTTAATCAAATAACCCATTTACTTTTTATTTTTTATCAAAATAAATAAATAGATAATAATAAGGAAAGGAATCTAGTTATTCCTAATGTCATAGTAACAATAAATTAATATAATAAATAGGTAATTAAAAGGAAAGGAATATTAAAATTTAAAACTGAAAAACCACCCTAACCTTTCCTTGCTCCCCACGCAAAATAAAAAATAGAAAAACCAAACAGACCCTTATTATGCCTTCAAAACTCGTACTCTCACTCCCTCTATAAATTCACACGCTCTGTCTCTTCCTTCTCTTCGCTTACTCCCTTTTCTTCAAAACCCTCAATGCCGGATTTCGAGGGCTGAAAAATCAATCCGTTTTAGGGTTTTTGGTTTGATCACCAACCCTTGATTTCCCTGCCGCGATCGGAATGTCGATCATCAACTCGTTCGCTGTGTTGGGCGATGAGGAGGAGGACGTTATTTCTACCCTCATAGCCGATGCTGCGGCCGCCGTCGTTCCCCGGCCTCCGCTGGCGTCGGTGAAGAAGGTGGAGAAGGCGAAGGTTCCTGTGAAGCCGACTCATTCTGGTGATCTTTTTATTTGCTTTGGTTGTGTGATCTTTTGTTTGAATCCTTTTTTTTTGTGTGCATGTTTTGTTTTCTGATTTTTGCGTTTGTGGGGTTATTAGTTTCGTGGGAAACTGTGAGAAAAAGTTGAGTTTTTAAAATGTGGTTCTGTTTTGCGTTGGTGCGATGTTGGGTTTTTGATAAAACGTTGGGACGAATACGCAGGAAAAGATGATATGTTTAAAGCTGAAGTCTTTGAACATGATCAAGCACTGCTTGCCTTGCCTCTATTTTTCTTCGAACAATTATATTATATCATCGCATTGTGTTTTTCAGGATCAAACCTAATAATTTTGATGGGGAAATCAGTATAGTGGGGGGTGTTGATAACGGGTATAGAAAATTTCAAGGCACTGTGTTAGGAAGGGAAGGAAAAGTTCAAAACGTTGTTTGATTGTGATATTATATACGGATTTTGTGAAGTGTAGATCGCGTCTGGCTTACGAGGATGCATGTAAAGTAATGCTTAATCTTAGGTAACAAACTCACAAGTTTGTTTCTTTAAAAGCACACAGCTCTACTCGCATCTAAACTTTTGATCAAAGTTCAAATTCCTACGATTAAAAGGACACAATTCTAATTGCATTTGGGGTTTTGATTAAGTACACACCATGAGGGGGTGGTGTGTGGTGGAGAATCAAACCACAGAGTCGATCAGAACATCATTGACAGTTCTTATGAATTCGATTCATCGCATTCTTTTATTGATGACAAGCGTTGTCTTAAGATATGGATTTTCTATGATAGGCTCTTGGATGTCCCAAAAATTTAATCTCAGATTTTAATTATTATTATTATTTTTGTTAATTTAGCATATTTACAGATTTCCCAATTAGAAAGTTGGGGAATTCGGGGTGCAGTGCTAGAAATACCAAAGTTGAATATACTCTTTTAAGTCATGTTGCCTGAGTTGGTTGTCATGATCATGTTTTTGTAATCAAAAGGGAATGTGTTTCCTATTTTCTTATGTTCCTTGACTTTAGAACCCCTTTTTTATGTGTCATAGAGTAGGGGTGGTTAAGCTCTGTTTTTTACCGAGATGAAAGTGCAAAGATTTCTTATGAGAATTTGCCATTTGTCTATGGTGTGAAGATAATGTTTAGGGTGGTCTCAAATTTGATGTAAAATTATTTACTTGTGGCTTGCATGTCTGCCTTTATTGTAATTTGTGTTTGTCGATAATGTTCTTAATTTATTTCAGGGAGAGGTGAAAGGGGCCAAGGAAGAGGAGGCCGTGGTCGTGGTCCAAGAAGGAATGGTTTGGATGGGAATGGCAGTATACAATCTCAGAGCCATGGTCGTGGATCAGGAAGGAATGGCTTGGATGGGAATGGCAGTGTACAAACTCAGAACAAGCAAGCTGATCCTTATCAAAGGAGCTATGGGGGATCTAATGGTTATCAGCGGAATTATGGTGGATCTAACAGATATCAGAATGATAATGATGGTGCTGGTGGTAATCAGAGGAATTACAGTGGTGCCAATGGTTATCAGAGGAACCGTGGAAACGGTTATCAGCGGAATTATGGGAGGGATTCTAATGGTAATGCTGTTGATGAAAGGAACCAAGGTAGCAGTGGTAGGGGAAGGGTGTTTAATGAAAATCATGAGTCTCAGGATAGTAACCAAATCAAAACAAGAAGTGAACAGATTAAAAGCGAAGGACAAATTGGTGATGTTCAGAATAAAAGTGAAGGACAAATTGGTGATGGTCTGATTAAAAGCGAAGGACAAAATGGAGATGGCCAGATTAAAAGCAAAGAACAAAATGGTGATGACGAGGGTTGGGAGCAGGTAAATAAGTATCATGGTAAAGGCTATGGAAGAGGGAGCCAAACCTTCAAAGATTTTGAAAATGGGAATCATAGTTCTGGTGGTGATAGAAGAGGATATGGAGGAGGAAGTAATGGATTCAGAAACAGAGAGGGTCGCTTTAATGGTAGACGTCAAGGACTGGATAATGAAAAACATGAAATATTGAATGATAACAATGAAAAAGGTGTCAACTCCAAAGAAGAGAAAGGTGATAGATGTGAAACAGAGGATGGCAATCATGGTAATAAAGAGCATGAAATCAATGATAATGACAACACTGGTGGGCTTGAAGGGTAAGATTTAATTATTTAGTTCCTCCTTTACTTGAAATATTAATTATTTTTATTGTCGTAGTTTTTGTTTTTGGTCAAATGCTATTTGTTTTTTTATCTCTTATTAGTAGCTCTTCATGAGGTTTGCATTCATCTGGTCCTTTGGCATTACTGGTGCTAGTTTAAGCTTCGTGTGTCAAGATAATTTTGCTAAAACTACATTTATGACAATTGGAGTTGTAAGCTTACTTCTTAACTCTGTTCTTGTGGTCATCTAAAACTCTACAGATGCGAGGATGTCTTCTTACGTTTTATTTATTGGTTAGCTTTAGCACTAAGGGCTGGACAGTTTTTCATTTTTTTTAGTTCTTTTGGTTTTGTTAGGTGGACTCCTTGTACTATGACTTCATACTGCCAATGAGGCTTAGCTCAATGGATAAGGGATAGCTGTGGGCATAGCGAGGGGAGGGAACCAAGTAAAAAAATTGTGTACTTATCGAAAAAAAAAACTATTCCTCCATACCGGGTTTGTGTCCCTTTTTGGTTGCCACCTGATATTATATCTTGTTTCCCTATGCCAAACTGGATTTGCACCCGTTGTGCATCCAATCTTGAGTGGAAACTGTTTTACTTGATTTCTTAATTTACTCTTATTGTTATCTTCTAAACCATCAATATTCTACTTTGTTGTTTTAGTAGCAAATGAACCTTGTCCAACTTGTTTGCTGCATAAGGACAGACGTTTCGTTCCTATTTTAAATGTTGTCTATGGATGTGAACTTTTTGTTTATCAAGGTGTGATGCCCCTCATTTTCTTATTAATTTTATCTTAAGGTTATTTTAAATTATCCTCTGCAAAGTCTCTTACTTATTTTAATTACTCTTTTTACTGTGAATTATCACTTGCCCTTCTGTATTTCTTGTCACCATTCCACAACCTGAACCTTTTGGAGCAGGAAGATAACTGTGACTAATGAAGGATTCAGCAGTGCTGCGCCTGGAAAACTTGCACAGGAAAGGACAAAGGATGCTGATGAAAGAAAACGGGCTGCAGCGGAAAGGCGAAATGTAAGCATTAAGGACACTGAAAATATTTAGATTAATGTAGCATTATGGGAGCTAAAATTCTAAAACTTTCTTGTTGATATGATTTAATTGTCTTAACAGCAAATGACTTTGGACGAATACGAGAAGAAGCTGCTTGAAAAGAGGAAAAACTTGCCAGCCCTACAAAAAGCTGAGGGTAAAAGAGTTGTCATTGACAAGGAATTTGAATCGATGCAACGAATAGAGAAGAAGAAAGATGGCAGCTCTTTCATCAAGCTGGTTTGTGACTTTTGTTTACTTCTGTTGGTATATTTAATCTTTTGTTCATTTGTCATGAATATCAATTCATAAGCTTTCTTGAATTGTATTTCCAGAAGGCTGAGAATGACAAGCTTAAAAGGAATGGTAGCCTTGACAAGGAGGAGAAAGTCCACAAGGTATATAAGTTTTTATTATTTGTTAAGGCTCTAATTGGAACCTGGAAAGTACTAGGGAAGGAAAATGATTTTTTTATGTTTGGTTTCATCGTGGAAAATATAAAAGAAATTAAAATATCATCAAAATTTCTCAAAATTTGACATTTTTTTAAATTTGTTGGTTGTTATATAATAGAAAGAAACAAATAAAATAAGTTTGAATAAACCTATAGAATTAATATTTTAAGTTTAAGCCTATTTTTTTATTTTTGTTCAAATATTCTTTCCTTCCATTTTCATTACTATTTTCTTTCCTTCCGTACTATTCGGGCTGGTCAACGAAAATGATTTTCTTTTTACCATGAAAAATGTAAAAGAAAATAAAATATAATCAAAATTTCTTAAAATTGTATATATTTTTAAATTTCATAGTCCTTACATTACAAAGAGAAACAAATAAAATGAGTTTGAATTAATTTATTAAGTTTAAACCAATTTTTATTTTTCTTCAAATTTCTTTCATTCCATTTTTCTTCGGTGTTTCTCATCATTTTCTTTTCTAACTACTTTCCGGGTTCCAAACAAAACCTAAGGGTTTCTGGGATAGTTGAAGTCATTCAATTCAGTGTTCTCCATAATCAATCTTATAATTAACAAGATTTGACGAAGAGAAACTCATGAACAACAAGGTTTTATTGAATTATCCTACTTTCCTTGCAGGCTACTATAAGCATTGATGAATTTATACAGCCACCAAGAAGACGATGGCTCGAAGAAAGGGGGAGGGCTGCCAAGTCCGAGGAAGAAATTCCGGCAGAACCGGCGGTGGAGGTTGCAGCCCCTCCTCCCCCTGCCCCCTGCATTGAAGATCAATTGCTGTTTCCAGTTCTTGGAGGAGGAGGAGCTCCAAAAGTCTAAATTTTGTTAGTCTGCTGGTATTATTTATTTTCCCCTTTGATTTTTTTTTTTTTTTTGCCTTTTCTCCTGTTTAACTTATTGTAAAAAATCGAATACCGTTAAGGGGGGTAGGGTTTTGAGGCCAGATTTCAGATCCCAGGAAAATTTTGGTTTTGGTTTAATAATAATAAGCTTCTTTATTTATTTTGATTTAAGATTATATATTACTGTTCAGGTGCTTTTGGTATATGAGGATTAGGAATTGAATGGAATTTCATGGCAATGATATTATTTAATAGAAGAATGGGTTTGTAGGTTTTGTTAGAATGAGTTTTCTGTCTTACTCTTATTTTTGAATAATAATTCAAAAACAGAATAGGATTGGGATGCTTTCTAGGGATATGAGGGGTGCTTCTGTAATTTTATGTATCCATTTTTACTTATATAAAAATGAAAAACAAACAATTGAGAAGCTTGGTGTGAAAGGTGGAATGCATTTGTTTTGTTGAAGAGTAATACTGTCTTATAATTCAGGGCATTTTCACTACTATATTTTATTTTGTTTTTTGTTTTTTATTTTATTTATTACAATTTAATTTCAAGATAATAAATTGACCTTATTAAGACTCGAATCTAGGTCTTTTTTTATTGTCACGCTCTCAATTCTCTTGGACACATTTTATGTCTGTTTGAAACGATGAGCTTCTTTTGGACACGCTTTTTGCCTGTTTGAAATGGTGAGCAAGTAAATATTGATTGATTGCAGAGTTTTATAATTTCAGTTCAGATTGAGTTCATCGGTTTGGAAGTCGGATTGGGTTATATTCGGGTTTAGCCTAGTTAGCTTTCAACACAATCTGCCCAAATTGTAGCCTTAATCATCAATATCACGGTAATAAATTTTTTAACTCAAACCCGGCCCAACATCACTTAACCCAATTAACTCAACCAACACGATTTTAACCCGAGTTTTATAATTTCAGTTCAGGTTGAGTTCATCGGTTTGGAAGTTGGATTGGGTTATATTCGAGTTTAGCCTGGCTTGCTTTCAACTCAACACAATCTGCCCAAATTGTAGCCCTAATCATCAATATCATGGTAATAAATTTTTTAACTCAAACCCGGCCCAACATCACTTAACCCAATTAACTCAACCAACACGAGTTAAACCCGAATTTTGTAATTTCCCTTTAGATTGAGTTCAGTGGTTTGGAAGTCGGATTGGGTTATATTCGAGTTTAGCCTGGTTAGCTTTCAACTCAACACAATCTGCTCATATTGTAGCCCTAATCATCAATATCACAGTGATATTTTGAGAAGGAGAAAATTATTTTAGGTATTTCACAAAATTTATATATATATATAAATAATTTTCTTAACACCTATACTAGATATATAATATAAAGTATGAAAATTATAATATTTTGAATATAATGACGTATGTAGGTTGATTAAATCAATTAAACAATATAAGTCATCCATATATATCCTATTCTAGATTTGCTGCAACTTTATGCAAATTGGAACTTTAAGTTCATACCTAGAAATGTGATAGAGCATAGAGGCTGCCCAAAATTTTTTATGACAAAATTCCATTTTTAAATATTTTTTAGAATTTATTTTTAGCAACTTCTTTAATCACTTAAGAATATTTTATGTAATATCACATTTTTTATTTAAATTGGAATTAATAGAGATATAATTAATTACTTTAAACTTTTGAATAATTATCTAAACATGTTTTAGAGGTTCCTTGCTTCTTTTTATAATCAAGGCGTAAAATTTGTGAGAAAATAATTATTTAAACATGTTTAAGATGTTTCTTTTATTTTTTATAATCAAGGCGTAAATCTTGAGAGAAGATAGAAACGTGTGAAATTGTAAATTTAAATTATTTTATGTTAATTTATAACTTTAATAATTTTTGGGAGAAGTAAATAAGTTTCTCTTTTAAGCCCTTGTTGGTCGAGAGACATGTAGCTTTTTTCACATTTTTAAATAAATCACTCATTCAATCGTTTTCTTCCTTTGATCTGGGTTTTCTTTTCTAATAAAGTAGTTTATTTCATCCCAATCTGGGTTTACTTATGTTTTTTCGTGTTTTTGACACCGATATATTGCGACGTGTTTTGTCGTCGACTGTTACTACGGATAGCAGCTGGTCACACTAATGATCTGAGCCTCATAGCGTTAGCTTAGATAAGAAAGCTTCGATCCGACAGCGA
Source organism: Tetrastigma voinierianum (assembly GCA_016808115.1). Classification (NCBI taxonomy): domain Eukaryota; kingdom Viridiplantae; phylum Streptophyta; class Magnoliopsida; order Vitales; family Vitaceae; genus Tetrastigma; species Tetrastigma voinierianum. Next base: position 459,302 of record JAEQBH010002251.1, on the reverse strand, counting down.
TCAAATCAAAACTTATTCATCAGTATGCTACAGATATGAAATCTTAGGTATTTTAGGCATTTTTGGATCATCAAATGTGTAGGCCTTGCGCCGATTCTTTTTGCTATTAACTTGAATACTATATCATCCTCTAAATCTTAGGTATTCAATGTATTTTTGGATTATCAAATGCGTAGTCTTTGAATTGATTTTTTTTACTATTAACTTAGATGTTACATTAATAAAATTTTCTCCTTTCAAAAAAAAAAAAAATTATATTATTTCTCATTTTTTATTTTGTACTATTTTATAAAATTATAAACATGAATGATGGACAAACAAAATAATAATAATAATAATAATTATTATTATTATTATTTATGTACATGGCATATTTTATGCAATGGATTAAGGAAAGTATTCTAAGTAATAAGAAAGAAGAACATGTTCATAACATGGAGTTAAAGAATTGAGAGAGTTGAACAGAAAATGTAGAGATAGAAAAAGAAAAAGGCCAAAAAATGAAATTTTTTTTTTTTTTTGGGACTTTTTTTTAGAGCTAAAATCAACTATATGAAAGTTGTATAAATCTTTCATGGATTAGAATAAGCATCCATACTCATGGGACAAACATTTTGATTATGTGGTCAAATCATTTGAATTTGATTAAAATGAGGATAAACCCGGTGTGTACAAGAAGAGTAACCATAAAAGAACAACAATGCAAGACTGGCCAGCCAAAACAACAAACAATCAATAAATTTAGATGCCAAACATAATCCTTACACTTAGTACTCAATAGACTTAGCACTAAGTGTTCAAGCTTCTTGACTGTCAAAGCTTCTTGTTTCAGTTCATCCTCTCGGCTTTTGGATTTTTAAGATTTATCCTAAGTGTTCTTAATGACTGCATATGTCTATTTTAGATTTGAAACTCTGCAGATTGAATTATTCTTTTATTCTGTTGGCTTTATAGTCACTAATTTAACTTCCTCCAATATCTTAAACTATACTTAAAAAAATAATACAACTTATACTTTAATCATCTAATTTGGAACAATTGTAACTTTTATATATACAAATATCATGTGATACTTACTGAAAATTTTTTCATGTAAAATATCTTTGAAAGTCATAATATAAAGATGATTTTTAACAATTTCATGACACCAATATGATATTAGACATCTATCAATCTCATAAAAAATCACAAATAAATTTTCTCAATTTTTTAAGAAATAAATAGAAGATAACACTGAGATGAAAAAATATATAGTAAGACAATTTTAACAAATAAAATCCTCTAATATATATAACAAAAAAAAAAAAAACCCTTTTTTTGTTAGATCATAACATATCCTGAGTGGACCTTTTACACACGCATGAAAACTTGAACTAGAGACCACTGGTCACCTACATGTTTGATGGTGTAAAAAAGGGTTTCTCATTGTTTGAAGTAAATGAGAAACCATTTCTATATAACTTTTACATAATTTTACTATAATTAAAAATTACTAAAACATGTCATCTATCCTTTATTTAGAAGAAATTTTTTTTTTTACATCTATGTATTTTGTATTATATCCTTATAGTATTCTATTCTTATAGAGACTTGAATCTAAGACCTCTCATTCACTCATCCCTCTTTTTACCACTAAAACCTAGCTTCAAGGGCTTTATTTTTACTTTTTATTTAAGTTAATATTTGTTATCAAAGTATTATTAAATACAAACTAATATGAATATATTTCTTGCTTGCATACGATAGAAAACTATGGAGAGAGAATTAAAAGGAGAGAGACAAAGAGAGAGAGAGATAATGGGATCTTGAGATGATATTCCAAGTGTTGGAGGGTGCTTTTTATAGGCTTACAAAAGGCCTCTCATTACTTAATGAAGGGTAATAAGTGATGCTATGAATATAACAATTTAATATGGTTGAAATGCATGTGACCATTCACACTATTCAATTTTTACTAAATATTGAATATAATTTTTATTTGGCTTGAATTATTAATAAAGACTTAATAAGATAAGACAATTATTGCTTTTTAATATTATATTTCTATTAAGATTAAATAAGCTTGCTTTTATAAGAAAATGCAAGTAAAAACTCTAAATGTCAGAATTCGATATCCCACTTACATATAAAACTTTTTTTTTGTTTAAAAAGGTCTCTACAATTTACTCCCGTATCCTAAATTAACTCCTACACATGAAACCCATTCTCCTCTCTCTCCCCTCTCCTCTCTTCTCTCTCCTCTCCTCTCATCTCTTCTCTCATCTCTTCTTTCTCTTCCATCTCTGCTCTCTCCCTCACCTGGATGGACCTAACCCCTCTTCTCTTGTGGGTATATATATATGTATGTATATTTGAAAGGTATATATTATTTTCTTAACAACTATACTAAATATAATATCAAATTTGAAAATATAATGTTTTTAATAAAATAATTTAACTATATTGTAATATTAAGGTGGTATTTGTTTTTTTTTTATTTAATGTTGAATAGAATTTTTCGCCTTAATATCAATAAAGATTTATCAACATTAAGTATTGTTGTTTATTTTTTTAATACTAAGAGCGGTATAATATTAACTTTACTTCGATTATTTCTAAGTTTCCGCCGGCCTCGTTTTAATGACGAGTTTGGTTTAATCGTAATCGAGTTTTAGCTGGGTTTCGGTTTATTTTCAAATCGAGACTCAAGTTTGAGGCTGGTTCCTGCATTGCTTACTCCCCGTCCCGCCTGATTATATTTGAAATTAATTTTTTATTATTTTATTTTTATACTTTATAATAAATAATAATAATTAGAATGTTTTTTAATAAATAATTTATAAATTATAATATTTTTATTTTTTATGAAATATATTAATTTTCATAAAAATAAAAATAAAACAAAATCAAAATGTAAACTGGCGGCTTGGGAATTTTCCCATCCCCGCACCGTCCTGTTTAAATTTTTAAATGAGACAAGTTTGAGAATTGAAAAAAATAACGTAGCTAGCTCTGCATGGAGTCGCCCGTCCCAAACCTTCTCACTATCCATAAGAAAGGCCAGACACTAGTTATTCTCCTTATCACAATTAAGTTTTCTGTTGGGTGGGAACGACTCTTTTCAATTAAAATCCAAATATTTTCACTTTTTCCATTTAGAATTTTTAAAAAAAATTTCAAGAATAAGCCATAAAATTTTAGTAAAAACAAAATGTTCAATGCCGAGTTAAGTCAAAAATTCAGCCAACATTAAGTCAAAAAACAAACAACCCCTTAATGTTTTCTTAAACTAGACATGTTAAGGGCATTTAAACTTCTATCGAATTTTAACACATGTATAGGTTGATTTTCAAACGAATTACATAAAGTACTAAGATATCATCCGATTTTGTGATCATTTAAATGCATTTATCTTTGATTGATTGAGCTACATTATTGCTGGTCGAAAAGCCGTCAATTGGGGCTAGACAGTTCCTTATAGGAAAAAGCCACTCTTATACTTTTTGTTTTTTATTTTTTTAATACACTTTATTTCGCGTAGTGAAATTCCTGCCCATTGGAATCGACTGCATCTCCTTCCCTATGCCCGTTTTTTAAAAACGACAAGATTCTACCACTGGCATAAGAATGATGGACAAACGACTCTCATACTTATTAAACTATAAATGTAAAATTTACATAATCTTCATCTAATTTTATTAAAAAATTATTTATCATGAAAAATTTTATTTAAAATTTGAATTTAAATAAAAGTTATGAAATATTAGCTTAGCTCAACTAGTTAAAACATCAATGTTGAAATGGTTTGATACGCGTGGTAGGAGAGGGCTCGAGTCTCAGCTGATGACGCTTACTACATCGTATTAAAAAAGTTAATATTTTAGGCTTTATTATGGTAATTAAAATTTCTTAATTTATAATTAATTAAAATCCTAATGCAAGTGTGTTTATTTTATCATAAATAGTTTTTTTTTTTTTTTACTATTTTGATGGATGAAATAAAATAAATATTACTATTTCTTCTCTAATCATGTGACTGACAAAAATATATAGATATTATCAACTACATTTTATAAAATATATTCAAAATATATAACCTAAATCAATCACTTGAAATTCCTTTAAAAAAATCAATCAGAAATAAAACTTTAGAACAACGTTTGTCTTTTTTTAATTTTTGGTCTTTTTCTGTATATATGGTGTATTGTTTTTATATCCCTATAACTTTCAATGAGCTATTTTATCAAGCAATAATTTATAATCAGTTAGCAGCTAACAACTATAAGTTACCAACTACTAATTATCAATTTACAAAGGGCAACAATGCAGTAGTTTGGCATCAAGCTATGATAGCCTGGTACAAATTACAACTAAATGCAGCTTAGGGGAAGGGACTTCTAACACTGTTAAGGTAAATGCTAACCCCTTGTTTGAGGAACATGGGGGAATTCAGGCTAGGTCTCTTCAATTGGACTTTCATCGTTGAATGGATCTTGAAGGCGCATCAATTCTTCAATTATTTTGAGACTTTGGAGGGCCATAAGCAGGAAATTGCTTCCTTTCACTTTGAAGGAAAGGCTCTGACTTGGTATTTATGGCTGAAAGAATCCAGCCTAGTGACAACTTGGGGGGATTTCGTGGAGGCTCTCAACATCAGATTCGAGCCTATCCAGCATAGAGGAGTACCAAACAGTTTTTGAGATCCTATCCAGTAAAATAAATGGGGTAAGTGATGAGTTTTGTATAAGTACCTTTCTAAATGGTTTAAAAGATGAAATGTGAATTATTGTTACTGATAGGGTTTGAAAAATAAGGTTCGCAAGCCCACACACCAAGCCCAAGAAAGAGGCCAACCTAGCGAAACACGGCGCCCATCGCCTGAATTCAAATGGTGGCGCTTGCCCAACGATAAGACTCAAGCCCTGTTATGCCAAAGATTTCAAATTTTTCGCCAAAACAGAGCAGGTCCAACTGGCAGCTCCAGCCGGCCACTTATGAAGTCTCCCATTCATATTAAATAGAATTCCTAATAATATATCATTCCGCAAGTCCAGCCAAATCTCCCAATAAGGAAGAAAGATTATCCTAAATAAACTACTCTTTCTATATCCTATACCAAACTGACATGATTATAATAAGAAATATCCCAACAATGGGAATGAATCCTAATCACCATCCAACTGATAGAATATCTACTATAAATATGTCACCCCATCTACGAAAGCGCATTTACCCATAAACATTCGCCTTCTAAGCGCCTAAGCATTCTTTCTCAAAAAAGAGTCCGACTGGGGGGACGGAATCCGCCATCTCCGGGCGGGCCTCGCCGACCCCCCTTTTTCCTTGTTTTGCAGAGAAGTGCCACGTCAGAGTCTCAGATCACCAAAGGCAGCTGATCCCACCTCACCTATATAATCCAAGAGCCCCCGTGATCCGCCCGCCAAAGAATCCAGTCCTACCAACGACCCCATATGCCCTGCCCCCGCCCGTTAAAAGCATCATCAAATGAGCCATTCGTTGAACGACAGCTTCCTTTATAAATATAACCTGATTGGCCATCGATGGTATCAACTTTCAGAACACAAGGTAGAGCAATGCTAATTCTCCAAGGATGCAGGACCAACCAAGCAATGCAGATAGTACCACCTCCCTGGGCTACGAGAAGCAATGCAAGCCAACACTAATAGGTAGTCCGCCACCAATCGCTTGACTTTCGAAAAATTAAAAACAACTCACCGCATTAAACTCGACGACCCCAGAGGCGACAAACTCGTGAAGGTCATGATCTGCCACCATAAGTGATGCGATAATGCCGATATCTCCAGGTTTAAACCAAGGCATCCAAACACGCCCCGAGGGCACGCACTCACATTTAAATTTCAGGAGAATAAGGCAACGAAGCGTACTCAGGAGCATGGCTGAACGAGAATCATAATATCCTCGCATGAACACTCATGAACGTATTCAAGAATCTCCAACAAGAGCTCTACCGCGTGAAATGAGGTGCAGGAAAGGACGGCTCCCGAACACTACGGACACCTGGGTACAACAACCGAATCAATTCTATACGCCCGAGGTACTCCACTCTTCCCCTTCCGCCCAAGTTTAGAATGCCACAGCTGCTCAAGTGTACAGGATCCCGCTGATCACCTCAACACCTACAAAACCAAATGGAGCTTCATGGGTATCAAGACCAGCATAATAGAGCTACATCGTTCTAAAAGGACCAAGATCGTACGGTTCACACCCCACCGTCATCAATCTCCTATTCAGTGAGTCGCTCCATCGCATTCGCTCTCACTTCCATCGAGCCGTGACACGTAGCTGCTACCATCTCACAACACTATCACATGGTATGCAAGAAAGCCCTCGAGGTCTTATGTCCAAATGATTCAACGCCGAGTCTCAAAGGTGGATATACCGACGAGAAGCTCATGATCACCGCGCTCACTACCGGTTTAGAATTCAATGAAGACTTTAATGTTTTCCCATCTCCAAAAAATCCCCAAACAAGACATGGGTGTGAGGTGCTCGCAAAGAGAAATATATTAATCCGTGAAGAGGCCTCATATCCAAGAAAGAGAGCTCTTCCATTCACAAAGAAAAAGCTTGACTCGACAAACGACAAGACGGCTTCTCCAAAGAAGCAAGACGATCGTGAAACGTCTCCAAAGAAGAATGGAGAGCGGTCCCCAAAAAGGGCCCGCCTGGCAACCCGTAGATCGGGCCCTGTCCGCCGGAGTCCGTGAGACGACGAACGCACTCTCCCAAGAATTCACCCCTAACAACCTCGCATCACAGTCCCCGCGCTGGCATTAAACGAACAGCCTCGAGATGGCCAACTCAAATGAAGTCGACCCTACAACAAGAGACAACTCGGCAATCGCGAGTTCCATAAGGACTACTGACACCTCAGACTTGATGACTCAGATACAAATTTCAAAAGAGAAATAGAGTACTGATAAGGCGCTATACTTCCTAGCGCTTTATATCCCCGAAAATCGCATCCGCAGTCAAGCCTCGTAACTTCGTGTTCCGCCTCAAAGAACTACCGCCTACAGACGACCACCAAGACCAACAACCTGTGGAGAAATCTGTGTAATCTTAGAGGGATTCAAGAGGAAGGGAATCCAACTCACCAAGGCCCATCTACGCAACATTAGATCTTATTGCAGATAGCGTAAATTCGCGTTGTCTAAGCTACCAAGGCCACACATCCATCACGTCTTCTCGATCAGACCGAGGGATGCCAACACCCTCATGACGATCCGTTGGTAGTTCAAGCAGTTGTGGCCAACAAAACAGTTCATCGGGTGCTGATTGACAACGAGAGTTCCATCGATATCATCTTCTGCCACTACTTTTGATAAACGGGCACTAAGGGAAGCCGAGTCTCGTCAACACACCTCTACGAGGGTTCTCCGGGGAAAGAGTATTACCCCTAGGCTCAATATAGCCGGGTTCTCAGCATCGAGATCCCCGCTGCCACATCACGCAAGATTTCTCGTCGTAGACGCCCCATCTGCTTATAACATGTTACTGAGCAGGCCTTCTCTCAATGCAATAAAAGCCATACCTTCCGCATATCACATGACGATTTGTTCTCACTAAACCGGTAGGAATGGTTCGAGGAGACTAAATATGGCCAGTGGAATGCCACCAAAGATCCACTTAAAATGTAAAACCTACGACAATATATACCGGGACGAGCTCGACATTTGACGAGTGGTCACCCGACCGAGCCATCTCGAAGAACTCGAACCCAGACATTAGACGACGACCCGAGCATCTCGCCTATACTCCATCCAAACTAATAAGACCAAAAAACCTCCTTATCCATTTTTTAAAACAAAACAAAGAAGTCTTTGCATGGAAGCAAGCGAATATGGGAGGAATTGATCCTACAGTAATCACTCACAGGCTGAGCGTCAACCCATCCTTCAAACCAATCAAACAAAAAAGGAGGAGCTTCGCACTGTAAAGACAAAAAGCCATCATCAACAAAACTCCTCAGCGGGGAAGCGATCGGGGAAGTGGGAATATCTTGAATGGGCGACGGCGTAGTACTTTCGTCGAAAAACCCCGGCGGCAGAAGTAGGCGGCTCGCATCGACTTCAGCGACATCAACAAGCATGCGAGAGCGGTTTCGGCGCCCGCGAATCGACCTCATCGTGGATGCCACGGCGGGACATGAGCTTCTTAGCTTTATGGATGCGCTATAAAATACAACGGATGGAGTATGCACCCAGACGACCAGAAAAGACCTCGTTCGTCATGGCGCAGGGAACCTATTGTTATCGTGTGATCTTGGGTTTGGGCTCTTGAGCTATACTCGAGAGGAGAGATTGGTGAATCGGATGTTCTAGAACCGATTAAGACAACTATGGAAGTGTACATAGATGACATCTTTGGTAAATCCATCACGAGTGAGGCTCACATAACTCATCTGCTCAAGGCGTTTGGATCTTGAGAAACTTCTGACATGAAACTAAATCCAGCGAGTGCGCCGAGGCGTATTATCAATGGGAAATTCACAGGTTTCATAGTCGACCAGGAATTGAAGCAAATCCGAGACAAGATAAAGGCGGAATTAACAAACATGCCATCGCATTAAGTATAAAGGAAGTTCGATTCTTGGCGGGAAGGATTGCGCAGCAAGCGGTCGTATCGGGGTAAGTGACAAATGCCAACCTTTCTTCCAAGTCCTGAAAAAGGCTTTTGTAAGACCCGAGAAAATTCCAATTTTCTCAGAAAGGGCAAAATTGTAATTTCGGTAAAAATCCGGAAATTTTCTAGATCTCGGATGACAAAACGGACATCTCCGTTGAAATCGTCCTTGAGATTGCTACCAGCGTCGAATTTCATTGGATTAGGGTGGTCGGGTTTTCACGTTTTTCGAGGGCATGGGTTGTCGAATGACACATGTAGCGAGGGAGGGGATGCCCTTGGCACCATAAAGTGTGAGCACTTGGCACTAAAAGTAATGGCTCACAATTAGCCATGTGTGGAAAGTCCAAGTGACTCCTGATAAGACCCACTTGAATGCATGATGTCATAAGGGAATTATGAAATAAAGATATAAATATGGAAAAGGGAGAGCCACACCTTTAATTTGAGGAAATGGGGAGGCAATTTCCTCCCTTTGACCGGATGTGTGGTGGCTCCAAAAGATGAGAAAATGACCAAAAAGAGAAGAGAAAATGAGGAGAAATGAAGAAAGAAATGAGATGAGAAAGAGAAAAAGGAAAGAAAGAAGCAAAAGGATAGAAAAGGAAGGAAGGAAAAGAAGGTAAAGAATCCGTAGAGAGAAAAGGAAGAAAAAGGAGAAGGAAGGAAAGGGAAAAGGAAGATTTCCTGGGTTTCGGGCGGTCGACGTTCGAAAGTTCGAGGACTAAAGTTGGTACACGCAGTGGGATCTACGTGTGGACACCAAAAAGTTAGAGTTTCATCAAATTCCAAGAAGTAGGATATTTTCCCTACTTAGTTGCCTAGCCTAAAGGCTTTATAATGGTGAGGGGGTTGCTTATGGGAGGCCATGAGGAGGCCATGTAAATTGATTCCGGCAGCAGGACTAGGGAGTATGGATTTCATGACGGTTTCACACAATGTATTTGTGGGAGTTAGGGTTTGAACTAGAGCCAAAAGTTTCTAAGGTGTTGTAGTTTGTTGGTGTGATAATGATGCTTGGGCTAGTTAGTTCATGTTGTGAAGGGACGGTAAAGTGCCCTGTTGAATGGTCCAAATTTTGAGACCTAGTTGTGTGTTAGTGCTTGCTTGAATAACATGCAGTGGTGTGGAAATATGATATTGATGCATGCTATTTGATGTATTAATATGTTTTGCATGGAGGTAGATTATATGTATAAATTATAATTTTCCATGGAGTGTAAATGTTTCATGTAGTGCTCATTCATGCATGTAACATGAGAAAAAAATGCATTGGCATCATGCATTTCATATGCACGGTCACATTCTTGTGGTCGGGTGTGGGTGCGGGGTAAGGTTTATTCATCGGTGTTGAGTGAATGGTGTGGGGCTTCAGGAAAAAGTGGGACAAAGTCAGTAGAGATTCATGAGGTGTGTAAATGATCAAAATGATAAATTACATGTTTTGGCGAACAAGTTGGGAGTAGATCCCCCGAGTGCCGAAAGATCCATAGGTTATTCACGGTTAGACATGAATCCCGGTGATGTAAGTTCGTGAAAATGTTGAAAAGGCGTGCGGCGTCCTACGGTGTAACCCGAAAATCCGTGGCCCACAAAATAAAGGAAAAAGAATTTGATAAATAAAATTGGAGGTCTCAATGGTTTTTAGTCGAGAGTGTGTATTTGGTTTTATTCACGCTTGGCATTCCAGGTGTGAGGGAGTCGGTTAGGACTTGGGTCGTGAGCATGAGGGGTTGCATCTCATGCATAATATAGACATTTCATATAATCGTAAATAATTGTATGGAATGTGATTGATTGTTTATATATGCCATTGCATATGCATTTTAGGTGGGGAGTAACCCTTGTAGGAGACTTTCTACTGGGCTTTGCTACTTACGTTGTGAGACCTCCTTTCAGGTGCAGTTCTTGAGGAGACGGCACTCGAGTAGAGTAGCTTTTTGAGAAGAAAGCTAGGAAATGTGGCTTTAATTAAATATTTTGTACTTATGTATAAAATCTTTTTGTAAAACAGGCATGGAAACTATAAGAAGATAGTTGATTATATTTTTATGAGTATGGATGTATGGGCCCCATGTGGCCATTTTACTCATGTGTGTGACACGTAACACGATACGTGTCGATTTTCCATGGGTTGACGGGTAGTCAACGGGACCCCCGGTTTTGGGGCGTCACACCTTTCCAATGGGATATTAAGCGCGAAGAAGCATTCTCGGCTTTAAAAACATATTTGAGCTCTCCACCCATTCTGGTAAGTCCCGTTGAAGGGGAGCTCCTCACCCTATACCTGGCAGTTTCAGACTTCTCGACCAGCGCAGTCCTCGTCAGAGACAAAGAACGAGTGCAGCATCCAGTTTACTATTGCAGCCGGGCTTTAAGAGGAGTAGAGGAGAGATACCCAAGGATGGAAAAATTAATTTGTATATGTGCTGGCCAACCGCCCTTACTTCCAGGCTCACACCATAGAAGTCCCAACGGAATACCAAATGAAGCAAGTGTTACATAAACCAGAAGTCTCCGGAAGGTTGATGAAATGGGCCATAGAGCTAAAGCGAGTTCGGCATCGGAATCTGAACCTTGGCCTATGATAAAGGCTGACATCGCCACTTCAGGCCATAGCGCGACCGGCCGACTCACTTTGATGAGTTCGTTTACTGCACGAGTCACGCTGCCAGGGAGTGGTCGGGCTCGGGCTACAAACGCCACTTGGCTCATTGACTGTTTCACGTCGCCGCTTTCGGCCATAGCTCCACGGAACCGGCTAGCTCACTTTGGCGAGTTCGTCACGCTCCTTCCCACAGGAATCCACGCTACACGAGAGTCGTCATTTCATTTACCGCGCCACTTTCGGCTACATCGCCCTTTCGGCCGCGCTCGAGCCCGGCTCACTTTAGCGGGATTCGTCTACTGCTGCCGCAGTCACGCTGCGAAGTCAGTCGACAAGTGCAGCGCCACTCGGCTACATCGCGGCTCGGCCATAGCGCCGGAGCCAGACTCACTTTGTGAGTTCGGTCACACTGCGCCTGAGATCACGCTACGAGAGTCGGATCATTTCGGTTCTGGCGTGCGACCGGCTACATCGCCACTCGGCTACATAGCCACTCGGCCATGTGCGGAGCCGCTGGCGACTCCGCCTTTGTGAGTTCGCCGTCTGCTCTGCACGAATCACGGCCCCACTGAGGAGTCCTGTCGGCTCAGGCTCTGAGCGCCACTCGGCTACATCGCCACTCGGCTACATCGCCACTCGGCCATAGCGCCCGGAGCCCAACAGCTCACTTTGACGAGTTCGTCTACTGCATAGATCTGCGGCTACGAAGTCAGATCATTTCGGCTCTGCGCCGCACTCGGCTACATCGCCACTCGGCCATGGCGGGCCCGGCGGCTCACTTTGGCCCGAGTTCGGCCTACACTGCGCCGCAGTCCTGCGCTACGAGTCAGATCGGCTGAGGGCTTCTGCGCCACTCGGCTACACTCGCCACTCGGCTACATCGCCACTCGGCTACATCGCCACTCGGCTGCATCGCCACTCGGCTACATCGCCACTTTCGAACACTCGGCCCTTAGCTCCGGGCCAATGACTCAGCATGGCCGAGCTCTTCCCGGTAGTTCACATAGGCGAGTTCTTCGGCGATTCACATAGGCGAGCTCTTCCCGACAATTCACGCCAGGATGAGCTCTACCTAATATTCGCATTGACAGAGCTCTTCCGGCCAGTTCACATAGGCGAGCTCTGCCCGATTGTTCGCGTGGCGAGCTCTTCCCGGCCCGATTCACATGAAGCGAGCTCTTCCTAGCGGTTCACATGGGCCAGGCTACCCAGACCGCGTGGCGAGCTCTTCAAGCGGTTCACATAGGCGAGCTCTTCCAGATTCACATAGGCGAACTCTTGATGGATTCACGCCAGCATTTGCCAGTTCGCGATTAGCGAGTTCACATGGGCGAGCCTTACCCGATATTCGCATAGGCCGGGTTCCACCCGGCCCGATCTACACGGGCGTACGGCTGAGTCCGTCGATTCGGGCCTTTCGGTAGGTGGAGCCCACCAACTCACGTTGACAAACTCGACAACTCGGCGAGCCACGTAGCCCCTGAAATTGAATCAGTTTGGGCAACTCAATCGATGGAGCCCACCAGCTCCACGTTGACATTTCAGCCGACTCAGGCGCAAGCCACGTGGCTTTAGGAATTCAAATCGGTTCGAGCGGCTGGTACGGCGGGCCAGCAGGTCTACAGCGGCGAGCTCAGCCTGAGTGCCGCGGCCATGCGGCACAGGAGCCAGAGTCGGCTCGAGACAACACGACCGGCCAGGCCCGGTGAAAGCTCACTTTGGCCAGGCTCATTCACTCGGCCACAGCCATCTGACCTAGGATTCGGTTCGGCTCAATTTGTGTCGCGCATAAGGCTTGAAAGCCCAGACCTCAGCGAACCAGTTTAAGGAGCTGAACATCTGGCTCAATGAGCAATCGGATCACGCCACAAGAAGCAAAAAGTCAAACCAAGCCCAGAATAGCCACCCGAAAGCAAATAAAAGGCCCGAAAGAGGTAAGATGAATTAAGAAATACTCATTGTGAGAAAGGTTACATATATCTTGGGTCCAGACTGACAACCAAAAAAAAAAGGGTGTAAAAGTCGGCGTTGGATGGCGAAGGCGAGCCACGAGGAGATCGGTGACATCGGAAGGAAGCGGGAGCGATGAAGAGGGAATGGACCTCGAGCGAGTGCGGGCTCTCAATGTCAGCGAAGAGGACCCTTCCTCCTCCTCTTGTGGGAAGGTCAGTTAAATCCAGGCCAGGATAGGCGGTGGCGTATATACGAAAAGCGAGCCACCCAGAAATCCATTGATTAGATGCCTCGGCCCTCAATCTTCCAATAACTTCGTCCCGCTTAGCCACCAAAGATATTTGCTGATGAAGATCCCCACGCAACCCATAACACTCCTCATTCATGCGTCCCACCGAGCCGACTGCCTCGATAGCCTCGCGACGAGCCTCGTCCAGCAGTGTCGTCTTGTCACGAAGATCGTCTTTGATTGCACGCAGCTCTTCCCTGGATTCCCGAAGCTCGCCTTGGGACGAGAGAAGCTCGTCCCTGACCATCTGAAGTTCATACTGTGCGGACTGCAGCCCATCCCTAGCCTCCATCAAGTCGTTCTGTACAGCTGATGAGCTTAAAAGTCATCTCTTTTTAGTCCATTTTTCTGTTTATTTTTCAGTTAAAATGAAATATTTAATATACAGAATTATGAAGAAACTCACCAATTTGTCATTAGCGAGGAGGAAGCAAGAAAGAAGAAAAGCGACGGAAAATGAAATAAGTGGATAAAGGTGCAGCGGTGGCGGAGAAGCGAGAAAGGAAGAAATGACTAAGTCATTGATGCGGAGTTTTAGAGGTTACATTGATTGAAGTGCGACGGGATAGCGAAGCTATAGAAATCCAGCGACATGAAATTGCACATGAGAAAGGCGAAAGAAATGGCGATGTCGCGGCGTGAGGTCGAAACCGTGACATCAAGAGCAGGCCGTGGAGACTTGTGAAGGCATGATGTGATGTCGCGATAAGATATCGATGTCGTGACATCAGGAACCGAATCGAAGGCTGCGGAGTCATAAGCGAGTCGCGACATCAATCGATGTCGCGACGTAGAAACTCTTGGTTAAGCCCGGAGAACTAAATTGATGTCGCGACACCAGACACCTTCCGGTTGAAGGTAAAGCTTCGCCGGAAGTAAAGTCACGACAACGGCTCAGTATGACGGTGAAGACAAGTTGAGAGCGCAAAATGACTCAAGCTGATCATCGCTGACGGAAGGCCCGAAGTCGCGACACCGGAAAACAACGAGAGGAGTCTCAAAGGATCTAAGTTGATGTCACGACAAGAGGCGAGTCGCGACATCTCAAGAACCAACGAGATGAAAGTAGAAGGAAATGAGCTAGCATCGCATTGGAGGCTGAAGTACGACATCAAAACCATCAAGTGAAGGCTATGACCGTAAGTTGATGTCGCGACATGAGGTGAAGTCAGCGACATCGGGAGCGACTGATCAAAGATCTTGAGCCATAGGGGATGTCGCGACAAGACGTGATGTCGCGACAGCATGAAGCGACCAGTTAAGCCTACAGTTCCATAAGATGATGTAGCGACATGAGATCGAAATCAGCGACATCGAAGGCTGCTCGATTGAAATGCCAAGGCCTTAGGCCCGGTCGCGACAAGATATCGGCGTCGCGACATCGAGGAGAAGAACAATTGAAACCTGCTAAGGCATTGAGAAGATGTCGCGACAAGATGATGATATCGCGACATCAAGAATGACTAAATCAAGGCTATATAACAGTGTCTGGCCCGAAGTCGCGGCGTGGGGATCGAAATTAGCGACCTGCGATGATATCGCGACAAGGAAGCTGAAGTCGCGGCGTGAGCGATAACGGGCTGGATACTCTGATCCACAGGGCTACATTGGGATTAGGGCCCAATTTAGGAACCCTATAAATACACAGCTATCCAGCTCAGTAAAGTAGCTTGGCGGCCACGAGGGCGAGAGAATACGGATTCTTGAAAGCTCATTTTCCTTTCTTTTCTTTTATTTTTTTATTTTATTTTGTTGTTTCCATCGTTTTAGAGCAGATTATGTTTCGTATTTTCATTTTCGTTGTATTTTCTGAATCTGGATGTTATCGTTTTAGCTGAAGCTGAATGCAGATTTCTATTTCTTTTCAAATTACTACCTGGAATGTTTTTGAAGTCGGACAAATTTACGGAATTCGAGTTATTTCGATTTCAACTTGCAGTTTTCTTATGATCGGAATCTTTCATGTCGTGTAATTTAGTAATTGGGGAATCCGACTTCCATTAATTGAGCGTTGTCGTCATAATTTATCTTTCCTGTAGTCGTTCTAGCGGTTGTTAATTTCGAGTTCACAATTTACTTGATTTTGGTTTTATTGATTTTGGATCCCGAATACGGAGTTTCTTATACGGTAAGAATTGCGTCATTACCACGATTTCAAAGAAGTCCTCTGCATTGACACGGGGAAGACAATCCTGGGGAGTAGCGTCTAGTTCTTTGAAGGTATACTAACTCTTTATTAGGGATCCCTGCGCTTTGCAGAGTTCACTTGGATAAATCCTCTTCTCACTTGAAGTCGAGAATGAGTTGAATGAGTTATCCCTTAAGCAACAAAGAGTTCACCTCGATTCAGGATAAGTGAGGTCAATCCACGTGTTAGCTGAGATCTAATCAAGGAAGGTTAGTCTATCCTAATTTCGGAGGAACAATCTGGAAGTTGTATATCCTTGTGACCCGATAGCAGGAGTTAAGGTTCTGAGTCCATAAAATGGGTATGAAGTATTGTAAAAATACCCCGGATTAAGGAAGTCCTTTTAAATGTAGTTATCTAATTCCGTATTGAGAGAATCAGGTCATAAATTAGATAATGAAATGTGGGTGTGGAGAGATCCGGCTGCACTACAATTGCCTTGGGCGGATTTTGAAACTTGAGTTAATCGAAAATTCTATCAGATTTAACTACGGAATTGATAGTTCACTATAAACATTTTTATTGATGTGTCTTTGAGGATAACTATTAGGTATTCATTTCTTTATTAGAAATTCATTATTCTTTATTCTTTATCTCCAGGTTAATTGGTTATTTCCGTTATTTCCTTTTGTTCTTCAATTTTCCGGCATCAGAATCTTTGGACTCCACTAATCATTTATCGTCGAATAGTATGGGCTTGAGTAGTCGGGGTAGTTGATTTAAAATTCTTGAGATCTACGTAGGATCGATATACGGACTTAAATCCATTTTACTACTTGTTGACACATTGCGCCAGGTAGCAAATCAAAACAAAGCTTTGAAAATGACTTATTTTAAGAGATTTACATTCTATATCATAAATTTGTACATGTGTTTTGATTTTTGTCAACAAGTTTTATGGCGCCGTTGCCGGGGATCGAAAGAATCTAACAAATCAATATTTAGATGAAAGAAGGAAATACTAATTTGGACATTTAAAGAAAAAGAACAAAAATAGTTTTTCAAGCAGTGGTTCATTTTGGCCACTGATCTTTAACAAACCAAATTGAAAATGTTTGATGATTGACTAATCACATTAATGGAAGTGTGTTTTTGCTTTCGGAAAAACTTTGATGCATAGGAAGCAGGAACACACGATCTGATTCAGAGTGACCTTAAGAAATAGAAAGGGTACTCAAGAAGCTTGAGAAAGACCCGAGAAGACAGAAAAATACAACCATGGAAGAAGAAAGGCGGGATCGAGGTTGGAAATAAATACGAGAGGAAAATTTAGAAGGCCTCCCGATCCGCGTCGATGGAAGTTTACGGAGACCAATTATCTGGGAAGAATACTCAGCGATCAAGGCGACCTGCGATCGATGCTAATAATTTTGAATTGGAAAACTGACACTGATTACAATGATCCGGCAGCATCGGTTCTTGGTCATTGCTGAAAGATCAAAGCGAGCACACAGGAAATTCCTCGGGATGGGTTATCTTATTAAGGTGAATGGGGTGAGACCGGAAGTCATAAAGCGCACCTATTCATTCTCTCTTGAAATACAGCAGCTACATGGTAAAATCATTACCATATGGTTCTGTTGATACTTGGGAAGAGTTAGTTGAGGCCTACTTAGGTAGATTCTTTCCACGAGCCTTAACCACAGAAAGAAGGAGAGAAATCATTGTGTTTATTGAGGGAAGATGGCTTACGTATGTAAGCAGGAAAGATTCAAACGGTTGCTGAGAAGATGTCCAATGCATGGGATCGATCTAAAGACTCAAATGGACATTGTATATCATGCCATGAATGATATATCAAAGGGATCATGTCGATGCTTCATCTTTGTGGAGCATTCAAAAGAAAAGAGTCTTGAAGAAGCGAGGAGGCGGTGAAGATGCGGCCAAATGTAACATGAAAACTCATACGACTTTCAGAGGAAACAACAGAGAGAAGGAATCATGGGCCAGGCAAGATGACAGCCATGGAGGCCAAGCTGGATGCCATTATGCACAGGTTGGAATAAGCGAAGACACACCTTTGCTCTGTAGAATAGGGAGCGATCGAAGAGAGTGTGTGGGAAGTCTTGGAGAGAGATGGCGAAGAATTCTATGAGGCTGCAGGGGTTAATTATATGGGTGAGCCAAGAGCTTATCATTTTAAACCCAATCCTAACCTTCCAGCACATTATCACCCAGCACTCAGGAACCATGAGAATTTCTCATATGGTGGAGGGGCTTCTCGAGCCGAAAGCGCGGGACGAACCCTCATCAAGGGTATCAGCAGCCACCTAGGTTCCAGCAGCAGCAACAGACAGGAAATGAGCACAGGAATGAATACCAGGGCCAGAGGAGGGCCCTAGCTTTCGAGGAACAGATGCTGCAGTTTATGGGGGACAATAAAAAGCTGTTGAACCTCCATGAACAAAAATTTGGAGAATTGGAAGCAGCTGCTACCAATTCTCAAATTTTTCAGAACACTACCAATGCATCCACTGAAGAACACGGAGACACAAGTAGGGCGTGGCCCTCTTCTGCAAAGCCGGAAGAAGATGCCTTCCCAAGTGATGCGAGGAGAACCCCCAAGACTGTATGGCTGTGCGGCTTAGGAGTGGGAAGGAGTTAGAGAGGAAAGGAAAGATGACAACGAAAAGTAAACGATGCGGAAGGGAAGAATGATGGAGAATGATAAAGAAGGAGTAGAAAGGAAGAACATCCAAGGATCAAAGCCTGTAGTCCCATTTCCACAAAGACTGCAGAAATCAAAGATGGAGGAGCAGTTTGCAAGGTTCTTGAGAACTTTCCAGAAGCTAGAGATCAGTATGCCTTTTCTTTGATGGTGACTGGATGCCGCTATCTGAAAATTCTGAAGGACATGCGACGAAAGAAAAATAGTAGAGAAGGAATAGTGAATCTCACGCCACTTGCGATCTGATAATCAGGAAGAACTACCAGTAAAGATGAAGGACCGGGGAAGTTTCACAATTCCTTGTATTGTTGGAGAGATTTGGAATTCGGGAAGCTCTCTGTGACTCAGGGTAGTATCAATCACGATGCCTCTCTGTTGCCCAAAATTAAGTTTGGGGAGCTTACTCCACAAGCTGTTACTCTACAGTAAGCGAGACAGATCAATGAGTGAAACGAAGAGGTCATAGAAGATGTGTGATCACTGTGGGGAAGTTTGTATTTCAGTAGACTTCATCGTGCGGACATGGAAGAAGATTCTGAGAAGTACCTACTTTATTAGGAAGACCATTCTAGCCTCTTGATTTGCCACGATTGACATGCGAGAAAGGAGTTCTTATCTTGAGGTTGGAGAAGAAATACTACATTTAACTTGATCAAAGAAAGTATGACAAATATAGATAGGAGACCGAGGAAGGTTACAATGTAGGCGTGTTGTCTCTACTTCCAACTCTAATGTTATAAATGATTGTAACACTCCAGTTTTTATCAATGAAAAAGAGATGAATTCCGTTATCACGAAGATGTCTGTCACGAGATTTCCATGCAATGGATTTCATTCTATAGAAGCGTATTTGAACTGAAGCACAATAGAAAAGATAATGGGAAAATAGTGAAAAAGAGGAAAATCAGCCGGAGACCGGTAGGAAGAAATTTACAGTTTTGAAGAGTTGCCGAGTCATTTAAAGTATGCCTGTAGAATTGCAAGAAAAGACCGAGTGATCATTTCAGCGGGACTGGTGATCTTGAGGAACAAAGATTACTGGAAATATTAGGAAGCTTATAAGGAATCTCTTTAGCTTGGTCCATTCTGGGCGAAGGAGTATGCCAGTCCAACCGGTTGCATGCATAAGATCTGCTTGAAGAGACTTCAAACCATCACATGGGAACATCGGAGAAAATGAATCAGTGATGAAGGAAGTAGTCGAGAAAAGAGTACTCAAATTGTTGAATGTGGCTTTATCTGCTCTATTTCAGATAGTCACGGGTGAGCCAGTCCATGTGGTTCCTAAGAAGGAGGGTTTCTGTGATCGAAGTAAAGAAATGGTGATTCCGGCCAGAGCATTGACGGGGATGGAGGTATGTAGTGATTCACGGGAGTTGAATCACGTGACAGAAAGATCATTTTCCTTTACCTTTCATTGATCAGATGTTGGATAGGTTAGCAGGACACCCTCACTTTTGTTTTCTGGATGGGTACTCCGGGGTATAATCGAGTTGCTGTGCACCGGAAGGATCAAGAAGACCATTCACATGCCATACAGTACCTTTGCCTTAGGAAGAATGCCATTTTAGGTTATGTAATGCTCCCGGCTACATTCAGTGCATAGTGTCTATTTTCTCAGATTTAGTTGAAGAAGTGATGGAGATTTTCATGGATGATTTTGCGTATGGATCGACTTTGATCAATGTCTAAACAATTTGGAAGCAATTACTTGCAAGATGCCAAAGACAAGCAGCTAGCATGAATTGGGGAAAATGCCATTTTATGAAGTAGCGAAGGTATTGCAGGGCATGGAAATTTCAGCTACTGGACTAGAAGTTGACCAGTCCAAGGTATCAATTATCAAGACTCTTGCACCACCTATCACAGTAAAAGGAGTAAGAAGTTTCTTGGGGCATGCTGGATTTTACAGAAGATTCATCAAAGACTTTTCAAAAATAGCCAGACCACTATGCGATTCTTTGGGAAAGGATCTGAGGTTGATTTTGATGATTCACACGCAGGATGCTTTCGATGAAATCAAGATCCAGTTGAATGCAGGCACACATAATGGCTGCACCAGAGATGGAATCAAGGGATTTGAAATAATGTGTGATGCCGATTGATTTTGCGATGGGAGGCTGGTTTGGGGCAAAGAAAGGAGAAAGTATTCGAGAATTAAGTATACTATACTAGTAGACCTTGACAAACCTGAGAACTACTCAACAACTGAAAAGGAGATGCTATTTATTAGTATTTGCTTGTGAAAAATTTAGGCAATACATTTTGGGATCCCATGTGGTAAATTCTACGAATCATGCGACAATCAAATGCTGATGTCGAGAAAAAGAGCTGACAGTTGATAGGTGCTGCTGTTGCAGAAATTTGATTTGAAATAAAGGATAAAAGGGCTGTGTGACGATGTGATGGCCGACCACATCCCGGTAGAAAGAAATAGTGATAGAAGAAGACAATGTACGGGTTAACGGAGAACTTCCCGGATAGACAATTGTTTGGAGTTTCCTTCCAGCTTCCATGGTATCTTGTGTGTGAATTATCTGGCTTGTGGAGTAATGCCTTCAGAACTCAGCTACCAACAGAAGAGAGCTTCGGGCGATGCGGATATTATGTTGGGATGACTTACTCTTATTCAAGAGAGAGTCTTGACATGATAATAAGAAGATGTGTGCGGAAGATGAACAAGGCAACATTTTAAATGGATGCCATGCATCACCGTATGGGGACACTTCCAGGAGAAGAACATCCTCTGAATGCTCGATCAGGTTTTTTGGCCTTATTTTCAAGGATTGTGCGGGAATGGGGTGAAATTGTGATCGATGCCAAAAAATTGGAAATATCGGCGAGATGAAATGCCCCCCTAAAGGTATTATGTGCCTAGATTTTTGATGTTTGGGAATAGATTTTATGGGACCCTTCCCACCGTCTGGAAACATTTATATCTTTTATTGCAGTAGATTATGTCTCCAAATGGGTGGAAACGATTTCTTGTAGAGGAATGATGCTAACAGGGTTGTGAGTTTCTTGCAAAAGGAATATTTGACGGAGTTTGGAACCCAGAACCATTGTTAGTGATGGGGAACCCATTTCTGCGAACAAAATGTTGCGAAACTCATGAGCAGATATATGGGATCGACATATAATGAGTTTGACATCATCCTGGAGACCCGATGGACAGAAATTTCCAACGAGGAGATCAAAAGAATACTTGAAAAATTTGTAGGCTCAAGCGGGAAAGTTAGTCTTTAAAACTTGATGATGCACTTTGGGCTACGGGACTGCATAAAACCCCATTAAGAATATCCCATCTGAGTTGTTTTTGGTAAACCATGTCATCTACCTCTTGAATTAGAATACAAGGCAATGTGGGCCATCAAGTTAAACTTCGATTTTAAAGTGCAAAGGAAGAAAGAAGCACTCAGCATACGAATTGGAAGCGAGAAATGAAGCTTATGACAATGCTCGAATATACAAAGATAAGACAAAGAAATGGCATGATCAGAGAATCTTGAGAAAAGAGTTCAGAACAGGGGAACAGGTTCTGTTGTTTAACTCTAGACTGAAACTATTCCCAGGGAAATTAAAATCCAATTGGAGCGGGCCATACACAGTAGTAGCAAGTACTACATTTGGAGCAGTAACACTGAAGACTGCTACTGGTGAAGAATTCAAGGTCAATGGACAAAGGTTAAAGCATTATCTCAACAGGGAGGAGGAAGTTGAAGAACTCCAACTGGTTCTTAAGGAAAAGAAGAAGTACCTAGCAGCCAAGTCCGGCTAATGACTCCAAAGGCGACGGCTAATGGGAGCGAACCCAGGAGGATTTCAATGCTGATTTTAAATTTTGAATTATTTCTTTCTTTTAGTTGCTGATGAATTAAGTCGAATTTGTTTTCTAGAAGAATAGATTTAAATTTTTATTAGAATTTGATTGTGTTTTAACTTCGTCCTTACGTATTGTGCGGTGATCTTACGCGAGTTAGCATAAATGCAGTGCATGCAATGATCGATCAAATGTGAGATCGCTTATAAAAGATACTCTCTGCAAATCTAGCATGTATGATTAGACTAATTGTTAAATCGTTGCACGAAATGTACTGGATAAATGTCTAAGTGTGTTAGAAACAAGAACAAAATTCAAAGTTTTTTGAAATCATTGAATTAAGGCTTTGGTCTGGAAGAGATTAGTATCGCGACATTAGCTAATGTCCATACATAACATTGATGTCGTGACCAGTTTTGAAAGAACAGTTAGTGGGTAGTAAGGAAAGGAGATTCGTAGCCGACATCTGTGATGTCACGGCGGTGAATTAGGTTTAAATTTGGAGGAAGGAATTTCGCCATCCAATAATGCACAGAGCGGACATGTGCGACATCCTGGGTATGTCGCGATAAAATGCGACACATGCCCGAGCTACTCATTCAAAAAGCCCTAAATTTAATGATCTCAAATGAAAGGAGGCGGAATTGAAGTCGCGACAAGTCATAAATGAAGCATTAATCAGGCCACAAACATTGATTGAATTGCAACTGTTGGATACTATTTCATTCACTCCAACCCACATAACCATTCGCCTTCGTCTTCCCTCTGAATCTCAACCTCCGAAAACCCTAGCAGTTCCAACCATCAGAAAAGCTTTTCTCTTGCTTCCAATGGCTGAAATTCCCACACTGGTCCCTAACCTCGACGAGATAATGAGGGAACACGAACAATCAGAAGAAGAAGAAACTCATCAAGGAGAATAGTTAGATGAGATTCGTCGGGAAGAACAAGCAGGAGAGACGCCATCGGAAGCACCCGAAGCTCCGGGGATTTCTCAAGAAAGGGCAGAAAGGGGAAAGGGAAAAAGGAGAGAAGAAGAAATAGAAGATTTCGTCTCACGTGGAAAGCTTATTCTCAGTGGAAGAGTATTACGCTAACAAGGGTTTTTTGTTCTGGAGAGGAGATTCAAAGCCACAATGACTCCTTTCGAGGAGATGATAGAGCAGAGGATAGGAGAGTCTTTGCGCGCAAAGCGGGATATCTGGCTTAGTGAAGGGTTTATTCCAACATGGTAGGAAGGAAGGATGGAGCTGTTTTTGTTAAGAGAATGCAGGTCTCCTCCTGACGAAGGCCATGTGAAGCCTATGGCATGACAACGCACAAGCATGGCTCCAAATTCGAAAATTTTGGAAGCGAATCTTAGAAAGATTAGCAAGAAGCTCAGCGATGGAAGGCGCGAGTTAGACCGGAAGAAGGAAAGTAAGAACTCTGAACAGGGGGAGCCTTACGGAAGAAGCAAAGGTATGGTTTTACTTCACGGCGTCACATTTTAGTTCAACAAGACATTTATGCACGAGTGAGAGAACAGAAGTGCCTCTTGTATGCCATACTAAAGGGATACAAGATCAATATGAGTTATCATTAGAGAACTCTATCATGAGATATCATGAAGGAAACAAAAAAGGGTAAGCTTCCTCACCCGACCCAACAATCACGGTTCTTTGCTTGAAGAATTTGAGTGAAAGGAGTTTAGAGTCGAGAAGAAGAAGTCGAGCCACCCCTCCTTCGACGAGGAGTTAGTAAGGGACCAGGAATCGGAGGAAAGGGTGCTGGTAAGGGAACAGAGTGGGAGCCCAGAAGCTGAAGAACCAGAAAAGAGACCCGGAGGACCCCGCGATCAAGGAGCGATGACATCACGACCACAATGATTACATGTTTGAGATAATGAAGGCGGGATGAAGACAGCAATAGACTTCTCCATCCCCTTGGCCGGTTCCTATCACCGGCCTGCGAAATTTCCAGCACGGAGAAGCTCGAGAGAGGGCCTTGAGAGATAATTCAGTGCGGAAGCTCTCGATTTGGTGCGAGAAAGAATAGAGAAAGAAAGAGAAGGGAATGGAACCTAAAGCAAGGAATTCGAGAGGGGATGTATGAAAAGAATTGAAAAGAAGAAGACCAACAGTGGGAAGAAGAATTAAACAGAAAAGAAAGGGGCATGAGGTGAGATCGAAGAAGAGAACAACGGTGGAAGGAAGGCGGGGCAGAAAGAGGACGAGATGGGGAAAATGTTGGAAGCCGGCGAGGAGAGGATTCGAGAAATGAAGGAAAGAGATGATCCTTTCATGAAACTCAAACTGAGTCATGAAGCTTTCTATAACAAGCAGTTTGATCGAGATGCTCAACTCCTAGCATTATAGAAAGAGATAAGGAGCGCTGACACGAATTTGGGGCTTGAATAAAGGGTTTCAAGTTGCTATTAGTCTGAAGAAGCTGGAAAACAAGGTGGAATGATAGAGATAAAAAGCAATGGGAGGCCCAGATCTCACAGGCCCGGAGTGGCTGGAAAATTTGGGTTGATTAACAACAATCTTTCTAAATTCTTGGGGAAGTCATGACTGAAATGGAAGAACTGATGAATGACTTGGGAAGAGCGAAGTACTAAATAAGAAGGTTGATCTCTCTAATGAGATTGTCATTGTGAGCAGTTGAGAGGGGAAACCAAGAAGAGAAAGAAAGAAGAGAAATGAAATTCCCTCCATTCCCAGCTCCATTTGAACACTTTAGAACTGGATCCCCACCTAACATTTTGCCACCTCGTCGAATGAGCATTCTCTTTGCTAGCCATCACTATCGACCTTATCAAGTAGCCCAATATATCAACGATTTACCAAATAAATCGAGGGAATAAAATGTAAAAATTTAAATTGAATGATTTGTTGCTATCTTGCATTTGATTGTCAATATTATGTTGCTTTGTGGTTGCATGATTAGGAAATCAAGGTAGGAATTAGTTTCAAAATATTGCTGAGAGGTCATTAAGCAGTTGTATGAAGAAGTTAGAGTAGGAGTAAAGAATTTGAAATGAAGGAAAATTGCAGAATAAAGGACAAAATGCATAGAGTTTAAATTGAAATACAAAGGTGCGAGGAATTTACTTATAGCTGGCGGTAAGTCGAATAGAAGGGTGATACAACGAAGGAACAAACATGATTTTGAGTTTGTGATACGAACGATGAAATCGAGGATCACGGTGAATATCAATTAGCAACTGCTCATCAATAAAAGCAAGGTCAAGATACTCCTTATAGTTAGTCACGGTACTCCATCCGAGGTTCTAGAATTTGTTAAGATTATTGATTGAGGCGAAATCCTAGGTGTCTGACTGTGAAATGATGCAGGCCATTCTTGAGCAGTTTGAGCTTTTCGACCACCATTCTGTACATGCACCATACACCTTAGTCCTGAATTTGACGAGATATTCCATGTTTTCGAGAATAATCCGATTGCAAAGCCCAAGCCATCCTTTATCACTAATCTTCCGATTAAAGAACCTATGATAACTTCGAGAACTCAAAAGGAGAGGAAGAGATAAAGTTTGGGGAGTTTAATTTAGGAAAAGCTAAAGAGATGTACAGAGGAGGTGAAG
Organism: Tetrastigma voinierianum; assembly: GCA_016808115.1. NCBI lineage: Eukaryota > Viridiplantae > Streptophyta > Magnoliopsida > Vitales > Vitaceae > Tetrastigma > Tetrastigma voinierianum. The sequence goes on along the minus strand of JAEQBH010002251.1, from coordinate 433,544 downwards.
GAAGAAAGATCTAAGACAAGAAAATACAAAAGGAAAGAAAGCTAAAAAGAATAGTTTTTGTCTTGAGGCCTAACTCTCTTGAACAATTAAGTTCTTAGGGGTGTTTCAGCACCTAGTACCTAATATCATACGGTATGGGAGCTCTTAACCCAAAGTTAAGCTAAGAGTGTTAGAAGCACAAAAAGACAAAAACAAACACGATTCACGAAGGGTGATTAAGAAAATTTCCCAAGTTAAATTCTGAGGAAGAGAGAATTGGGAGCATACGACTTTGAAAAGAAGAAATTCAAGGTAGTATCCCGAACATGAGTTTTGGGAAGTTTGGGGGGGAATTCTGTAGGGGAGAGGGAAATAAGTTGAGGAGAAAGAAAAAGAGTTTTGGGTTATCTCGGCCTAAACATTCCATTCATCTACCCTTTTCCTAAACAACATTTACAAGCCCAAAAGACAAGATTTGATCTTGAGAGAATTTGAAATCACCTACATTAGTGGAGATCGATATGAAAAACAAACATGGAATGCGGAAGAATGGAAACAATCTAAGGTGTGAAGAACTTTAGGGAGTTAAATGACTACGACCATAAATTGAGAAAGGAATGTGATTCATTATTCAGCAGGATCCAACGAGTATATTGTTTGTAAAACAATCTCAACGTGATAGTTTGCATAACATAAAGTGAGACCAGCCTTGAATTTGAATTTGGAAGTTAAATGAGAAGAAAATTTGCATACAGCAGATTCGATTGAATGCCACTCATAGGAATAAAACAAAAACGAAAAATGTCCCTCTTGTTTGAGGACAAATCTTTCTTTTCTTTGCTTGAGACCAAATAAAATTTTAGAAGTTTAAGGGGAGTTTGATGAGCTTAAAAGTCATCTCTTTTAATTATTTTTTACTGTTTATTTTAGTTAAAATGAAATATTTAATATCTGAGAATTATGAAACTCACACGATTGTCATTAAGCGAGGGGAGGAGACGAAAGAAGAAAAGCGTGAAAATGCGAGGAAATAAGTGGATAAAGGTGCAGCCCAGTTTAAGGCGAGAGCGAAAGGAAGAAATGACTAAGTCATTGATCGGGTTTGGGGTTGACCCGGAATTGAAAGGTGCGACGGGGATAACAAGCTATAGAAGTCGCGACATGAAATTGCACATGAGAAAGCCTGAAAAGAAATGAGCTGATGTGGCGGCGTTAGAGTCAGTCGTGACATCAGAGCAGGACCGTGGAGACTTGTGAAGGCATGATGGCGATGTCGCGATAAGATATCGATGTGGTGACATCGGAGCAGGCTCAGATCAAGGCTGCTTGAAGGTCGCAAAGCAAGGTGCGACATCAATCCTGATGCTCCATGACGTAAGCGACCGATTGAAAGCCCGAAGACTAAATTGATGTGAGCACGAACCTGCTCGATTGAAGGTAAGCTAAAAGCGAAGTAAAGATCCGCGACAGCGGCTCGGAAGTCGCGACGAAATTTGAAGACAAGTTAGAAGGCGCCGATGACTCAAGGCGTGTCGCGACGGAGGCTGAAGTCAGCGACAGGAAAACTGCGAGGAGTCTCGAAGGATCTAAGTTGATGTCCGACAAAGAGAGCAGTCGCTGACATCAAGAACCAGCAGAGATGAAGTAGAAGGAAATGAGCTGGCATCGTGGAGGCTGGTCGACGTCAAAAACCCATCAAGTGAAAAATTTGCAAGCCGTAAGTTGATGTCGCGACATGAGATCCAGTATCGCGACATCGAGAACAACGAGATCAAAGATCACGAGCCACTTAGGGGATGTGCGACAAGACATTGATGTCGCGACAACATGAGCGACCGGAGTTAAGAGCCTACAGTTCCATAAGATGATGTAGCGACATGAGATCGAAGTCGGCGACATCGAAGACATCGATTGAAGGCTACCCGAGGCCTTAAGCTGAGGTCGCGACAAGATTCTTCGGCGTCGCGACATCAGGAAACTAAGACGTGAGAGAGGTATATCGCGACAAGATGATGATGTGCGACATCAAAAATGACTAAATCAGGCTATATAGTGTATCGGAAATTACGCGACGTGGGATCGAGAGTCGCGACCTCGATGTCACGGCAGAAGAGGGCGAAGTCGCAGCGTGAACAGTAACAGGCACAGATATACGATCCTGGTACACATTGGGATTAGGGCCCGATTTAGGAACCTATAAATACCACGGCCCTATCCCGGCGGTAAAAGTGGCAGCGACCCTGGGTGATTAAGTTCTTTGAAAGCTCATTTTTCTTTCTTTTCCTTTTTATTTTTTTATTTTGTTGTTGTTTCCATCGTTTTAGAGCGGATTATGTTTCGTATTTTCATTTTGGGTTGTATTTTTACGAGATACGGATGTTATGGGTTTTAGTGAGTGAATGCGATTTCTATTTCTTTTCAATTACTACGGAATGTTTAGGAAGTTGAGACTAATTTAAGTTGGGTGTTTCGAGTTTCAACTTGCAGTTTTTCATATGATAGGAGGAATCTTTATGTCGATTGTAATTTAGTAATTGAGGAATCGGCTTCCATTAATTGAGCGTTATCGTCATAATTTATCTTTCACGCCAGTAGATTAGCGGTTGTTAATTTCGGTTCTGAATTTACTTGATTTTTGGTTTTATTGATTTTGGATCTAGGAATACCTGAGTTTCTTTATGCAAGTTAAAATTTGATCGTACCACGATTTCAAGGAAGTCCTCTGAAGTGACACGGGGGAAGACAATCACGGGGGTAACGTCTGGTTCTTTGAAGGTATACTAGCTTTGCTATTAGGGATCCTTTCGCTTTGCAAGTTCACTTGGATAAATCACTCTTCTCACTTGAAATGAAACGAGTTGAATGAGTTATCCACTTAAACAAACAAGAGTTCACCTCAATTCGGATAGTGAGTCAATCTGAGTGGCCCAGAGATCCTAATCAAGGAAAAGTTTGATCTATCCTAATTTCGGAGAACAATCTGGAAGTTGTATATCCTTGCTTGACCCGATAACTTGGGAGTTAAGGTTCTGAGTCCATAAAATGGGTATGGTATTGTAAAGAAAAATACCCAGTTAAGGAAGTCCTTTTTAAATGTAATTTATCTAGTTCCACGTAGTCGAGAATCGGGGTCATAAATTAGATAATGAAGTAGTGGAGTGTGAGAGATCAAGGTACTCTGAATTTACCTTGGGCCAGTTTTGAAACTTGGAGTTAATCGAAATTCTGCTCAGTTTAACTCTGAAATTGATAGTTCTACTACTCATGTTTTTGATGATGTGTCTTTAGGGATAACTATTTATTATTCATTTCTTTATTAAAATTCATTATTCTTTATTCTTTATCTCGATTTATTTGGTTATTTCAGATTTATTTCCTTTTGTTCTTTGAATTTTCCGACATCACGAATCTTGGACTCCATATCGTTTTATCGTCGAATAGTATGGAGCTTGAGGTAGTCGAGGTAGTTGATTTAAAATTCTTGGGATCTCTGTGGGATCGATATACGGACTCAATCAGAATTTCTACTTTACTTGTTGACACATGCACTTATGAGAATAGCAAATCAAAACAAAGCTTTGAAAATGACTTATTTTAAGAGATTTACATTCCACATATCATAAATTTGTACATGTGTTTTGGTTTCTCCCATGAAACAGCCCTCGATTCACTCAGAGCCTCCACAGAAGCTCTGCCGGCCGCCCTCGAGGGCTATTCCCGGGCTTCGTCTTCCTACCCTCTTGCCGGACCACGGCCAGAAGTGGTATGTTTCAGATCGGCTTGAGCTTCACGGCTCACCAGATCATACTTTGCACATCGGCCTCGCGCTCATTTCGCTCGGATGTGAGGGCGCCACTACTTTCATATATAAGCTCGGGCCGCTTTAGCATGATAGGGTCAACGCCTCATCAACGGACAGCGCAACCGACCTCTTAAGATCAGAGTCCTTAAGAATAGACGAGACTGCGCCCGCCGCAAGCTCAGCACTGTGGAGTAAAGAATCCCCGTCCCCGCCAACTTGGGGTTCCGGATCTTTCCTCCTCGCCTCTTCCTCTCTCTGCGGCGACTGCTTCCTTAGTTGGCCCAGTTCAGAGACGGAGATAGGTGCAATCGCCAACGGCTGCTCAACGGCCCCGCCTGAGGGACCCTCTGCCTCTGCAGCAGGACCAGGTAGGACGAGGCTTAAAACTATAGGAGCCATGGCAGTCTTGATTTAGCTGGATATTAGGGACGAGGAGAGAGATGGCGATACTGACTCGGGACACTAGCCGAAAGCGAAGCCTATCCTTCTCAGCGAGTGCGAGGTTTTCGTTTCCTACTGGGGCTTAGGGATATCACCTCAAGCTGGGCGACCAGGTTCCCCCTAGTGGGTTTAGCAACGGAGGGCTGTGGGAGGAACTTCTGATGGAAGGGGCGAATGCCTACGGCGGTCCAGTGGATTTCGAACTTGATGGGTAGAATATCAGGCTTAATCGATTCAGGAGTAAGGACGAGGGCACTGATAACGCCAACATGATAGCGTTATCTTCGACGTTGAGCTCAATTCGAGCACCTGAGAAATATGTATACAATCCAGAATCAGAAATGTCCAGCAACCACACACAAATTACAACCAAAAACAGAACGAATACTCACGAAGATTATCGGGGATAGCCGAGCTCTTAGGAACGCCCAGTGTCGTCCTTGAAGGATCATACTCCCCGAGAATTACGGTAGCTAACGAAAAATAGCGTCCCTTCCACGGCTATGGGAGGAGGAAGATCGAATCACTTGGGAGGCGCCGGGACGCTGAAGAAGCAAAGGCCTCAGGATATCTACAGCCGGGCTGAAAGGTAAAAGCAGGCTATCTTTGGGAACCTTGAGCCCAATATCCCTAAAGAAAACAAGCGAGACTAACCCAAAATGCTGACCATTGGGCGCGAGTTAGGCAGGACACACATTGAAATCTTTGCGAAACCACTTTTTATGAAGGGATGAAAGAGCTGAAGGCGTTATCGAAGGCCACTTGAAGGAAACACACCATCTAGGTACAGGACCATAGAAGGTCAAAGCGTCGGGGACCCACACCCGAGCAAAGGAGCGTGCGTCTGGCAGATGGCTGCCATATGAAGGGCCGGAGCCTTGCTGGGTCCCACGGTTAAAGCGTAGCGGCGGATCCTGGATATTTTGACCCCCGAGGCCCAATCAGTTCACTTTCCCCTTGCCCTTGTCCAAGGGAAGATGAGGCGCCTCGGGGGCACCTCGAAGTCCACATCCGACCGAACGGTCGGAGACACCGCCAGTTCGTCTAGAACCATCAATAGCCGAAGAGTCACCATCTATACGCAAAGAAGAAGAACGACCCGGACCCATGATAAAGTGGGATAAATGAAACAAATTCCCAGCCAACCCAAACAACTCGTCTTATCTCAGCTCCGAAGAAATCAAGAAAACGAGACACGATGGACCTAAAGACCTTGAGAAAGGACTCGTGCAGGCTCGAGACAGAAGACTAAGAGAAGGAAATTAGAACTCCCTAAAAGCGGAATAAAAGATCCAGGCGTGGTACACAAGACAAAGGATGTCGCGGAAGAAACAAAGAAACTGAAGAGGATAGAAGAAATAGCTAATCGAGAAGAGTCATCATTATCACAAGACAAATGGCGACCCAGTACTAACTAATCGACCCAGAGCGGACACGTGGAAATTACACTTTCAGGCGAGAAGCGTTGTGCCACTTGAGTACTCGGTACACGAGGGCTAGTGGAACCAGTGATAGGGTTTGAAAAATGAGTTCATAAGCCCACGCACGAGCCGAAGAGGCCCGACCAATGAAACCTGAAGGCCCGTCGAGTTGAATTACAAATGAGAGGTTTGCCCAATGAGGCACTCAAGCCTTTTTACGCCAGCATTTCAACCTTTCTTGGGCTAGCCAAGGAAAGAGGTCCAATCCGGCAGCTGAGGTCACTTATGGAAGTCACGAATGCATCAAAATAGAATAGTCACTACAATAATATATCATTATTGAAATTGTGAATCTCGATAAGGAAGGAAGATTATCTAAGAATAAACTACTCTTTCTATATCACAATACGAATCCGTCTACGGATTATAATAGAAATATCCATCAGTGAGATAGATCCTATACCATCCGAGTTAAGATTTCCTCTTATAAATCTGAGGTCGCGTCGATTGAAGGTCACCGTAAACGTTCGCCCTCTAAGCAGTCTAAGCATTCTCTCTTTTCTCGAAGAGTATGACTTGGCGTCGGGTAAACCGTGGCGAGAAACCCTCGCGACCCCGCTATTCATGTTTTGCGAGGGTGCTCGTCTAAGAGCCGCAGATCGCGATGCGGCGATCCTACGCCGACCCGTATAATCCAGGCACGCATCGGTGGGCCCGGCGGCCTACGCGCGCTCCGGCCAGGTTCGGTTAAAAAATCGCCGGTTACCATGTTCAAACCCAATTCTCTTGCTATTGCTTTTAGTTTAGCTCGTCTACGAGAAGAAGAAGTAACAGGCAATGGAGTACCCTTCAGGAACCTCCGGCCAAAATGGCTCACTCCTTAACCTCATTGACCCCTCCCGCCCAGATTACAGGAATGAAAACCCCATACTCAAACTATTAGCCCCAAACATAGTCCTTGGACTTCCACCCCAACACGAAACCGGCCACCGGTCGAACAAAAACCCACATCCATTAGCGTATAAGCCCCCGTCAAATGCATGAAAGAGAAAGAGGATTGTTCTATTTTTGTGATGAAAAATACCATCCTAAACACAAGTCCAGTAGGCCCAAACTATACTTATTAGAGAGAACGGAATTCGAAGGGGAAGGAGGAGAAAAATTAGAAGAAGAAGAGGTCCTTAACCCGCAGTACATAAGTACATGCATCGCAGCCACAGCAAGAATTTGGGTGTGGGCGTATCCTTGCATGCCATTGTAGGGCACCTTCTCCGAAAACTATGAGTTAGTTGGAAAATTGGTACACATGTTACATTGTTCTTATTGATACTGGTAGTACACATAGTTTCATTGATGTGAATGTAGCAAAGAAGGCAAAACTACCAATGGAGGAAGGCCACTTGGTAGTCCAAGTTGCTAATGGGGGCACCTTCCTTGCCTTGGTTGTTGTAAGGCAATTCCTTTAAAGATGCAACACTATCACATCTTAGCCAATCTGTTTTTAATAACCTTAGGAGGGTGTGATGTGGTGTTGGTGTAGATTGGTTAAGAAGTTTGGGAACTATTCAATGGAATTTTGCGGATTTAAGAATGAGTTTCTTGGTGGAAGGAAAAAATTTAATTATACAGGGCTTGAGGTGACCTGAGAAGGCCATAGAGGAAGGATATAATCTGAGCAAGGTTGCCCTTATGGAAGGAGGCATATGGTTGTAGTTTATGGAGACAAACAACAACCCGGGAAGCATGCGTAGGAAAGCATACAAGGCATTTTTTGAATGAATTCAAAGCGTGTTTGCACAGACCGAAAGGACTCCACCCTTAGGAGTCATGACCATCCGTCGATCTCGAGAAAGGAAGCGGCTAAGCTGACATGTGTTAGACCTTCACAGATACCCTTATTATCATAAGAGAAGAAATTGAGAAATTTGGTCGTGAAACCTGCTAAAGGCGAGATCATCCGACCAAATTAAGCCCGTGTCTTCCCTAATTCTCTTAGTGAGGAAGACAAATGGGAGTTGGCGCATATGCATTGATTATCGAGCTCTCAACAAAGATATCATCGATTTCCCATTCCTAACTTAGATGAGCTATTGAATGAGCTTATGGTGATGAGTTGTTTTCTAAACTTGACTTGTGGTCAGGCTACCATCAAATCAGGATGAAGCCTGAAGATGTGCCTAAAACTTCCTTTCGTACACATGAGGGGCATTATGAGTTTTTAGTGATGCCTTTTGGGCTCACTAATGCTCCCTTCACCTTTCAAGGGTTGATGAATGGGATATTCAAGTCATACCTCAGGAAATTTGTAATAGTTTTTTTTTTTATAACTTACTTGTGTATAGTAAATCTATTGAAGAACATGCAGAACATCTCAAAGCTATCTTAGAAATTCTGAGGCAATATCAATTGTATGTTAAGACCTCAAAATATGTTTTTGGCTACTAAGAAGTGGGGTATTTGGGCCATGTTATCTCCAATGAAGGAGTCAAAGCATATCCATTAAAGATTACAACAATGATGGAGTGGCCTGAACATCATAATCCTAAGGCTCTAAGGGGATTTTTGGGATTAACAGGTTATTATAGGAAGTTTGTAAAGGGGTATGGAAATATTGCAGCCCCTTTAACTGCCTTACTCAAGAAAAACACCTTTAAATGGAGTGAGAAGGCCAGCTAAGCATTTGCAACACTAAAGGCAGCCATGGTGACCCCTCCTATTCTTGCTTTACATAACTTTTCCAAAATGTTTGTGGTAGAATGTGATGCTTATGGAAATGGGTTAGGAGCTGTTTTAATGCAGGAAGGAAGGCCTTTAGCTTATTTAAGCCAAGAATTAAAAGGTAAAATTTTGTTTTTATCCACTTATGAAAAGGAATCTTGGCTCTTGTGTCGGTAGTTAAAAAAAGGAGACATTAGTTGTTGGGGCACAAATTCCAGAGAAGGACGGACCAGCAAGCTTTGAAGCACCTTTTAGAGTAAAAGGTTGGAACACCTTTTCAACAAAAATGGATAAGCAAGCTGTTAGGGTTTGATTTTTGTATGGAATATCGTAGTGGTAGAGGAAATAAGGTAGCAAATGCTCTCTCTAGGTTACCAGACTAGGGGAACAATTCATAACCGGGGGAGAATTTGAGTAACTATGGAGAACTCAAAGCCATCACCTTGGTTACCGTCAATTTGTGGGAGGGGCTCCATCAAATATATCACCAGGATCCCAAGTTGCAACAGTTACTCAACCACTACCATCAAGGTAATCTTGACCCTCTCAAGTACCAATTTAAGGGAGGGTTCTTATTCTATAAAGGGAGGCTACACTTAGAACCTTAAAGAAGCACTAAGAGAAAGTCATGCAACAATTCCATGGGAGGACATACTGGTTCATAGAAGACTCACTCCCCTTATCAAGAGGGAGTTCTTTTGGCATGGCATGAGAAAAGACATTAGAAAATTCATTAGAGAATGTGAGGTATACCAAAGGAACAAAATAGAAAACCTTATACCAGCAAGGGCTTTGCAACGTTTGGCAATACCAAGTAAAGTATGGGGGGATATTAGCATGGACTTCATAAAGGGACTACCTCTTTCCAAGGGATATAGTGTAATCATGGTGATAGTAGACATGTTTAGCAAGTACAATCATTTCATACCGATGGAACATCCATATACAGCAACATTGATAGCAAAAGCATTTATGGAAAACATATTCAAATTGCAAGGCATACCACAAAGCATAGTTAGTGATCGAGATGCAATATTCACAAACAACTTTTGGAAGGAAATCTTCTATTAAGTTGAACCAAGCTGCTAATGATTTCGGCATATCACCCTCAAACAAATGTGTGACCTTAAAACCGAAGTCCCCATTGACCACCATCAACCTCACGGAAACACAGTAGTGTCTCATATCATGAGACCCATACTTGAGTAAAATGACCCAATAGGGCCCATCGTCCATACTCGTCCATACGGTTACAAGACCATACATTTCTATAGATCTAAGAGTTATTACATCACTCTTAATACAAAACATATATTAAAACTAGTTCGTTCTAATATATACATAAAACAAGAATCAAAGGCCCGCAGTCAGGCCGCTTCTCAATCAGAGGCCTCCCAGGGCGTGCAGTGCGCACTACATCACATGTACTGAAGGGGTCCAGCTGGTGAGCTAACGCCAGTAAATAAATCTTACAAGAGTATTCCCCGCCTAAGTGCATATGCAAAATGATCATTTCACGGTCAGACCAACGATCCATGCATTACATGTTGTCTATGTGGAAAAAATCTACATCGTGTATGAAATGACACTCTACATGCCCGAGTCTTAGGGTCGACCTCAGACCCACCGCAATGCAAGTGCGATGGGGAAATCAATGCAGTCAATCCAGGCTCCATCTCTGGCAAGTAGTCTATGCTTGATATTTATTTAATCGTTTCGTGTCTTTTGGGCAACGAGAACTTTTCGAGTCTCATACGCAGTCTCTTACACCCCTCAGAGCATTTTGGGCTTTCAGAATCAGATCTTATTTGTCTAACCGGGTTCGAGGGCTTTTCACCTGAGGGGGGTATCTATCCCCTACTTGCTACGCCCGACACATTTCATTTTCCATTTTCGTTTAACACTGTGGAACTCAATTGGACTTCGTCCCATTCCTAAGCCCACACGATTCAACACCAAACGCAGTGTCAAATCAGTACCATGTACACACTCTCATGTAATGTGGTGTTCCCGCACACCAATGCAATGCAATTTGTGCTAACGCTCTGACCATGACGATGTATGAAGACCTCTACATGGACATTCTACCTTTATTACACTATGTGTGTGCTATGAACACTCATATCAATGCACCTGACATTTCATATATTTAACTTATATCTGATCGTATTAATATTCCACATATTCAAATGGAGTACATCACATAAGCATGCACTACATCTTTCTATCATTTAGTTCATTCATGTCGATACATCATTCAAGCATGTATTAAAATAATTCAACAAATGCCAAGCAAATGTGCCATAATTCATATTCTTTGGGCGAGAGCGTAGTATGTCGGTCATCTGATGATGCATATAATTATTTCCATCTTTATCACACATATATCACATAATTTCACACTATTGACATGTTATTGATTATGGCAATAACACACATTAGCATTCGGCGTAATGCATGCATGCTTGCAGCTGGAAATATCTGGACTTATTTCAGAAAGTCCGGTTTTTTTGTAAATACCACACAAAAAATCCAACACGTGATTCCCTACTCAGGCCACATGCAGTCCCAAGCATTTCGGTTACAAACCTATTAAGTAAAGTTGGAAGCCGAGCGGACCATTCCTCGCTATCTGTGGCTGGCCAATGTTCAGCCTACATTTTGGTTGAGAACTTTATCTTATTAAATTCTATACTCAGACTTTAGTAGAGTCCGAACACGTGAATGGAGTTCGAGCAGAAAGTTATGGTGATCGAGAAGTTAGGCGTGATTCCACAGGGTGTCGCGAAATTGGGGCACACCCCATTGCCATTACGCTCCGGGATTTTTACGTCCCGAAACCTGATATTCTATTTTGGACAGTCCCAAAACCCTATGAAACCGGTCTTTGACCATCACACAATCACAAACAAACCACACAACATAAAAATTCACCCAGAAAATCGAACGAAACCCATAGGCCATTACACGACCCCTAAGCGTAAAATAAACAAAGTAGGAGGAAACCTACCTCTTATAGCGCGATTAAAGTATTCTTCGATCGTCAGAATTACGCTCAGCTGCGCGACACTCCCTCCTTTTCCTCTTTCCTTTCCCTCTCTTCCTTTTCTTTTTTTCCTCTATTTTCTTCTTTCCTTTTCTTTTCTTTTCCTCCCTTTCTCTTTTCCCTTCCTCCTCCTTCTCCTTGCTCCCACAGGCCCAGAGTTGAGACTCTCCACAAAGCGAATTTGAACCCACATTGCCAAGTTCAAAGGGCCATGCATGATGACACACGGCATGCCATGAGTCACACACATGGTTTGCCATGTGTCATCCACATGGCTCGCCATGTGTCGCTCGACACCCGTTTTCTCGAAATACGTGAAATTCCGACTATCTTGGGAATTCTTGAGAAATTCGACGTATGGAATTTCGTGAGACGATTCGATGGTGCAATCCGTTTCGCCATAGAGATCTAAGAAAATCCAAACTTTTCTCTACGGGTATACGGTAAACTGCGATTTGCCCCCTTTTTATCTGAAAAATTCAAATTTAAAATTTTCACGGGTTTTACAGGATGGATAAACATAGGTAATGAACAAGTGGTTAGAAGGATACCTCATATGCTTTACCAGTGATAGACCTAAAGAATGGGCTAGTTGGCTAGCTTTAACGGAGTAGACCTACGATACCTAAGAGCATTCCTCCTCAGGGTTTATCCCCTTTGAGATAGTATATGGACAAGAGCCACCATGACTCCTCCCATATGAGCCTGGGACCATGGTAGTACAAGCAGTCAAAGACGAAATGAGAAGCCAAGATTTCATCCTTACTTTGGCCTAGGAAAACCTGTAAGAAGCTCAAGAAAGAATGCAATTATATGCATATAAAAAGAGAACATAGATAGAATATAGCATGGGGGATTGGGTTTATTTACGGCTACGACCTTAAAGGCAGATGACAGTCACAGTGAGAAAAAAACTTGAAGCTTTCACTAAGGTACTTCAAACCCTTCCAAATCATTCAAAAAATTGGAAAAGTTACTTACAAGCTCGATCTACCCAAAGAATCCAAAATTTACCTAGTATTCCACATCTCTTGCCTCAAGAAGAAGATTGGAAATCAGGTAAACTATAACCCTAAACTGCCGACAATGAAGGGGAAAGGAACAATGGCCCCCGAACCTTAGAAAATAATAGAAAGAAGGCTCAAGAAAAAAAGAGATAGAGTTGGAGTTGATCTCTTGCTTCAATGGAATGAAACTAACAAGGAAGACGCTACTTGAGGAGTTGTGCAAGACACATCCCGAACTCGTGGGCGAGTTCTTATGAAGGGGGAGGTTGTGTGTAACGCCCCTTTCCCTAGTCGAGGCAGGTAAGGGGATGCCACACGGGACAAGGACTTCTAACCTGATTTTTCTGACATTGGTGGGCTCATTTCTATCATAAATTCATAATAACAGTAAAACTGTAAAACTACCACCATAGTGGTGTTTAAATTGTTCTTTACATATATTGGAGTCCTATTTACTTGTACTTTGACAAGTTCCACTATTACAAAATTTTACATTTGCATTTCAAAAACAAATTCATGGACCTACATTAAAAACTCTAATGTTGTATTGTACGGCGAATCACGGGATGTCTCGATGAATATTGATGACCTACATGAATAAAATGCCGTCTTAAGCTTATAGCTTAGTGGAAAAAACAGATACTTTTATATGACATGTAGTGGTCCTCAATTCTGATATACATATAACATAAATTCGTATATCGGAATATTCACATCTCCCCATGGGGTTCATAACGGAAATCTTGTAAGCAAAAAGGTGCGTAGGTACACATGGAAGTACAACTACATAACAAAGCGAGATGTTCCTTATGTGGTGATTACTTTTGTTTCATATAATTATTTCCATATATCATCTTATTGGATACACAACATATAAGTATTTTCTGCGTAGACCAGTACTTGATGAATGAAAGGGATCTGACACTATAGGTACTAGGAGGTGCGATCACAATGCGAGCAGTCTTGCAGGAAGCATGAATGCGTGCACCTTGCATGCTGGAGGTGTCAGTAGCACTGAGCAGAGTCTTTGAAGCATTAAACAAAAGGTGTCAAAGTACTAGTGAAATTAATGAGGAAGCCTTGTCGAGGTGCCCTATTCATTCACTATTCGGTCTTAAGCAGTCATACAATTATATGTGTTTCAGAGCTTGTTATATTATTCTTACTCACATTCTTGTATTTGGATAACACACACAAATAAGGGGCAAGAAATCAAAGTCGCACAACAGGTTAAGCCGCTCAGTGGCGAGGTTGAGAATTTACATTTACACCTACTTGCCTCTGGTCGCGGACCCTTTCATTCACTTGTTAGGATCCTACATTAATCTAATTGATGGTTTCTAGAATTAACAAAAGACATGAACAAAAACAGGACTTCAGGTTCGCCTAGGCGAAGACCTTCGCCGAGACGAGGCAGAGACTAGGAATTTTGGGGCTTCGGGTTCGCTTAGGCGAATAGATCTTTACCTAGGCGAACAGATCTTTGCTTAGGCGAAGAGGTGTTGAGCTGAAACATAAATGAGCATTTTTTCCCTATTTCACCGGACAAATTTCCAAACAAAAACAAAACCAGATCAAACAAACCACAAAACTAAACTTAAACCAACCAAAAACACATTTATAATGAGAGTTAGGGTTTTCCTAACCCACACATGAACAAAGAAAGGAGTTAGAATAGTTTCATAACCAACAAATAGGTTAGTTCCATACCTTGATCTTGAACACTTTAACCTAGCTTCCTTTTTTCTTCTCTTCTTCATTCCCTTCTCATGACGAAAAGAACCCCGAAAATGGCTTCTTCTTCTCCCCCGAAATATTAGGCCTAACTCAAGCTAGAAGCCAATAAAAACTCCTCTCATTCCAAGACCACTTGCAATGCAATACTAATTTAGCCAATTTTTGCCCTTTCATTTTAGTCCTTCTTCTTTATCCCATTTACAAATCAAGTTATCCAAATTCCTACAATAACATATAATATTTTTAACTTATGTCCTTTGGGTCCTTAATTGGAAAATTACTATTATCCTTATAACTTTTCTATTATTACTAGTTATATCATTTTTCATACTTAGCATTTAAATTCCCGACAAAAAAAAAAATTTAACTTATATTATGCCCTAAAAATGTCATAAAACTATTAGGGTATAATTTGGGATGTTACATTGTGCTACACGCCCAACCTTTTTGGTGACTTAGAGGCTAAGCAAAGGAGTTATTCTAATTGTTCATGGGTATTTTAGGGTATTTATGTTTTTTAGTTGGGTTTAAACTCGGTCAATAGGTCATATGAGTTTAGACTAAGGGGTTGTTTTTTTTTTTTTTACTTTTTGCTGAAAGTTAAATAGCTTTCAACATTAAGTTGTTTGTTTTTTAATTTTTTCACAACTTATTGCTGAACTTTTTAAAAAAAGTTCTGAATAGAAAAAGTGAAAATATTTAGCTTGTTCTATTTAGAAAAAGTCATTTTCCACCAAAACAAGAAAAACCCCACCATTGTCTAACAAGGAGGAGGGCTAGCAACACTCATTACTAGGGATGACAACGAGGGTTCGGGGCCAGAGGCGGCCGAATCGATCAGGCAGTTTCTTTCAATTCTCAAACCTATCTCATTTAAAAAATCAAACAGGGCGGGTTGGCGGGGATGGGAAAATTCCCAAATCCGCCCCCATCTACATTTGATTTTTGTTTTTATTATTTATATTATATTAAAATTAATATATTTCCTAAAAAATAAAAATATTAGCGAATTTTATAAATAATTTATTAAATAACATTCTAATTATTATTATTATTTATAATTAAAAGTATAAAATATAATAAAAAAGAATTTTAAATATATTCGGGCGGGAATAACAATGCAGAGACCTTAGAAGCCTTCTCGGGTTTGAGAAAATAAACTGAGCACTTCAAAAACCTTGTGTAGTTAAGCGAATCAATCCCATTAAGGAGACGAGCAGAATCCGAAATAATCCACTCCGTTGTCATCCCTACTCACTACCCAATGTTAAAAAACAAACAACTTAATACTTAATGTTATTAAGTACTATTCAATATTAAGCTCAAAAAAAGATTATATTCAGCATTAAGTAAAAAAAGCAAACAACACCTAAGTCAATAAAGTTATTATCAGTAGTGGCCAAAATGACTACGTGGGTTGTAGGTCAATCAGTTCCTTTTTTTGCCAGTGTTGATGCCCTATTAAAAGGCCAAATTAATCTGAATAAAATCATCACTTTTCTTGTTTTCCAAAATTCTACCGTGACCAACTATGGAGGTTTATTTGGTTCCTCAAATTTCCAGAAATTATCTCAAGAAAATTTGTGGGGATAACAAATAATAATAATAATAATAATAATAATAATAATTTATTTTTAATGAATAAATTATAGTAATATATATTGTGACACCCCAATTTCGAGGTCTAGTTGATCACCAAATCAACGTGGAATGCATTGGATATCCGTGTAGCTTTCGATACCACATAAGTAGTGTCCCATTGTGGGGATAAATTTAAAAAATCGGACAAAGTCTCCTTTGGTCGCGAGAGCTCTATCGAGAAACTCAACTTATACAATATACAATAACTGACCCATCAGAGCTGACAACATGATGACTACATTTGGTCCATTTATGGTAAAATTGACCCTGCTTGTCGTACCTTGGACCCGAGGCTCGGCACCCACACTGAGGCACCAGTGATCAGGCCAAAGGCCTCTCAGGGTTAGGCCCGAACTTCGTGGCCCGGGCGGCCAGCCCGGGCATAAGTAGGCCCTAGACACCAGCCGGCCCGGGAATGCACAGCTGGTCTCATGGGACGGTCAGAATCCACTTAGCCGGCGCCTTGTTTAGCTCAAGCGCTTATCTTCCCAGGCCAGACTACTCTCCCGAGCAAAGAGTTGCTTGACCCCGACTCTCCACTTTACAGGCGTGAGTCCAATCTTGAACTGACCCCGTCGCCTCCGACAAAATAGGAATATCCTCTAAGTGGCAGTCCTATCGGGAAGGTAGTTACGTAAAGGGAAGAATAAGTCACCATTCCCTAAATAATAGCCATCTGCCCCTGACATTATGGGAAGAAATCGTCTACTACCCAGAGAAGACGGATCCTCTTTCCTCCCTCCATAAAAGAGAAGCAAGTCGTACCAACAAAGGTATGAGATTCTTGATTGAGACGGCTATTGCTAAAAACTCTAAGTCTTATAGAAAAAGGTTGACTTTACCATCGGAGGGACAACGGAATACCACCGTCGTCTTCCTTTTGTTTTGTAGGTGGCAGCTAACTGGTGAATGCCCCGACGGTCCAGTGACTCTGAGAATTCAAGAGACTACAATTGGCACCGTCACGTAGGAAGCATGTGAAGTCACAGAGGCGTGCGTAGAGCTTGGGTACCGCTCTAAGTGACCCCGTCTGCAAAGCTTTAGGCACATTCCCAGACATCCGCAGGATAGTGAATTCAGCACCATGACTAGCAATCCAGCGAACCTAGCCCTCGAAAACCAGTTCCTCCTCTGGCGCCAAGAGTTGGAAGCGAGGGAAGAGGAGCAGGCCAGGCAGGTGGCCGAACTACGTGAACAGGCGAACCGGTTGCGGGAAGAAAACGAGCGCCTGCGAACCCAGTTGGAAGCCGACCGGGCCGAGCAATCGCAAGAGCCTCCTCGCCCATTTTCTCCTTCCCATCCCGGCAAGGGCAAAGAGGCCGCTGGGCCGAACGATATCGATTTACCGGCCGATGATGAGTTATCTTCCGGCAGCTCCCCGCTCCCGCACCGTTCACCATCTCCGAACGCTGCAGAAGACCATTCTAGAAAAAGGCCGGCCTCGCCGATCCAACCGGGTCCTGCACTGCTGTAGGAGAGTCCATGCAGAGACTCAACAGGTCAACGACCACCCACGCCAAATTTCACCAATATGTGCCCTAATCGATCTGGGATCTCCCTCGCTAATTTCGACCACCACTCTTCTAGGGTCGCCCCGCACCGCAAACAATCTTTGCCTCCGCTGTTAGGGGACCATGGGACATGCTTTCCACTCCCCTTAGACATCATATTCTGGACTATGATCCCCCCGTGGCTTTTCCATACCACCCTTCGCTATGTACGACGGTTCTTCCGATCCGTACGATCACATGCTACATTATAATCAGGCTATGATTCTTAACGCTAGGGACGATCGGCTCCTATGTAAGGTATTCCCAGCTAGCCTCAAGGGCCCTACTTTAGCCTAGTTCCACAGGTTCCCTAGAGGGTCCATAAACACATTCGGCGAACTATGGGCCACGTTCGTCTCCCATTACTTGTGCTCTGTCAGGCTACAAGGAAACATCAGCTCCCTCAAATCCATCCTCAAACGGGAAGACGAGTCCATTCAGGACTTCACACGCAGAAGTCTCTGCAATGTTTATCCAAATAGATCGATGCATACAAGATAGGGATTGCGGTTCAGAAACTTCGAAGAAGCTGCCCACTCCCACCCCATTCTTCCAGTCTTTATCCTTGGACCTGCCAGTAACTATGGAGGAATTGTATCGTCGGGGGGATAAATTCTCTACACTGGAAGATAACATCCAGGCCGCTTCGCAAACGGTTATGATAATCGCCCAGAGTAACAAGCCTACCGCCATGGCCTCATCCAACGTAAAAGCAACCACAAGAAGAGCGGCCGCTTCCGATGGGCAATCCGAGAAGAAGAAAGACTTCTGCCATCGCTTCAACATCGCATATGACCGGCTCTTGCCCCTTATCCGGGACCTCCCCGACTTCAAATGGCCCCCACCAATGAGGGCAGGTCCGAACCAGCGCAACAGATCCCTACGATGCGATTATCACAAGGACCATGACCACGAGACCAATCACTGCCAAAGCCTCAAGTTCCTGGTAGAAAAGCTTATTCGAGTCGGCCACCTCAGACGGTACTTAAGGACCAACCCAGCATCGACCTGGCATTTGCGGACATCCACTCCGCCACCACAAAATGACAAGGCCATTGCAAAATAGAACATGCCTTAACTCCGGCCAACCATCAACTTCATACCGGGGGACCTACCGACGCCTAATATCAATCTAAGAAACAAGGAGAAGAATGTTCGGCACTTCTGCTACGAGTGAACACCATCAACAATCGAGACGCCCGCACGCCGCGATCGACCCCATATCCTTTCCACCTATCAACCCATACACGTCATCACATCACAATTATGACGCACTTGTATTAACCTCGTATGCATATCGCTTTGGACTTGCACGGTGGTCCTCGTCGATCCGAGCAACGCGGCTAATCTGCTCCATCTCCCGGCCTTCAATCAGATGAAAGTCCCGATTGATCATCTCCATTCCATCAGCAGATTTTGTCGTATTTAACGAGCTACCACACTGCCGGGCCGTAATAATTCCTTCGCCAAGGCGTGTCCGGTAACCTGCCACAAGTATTGTTTTCCGTGGTAGAAGATTTGGGCCCTTATAATGCCATCTTTGGCCGAGCCTGGCTGCATGCCATGAAAGCAATACCATCCACGTACCACCAAACGATAAGCTACCTGACCGAGTCTGGACAAGTTGATCTCCAGGGAAGCCAATTAGTCGCGCGACAGTGCTATCAACTCTCATTGCGGGAACGCGCACAAACCCACTGCTCCGGTGAACCACCCCTTGCGGACCAACCCCGGCAATAGAAATCACAGTCATTCGTCCGGCCCGCCTAGGAGGATAGGGAGCCATTGTCCGTTAATCCCCTAGAAACCGTGTCCCTCGACAGGTCGGACAGATGCATCTATATTAGTACCCTTCTCTCCGAGGAGGAAAAGGCCCAATTACAACGAGTTATACAGTTCAATGTTGATGTATTTGCTTGGACTCATGCAGATATGCCCGGGATCATCCCCATTCACGCCTCGCACAAGCTGAACGTCGCCCCTCGCTGCTCTGGCCGACAAAAGTGAGACGCCACCTAGACCACCACCGGTCATCCACACCGAAAGGTTGATAACCTTCTCTGCGATAATGGATTTATCATAGCAATAAAAATACCCCAAAATGGTCAAGCCAACGTGAAGGGTAGTTCCAAAGAAGGGGAACAAATGGAGAGTGTGACTAACTAAGCTTGTCCAAAAGATACTTCCCGCCCGCATAGACGATTGTGGATGCCTCGCAGGCACGATGCTATCCTTCGACGCTTCTCGTGGATATCACCATCCCTATGCACCCCCTCTGATGCAAAGACATCTTTCATCACGCCCCATGGATTGTAACAAGAGTAATGTGATGCCCTTCTCGGATTAAAGAATGCCTGAGCCACCTATCGAGGTTGGTGACGAAAACAGCCGACCTCTTACTCTGCTGGAAGACTATGGAAGTTTATATCGCGATATGTTAAGAAATCTAAACAATGCTCGATCATGCCAATCATCTCCAAGAAGCTTTCTCGACTCCGGTATGTATGAAGTCGAACCCCTTAAATGTGCATCGGGTCAACGCCAAGAAATTCCTTGGCTTCATGGTAACACAAAGCAGAATAGAGGCAAAACCTGCGGTAGCCTAAAGCCATCTACCGTCGACCCCTAGCTCCAAGAAGAGATCCAAGAACCGATCGGTATTTAAGCACGCTCTTTGGCGTTATTTCCCGCTTCCACCGACCAATAAACCCCACTACCCCCCGAGGGGCCAACCCGGCCGAAAGGGACGAGGATCGGGCGACGGCACTGTAGCAATCAAGCAATACCTGACAGAGCCTCCAATCCTTGCGAGCCCGGAAGCCGGGGACACGCTCTATCTTTACCTAGCAGCCTCAGATATAGCAGTCAGCGCCGCCCTGTTTAAAGAATGTGGAGATGCGAAGTTGAGGCCAGTGTTCTTTGTTAGCAAGTCCTTAACCGATGTGGAAACCAGGTACACCCCCCTCGAACGGGCTGCCTTGGCCCTACGAATGGCCGCCTAGAAGCTTCGCCCATACTTCCAGGCTCATCCCGTTGTGTTGTTGACCGATCTTCCACTCCAGGGCACGATTCACAAACCCGATATGTCCTGGGCGGCCCATCAAGTAATGGAACTGCTTAGCATGGCATCCAAGCATAAGCCGAGATTTGCAAAAGCGGGCAAGTCTTAGCCGACTTCACGCGTAAACTAGCTCCCAAGATTCTGCTCCCGACGCGCAAGGGTCGGTAGACTCCTTTACGTTGATGGGCCCCAGATAATCGTGAGCGGATTGCCCGTACCAACCTCCCTACCGGGGAAAGAATTGAACAGGGTCCGTTTAGTTTCGCTCCAACAATGAGTCGGTCACGGCCAAGGATAGTTCTGACAGAACTCGCACTCATCGTAGGTGCTAACAAATTTTTTGATTCAAGCAACTCACGTGGTCGGGACAAGTCAACGCAGTAATTCGAAGCCCAGTGGAACCCGAATGGCAAAATACGCTTCTCTGGTCAAACAGAAATTGAGTACCCTCACGACCTAGAAACTCGAACTCATCTCTAGGGATAGTAATGAACGGGTCGATGCTTTAGCCGCCGTGGCCGTATCTTTGCTAATAACGGAGACTATATATCTCCCTATTTATTATCAACCAGGCTCCTCCATATTGCATACTCAAGTAAGCTAGGTAGAAGAGTCTCCCCCATCTTGGATGGACCCCATACGGCTCTACATAGCCACAGGGGAGTTATCAGATGATAGAAGCAGGGCTCATAAAGTTCAGATTCAGGAGGCTAGGTTCTCCCTAGTAGACGGGCAGCTATATAAATGATCCCTCGGCCGACCATACCTGAAATGTCTGACTCCCGAGTAAGGCCAATATATGTTGGCTGAATTACACGAAGGTATATGCGGAAATCACTCGGGGGGAAGAACACTAGCCCACCGAGCTCACATGCAGGGGTATTACTGGCCAACTATGAAGTCAGATGCTGCCGACTATGTCAGAAAATGCTGCCCTTACCAACGAATGTCTCCTATCTTGAAATCTCCGGAGCAAGATTTGATTTCCATTTCTGTGGCCTCGCGGGCCGCTCGCCAATGGGGATCGACATCGAGTCTGCCTCACCACACCACCTCAAAAGAAACTATTACCGGTCACCACCTGACATTTCAAGAATGGATAGAGGCTGATGCCTTATTAAAGATAGAGATGTCACCCGGTTCATATGGAAAAATATTGTCTACCGGTTCAGCATTCAGAGGTCAATCGTGGTCGATAATGGGTCATAGCTTGACAAACAGTTCATCGAGATCTCTCGCCAAGAATCAAAATACGAAATCAGACTCACCCCCGGTATCCCCGCAGCAATGGCCAAGTCAAGCCTCTAATAAAACCCTCGCGACGCCCTCAAAAAGCGCCTAGACTGGGCTTAAAGGGAAATGGGCGGAGGAACCGGCCGGGTGCTCGCTTGCAGACCACGCCCAAAGCCAACCGGCCCCTTTCACACTCGCCACGGATTCCGGTCGTTATCCCGACGGAAATCGGACTACCCAACATCCGGACAACAACGCCCAAATCAGAAAATGAGGGATCTATGATCAGAGAGTTAGACACAAGTGACGAGTTGCTGAGGCTACGCACTGAAAGTGACATCTTACCAACGCCGCCAGCAAATTTTTTTATAACAAATGTGGGGCTCCTCGAGTGTTCTAACCGGGCGATCTAGTCCTGCGAAGAGTTTTTGAGAACACTACGGACCCTACGGCAGGAGAGTTCCAACCCAACTGGGAGGGACCGTATGTAGTCACCCGGCCCAGGGAATCCGGGTTCTATGCTATTGACAAAACCGATGGAACCCCTGTACCTAGAATGTTGAATGCCACGCATTTGAAAAGGTTTTATCAATAAAAAAATGTCATTGCTATCTATTACTGGCATATCTCAGACATCAAGACAAATTCAATTACAACGTTAGCGGCAAAATACTAATCCTGTCTCTACCAAAGATAGATCACATCTAGCCGGTCAATTACTAAGGTCCTGTGGCTCGGGCCATCGACTCGCCCAGCCCAAAGATAGATCAAGCATCTAGGTGGTCAATTACAAAGTCCAAGCAGCGCAGTTCACTGACCTTCCCGGCCCAGCATAGATCACATATAGGTGGTCAATTACAAAGTCCGGGTGGCGCAGTTCACTAACCTGCCCGGCCCAACATAGATCACATCTAGCTGGTCAATTACAAAGTCCGGTGGCGTAGTTCACTGACCTGCCGGCCCAGCATAGATCACATCTAGCTAGTCAATTACAAAGTTCGGGCGACTCAGCTTCATCGACCGGCCCACCCAAAGATAGATCAGCATATAGCCAAGTCAATTACTAAGTCCGGGTGGCGCAGCCATCACCCGTCTCGGGCCAAAGATAAATCACATCTACCGTCAATTACTAAGTCCCGGGCACGGGCCATCGACTGGCTCGACCCAAAGATATCACATCTATCGTCAATTACAAAGTCCGGAGCGCCAAGTAGCTTCACCCGACCGTCCGCCCAAGATAGATCACATCTAGTCGGTCAATTACAAAGTCCGAAGCGGCATGTTCATCGACTGGCTCACCCGAAGATAGATCATATCTAGCCGGGTCAATTACAAAAAGTCCGGTGGCGCAAATCACCGACCTACTCGCCTAGCTCTGGGATAACATCTAGCTGGTTAATTCCAAAGTCCGGGCGGCGCAGTTCATTGATCTGCCCGGCCTAGCATCCCGTTGGTCAAATTATACATCCGATTCTAGATAAATTAGTTCCGCCAGCCAAAAATATACTCAAAAGAGACATTAAACAAAAAACGAGTATAAATCCGGATGGTACAGTGACAGAAAACACAAAACAATCCAAAATGACAAAGTAAGAAAAAAGGGGTAAATTGTTTGGTGCAAAAGCACTAATAAGACAAGTCCCGCTTCAACAAAGAACTTATACGCTACTCAGTCGGGAGATCCGCTGGAAGAACTACCTCTTCCCCGGCCGCAACTAGACTGTTCTCTGAACGCTCCTCCCCAATAACAATAATAGGAGCCAAAGGTATAAGAGCCGACGCGCTTGAGGGCGGGATTAGCAAAACTCGCAATCACGAATCGGCGATTCTATCCCATCCGGGATTCCGAGGCTTGCTCCCACATATGTTAGCGTGAAAGAACAACCGTGAGCCATAATTAAAGAGCGCACGTCGCGAGTCAAATGCGGTCTCCCATCATTCTCACAATCGCTTTCTTGAACGCGGCAAAGTCGCCCTTTAAAGCCCCGAGCTCTATGACCAAGGCAATTTTTTCATCTGCCAAATGGCTTTTCTCCCATTCCCGTCTCTACAAGCCTCCCCGTCGCGGCCGACGCTCCCGGGAGCGCCCATGTCTCAAGCCCGCCTCCGGCGAGCCTTCCCGCAAGCGCCAGACCCCTAGCGAGCTCGACTCTATCTCGTGTTCTGCATTAATCCGGCATCCCTCAACGCGCCCCACATCGCGCCTCATGGCACAATCGTATCTCTCTCACTCCTACCAGTGTTTCTCTTCAACAGATTCTCGAGCCTCTCCACCCAAAGCGACAACACTCCGTACCTCGCTTTTAGCGAGGCGTTATGCATCTCCGCTCAACCATACCCGCCCGAACAACACCGTAGCCGCCACGCCCCTTAGTCGGCTCACAACCGTGATGCCGGGCAAACGCCATGTTACTAACAACGCTTACAAACAAAGAAACCCATTAGCGACTAAGAAAATAAGTAATGGTGCTAACTCCACCCGGCGGAACCACCTATCTAATAACTCTGGCCGACCGAACAAAGTCGAGATTCCCGACCAGACCTGGCCATCAATGATCCGCGGTAAAATCCCACTCAGGGTAGAAGCATGGAGGGGCACCGTATAATCTTCATGAAGGCCCATGCCCCGAGCGGCCACCGGTACCCGATACATGGGCGAGTACAAACTGTTTAACCGATCGAATGCGGACGCTCCGTGATGAAAGGGCTCCCAACGGCGCAGTATTTCTTTCACCTCTTCCTCCCCAAGGGCCGATATTCAAATCCTCTAACCCGCCCCTAAGGAGGAAGGTAAGGCTGGTAATCACTTGGTCCGCCGTTCGCTCTGTGCAGCTCGGGGACAAAGATATACTGATCCGGCTGCGGCTCTTCGCCCGATCTAAAGGCTGGATTACTGAGCGTCGTGGAGCCTGATCACTCATTCGATTCCCCGATCGACCGCCCCATTTGACTCGGCCCACTGTTGGCCCCACCAGGAGCCGGGATGGTGATTGCACGGTCCCTCACTTCCGCAACAAAGAAGCTCATAGCCTGCGAGCCTACCGCTTGGTCTTTACGATTGGACAGGCAAAGATCCGATTCGCCACTGAACTTACCCCGCTTTTACCGGCAGTGGGCGATCAAGGTACCCGACGTTCTTCCATCCGTTCTTCTTCCTCCAAATCTCGGGACCGTCTCAGGTCGTCGTAGGAACCCAAGGTATGTAACCTTCGCACTGACCCCAAGACGTTCCGACGCCGAGCGCCCTTTTCCGCTGACCTTACCACTGGGGGCGCATCCCATTACTTGGCGCAAGAGGGAGGATGCGCCAGACGTTGTCCTCTAGCTCCCAACCAAGAGTGAAGACGAACTGCAACCCGGCCAGCGAAGCGGATCCACCTTTGATGCGCTTCGGGCCCCCTGCACCTGAGTCGATGCCTCGACTACCAGATCCCTGGAGGAACTAGCGCTGCCAAAAACTAGGCGCCGCACATCTGCAAGCACAAAGTGCTCCTTCAAGACATTCGGTTAAGCGGCCGGATAACCGGGAAGGGTATAAGGAGCCTGGTCAGGTCTCACGTCAGATATATTCCCTGCAAGGTAACTCGGTAATGGCGCTCCGCCGAAATTCAAAGTCGGGCGGATCTTCTCAATGCTCGACTTCTCCACCCATTTCACTAGCCTTCCCCTCCAAGCCTTTCCTGCATGAGTAACCAACAGTTAGTACTTCATAACACCGGGATAAATGTTAACAGACTAAAACCAGCACAGCTACAGACTTGGGAAGGACTAAGACCGGTTACCATTAAACGGCAACCCGGGAACTGGTTCCATCCTGCGGACCCCTCACTAATAACTCCTTCGCCTCCGTCTTAGGCAGTCGTGAGCCCATTCACAATCAGAGTCGCTGGCTCAAATGCATTACGGACAGACCGACCACCTGACCCACATTCAAGAAGTAAATAATAAAAAGCTCCACCAACGTGAGATCGGCACTCATACGGGTCACACACAATGGTCGGGACATTAGATGTGGATCACGTTGGGTTGGATAAGGGCTAGGGGCGCCCGGGTAAAATGTAAAAACTGTTTAACTATGGCCAGTACGGGAAAGCACAGTCCGGCTGCTAGGTGCTCACGAGTAAAAAACACACCATTGTGTTCCCCACCCAACGTGGAATTGTCCGCCCTCTCCATCAACCGAAGGTCGATGTTATCAAGCACCTCGCAATACACCTTTAATTCCTCCATCGTCAGAGACGCAATGACATTGCTTGCATGCTCGCCGGGGTCACGCCGATGACCACTCATAGCTTCCCACCCCTCACCATTCTGCAAGCAAATCAAAAAAGAGGAAAAGGTGAATATTAGACCCTAGGCATATACCAAATGGGTGTAAGAGTATGCCCCTAGCTCGGGCAATGGCTGCCCGGCTTCCCTTCCCTTCCAGGCTTTTAACAGCCGGAGACCCGTCACCCACCAAGGACCAACACTAAAAAGGCGTAACAATAGCTACCTGTGGAATCAAAGGGGCGAATGCTTGCAATGATGACTCACAAGTGAACGCAAGGTAGGGCTGGCCTATTCACAGTGGTTGGTCGCCAAGGGGAGAGAGGATAAACCAAAACAACACGGAAGGAAAAGAGGCACGACGTGATGATGCCTATCTATATATATCGCCACCTAGGGCGTGCAGTCGCATTTAATGCGGCATTGACTGATCGTCTACCTGAATCCTAACCGCCATGACTGTTCACACCCTAGGGCATGTTAGATTAAGGTGGGCCAAGCCTAAGGGCCTTCCTCTCGGGCAGATAAACTAGCCCATTAGTTAGTTTTATAATAGCCCAATAACCGCAATTAGACAGAATTATAGAATATCCACGCATAATTACAATAAGGCACAAAAGTGATAAAAAAAAAAAACAATTTTATTAATTGCACCAAAGAGGTTTTCGGTGTTACATAAACAATGCTTGTTGCTAAGCAATATTTTACGATACATTCCAAGCTTACAAAACATCCTAAGTAAATGAAGCATCCATTCCGGACCTAAGATAGAAGCTACCGTAGAGGCCAAAAAGGAGAAAAAGGGGGTGACAAGGCTAAACGAAAAGCAAAAAGCCCCCGTACGGCCACAGAGACCAAGATGGTGACTGGGCTGAACGAGAAGCAGAAAGCCCCCGTACAGCCGCACATACCAAGATGGTAACGAGGCTGAACGAGAAGCATAAAGCCCCTGCCGCCATCGGCTACAGTGCGAGGAAATGAGAGGATGAGGCTAGCGAGACTCTGAGCGACCCCGCAGATCTCGCCAGGGGTGCCTCGGATGCGCAGGTCGCCATTCAAGTTTTAGAACCACCCAAACACCTCCTCGAATATTTCCGACCGCTCAAACCATGCCGTCTCTGGCCATCCCATGCCCAAAAGGCACATTCAGCTAATCGATCGCAACCGTCCCTCATCCCGCAACCCCTTCACTTCAGAGTGTCCACCAACAATCTGTTGTCCTTCTCTGCCGAATGGACATAGATACCCAGTAAGATAACGAACCTAGTCATCCTAGCCTTTTATAGTTGTTCCCATATCTCAGGATCCATTCAGATGATCCACTAGCATCTAATGCAATTGCAAAAAAGTTATAAAATTTACGTTGAAAATTAAGCAGCATTAATGGTAAACTATTTCCCATGTTATGACGGTCAACCTTATTCTTTTTCCCGACCGGGGATGATCTTCCTCCCCGATAGAGAAAAGGGCATCAGGTACCTGGGCCTGTGCCCAAGACTGGCACCAAATTACCGACCCAAGGGCCTCATGGGATAAGGCCTGTGCACTAACTGCCCGTACACCAAATGACGGCAGAATGGGTGTCCGGTCGGTCCCCGCCCTGACGACTGGAATCCTTACAGCGCTCGGGCGCCTTGTTTAGCTCAAGCACTTAATCTTCCTGACCGACGACTCTCCTAAGCCGGTCGCAACCGCACTCTTCACTTTACAGCGTGGTCCAATTAACCGACCGCCGCTTCTCCGACAAAATAGGAATATCCTCTTAAGTGGCAGTCCTATCAAGAAGGTAGTTACGTAAAGGGAAGAATAAGTCATCCATCCCTAAATAATAGCCATCTGCCCCTGACATTATGGGAAGAAATCGTCTACTACCCAGAAAAGACGAATCCTCTTTCCTCCCTCCATAAAAGAGAAGCAAGTCGCACCAACAAAGGTATGAGATTCTTGATTAAGACGGCTACTGCTAAAACCTCTAAGTCTTCTAGAAAATGTCGACTTACCATCGAAGGATCACTGAATACCACCCCGTCATCTTCCTTTGTTTTGCGTGTGGCAATCAACCGGTGAAATGCCCCGACGATCCAAAGGACTCCCAGAAGAAGGCAAGAATTTTGCTATGATGCCTACGGAGAACTTTCATTGTTTCAGACAGAATTATTTACATATTTTATGCTATGGATTAAAGAAAGTGATCAGGTAATAAGAAATTTGAACATTATCATTACATTGAGTTAGGAGTTTGGAGAAAGTAGAACATAAAATGTAAAGATAGTAAAACAAAAGGCAAAGAAGTGATTTCTTTTGACATTTTTTTGCTTTCGGATTTTTAATAAACCCTGGATGTAAAGATAATAAAAGGAAAAGGCCAAAAAGTGTTCTTACTGAATGCATGCTTCTTAAGAGTTTCTATTTTCTATTTTAAATTCTGTATATTGAATAACAGCCTTTTTGTTTTATTTGTTTTATAGTCACTCATTTAACTTCCTCCAATATCTTAAACTATCCTAAAAAAAATAATACAAACTTATACTTTAATCATCTAATTTGGAATGATGGTAACTTTTATATATATAAAGATCATGTAATACTTATTGGAAATTTTTTAGTATAAATACCTTTGAAAGTCATAATATAAGGATGATCTTTAATAATTTCATGACACTAATATTATATTATACTTCTATCATCTCATGAAATAAGGGTGGGCATGGTTCGGTTAACCTAACCATGTAACCTAAAAAAAACCGATTGTCGGTTTTTGGTTTATTATTTATTTAAACCAAAAACCTAACTATTAATAAGATTAATCAAATCTTTGGTTAACCATATTTTCGGTTAACCATATATCGGTTTTTTGGTTAACTATAATCAAAAAATAAATTTTCAATTCCATAATCATATATTAAATTAGTTCAAATTATAACAATTAATATAAAAACAATAAAAATACAAATAAAAAAGAATAAATTATAATCTATTCATTTGCAATTTCATGACACTTGGAGCATATATATTCCATAATACATCTACAAATAATATATCAAACGCATGGATCCATGGGATTAAATAATTTAATCATGGTTTTTTTAATCAACCACTTGTTTTAACAACATTAATAGAAAAAAAAACTACATAAAAAAACACAACTTATATGCTTTGGTTTGGCGAGAATAGGTTGGTTCAAAAAGTGTCATACATTATATATTGCTATAAACTACTAATATATGTAACACCACAAGAGGCGTGATTTTATGTGTAACCGTATAAAAGTAAATTCAAGGGCTTCCCTTTTAATTAATTTAAATACATAATAATTTTTGAAAGTTGTTTTTAAGGGTGAAATTTTAAAAGTTTTCAAAGAATTGTGGCACTTTTGCAATTTAGAAAGTGGAGGGGGTGGTTAAGGCTTAAAGGAAGCCAAATAGTAAAATAATAATAATAAAATTGCCAAAATAGTTCTTCAAGGAAGTCTCGAAAATTCTCTAGATCTCGGATGTGGCAATTTGTCTTAGTTAAGTTCGTCTCCTTGAAATCTAGTAACCCGAGGAAGTTTCGTTAAATTTCGAGAGTCGAGAATATTTTGCAATTTCTAGGCGACGGGTTTAGAGTTAAACCTGAAAACGGGATTTTAGAAAAATCTCGAAAAAAATGGCAAATATTTAAAGAATATTCAATTAGGATAAATAAAAATTTTCGGGATAGAAATAGACTCGAATGGGGCAATATAAATTATTTATCTAAATAATAATAATAATAATTAAAGAAAAAGATTTAAAAAAAAAAACGAAAATAAAAAACAATAAAAAGCAAATGGTAGGGGCAGACTGCAGGATGTTCGGGAGAGAGAGACAGAGAGGCGATTTTTTTAGTTTTATTTTTCTCTTTGTTCTTTCTCAGATCTACAGAAATCGGACCGTAGGCGTTCGTCGGAGCAGAAGGCAAAATTAGTATACGCGAAGAGAGCTACTCATAGGTACCAATATCTTAGCCTTTTGTCAAACTTTAAAAGGTAGAAAATTTGTCTACTTGTGTTATTTCAAGCCTAAAGGTTATGTAATGGCTTGAAGTACTGTAGAGGCAAGTAAGGTGCAGTAATCTTCGGTTCCGAAATTTTTAGGCCGGGTTAGAAATTTTGGAAAATGTGGGATTTGTGTTCGAGACCGGTCGGGGCTGAATTTGGGATTGTTTCGACGGTTCGGGTTGAAACCCGGGAGTATAGTCGAGACAGAATGCGGACCCGAATTTTCAGAAATGTTTCGGGTATTTTAGACTCTATGGAAGAGTCCCTTGAGTCAAAGTTAACTAAAACAAATAGTTTTATGAGGCATTTAATGTGTAAGGGACATTTTGGTGATTTCATATCTTATTATAGATGTGTCATATCGAATGAGACTAGCACGTAAGTTTTGTTGGGAATGCGAGTTAGATTCGATATAGTCACTTTGAAAGCCACGTGTATGTTTTATGGTTAAAACGTTAAAAGGCGAGGAGCATTTTCGTAATTTGAATGAATTGTGTGGCGATTTGAGCGTACGACGAGAATATAGAGTCTTGACAAGGATTTGAAGAAATTAGTCGAGAAAAAGGTGAGTACTCGAAATCATTTTCTAAAGCGAAGTGTTTAAATTACAAGTTTGTAAAAGTCTTTGAAAATATAGATTTATAAAGCGTTTTTTACCTCACACGGTGTTATACTCGACGAAAAAGTTTGATTTCGAGTATTTAAGAAACAGTTTTGGCCTGGTTTGCAAACCCTAGATGACCCTGACTCTCGAGTTTCCGGTCGGATGTATTTCGGTTGTGCGTAGCTTGAGGTTATGGGATATTATGACTAACTATATTGCTGGTCGGCAATTTGGGGTTAGATCTAGCATATATTTATATAGTGAGTCGCCCTACGCACATTCGGTATATAGTTAGCGCGACAGTACATAGCGATGAGGTGTTGGTTCAGGGTTCCGTCACTTAGGCGTTTTAGTCTCTCGAGGTTCCATTATGCTATATAGATCCTGTAGTGTTCACTGGGACCATCTTAGTCGGGTGGTGTTGGGGACTGCACTGCGATGCAGGTTCCGAGTTCCGAGGCATCACTTCTGGGGTATTTCGAAATGGGCCCGCAGTGGTTGGTACTTGATTTCCGAGTATAGCACTTTCGGATATTAACCGGCTGCTGAGCTTGATTTTAAGCAACGAAATAGTTTTTCAAAAAACGAGTTTTTCGGCAAGCGAAATAGTTTTAGCATAGTTTTCGAAATGGTTTTCATCGCTTCAGTTTTCTCATAACGGTTTACTACAATTTAAATGCAGTTTTCATATTGGGAGAATCTGAAGCGACGAACATCAACATTTAGAACTTATAGTACTCGCTGAGCCGTTTGGCTCGCGGTTTTCTTTGTTTTTAAAATAATTTTCGGTGCGAGATCTTTGGGTAGAAAGACCTTTCGGGATCGCGCCAGTCCCTGGAAGCGCTATGTTGTGATTATATATAAGATAAGGTGTAAATTAAAACTAGTAAAAGTTAAATGTGGCATTTTGTATATGTAAATATCTTTTTTGTAAAATATGCATGCATGGTTTGAGAAAAACGAGGTTCTGCGATAAACTTATATTGGATTGATCCTTGCTCTTATATTTTGATGAGAACCGAGAGGTCCTTTATTATTGTTGTAGTTGGATTTTGGAAAATATTGGGAATTGTATTTTTTTATATCTGAGGTGATTTTTGTATTTTGGGCTTGACCACTTAGTGCGATCGTTATGTTGCGGGATTTTAGATTAAATTTAAAGGTGTGATTTTGATAGAAAAGTGAAAAAATTTTATAACCCATGTTTTTCCAATCTGATTCCGGCCGATTTTGCGGCTGCTTCATGGTAACTTGTCGGTCGGCGAGGAGCTTGGCTGGGGAGGTTCTTGTGGAGATGCGGCGGAATTTCTGTCACTAGGAAGGATGCATCGACTTGGTATCGAGGCGAGTTTTAGGCGATAGTTCTTTGTTTTTAAGCAGCGTTTCCACAGTATTTCCTATAGAATTGTTTTTATAATAATGATTTTACTATAGCAACCTACATTGTTTTGCTAAACCCTTGCATGCATCAAATATTGAAAAGTGTCACTGAATCTTTTAACTTTGAAATTCATAGCATTATGTCTGGACGAGGTCATAGAGGTCGATCTAGGACTTCCGCACCGGAGGCACCACCAGAGAGATATGTCGAGCACACCCTTAGATCGAAAAATGCTTCAATGAATCAGCCCCCAGCAGAACCATCACGGGCCGCAGACCTAGGTGGCGGTACCTTGACGATGGATCAAGTTATACAGATTGTTACAGTAGTTACCCGTCAGGCACGGGAGCCTCCAAAAGAGCAGAGGGGCATGATAGAACGTGCTCTAAATTAGGGGCTAAAACTTATGATGGTACCGGCGACCCAGAGGCAAGGTACTTATGGTTAGATAGGGTTAGTGTTCTAGCTATTATATGGTGATGTAGACATGAGGTCTTTCCACCATAATTGCTGGAAAAAGGTGACGTGGACACGAGGTTCTTCCACCGACACGGTAGAGACACAGGTTTCCCGTGTTTACTAGAATACAGCAAAAGCAAGCAAATAGTTTATGAAAAGTTTTTAGAAACTTTTAATGTAAAGTAAGCAGCAATTTTATGAAAAGTTTGAGGTTGCACTAAAGGTAGAAAGGACAGTTTCAGTTCTTCCGGGCGAACTGATAGAAGAGGTGTTCACAGCATTAGTCGACGGGCACCGGTCAGTCTAGTAGAAAGAAAGGAAAGAAAGTGGACCCGGCGGTGAGGCTCGGGGCGGAGGCGACATCTAGCCCGGGGATACGTTAAGTCACGGCGAGCCCGGGAGGTGGTAGATCTGAGGATCATCTTGCACCACGTTGTGCTTACACACATGTCGGAGGAGGCATTTCGGAGGGGTGCCGGGATGAATATGACGGAGGGATGTTTCCATTGCGAGTAGGAAGGTCACTTTATCCGAGGCGTCCACGGTTCAGTAGGCTGCGAGGACCTGCGAGGTAGATGCAGTAGCATCTACCCCGGGCACAGCCCGGTCAGTCGGTGGTAGAGTGGATTCGACGGAGTGTGATACGGCGCGGTAGAGGTCATTGTAGGGTGAGAGAGCGGCGGTACCCGGAGTGCCCGGAGTGAATTTTCGTGCTCGGGCTTGGTATTTGCGATCCTGACAAAGAGGCGAGATGTACGAGACCGTGATTGCGGTATGATTTGATTCTGATCATGATGCATATGCATTGAGTGAACTGAAACCACTTTCATTCATTTATTTCGATTACCATTCAGCGAGAGGCACGAGATAGAGTCAGTACATAGATGATGATCGTATGGTGGTTCATTACCTAATGGGGATACTATGATATTGAAAGGATAGTTCCGGGTGCGGTGGTGATCGAGGAATAAGGATTTTCCGGCCAGGACTTGATAGTGCTAGGTATCCGTGATTTGATATAATCTTGGGTATGGACTAGTTATCTAGGCATAGAGCCACCTTAGATTGCTATAAGAAAGAAGTAAGATTGGTTCGGCCAGAGGAACCAGGCGTGATATTTCGGGGAATCAGAAGAGAGATCGCCCCTAGTCTCATTAATGCCATGACTGCCTCGAAAATGCTTTGGAAAGGTTGCCATGGTTATTTGGCATTTGTAGTGGATAGGAGACAAGAGGGGACACAGCTGGAAGACATCCCCATAGTCAAAGAGTTCCCAGATGTCTTTCCAGATGATATTTCAGGTTTACCCCCGGATAGAGAAATTGAGTTCGTTATTGAACTAGTTCTGGGGCGGCTAGATATCCATTCATCCATACGAGAATGGCGCCGCGGTTGAAAAGAATTGAAGAGCACAATTGGAGGAATTGCTAAGCGAGGGCTTAAGTCAGGCCTAGTACCTCACTAGTGGGAGCTCGGTTCTCTTCGTAAAGAAGAAAGATGGAAGCTTACGGTTGTGTATAGACTATAGACAGAATTTGAGATCGGCGACAATACGCAACCAGTATCCGCTTCCTTGTATAGATGAGCTATTTGACCAATTGCATGGATCTCGGGTATATTCTAAGATTGACTGGAATTGGTACCATCAGTTGAGATTAGGGAGAATGATGTTCTACAGTTGCCTTGGGACGAGATCGAGTCCTCACGAGTTCCTAGTGATGTATTCAGTTGACTAATGCGGTGCGTTCATGGATTTGATGAGCGAGGAATTATTCCAGTCCGTATTTAGAATAAGTTTGTGATCGTATTCATTGATGACATTCCTAGTGTACTCGGCAACCTGCAGGAACATGCGTAGCATCTTTCTGACAAGATTGCAGATTCTCGTAGAGCCGCTTATACGCTAAGTTTAGTAAGCGCCGCTGGGTTGACAAAGTAGCTTTCTTGGTCATGTCATTTCGACAGAAGGTATTAGTGTGGATCCTCAGAAGATTGAAGCTATAGTGAACTGGAAGCCACCCACAAATGTTTCTGAAGTTCGCAGTTTCCTTGGATTGGTAGGTTATTATAGGAAATTTGTTGATGGATTAAGATATAACTCCGCTGACCAATCTGAAAAGGATCGTAAATTCGAGTGGTCGACACTGCCAAAGATAGTTTTGAGGAGCCGGGACAAAGATTGGAGGACAAATTAAAGATAGCACTACCGTTAGGAAAGGATCTGCTTATGTGGTATATAGTGATGCCTGCACAAGGTTAGGTGTAAGCCACAGGATGGCAGAAAGGATAGCTTATGCTTCCCGCCGCTAAAGTTACGCTAATTAACTACCCGACCCATGATTTAGAACCAAGTACAGTGGTTTTCGCTCTAAAGATCCGAGACATTATCTATATGGTACTGGCCAGATATCTATCGACTATAAGAGCCTCCGAGAATATATCTTACTCTCGAAAGAGCTTCAACTTAAGGCGCCAAGTATCGGAGTTGATTAAGGATTATGATGACGTATACAGAGTACCATCCGAGGAAGGCCAATGTAGTGGTCGATGCCTTGCTTCAGAACCTGTGAGGGTTCCTATGCTTATCTCGCAGACAAAGATATTCCTATCAGTTTTCTTCGACAAGAGTTGAGATCTGGGAGTTCAATATGTGTAGTCGACACAGGACACTGGTCACATCATTTTACGTCATTCTTCTAAATGATTAGATAAATGAAGCGTCGGGTTATGTTTCAGAGATGATTAAGTTGAGGGCAGATATTGAGTGTGGTAGGAAACGAGTTCCAATCGTAGGACGATGGCGATTGGGCTAGAGGAGTCGAACGTGGTACCTAACATGTGAACTAAAAGGAAATCATGGAAGAGGCTCACTCTTCAAAGATATGCCATGACTCGGTAGTATCAAGATGTATCATACTGAGGGAGCATTATCGTGGAAGGGCATGAAAAAGGAAATCACAGATTGTGATCCGTGATGCCTAACCCGGGTCACGTAACAGAGAGCACCGGCTTCTCCACAGAAAGATACGCCCTCCGACCTCGCATGGAAGTGGGATAAGATTACTATGGATTTTGTTACCGCTTCGAGAACTCCTGAGACAACACGATGCCATACGGGCGATAAGTGATGTACTAACGAAATCAGCGCATTTTCTCCCGCTAGCAATGATGACCCATCGACAAGTCAGCCCAATTATACGTGGGAGGAGATAGTTAGATTACATGGTGTTCCTCTATCGATAGCTGCATCGAGACCCCATATTCACATCCATTGGGTCCAGTTTACAGATGCTACTGGGGACTCGACAGACTTTAGCACGCTTTTCCATCCTCGTGACCGATGGTCAACAGAGAGAACTATTTAGACACTGTGAGGATATGCTTAGAGCATGCATGATAGAGTTTAAGGGAAGCTGACACGATTTATCTCCGATGGAGTTCGCCTACAACAACAGCTTATCAATCCAAAGATGTGCATGACTCCATTTGAAGCATTGTATGGCCTAAGTGTCGTGACTCCCGTGATGTCGGATGAAGTAGGAGAGAGGAGACCGAGCAGGGCCCGCAGGTTAGTACTGTGTGATGACTCCATAAGATCCAGATTGTTCGAGACAGACTCAAGATAGCCAGGACGTGATTGCAGTTATGCTGACAAACGCCAGGGATTCCAACTTAAAGTGGGTGATAAGGTCTTCTCAAAGTTTTTGGAAAGGTGCCTCAGATTTGGAAGACGCGAGTTTCAGGCCTGCATACATGTGGCCATATGGATATTACCGCCGTGAGCGGGACCGCAGGCATATGAGCTAGACCTCTTCCTCCAGCCGTCTAAGGTTCATAACGTTTTCATGTATCCATGCTCCGCAGTACATTCCAGATCCCTCCCATGTACTGTGAGATCAACCAAAAGAGAACTAAAGGATAATTTGACCTATAAGGAGCAGCCAATGCAAATAGTAGATCGCAGAGAGCATATTTTACGGAATAAGGTCAATCCATTAGTCAAAGTTTTATGGGGGAATCATGGGATTAAAGAGGCTACATGGGAGTCAGAGGCTCAGATGCGTAGTCAATATCCTCAATTGTTTTCAGATTAAGGTATCCTCTTTATATTAGTTTTGTTCATTTCGAGGACGAAATGTTCTTAAGGATGAGGATTTGTAACACCCCGTCCCGAGAGGGTGTAATACTAGATAAGCAGAATCAGATACAAGACTAGCGCTTCCTTAATTAATTTACGCCATAATACTTTTGAAAGTCGTTTTAAGGGTAGAAATTTTAAAGTTTAAGAATTGTGGCACTGCAATTAAGGCGGAGGGGTGAAAGACATTTATGGAAGCAACAGTAAATAATAATAAATTGCCAAAATAGTTTAGGAAGTCTCGAAATTCCTCTAGATCTCGGATGACCGAAACTGACCGCGGCCGTTAAGTTCGCCTCGGGAATCTAGTAACCAGAAAGTTTCGTTAAATTCCGAGATAGTCTGAATATTTTACTAATTTCTGCAATGACTTATTAGAAATTAAACTCGAAAACTGATTTCAGAAAAATTCGAAAAATGGCAAATATTTAAAGAATATTCAATTAGGATAAATAAAATTTTCGGATAGAAATAGACTCAATTGGGGCAATATAAATTATTTATCTAAATAATAATAATAATAATTAAAGAAAAAGATTTAAAAAACGAAAATAAAAATAATAAAAAAGTAAATGGTAGGGTAAACTCATTGATTCTCGGGAGAGAGACAGAGATGGTTTTAGTTTTATTTTTCTCTCTTCGTCTTCTCGTATCTACGTAACTGGACCAGAGGCTGTCATTTGAAAGGCAAATTAGATATCAAGAATACGATAAAATTAATATTCACTTTTTTATTAAACTTTAAAAGGTAGAAAATTTGTTTCACGAAAGTTTTTCAAGCCTAAAGGTTATGTAATGACTGGAATTTTCTTAGAGACCGTAAAGGTCAGAATCTTCGCCCAAAATTTTAGACCAGCTTTAGAAATTTTTGCAGGAATATTTGACTCCGTGGTTCTGACAAATGTATCGAATTTCGGACTGCTTTTCCGATGCTTCTCGTCGAATTTTTGAGTATTCGACAAGCCCGACAGAATTTTCGTAAATGTTTTGCATTTTGCACTCTATGGAAAGTCCTCGAGTCAAAAGTCGACTAAAACAGATAGTTTTATGAGGAGATTGAACGCAGTGACATTTCAGCCAATTTCATATCGGCATGTATGTCCTTATCGAATGAGACTAGCACGAAGTTTGTTAGAATCGGTCTGCTCGACATACTACTTTGGAAAGCCCCGGCGCATGCTTTATTAAACGCTAAACCTATGCGCATTTTCGTAATTAACAATCAGGTAGGCGATTTGAGTACGCTACTGGTAATATGAGTTACAAGATTTGAAAGAAATTAATGAGAAAAAGGTGAGTACTCAAAATCATTTTCAGTAAAACGAGCGTTTAAATTACAAGTTTGTAAAGTGCTTTGAAAATATAGACTGAGAAAGATTTTTACCTCCCACCATATACTCGCAGAAAAGCTCGATTTCAGATTTGGGGTTAAACAAGCTGGGCCCGGTTTAGCAAAACCCCTAGGGGATGACACAAATTTTTAGCTTCCTGCTAGATGTATTTCCTGATTGTGCATGACAAGGTTATGAGATATTATGACTAACTATATTGCCCGTCTCAGATTGGGGTTAGATCTAGCATATATTTATATAAAGTGAGTCGCCCTCTGCAGACATTCGAGGTATATAGTTAGCGCGCTTAATTTAGTACATACATGAGGTGTCAGTTCCGAGGTTCCATCACCCGAGCATTTTGGTCCCGAGGTTCCATTATGCCATATAGATCCCCACTGTTCATCTAGACCATCTTAGCTCCAGTAGTGTTCCGAGGTTCACTACCGCACGTTCCGAGGTTCCGAGGTGCGTCACTTCTAAGATTTTTAAAATGGGCCAATACAAAAAGATTTGATTTTAAAAGATAAGACTTTCAGATATTAACCACCACCGAAAAATGCCGCCAGCCAGTAATAGTTTCAAAACAAGCCAAAGAACCTAAATAGTTTTTAGCATAGTTTTCAATGGTTTTCATGTAAAAACCCGCTTTCTCATAAAACGCTTTACTACAATTTCTGCATTGCATTTTCATATCGTGGGAGGTACAAAATGCCAGCATGCAAATATTTAGAACTTATAAGATCACCAGCCCGCTTCAGCCTTACGCTTCGCTTTTTAAAATAATTTTCTGTGCAGATGCCGAGCCGAAGACCTTTCTGGTGATCCTTACTTCCAGACTCTATGTTGGTAGATTATATATAAGATAAGGTGTAAATTAAAACAGTAAAAGCAAATGTGGCATTTTGTATGAATATCTTTTGTAAAATATACATGGTTTTGAGAAACGTGTCAGATAAACTTATATCGATCGAATCTTTATCTTATATTTCGAAGGAGAACCGAGGTCCTTTATCAGTTGTATGGATTTTGAAAAATATTTATGCATTTTTATATACAGTGATTTTCAGATTGCTTCGACCACCGCAGGCCAAGAGGCCGCTTGATTTTCGCGAATTTAAAGGTGTGATTTTGTAGAAAAAGTGAAAATTTTATAACCCATGTTTTCCAAATACAGCTTCAGCAAGCTTACGCCAAATTTCATGGTAACTTCGCCAATGAAGCGAGTTGGCTGGGAGGTTATCAGGGAGTTGCCTGGCAGATTTCCCGTCACTAGAAGGGATCTGTCAATATATAAAAGGCCATGGAATCTGGTATAATATTTCCTCCACTTTAAAAGAAGCACATATCAAAATATTAATGTAATCGAGAAACCCCGTAAAATTCTAATTTTCCAAATGGTAAAATAACACTTCACAAAATTCTAGAATTTTCAGATCTCGGATGACAAAACGGATTTCACCGTTGGAATTGTCTCGTGAAATCTAGCTACCATATCGAATTTCGTCGAATTCTGAGACAGTCGGGATTTCACGTTTTTCGAGGCACCGAGAGTAGTGTCCTACACTTGGCGCATTTGAGTGGCTCAAGATGAGACATGTGTCAAGTGGAGAGCGTTCAAGAAGACAAATGTGACAATCAGATTTCCATTTCTGTGGTCCGGTTGACAAATCTGTCAACTCCATGGACATTCAGACGGTAACCGACACCACCATTTAAAATCAAGCGCAGCCCTCAGACGGAGCTCTACCAAGGTACAACTCCGTCCCAAATTTTCAACCACCACACCGAGTCCCATATACAATTTGAGCTGAGTAAAAATGGTCACTAGCCCATGCATCAATACTACAAAATTCATCAACTATATACAATAATAGTTCAAGAGTTAATAAATTACTTTACCAAACATATATCAAAATTTAGAGTTTTAATACATGTTATACAAAACGGATACCCAAAGCCACAACCCTACTTTTCTAACCGAATTCTAAAGGGAGCTCGCCCCGTGCACACTTTCTGTACCTGAAATGAAAGTGATCCCCGATTGTGGTGAGCAAAGCCCAGTAGTGATAATTTCTTACATGGGTTACTCCTCACCTAAGTGCATATGTGTCATGGCAAACAATCACATCTAAGCACATACTAACCTATCAATGTCTATATTTTCAATCCCATGTCCCGAGTCCTTACCGACTTCACATACGCCTGTCGACGCGAGTAAATATCCGCCAAAATAAAAGCTTTTTGTTTCTAAAATCCACGCCACCGACTCTTTAAAATACATTGACTACTCCTCCGAGGTGAATTTGTCAGAGCACCCAAATGCCAGTAAAGTCCTCATCCGAAGTGATCTGTTGAACGACCTGGCGTACTGAAAATCTTCCGAAATTCCTTCACAAACATTTTCATTTTTCTTTAATTCTCATGTCATGCACTACACCAATATTCTAGGTTGCCCTAAAGGCATATGGAATGCATTATGCCAATTCCAAATAATCATGCCAATATTAAATATGCATAGTTAATGACAATTAATCCATATAAATCATGTTATTAAATTCACATCAATACAACAAAATTAGTCATATGGGGCGCTTTAACAAACACAAACAATTCATTTGGAATAACTACAAACACACATTTTCACACCAAGAAAATCATGCCACTCATTCACATGAACAAGAGAACCTTTGTCAATCGCTCACGACCACCAAATCTGTGATTTTCTCCACTGGTTCAAAGGTTTTGAGATCGAATTTACTCGCCAAATCAAGCTCTATAATATCCCCAACCATAAACATGGCTCAGCCAAGAATATCACGAAAGAGGGAAAGATTCACTTCTGAGTTACCACTCCACCAAATCGGTGTCCACGCCGCAGCCCTCGCGTAGAGACGACTTCGCTTCGACCGCCGAGAATCAATATCCGACGACATGAAATCTGTAAGTATAAGGCACCCTCTCTCTAAAACTCAAAATCCAAGACTCCATCAGATC
Organism: Tetrastigma voinierianum; assembly: GCA_016808115.1. Classification (NCBI taxonomy): domain Eukaryota; kingdom Viridiplantae; phylum Streptophyta; class Magnoliopsida; order Vitales; family Vitaceae; genus Tetrastigma; species Tetrastigma voinierianum. Next base: position 392,708 of record JAEQBH010002251.1, on the reverse strand, counting down.
TCTTCCTTCACGTTCTTTGGTCTTTTTTTAATTTTGGAGAAGATGACACTATTGCCTTTTGTCCTTATTCTCATTAACAATTTTAATAATTCCCATCATGTCCCTTTTTTTCACTATTTTGACACTTGGCACAATCTCGGCAATTCATTTATATCATCTCTCTACTCATGTAACATGTGTCACATGGGTACATGTAGTAGGTGACTTTTGTCACATCACATGTCTCTCAAACCCGTTTTACGGCACCCGATTAATCGTACCAAAACGGAAATTTCAACTGCTCTTGAATTCGACCTAAATTGCGACGTGGTACATAGATTTCACGAGACGTATCTCCAACTGCTAAGTCTCATTTACTATCGATCTAGTACCTTTGCGAACTGAATCATTTATTTTTACCCTTTTTCCAAAAATTTGAATTTTCTCGGGTCTTACATTCTCTCCTCCTTAAAAGAAATTTTGTCCCGAAATTCTGTACAATCACTACGAATCACATGCATATGCAATGTGCACTATAACATGCATCTAAACTAGCCATTTAATTATTAAACAAGTAAACCATGTACCTTCATCCCAAAACAAGAAGGATGTGTACCTGCGATCATGTCCTCACGCCCCACGCTGACTTCTCCACCACGGTGCCGCCATAGCACCCTCACTAGCCTCACGGTCTCTGGCGTCGAAAACTCGATCCCTGCCATCCATACGCACACCGATCCCTCCCCGGCTGTCCCATCCGTGTCAACCTCAATCTCCCCAACTAATTACGAGTCGATCCGAGCGTACCTCCGAGCATGAGACGTGAAAACCTCGTGGACACGCGTTGACATGCCGGGTGGTAAAGCCAACTCGCACGCTACAATGCCTACCTCAGAGTAATCTCAAGGGCCCAACAACCTCCTAGGCTATAGCTTCCTCGCTACAAACCTGACCACCTCTCAGCATCACCTCAAAGAAGATCGTGATCTCCAACTCGAACCTAAGGGTCGACATTGTACATCAAAGACAGCCTTCGCCGACTCGAGCCATGAGAAGACGCCGTCGCATCGCTTTACCTTTCCTGAGGTGTTCTAATCGTGACGTATCCGTTGATGGAGCCCCACCTACCCAAATATAACGTGATCTCGTGATGGCCTCTCATACAACGCCTATATGGTGCCATTCAGATACTCGCCTGCAACCGTTGTTGTGTTTAATTCACTAAGGAAAATGCTCTTCCAATTACCCTTATGATTTAGACGATGCTCGCAAAGATGTCCCCTTCAACTCTGTGATAGTCTCTCTAACCACCATCTGCCCGTGGTTGGAAAGTCGTACTATGGTCAGCCAGGTGCCCACGGCCTTTTTGGAAATTTTTTCCAAAAGTGCGTCAGAAACTCTGCCCTATCCGACACTATGATACCGGGTAATTCATGTAGCTGGACAATCTCCTCAAATATACAACCGGCAAATCTCCAATGAAGGTCAACCGGCGACGACTAGAAAATGTGCCGACTTCGTGAGTCGTCCACTATCACCCATACCGCATCATGTCCCTGAGGTGTCCATGGCAAGTGGGTCACAAAATCCATCGTGATGTGCTCCCACTTCCACTCAGCCACTTCCAATGGCTGAAGTAGCTCTGCTGGCTTCTGGTGCTTAGCCTTAACCTGCTTACACGTGAGACATCGTCGAACAAAGTCCCTACGTGTCTCTTCATTCCGCCTCCGCACATCGACGACGAAGATCCTGGTACATCTTCGTGTCACCTGGATGCACATCAAATCAAGAGTAGTGAAACTCCTTGAGAATCTCCTCTCTCAAATCGGTTAATTAGGGAACCACTACTCGTCCTCTATACCGAAGACTACCATCTACGTGAATGTCCAAATTTCACACCAGGTGTTCGACTATATACTGCTTGGCCCGATGGACACTATCTGGCCCCGCCCCGACTCAACTACCGCTTATCAGAGAGACGCGAAGCACTAAACTCCCAACGCACTTTCTGACCCCCGCCGCGATCGCAGCCCAAACTGCCTCACAGCCCCGAGCATCCGCTACCCCTCGAAGCTATACTAGCCAATGCTCCCTTATGACTTAATCAGTGCACGCCACCACATTTGCCTACTGTGCAGGTAGCGTAAAAGTAGTTACTAATCCTCAAGAACTTCATTCATCCAGGTTGGGCTCTGAGGCGTTAAGGTCTCGCTGCGTAAAAATATACTTCCGACTTTTATGGTCTCGAAAGTACACCCCGAATCGCTTGCCATATAAGTAGTAGCGCCTAAATCTTCATGTGAAGACTACAACGCTAACCTGCTGCCGTGGGGTAATCTTCGCTTAACAGATTCTTCAACTGACGGAACCATAAGCTACTACCTCCCGATCTGCTACATCAAAACATATCCCAGCCCGCCTCGAGGCATCACAATACACCATGTACCCCCGTCCCTATCCTGACTATCAAGATAGGAGTCAAGAAGCCTCCCTCTTAACCCTTGAATGCCTCCCGCATCGGTCATCCCAATCAAACTTGACCTCCTTTCTGGTCAATCACCAGGTACGCGAATCGAGAAATCCTCAATGAATCTCCCGTAGCACTCCAAACAATCCCAAGAAACTGCAGATCTCAAGACCGACTTCGACTTCCACCTATCACGGCCTCGATCTCTCTAGGTCAACCACCGATGCCAACACCATGTCCTAAAATCTCACCTCAAGAATAAAACTCGAACTTTATCGAACTTTACATACGATGGTCTCTCTAAACAACCCGTAACACAATCCTCAAATGATACTCATGCTCTCACTCTGACTGGGAGTAGATCAAAATGTCATCCGCGAAGACAATGACAAACTGATCTAGATTGGGTTGGAACACCTTATGCATGAGGTCCATGAATGCTGCTGGCGCATTCGTCAATCCAAAGGGCATCACCGTAAACTCAAAGTGCCCATAACGCCAGTCTCTAACGCCGCCTTAGGATATCTATCTCCTAACCCACTGATGGTAAACTGAAGGTATATTCATCTTGAGTAGACTCGCGCTCCTCTCAACCGATCAAACAAGCTACATCTCGAATGTGGTACCGATTCTTGATCGTAACTCCCGTTCAATCGCTTAATCAATGCACAATCGGGCTGGTCTTGTCCTCTTTCGAAAATAAGAACCCGAGCGCCCTACGGTGAAGTGCGCTTCATCGCACGAACCCTTGTCCCTTAGTCTTGTGAAGTTGGACTCGAAGTTCCTCGCACTTGAACTGGTGCTTATCCGGCGTGAGTCATAGAGATGGGGCGGGCACTGTGGCGCGAACTCGACACCGTCTACAACCGCGAGGCAATCCCTGTGAGCTAATCCAAAAGACCATACTCGCACTCATCAGTAGATCTAAGTCCGGTCTCTACCTCTCGCCCTTCTTAAGGTAAGGGGCTTGCTAGCCAACCCGCCAATCGGTCCCTCGGACACTTGGACTCGCATGCTTGTCTCGCAAAATATCATGCTTGTCTCCCGAAATACTCACGAGCAATCGGCCCCGCTGCAGTTGAATCCTCCTACTCTCACCGATAACGACTTTGCCAGCCAATCCATCCCCGTGATGACGCGCCAACTCCGGGATGACATGTCCATGACCCTCGTGTCCATCATGGAGTGAGAACCTTATAGATCTCTAAACTCGCAACCACGACATATCATCCCTATCCTCACCCTAACCCTGCGAGAATCCTCACATACGCGGCTCTCCAAAGCCTCAAACTTCTAAGCCCAACTCTTTCACAACTGATGCAACATATCTAAGGTAAAACACAAACTTCGAGACACTATTCACATACCGGTAATTTGATATGATATGTCCATGCATTCATAGGTAATGCAAGACAATAATTTCATATTTTAAATCATATGTAAATAAAAAAATTTTATTTATAAAATTTCATTTATTTTATTTTATATATATATATAATTTTTTTCATTTTCCAAAGAGGAACTAAAAAAAGATTATTTTAAATATTTTTTTTTTTTCCTGCTTGCACACTGTGAAACCTTAAAATTTTTCTCTTCAACACACCATTTTTTTTTTCATCTCCATTCTAGTTTACCCCTAAATGCAGAAATAACACCGCAATTCCATACAACCAAAATTTTCAAGAGTTTAATTACAAACTCTTTTTCTTAGTAAAACTCGAATTTTCTTTTCTCCTAATCTCACAAATCCACAATCACATGTTCAAATTGGAGCTATCAGTCTGTGGACAAAAGTCTATTAATTCTGGACTATTTGCACAAAATTGAAGAATCTGTCTTCACTGTCCCAAAGTCCACTAGAATTTTTTCCAATCAATCAACAGATAATTATAACACACAATCACACATCACACAACAATCATCAGAGTGCACAAGGAATGCGTGATCTAACCCATGCCCATCAAGTCCTAGGTAATCGTATACCTAAACCCTAACATCGAGCCACCAAGTGGTGATGTTCTTACACCTTATGGCCTAAGCCCAAGTCCCCGCCTCCCAGGCATTCCGCATACCCAGCTCATACTGTTGACGCCCCATTTCCCGAGGTCCGTTGACAACCTGCCAACCCCGTGAATACTGGACGTCTGCAACCCGACACCACTCACGAAAATCAGAGTCTCCTTGTACGGAGCCTCCCACCTGCGTATAACTCGGTCCCAAATTCATACCTACTACACGGTCCATACAATTTAAAATTAGTAAAATAGACCACTAAATTACGCATCAATATCACAAAAATTCATTAACTATATACAACAGTTCAAGAGTTAATAAATTACTTCTTTACTAAACATATATCAAAATTTAGAGTTTTGACATGTTATACAAACGGACACCCAAAGCCACAACTATTCTTCAAACGCGGCCTAAGGAGCGCCGGTCCCTCGTGCACTCGCACCTGAAACAGTGATCTCGACAAGGTGAGCAAAGCCCAGCAGCGATAATTTATGATGGGTTACTCCTCAATTTAAGTGCACATGTCATAGTGAAACAATCACATCAGCAATTGCATGAACCTACTGAATGTCTACATGCCCAATCCTGTCCCGAGTCTCGACTCTCACACATGCCCAAGCCGAATGTGGTAATATTCAGCTTTAAACAAAAGCTTTTTGAGCTAAAACTCACCACCACTCTCGTAAATACATTGGACTACCCTCCGAGGCTAATGGCCGATAACGTCAAATTGTCATGGTCCTCATCCGAAGTGATCTGTTGGACGACTCTCCAAGGTAATTATTCGGAAAATCTTCCGTCGAAATTCCTTTCACAAACATTTTTCATTTTTCTTTCAATTTCATATCATGCACTCACACCTAATATTCTAAGTTGCCCCAGTGCATATGGAATGCATTATGCCAATTCCAACTAATTTATGCTAATATATTTAACATGTATATTAACAATAACAATCCATATAAATCATGCTATTAAATTCACATCAACACAAAATTAGCCACATGGCCAATTAGTAAACACAAAGTAATTCCATTTTGAACGACTTACAACACACATTTTCACACCAAGAAAATCATCACTATTCATGTGAACAAAGGAAACCTCGGCCAAAGAACACTGCTCACTTGCCACCAAATTTGATTTTCCACTTGCCCAAAGGCCTTGAGATCGACCATGCTTAAATCAAGCCTCGTAGAATATCCCTAACCATAAACATGGCTTAGCCAAAGAATACTACAAGCAGGAAAAAGATCTCACCTCTTGAGTTGCCTAACTCCACCAATCGTGTCCACGCGCAGCCCTCGCCGCTGTATCACTTCGCTTTCGTCATCAAGAACCGACGGTCCGAATGGCCGGAAATCTAGAGAGAAGGCACACCTTCACTCTCTAAAACTCAAAATCCCAACACCCACTGCATCTCCTTCACATTTTGGTCTTTTAATTTTGGAGAAGATGACACGATTGCCTTTTGTCCTTATTCTCATTAACAATTTTAATAATTCCCATCATGTCCTCTTTTTCACTATTTTGATACTATGACATCTCGACTCATTCATTTCCATCATCTCTCACTCATGCAATATGTGTCACATGGGTATGTAGTGTGACTCTTTTTCATGTCACATGTTTCTGAAACTGCTTTTACAATACCCGACACCTAGTGCCTCTAAAACTGAAATTTCGACTGCTCTCTGGACCACAAAATTCGACGTGGTACCTAGATTTAGCCAAGACGATTCCAACAATGAAAACTACATCATTCGAGATCTAGAAAATTTGGCTTGACTAAAATTATTTTACCCTTTAGAAAATTTGAATTTTCTCGGTCTATATGGCAAACACATGATTGGAAGGAACAAGGCAGATTTAATATGTGATAAGGGTAATCCAAGGAGCTAACTTAGATTTGATAAGTGGAAAGGAGAGACATCTCACTCGACTCTATCTTCTCCCCAAACTACTGAGAGAGAGGGAAATGAGAGAGAGAAAGGTAAATTAGACGGAGGAAGAGTTAGAGGGAGAGGCTCTAAATTTCTTCTAGATTTTCCGACAACAACTATCGGCCTGCTTAAGCATAAGAGAGAAAGTCTTTCGTGACAAGAGTCGCAAGTAAAGATCGAATGCAGTTTCGACAAACTCCAAGAGGTAGGTCTTCTCCTACTTTGGTTATTTTTTACCCTAAGGGTTGTGTAGGTTTGGGTCTGCCCTAAGGGAAATGTTTGGTTGTATTTTAAACCATGGGAAGCTGCCACATTGTCGTAGTACACATTAACTAGACTTTAGAACTAGTTTTTGGGTGGGAAATAAGGGAAATATGGCAGTGCATCCTTCTGGTAAATTATAGCCACATTAGTGAACTTGATGTTAGGCTTTTGAATTTCTCAATTTGGACCTCTGTAGACTAAGTTATGGTCTTTTTTACCCCCTAACAAGCCTAATCGGTAGAGGTCACCTCAGCAGAGGTCAACCCCGAGAGGTCACGCGCAGGTCACCACCATAGGGGCCACCTCACTGAGTCACCAAATTTCGGCCAAGTCAAGTCACTGGCTGGAGTTTGACCACGTGTGACCTCCCAACTCGAAGGTCATAACTCTCTGGTCCTAATTCATTTCGGTGTTCTGACTCAGGAGCCGCATTGAGTCAAGATTCCATTCATATGCCTATGGAGGGTAGTATGTGAGCTCATCTAGGTCAGCTCATCCAGGTCAGAACAACTCTCCAAGTCAGCCGCCTGGTCGGGTTTGACTACTTGCACTCAACTCTAGTTATAACTTCTTCATCAACCCGCTTCGAGTGTTCTTGGACTCTATGGAAAGTCCATTGAGTTAAGATTCCAGAAATGTGCCTGTGGAGGGCAGTAAGTGAGCTCAACCAGGTCAGATCAGCTCGGCCAATTCAGGTCAGCTCGGCCAAGGCAGTTCAGCTAGGTTGTGTTTGACTACGTGTGACCTCTAACTTCGGAAGGCCATAACTTCTTCGTCCGAACTCCGTTTCGGGTGTTCTTATACTCTATGGAAAGCCCATTGACTCAAGATTCCATCCATATGCCTGTGAAGGGCAGTAGGTGAGCTCATCCAGGTCAGCTCATTCAGTTCAGGACAGCTTGGCCAAGTCAGATTAGCTCAGTTGGGTTGGACTACGTGTGACCTCCAACTTCGGAAGGTCATAACTTCTTTGTCCGAACTCGGTTTCGGGTGTTCTTAGACTTTATGGAAAGCCCATTGAGTCAAGATTCCATTCATATTCCTATGGAGGGCAGTAGGTTAGCTCATCTAGGTCAGCTAGTCCAGGTCAGGACAGCTCGACTGGGTTTGACTACGTGTGACCTCCAACTTTGGAAGGTCATAACTTCTTCGTTTGACTAAGTGTGACCTCCAACTTCGGAAGGTCATAACTTTTTCGTCCGAACTCCATTTCAAGTGTTCTTGCACTCTATGGAAATCCCATTGAGTCAAGATTCCAGAAATGTGCCTGTTGAGGGCAGTAGATGATCATAACCTTGCTAAAAACCTATATTTTTCACCAAGTATGTAGGTTGCTTGGTTGTGTCTATGTAAATAGCTGGGTTTTGACATGACCAGTGCATGGGATGTTGTAGGCTATTTTATTGGGTATGGTATGGCTATCTATGGGAGGACATGAGAGGCCATATGGTTTAGTTTAAAAAAAAAAACTTGGGATTGAAGGATATAGGGTTTCTATGATTAGTTTCACACAACCTGGATCACAGGTTGTTTGAATCGGAAACTAAAAGTTTCTAGGTTTTCTGGTTGTTTGGTTGTTGTATGGATGATTGAAACCAAATTGCCTATGTTTCTGTGAAGGGGCAAAGTGAGGTGAACTCTGGATGGCCCAAGATTGTGACCTGCTGTGTGTTGTTTTCAGAGAATAACATGCAAGCAGTGAATATGACATGTTAATGTATGCTATTGAATTATTAACATGGGTTATATATGGATGTAATTATATGTATCAATTATAATTATCCATGGTATGTGAATGGTTCATGTAGTGTGCATCATACATGCAACATGGGAATTGGTAGTAGATAATTGCACTGCATATACTCAGAACATCGCATGACATGGTGAAAGTCAGTGGTTGGATCGACACTGGGAGGTGTTCGATGGAGGTCATAATACACCGCTGTGATAAACCACTCGTTGCATGGTGTTGATTAGTGGGCTCGGTTAGTGGGACAAAGTCCAAATGAGTCGCATTGGTTAAGAAATGCTAAAGGATAATTATGTGCCGGCATCAAAGAAGTTGGGATAGATCCTCCTGTGGTGAAAGACCCATCAATTATAATGATATGAACCTCAATACGAAAGACCTGAAAAGTGTCCGGGGTTTATGAAGCCCGCAGCGCCACCAGAAATCCATTACCCACAAAAAGGCAGATGGTTGTAACAAAAATGTTAAAAGATTAAGAAAATCTTGGCTGCCATTTAAAATGACAATAGTTCATACTTGGCATAGGTAGGTGAGGAGTCGGGTGAGTGATCGATATGAGATGATGATACTTCGCACATATATGACATTCATGTGTGACATTTTACTTGGATGTGTGTTTGGTGTGTGACTGTAAGAACACTTAGGTGAGAGCAACCCTTGTAGGAGATTATCACTATTAAGCTTTGGCTCACTCTGTCGTGGATCCTTCTTTAGTACACGAAGACGGTGCTCCTTCGAGGTCGAGGTCAAGAAAAGCCAGTTAGGCCTCGGTAGCATTTAAATATGAATAATCTATTTTAACATATTTTGGCATGTAAAATCAGATAAGAGTTGTACATCAAACTCTTGCACTTTTAGAAGAAATGGGTTTTTCAGAAGAAAATTATATAGATTAGGTCTCATATATGAGATACGTGGAGTGTGATATCGGGCACCACATCCATAGGTTTCCGAGTTGACGGGTTGTCAAACTGGGACCTTTAGATAGGCGTTAACTACCAACCAAAAAATATTATTATAAAACATCCACAAAATTTAAGAAATTATGAATATTATAGTGAAATTATAAATTGATATCAATATCACCTTTGGAGGACTAATACCATTCTAATCATCAATACTCACAAGAGGATGTTCTTCAGTTTCACAAGAGGATGTTCTACAAAAAAATACATAAAAGAAAAGTTTGTTAACAAATAGTTTTCTTAAATACAATCATTACTTATAATAAATTTACGACATAAAATATATGAAGTTTTACCTAATTCTAATTATTCCAATTGTTCCAAGCTTTGTTCAAGATAAATATGATGAGGACAAGACCTCAGCCAATCTTGAGCATAAATGAGAGCCTCTACAATTCTAGGAGCTAAAGTACTTCGAAAAGAATCAAGTACTCGCCCTCCAATACTAAAAGCGGATTCAGAGACAACTATTGATACTAGCATAGCTAATACATCCCGAGCCATGATTGAAAGTACCTTAATTTCTATTGTACTTCCACTTATTGAGTTTCTCAACAGCCAAACAAGATTCGTTCATGTGATTCTCAACAACCAAACATGCCATTCAATGTTTTTTTTTAGTTTTTGTTTTAATTATTCGGTCTGTTAACCAAAATCATGGTTTTTATGTTTTATAAACCGAAATCGAGATTTTTATAAAACAAAAACCTAAACCTAATCGATTGATTCGGTTAACCTATTTTTTGGTTCAGTCTCGGTTTTAGTTTTTTGGTCGGTTCAGTTTTTTAGGTTTTTTTGCCCATCCCTATCACGAAATATCACAGTCAATTTCCTTTAGAACATCCATGAAAAAAAATAGCTATTGAATACATATTATAATTAAAGTCATTTTTTTTAGTATGAACACCATCTTTAACGGTTACAAAAGTAAATGGATCAAAGTTTTATTTCCAATAGAGATTGAATTTTTCTTAATATTTTAAGAAATAAATAAAAGATAAAAATGAGATGAAAATATATTAGTAAGACAATGTTAACAATAAAATCCTCTAATAAATATGACCAACAAAAAAAAAAAACCTTTTCAATACATACAAAATGTGTCAAAGTATATAGATACATATATACATGCATACGTACTAAAAAGTTTTTTTTTTTTTTTTATCAAATTTTACATATAAAAATGATTTCTCATTGTTTGAAGTTAATGAGAAACAAATTCTATATAACTTTTACATAATTTTACTTCAATTAAAAATTACTAAAAATGTCATCTATTCCTTTATCTAGCAAAGACTTTGGGCAGAATGCTGAATAAAGCTTAATAGTATTTAATATTAAGGCCCTGTTTGGGTAAATAGTTTTAATTAAACACTTATTTTATAAGAGTTTATTAGATGTTGTTCTTGCGCCATAAGTTTTTTATCTAATTAGCTATTTGTATTTGTACTATTATTTTAAAGAAATGCTTTGCATTCTTTAAGGTGTTTTGATGTATTACTATACAAACACTTATAATAGTTAAAATTATTGAAAAGTCCATCATAAGCACTTTTTAAAATTGCAGTGTTTGAATAAATAAGCACTTGTCATGATTTTTAAAAATTTTAAAAAACTAATAACTAAAAATTAATATTATATATATATCATGAAACCATGATAAAAAATAAAAAATAAATTAAATATTCACTATATATTGAAAACATTTATCATTCAAATGTAATCTCTAGTATAAAAAATAGCTAATGAATCATTCTCTCCTCTTCACTTTTGTTTCATGTACATCAAAAATATTATAAAAACTAAAATATTCTTGGTTTTTTTTCTTCATTAAAATCTTTGGGACGCTTTCTATAAATTGGAACGTGATGTACCACGAACTCATTGTTATTTAAGGTGCACCGAGACGAAAAAGCCTCTTGAGGCCTTGAGGCGAAAGGCACATGCTTTTTTAAGAGATACGTATTCTACCTAATATAAATAAAAAATATATATCTCACTAAATATTGTTTATAGTTTTTATCTACTAATAAAATACAATAAAGTAAAGAAATCAAACATCTCTAGTGCTTCCCATCATCACAATTATTTCCAAAAGAAAATAAAAAAACATCATTAATGTTTTCCATCATCACAAAAATTCTAAGTTCCAAAACAAAATAAACACTCATGGATTTGTAGGAAATTCTAAATCAAGAAAATCATCATCAATATAATTCTTCCCATCATCAATAAGATTTTTTTTTCCCTATTTTTTACATAATTTTAAAAAAAAAAATTACATATTTTTTAGGAATTTGTTTCTATTTTTTTTCATATTTTTCAATTTTTTAATTCTTATTTTTATATAATTTTTCAGAATTTCTTTTCTATTTTTTACATAATTTGTCGGAAGGACAATTTTGTCATTAAGATAATCAATTTTTAGGCTTCCATTTAAGCTTTTTTTTATAAGCTTTTGTATGAAGCTTATTGAAATAAGTCAGCAAATGGGCTTATATAGAGTGGTCACATTCATTTTTATAAGATCTTCCAAATTGACTATATTTTTATCAAAAAGTATTTATGCTGTAGAAGATAAGTTCGATAGGCTGTAACAGTTCTCCTCAAACGCACCCACTAAATACTTGTTTTTTAATATTATATTTCTATTACACAAGCTCGCTTGTTTTTATATGCTTAAAATCAACATCTTAAATATATTAAAAATAATAATTAAGTGAGTATTTGTTTGTATAATGATGATATAATTTTGATTTTTTGTAAGAATATAAATATTTGGTTAAAATACCATAAATAACTCAAAATTTTTAGAGCTAATATTTTCTATGTTTTTTCTTGAAGAATGACTTATAATGGACAAAAATGTCATTTTTCATTCATGTATTTACATATATCTTTGAAAATAAATGACTATTTTACAAGAAAACATTGAGGGTATTTTTGTCAAAAATGAGGTAAAAAATTAATGAAGAATTAGATTTTTGAAATTTAGTTTTTAAAAGGTCTTTTCCTCAAATCACCTTTATTATTATGATAAAATAAAAAAAAAAATTTATATAATATATGTACAACATATTAACATATTTACAAAAAATTAAAATGATAAAATTATTATGATAAACAATTTATTATTATCATTCTTAAAAAATAATTATTTTATTCATTTATTTCTTTCTTGTCAGCAAAATAGAATATATAAAATTAATAATTTAAAAAATAATAGATCAATGAAAACAAAAATAAAAATATTTTGTGTTTTAAAAATATTTTTAAATATTCTATATGGATTTTAAAAGATTTTAAAATATTTTGTAGGGATTCTAAAGTATGACTTTTTCTATTCAGAATAAATTTTCAAAAATTCATAAATGTGTTATGCAAAAATGAAAAAACAAACCTCCTCTTTGTTTTTCCTTTTTTACTAAGTTATTATTTGAGTTATCCAATATTTAATGTAATCTTTGGGGATTTTAATGTTTGAGTTATTGAGTTATGGTTCATAGGCTTCTTTTGAAAAGAATATTTCTTTTAGCCTTCTCTACAAACTTATATCAAATCTAGCCCCTCCATGCCACATAGGAAACAGGGTGAGAATATAACATAAAAAATTCATTCTTAAAACCGTACTTGGCAACTACAGTTTCATTTATGTACTAAAGCCTTAGTTATATATATAAATTAATATTTTAAATTTTATTAAGGAAAATACATATAATATTTATATATTAAAATGGAAGAAACATTGTGTGTGTAAAATATTTTTGTATTAATATTAATTTATTTTTTCAAATTTTGTACAAAGGATTTATGTGAAACCCTGGAAAATCGACTTTAAAATTATAATTTCTGGCCAAAACTGAAATTTTTTGTTTTGTGCATCTCTGATAACGAAACCAACTTCATCGGTCGAATCGTCTCGCGAAATCTAATACCACGTCAATTTCCTCGGCATGCCTGACCCACGCTGAGGCATCTAGAGTAACATGACACTTCATGCTAAATTAAGTGGCTCAAGATGAGACACTGTGAGCGGAGAAATTAGTCAAACAAATAGCCTGCTAGACCTGTACATTAATGTAAAGAACACATGATTAGAAGGAACCCAACATGTATGATACGATAAGGTAATCCAAGGAGCCACTCAGAATCGATAGCGGCAAAGCTGAGATGACATCTCACTCTGACTCATCTTCCCAACCTGTCAGAGCAGGGAGTAGGAGAGAGAGAAAGGCAAACCAAATTCCAGAGTGAAGAAAGCTGTATATATAACCCTTCTTCAGATTCGACGATCGACCTCTTTTCGCACTGCCAAGAAGAGTTCAACTCACGATAAGGGTCAGATGAGACCGAGTTGGAAAGCTCACAAACTCCAAGAGGGTAGGGGTTTTTCTCCTACTTGGCTTAATCCTTGCCTAAGGGCCATTCAAATGGCATTGGAGCCAGTGAGGCCATGAGCGGGTTTGCAGGAACCGGGCCCCAAGACCTGACAAGCAGGCTGAGATTCCCGGATCTGCTTTTCCGACAAATCCGGAACCGACTCGAATAAGTAATTTTCCTTGTGTGCCATTTTTATGTGTTAGAGTTAAAATGAATAACGGTGTTGCTATTCGCTTCTAAGGGGAATGTTTTGTCAGGAGCCAACTACGGGAATCTTTCCATTATGGTAGTACACATTAACCCGACTTTAGAACTCGGTTCGGTAGGAAATAAAGGAATTCTCGCGCTGATTCCCAAATTTGCGAGCTTCACATCACCGAACTCTGACAAGCAGCCAATTTCAACCGAACCTCTTAGCCCAAGCAGGTCCGTTACCCTAATAGTTCAAGATATGGCCATCCTACTGGTCTGCCCGACTGTCTAATCTCTACTGGTTCACCCGATCGGGTCACCCCGACTAAATCGGCTTCGGCTGGGTTCACCCTGATGACCACTCCTAGCTGGCTCATTTGGCCGGGTCACCTGGCTGGTCTCGCCCGTAATGGGTCCTGGGTCTCTATTAGGGTCATGCACGACCTTCAACTTCTAAGATCACAACTTCTTCTGCTCAACTCCATTTCGAGTGTTCCTCGACTTATGGAAAGCACATCGAGTCAAGATTCTAGCCATGCAACTGCAAGGCGGATAATTGAGCTGGCACCAAGATTAGGTCGGGTAGGTCAGTTTGCTGTACGTTTATTCACGTGTGACCTCAAACTCTGGTTATAACTTCTTCTGGGCCCGAACTCCGCTTCGGGTGTTCTTGGACTCTATGGAAAGCTCATTGAGTCAATATTTCATCCATATGCCTGTAGAGGATAGTAGATACTGGAGTTGGCCGGAAAGAGGAATTTGGGAAAGGCAGGTCGGGTAGGCTGGCCGAGTAGAGCTGCCTATTCATGTATGACCTCCAACTTTGGAAGGTCATAACTTTTTTGTCCGAACTCCGATTCGGGTGTTCTAGAACTCTATGGAAAGCCCATTGAGTCAAGATTGCATCCATGTTTTTGTGGAGGACATTGGGCAATCAGGTCGGTTAGTGTGTGTGTATATATATATATATATATATATATATATATATATATATGCATGCTTGATATATTAACATGAATTGTCGTGGAAACGGCATATTACATTTTATATGCACTGGGCAAATCAGGAACCGTAGGTAATGGTACATGACATGAAACATGGTTAATAAATGAATTCCTTTATGGGAATATTTCGACACCGCTTTGGAGTGTCATTCAACTGCTCATCTTGAGGATGACCCATGACCTGCTTTTATGTTATCCAAATAATTCATTTCTGAGGGTTTGTTTAATAGAATTTTATCGAAAACTGTAGTTATGTTTTCAAGAGCAAAACCTTTTGTTTTGAAACAAGGTTTACCTTTGGCTTAGGCATGCTTTGAAGGCCATGAGGCTCGAGATGGGATGGTGTGTCACATTCTCATCCACAACATGCAGACACTCAAGTAGTGACTCAGATGTTTTACTGGAATGCTCGTGCTATCAAGATGAGCACTTAGGCAGGAGTAACCCTAAGTAGGAGATTATCACCACTGGCTTTGTTTATCCTCCAGTACATGACAGTATTGCAGTGCATCACATTCCTGTGAGGCTGAATAACAGCTTCTGGCCTGGACCGTGGCCTCGATTCACGTTACAGATATATTGGGAATGGAACTAGGTTTAACATACTGCCAGGTATTAAGAGTGATGTAATAACTCTTTAATCTATATAAATGTGTGCTTTAACCGTACGGACGGTACGCGATGGGTCCTATCAATAATCTTAATTATGTACGGGTCTCATGAAATGAGACACAATGTGCTTTCCGCAGTCGACGATGGTCAACCCGGACCCTGGTCAGATACAACATTTAATTTGAGCATGTGCATAAGAATTACTAGATTTAGTACGGGTTTAGGCCAGCAATATTAAGGTGTGTCTAATATGAGCACCAATGTACCGATGTCAAGGTTTGTGTAGGTGATTACCTAGCGCCACGACGTGATTTAGAACACCTGCATTTCATCAGGTTTTTATGTGTGCTTTGGGTGTATAAACATGACGTGGTGTTTCATGTCAGGTAAATTTATGCGTGATCGAGTATGTATGGAAACAAGGAACACTAGGTTTGAAAACATAACTCCAGTTCAAGAACACAATGAACATGAAAATTTTCTAAATCGACCGGAATTGTAAGTTGGTCACATTAAGCACCACTAAGGAAAAGGGATGAAATCCAAGTACTAAAATGATTAAGTCTATTGGTTGGTCAGTATGTGCACTACTAGTTAGGATCGAGATAGAAATTCTTGATAAATTGCCTACTTGACATGTGTAGACGGCGACCGAGGACGAGGACATAGAGGATGTCCAACAGGTGCCAGCTAAGCACCACCGTATTCGACCAAAGAGCCTTGCCGAGGTCAGAGTGGATCAGGGTCAGCGCCATTGCAATGCTTAGTGCAAAGAAATGTGGAGGTCCAGTAACCTCCGAGTTCAAGGCACATCATCCCTCCGATATTCACGGGGAGAGATCCGATGGTGGGCGGCACTACTGGTTTAAATGTGACATGAAGGTGTCGGAGGCCATGGATATCACCTCCGAGCACGCTAAGATCAAGAATGGTTTCGCCAGAGGGTAAGTCCAAATGTGGGCGGGACTGGGTTAAGACCCCAGAGACCTGCAGGCAATGACATGGGCGATTTCCATGAGCCTTTCATGGCAAGTATTTTCGCCACCGCGATACGCCAAGGCTCGTGAGTTCCTGTATCGGGGCGTTGAGCCATGACTGTGATAGTAGTACGTGACCGTGTTCACCGAGTCAGTCTGCTTACTGACGATTATGTGGCCACCCACACGCCAAAGCCCGAGGACTAGAGGCGAGATTGTCCATCTCGGTGTGTGATCAGAGCGTGATTCCGCCTCACAAAAAAATACTTGGAGTCTACAGGTCGGACGACTACTGATGAGAGGGAATGGAGGATAAATTAACACCTGGATGCCAGAAAGCAGTGACAAGAGAGGGAGAGTCGCTCTTCTTCCTGTCGGGGAAGAGCACAGGCTTCAGTTCACGTGGTTCTAGAGCCACCATCCGAGCCAGGATGTATGTGGCTGCTAATCGTGCAGATTGTATGGTATGTTTCCATCACCAAGAGTCTCTGACATATGAGGAGGGATCAGCCCCCAGAGACGTGGATCCTGTGGTTTAGGGACAAGGCAGCCTCTAGTCGGGCCAGTGGGACATGAGAGGATACAATTTTTTCCTCCACACCCTGCAAGATGGGTCGGCTGGCTCGTGACGTCCCAGAGTCGACTGCACTTCATATCAGCAAAGCCAGCAATGACATAGTCGAGGTAGAGGACGGACCATAAAAGGTGGGACATCAAGGACAAGGGCATGCTCCACACCATCACGCCACCGCCTGTCAACAAATTAGCCGGTCATACGTGGTACGCGTTTTCTATCTCGCCTATGGGAAAGCAGTGTTATTTTTACTCGTGTGCATCTCCATTCATTCATTCGGCCAGATCTACAGTAAGCGGTCGGCTTCGAGCTGGAGACCTCGAGGAGCCCATGTGTGAGTTCTCCCCTCAGGATTCTAGTGGCTGAAAGCATATATCTCGATAGGTCATCGAGGAGCTAAAAAGACCGATTCGTCACAATTTTGACCACAGGGTCATGAATATGTCAGAGTTCGACGTCATCCCGATTTGACCGTCGATCGCACATCACGTCGTCATTGATTGTGAGCTTAAGAGGGCTACCGCCACACACCGGATGGTACCTCAGGTTACGCTCTCTAGGGGATAAGCACGATGCTTTACCCCGGGGCCGTGGTACGATTCCGTGATGGCACTGACAAATATGGTCAGCTTAACTAAATTTTACCCCGAAGGACGAGGTGGGATCGCACTGGATCCGTAGTGTGCGAATACGAGGATGTTTTTCCAGATGAGCTACCGAGATTACCTCCGCAAAGGGATGTGACTCAGACAGTTGCTGACTCCCTGGAAGTTAGCACGCCTTTATCTCTATGACTCCACATAGATGACGCTTTAGCTGAGTCATGAAGAACCATAGTCCGTGACATAGAGTTACTAGGACAAGGGATTCATTAGACTCAGCACCACCATGGGGCATCTTGCCGGTTCATGGAAAAAAAGCAGGCGACGTCAAAACCCTTCTCGACCGTAATATCGACGATCGGGAACAGTGGTTACAATCAAGAATCTGCATCATCACGATGATTGATGATTTGTTTGATCGGGCTGAGAGGAGCGCCAGTCTACTTCAAGATAGATCTGACCGACACATCATTGAGGATTAGGAGAAAATACCTCTTAAGACAACGTCAGACGTGTTACAGCATCTGAGCTTATGTGATGCCTCGATCGATTTGCACGCGCTAACAAAGATTCACTGGATCTCATGGCAAGGGTGGGTCTCAAAACCTATCTAGGATCGGGGCTTTTGGTCGTAGTTCAGACATTTGATCACCTCCCGCTTGAGAGGGAGCATGAGGATCATTCGGGGATCGTTTCACAAATGCACGAGACCACAACACGCTGCTCAGAAGGAAGTTTCGCTATCGGGAGGTGAGATTTTTTGGGACACATAGTATCAACTTTAGGAGTGTCAGTAGACCTTGAGAAGGTTGAGGCTGTGATGAGTT
Source organism: Tetrastigma voinierianum (assembly GCA_016808115.1). Classification (NCBI taxonomy): domain Eukaryota; kingdom Viridiplantae; phylum Streptophyta; class Magnoliopsida; order Vitales; family Vitaceae; genus Tetrastigma; species Tetrastigma voinierianum. Next base: position 374,156 of record JAEQBH010002251.1, on the reverse strand, counting down.
GGGAAAGGCCGAAGTCAATCTTTGAGATACGCAATTTCTTGGGATTGGTTGGGTATTACAGGAGGTTTATTGAGGACTTCTCCCGACTAGCAAAGACTCTATGACAAAATCGAATCTGTAAAGGAGGCTCAGTTTGAGGAAATGACCCATAGAAGACATTCCAGAGCTGAAGAGGAGGCTCACTGTTCCTATTTTGATAGTCCCGTAGGAGAGGACAGGTAGATATGTATCAGGATGCCTCAAAGGCCTGGACGACGCGCTTTGATGCAGAGCCGCGCAGTAAGAGCTATGGTTCCCACCGCTGAAGAATCATGAGAATTACCCCATGACATGGAGTTGGCACCGTAGTTCGCCAAGACTGGGTGCCACTATTTGTAATGGTGAGCAAGCTGAGGTGTACCGCACCATAAAAGTCTAAGGTATATCTTTACCTGGGACTCAATACGAGGCAACGCAGACGATGAGTTCCTAAGAGGATTATGACTTCACTTTGCATTACCATCCGTAAGGCAAATTTTGGTGGTCGATGCACTTAGTCGAAAAGTCACAGGAGCACTGCTAGTATATAGCTTGAGTGGCAGATGCCGAGATCACAAGGTCACATGTAAAGACAATGGAAAGTTAAAAGTTTAGGGTACGCCGTGGAGTCAGTAGTTATTCATTTATCAGCAAAGTGATTAAGTCTAGACAAGACGTGAGATAGTATCCATCGTGATCGAGCAATAATAGATGTGAATAAAGACGAGGGTCGACCATCCACACATATGGTAGTCTTCGATATGTAGGACTGCAAGGGTTCCCGCCTGACATCCAGGATAGTGAGATCCTCAGGAGTTCCATCACTCCCACCTCGCAAGATATCTGGGGTGGCACGAAGATGTACCAGATCTCACGCGCACTACTGTGAGCGGATGAAGAGACATGTCGAGACTTTGTTCTGACTGTCTCACGTGTCGGCCAGGTAAAAGCTTCGAGCATCGTACGCAGGCTACCCAACCACTGGAGGTGGCCGAGCGGAAGTGAGAGCACATCACGATGGACTCAGCAGGGTCACTGCTTACAAACGCCGCGGAGGGCATGACGCGCGTGATAATGACCGATGGAAGTTGGCACATTCAGTCGTGCGATAACCTTCACACCGAAGGAATTTTCGCGCCATATCCGAGATCGTCCGCCCACATGGAGTGTGGGCATCCATACAACAATCGGCAGACCCGAGGTTTGGCGCCGCACCCTTGGAAGAGTTTCCAAAAGGCCACGGGCACATGGTCACCATGAGCAAGTACCTTCCACCCTCAAACGCATGGTCACGAGGACCACACAGTGTTGGGAGACACAAGTAATCCCTCGGATCATAAGGGCAATGGGAAGAGTACTCACTCTGAATTCACCTACAACAACATTTACTAGGTGAGTATACAGATGGCACCTTATGAGTGCTTATACGGAAGGCCATACATCACCCATATATCGGGACCAAGGTGGGAGAGCTCTATCAATGTCCTTATTTGATTAGAGACACCCGAGAAGGCCAAAGAGCTGATGTGGCGCCATTTTCACTAGCCGTAGTCGGTTTAAGAGTTACACCCCACACATACCACGCCACCCTTAGCTTGAGGTCAAGTAATCACTCTTCTCAAGGTGATGTCAGTGATGAGTCAATGTGTTCGATTAAAGCGGTGGCTGCCGCCATGTTTATTTCGGGCCATTCGAAAGATACTGTAGAGGGTGGGCATAGCAAGGCATCGTTTGGGTTTTTTACCACCTAGCAGTCGTGTCCATAAGGCATTCCACGCTCCATGCCCTAAGGTATACCCGTGATTCAATATAAAGTGATCGGGGAGAGATCGACGTCGATTACGATAGACCGAGGAGGGACCGAAGCAGGCATCATTTCGATAATAGATCGCAAGCTTCATGATGCCAGAAGACCGAAGTTAGTGAAAGTACTGTGGCAACAATTCGTGATGGAGGAAAGCAACATGGGAGAACAGACACCATGCGGCCACCTGTATCCTTCTTGTTTGTGTGGACACAGACGCATGAAGTTGTTTAGCAAATTAAATGACTAGTCAGATGCATGACATAGTACATCGCATATGCATGTGAGATGATGTAATCGTAGAAATTTCGATGAATTCTTTAAGTGGGAGAACAGAACTAAAAACTTAAATTTTCTTCTAAAGGGTAAAACATAATTTTGTCAACCGAAAAATTTTTGTGATCTCTGATGATGAAACAAATTTTATCGTTAGAATCATCTCACTAAATCTAGCTACCACGAATTCTCGTTGAATTCAGACAATGAATTTACTGCCGAGGCACCGGTGAGTAATACGTGGACACTTCGCGCAAACTTAGTGGCTCAAAGAGACACGTGTTTGAAAGTGGAGAGCTAGTCAAACAAATAGCTCAATTGGACCCAGAAGAGACATGTGGCAACACATGATTGGAAGGAAATCCAAGGTAGATGGATAAGTTGATAAGGGTAATCCAAGGAGCCACTTAGAATTGAACGAGTGGCAAGTGAGAGGACATCTCACTTGACTTCTATCTTCTCCCAACCGGTTGGTAGAGAGGGGAGAGCAGAGAGAGAAAGGCAAACCAAATTTGAGAGGAAGAATTAAAGAGAGAGGCTCTACCTTCTCTCTAGATTTTCGACAGACTGACCAAATAAGCCAAAGTGAGAAAGAGGAAGAGTTCCTCCTCACGACAAGTGGCTTCGTGATGTGAGACCGAGTCGGGGGAGTTTTGACAAACTCCAGAGGTGTGGGCTCATTCTACTTGGTTTAACTATTGTCTAAGGGTCATTCAAATGGCATGGGTCAGGAGGCCATGAGTGGTTTCAGGAACCATCCCAAGACTCGGGACAATGTGCCGAGATTCCGGATCGTGCCGGACAAATCCCAGACTGACTTCTTGACTAAGTACTTTCCTAGGTGCCATTTGTATGTGTTAGAGTTAAAATGAATAATTCGGAAGATATCTTGCTCCTATTGTAATGTTTGGTTGTGTTTAACCATGGAAGTCACATATTGGGATAGTACACATTAACCTAACTTTAGAACTAGTTTTTTGCAGGAAATAAAGGAATTTGGTGTTAGTCCTTCTCGTAAATTAAGAGCCAACACGCTGAACCTGATAAGCTGGAATTTCAAATCGTGACTTGTGAGCTTGGTTATGGTCCGTTGTCTCATCAGCCTAGTGGAAGCGGTTGTCCCCGCCCGGGGTTTGCACGACCGGTTCACCCCACCTGTCTCCGTTTGGCCGGTTCGCTCAACCGGGTCTTCCTGATGGTCCACTCGGTCGGGTCCGTCCTGCACACTACCCCGGCTAGGTCCGTCCCATTAGGTCATGCACGACTCCAACTTCTGGCGTCATAACTTCTTCGTCCGAACTCTGTTTTGGGTGTTCTTAGACTCTATGGAAAGCTCATTGAGTCAAGATTCCATCCATATTCTGTGGAGGGCAGTGGATACTGGAGCTGGCCGGAAAGGGGCAATTGGGCAGGTAGGCTCTGCAGGTCGCTTATTCTCGTGTGACCTCCAACTTCTGGGGCGTCATAACTTCTTCGTCTCGAACTCCGCTTCGTGTTCGACTCTACAAACACGAGTCAAGATTCCAGCCATTCTGGAGGGCAGTGAATACTAGGAGTTGGCCTGGAAGGGAATTCGTCAAGGCAGGCCGGGTGGTAATGGTCGGCATACCTATTCATGTGTGACCTCCAACTTGGAAGGTCATAACTTCATTCACTGCTTGTGTGTTCTGACTCCATCAAAGCTCATCGAGTCAATATCTTAAATGCATATTCTCGTGGAGGTAGTGGATACCGTAGCCGCCGTAAAGTGAATTTGGTCGTGGCAAGCCCGTAGGTCAAGCAGTGGTCATTTATTCATGTGTGACTCCAAATTTCGAAGGTCATAACTTCTTCTGCTCGGAATCAATTGGTGTTATAAGATCCTATGAAACCTATCGAAGTCAAGATTGGCAAATGCATGTTCCTGCTGGGAGGACATCGGGCACCCAGTCGTTATAGTGCTGGCCTGCTAGGGTTGTATGTTATGGTCAGAGAATAACATGCAAGCAGAATTTCGCATTATATATATATATATGCATGTTTCGATATTAACATGAATTATTTGAAATGTGGCATATTGCATTTCATATGCACTAGTAACCTAGAACTCAGAGGGTATGAGCGCACATAAGCTTAAAACATGGTTATCAAATGAATTTCGGTGGGGAGTCTCCATCAAGAATTGCCTCGAGAGTTGTCCAATAGTCATCCTGAGGGATGACCCATGACTGCTTCTGAGAGTTATCCAAAGAATCATTTCTGAGGGTTATCTAATAGAATTTTATCAAAAAATTGGTATTATGTTTTCAAGAGCAAAAACTTTTTGTTTTGAAAACAGTGTTTCTTACTCTTGGCTTAGGCATGCGTGAAGGAGTCAGTGAGGGCTCGAGATGTGGGGATGGGTGTGTCACATTCTCATCCAATATGTACATCGCAGGGACTTCAGATGTTTTACTTAAAATGTTTGGTGTGTCATTACATTATAATTTACGTGAGTAACCCTTGTAGGAGATTATCACATCGGGCTTTTTGCTCACCCCGTCAGAATCCTTCCACGCACGGTGACGTGCAATGTGAGGACGCCGCTCCGGGAGGCCGGGATAATGAAGGCACCTGATCGTGGCCTGATTCATGTTTTTGTGTATATATTAGAACGAACTAGTTTTAATATATACTAGACAAGAATATGTAATAACTCTGAATCTATAGAAATTTATGGTTTTGTAAATCGCATGGACGAGTATGGATGATGGGCCCTATTTGGTCATTCCATTTTCATGTATGGGTTCCCAAGTGAAATGAGACACAATGTGTTTTTCCTCGTAGTTGACAAATGTCAATGGGACCCCGGCTCAAGGCCACAATTTTATAGTGCAAAAAAAAAAAAAAAAAAAGAGTTTTGAAACTTATTTAGGTTTTTTTTTTAAATAATTAAAATATGTTAGAAATGAAAATAATGTCTAAACTAGTACATCTGTCACTCAGAAGTTTTTTTATTCAAAAAAAAACATTAGCGATGTAACCTACGGCATAGTTGAGACGCATTAGTTTAAGCATTATTTTGATTTTCAACCTATATTAGTATTGCATGAAGAAAGGAAACTGAATGAATCGTTCGGTTCTTAATGAACCATTGGTTTGAACGGCTAGAATTTGATCTAATAGTTAAACAGTTTGAGATAAGGCATGGTTCAATTTTTAAAACATTGCTTATATGCATGTGCAAGTTTTCCAAAAAAAAGTTAAGTCTTATGCTAAGAAACCAAATTCACATCCATATCTATTGGAACAAAAATATTTTGAATTTTTTATTAGAATCTTTTGGCCTAATTAATAATATAAGGTCAGGTGATATTTATTTATTTTATCTTTATTTATAACAAAAATTTTAAAGGTTTCAATTTCTTTGAAATTCAAAACTAACAAAAAAATCGTCTTGATTATATGACAAAAATAAAAATAAATAAATAAATAAAACTTTGACATTTGAAAATCAAGCTTAAAAGATAAACTATGTTAAAAGATCAAGTTAGATAATCAAACTTAAAATGGAGGCTTATGAAACATGAACAAGACACTAATAATAATCGGGTCAAAATTACAAATTCAAACACGACTTAATCAGTAATTGGATAACATGACTGTCATGTATAACCTGTTTATTAATTTGATTGTTTAAATTTATATGAATTATAATTAACTCATCAATATTTAACACAAATAACATATTAAACGAGTTACTCTGGATTAAATTTTAATTTACATAGTAATTAGGGGTCAATTTCATGTCATGCAAATTGACAGGAATATAATCTATTTATTAAACGAGTTATGCTGGTCAAAACGAATTTGATCAAAACATGATTATACACAACCCAAACACGCAAAAAAAAACGTGTCGAATTCATGTCAAGTTCATGGATTATGTCAAATTTTATCAGGTCTAGACAAGCTTCATAGTGCTGCATATTTTACCAATCTGGATCTTCTATCAAGATTACCGACGAAGCTACCATAGGTTGAGGGGGCATATGACCCCTAAAAATTTTCTACTAAATTATTTTTTTATATGCCCTTGAAAATTTTCCATTATTATTTTTTTTTTATCCAAGCATAGTTTGCCACTCAAATTTTTGTTTTTCATTTTTTTTCTAATCCAAACACTCCATTACACTAATGGTCCATTGATACTTTTCTAAAAAAAATATTCCTATTTACCTTTGATCAAGTACAAGTTATGAAGTTACCATTCTATGTCATGTAACTCAAAAAAAAAAACAGAGAAAAAACGGTAAGTTCTTTATTAGTTATCTTTTAAAATTTTATTAAACTGTTATATGAATAAATGATAAATCCATTTTTGTTAAAAAAAAAAAGAAGATAAATATATGTTTTATTTATTTTTTAAAATTTATTATTGATAATAATAGTCTATATTTAAATTTAACTTTCTTATTGAAAAACAAAATTTGTTGTTAAATCCTCGTAAGAACTTATATTCTTAGTTAATAATATTTTAAAATATGTTATGATAAATATAATGATTAATGATTATATTGAAATATGTTTTTTTTATTCAATCTGTATTGACATTTTGTATTTTTATTCATATGAAATTAATATCATGAGAATTTATTATATAAATTTGAATGAAATATATTTGTATTCTTGTTATAGATTTTGTATTTATATTAAATTGATATATTGAGTATAAATTTATGATCTTAATAGTCTGCTGTGAATTGGAATAAATAGATTCTTAATTATTAGAAATTGTACTGTCTTTTTACTTTTTTTATTCATATTTAATAATATTATAGAGTTTCTTGTATAATAAATCATATATGTATTGAAACTTATATCAACTTTATTAAACATTATTTTATTTACTACTAAATTATGCTCCTCCTGAATAAAAAAGTCTCGCTCCGCCACTAAGCTTAGTAAGTGGTCCAAACGTTCCAAAAACTACATTTCAGACCCATGGCGGGCATTAAGAGTATTTGGTTATGCCATTTAGATCACCTTCCACCTTCCAAGTAGTGATGAATACAATATTCGACCTTATCTACGGAAATTTATTTCGGTATTCTTCAATGATATCTTGGTTTATAGTTCTATGTGGGAACAACACCTAAGTCATGTGCAACAAAAACTCCAAATTATGAAGCAACATCACTTCGATGTCAAACTTAGTAAATGTGCTTTTCATAGAATACATAAGATGTTATAATATTTTGTAAAATCTTGATCAATAATCAAATGACTTAATAAGTACATTACAAAATAATAACTTTATTGAACAATGAAGCATATCAATTTATAATTTAATAAAACATACCCTACGAGATCAAGATCGACATTTTCTTTCTCCCCAAAGCGTTTTTTACTTATATATATAACACAAATAAACACTCGGCCATTCACCCACATCAAAACAATTAAGATAAAAACATTTAGAATTTCATAACTAGCTATCATTATATCATCTCATAAACAACTCATAATTAATATGAATAATTACACAATTAAAATTGTAATATGATTAAGCTTAGTTCATAATTAATAACATAATCTAACATAGGCCTCATAATTTCGAACCAAGGAGTTAAGATGGACACGAAGAAAGTGGAGGTGATGATAGCTTGGACACAACCATCCAACATTACTGAGCTCTAAGGATTCCTCGGATTAACAAGGTACTATCGCAAGTTTGTACAAGGTTATGACATCATAGCACGATCACTCACTAATTTGCTCGAAAAAGGAAATAAGCAAAGAAAGTATTTAAGGCGCTAAAAAGAGCAATAACAACTACTCCCACATTAGCAATGCCCAATTTCAAATGCCATTTTCCATTGAAACAAATGCTTCAGGGAAAGGAATTGGAGTTGTCTTAACGCAACAAAATAAACCAATTTCTTACATGAGCAAGGTCTTAGGAATCGCCATGAAAACTTGGTCTACTTATGCAAGGAGATGTTGGCCATAGTGGAAGCAATTCGGCTGTGGAGGTCATACTTACTTGAAGCAAGGATAAAAATGTCGGTTTCGATGGATATATCAGTACTTGGATTTTATGGATACATCAAAGATATATCGGTGGATATTTTCACAAAAATATTGATAATTTAAAATTATTCAATATTTAATTTTTGAACAAAAATATTAAAAATTAAACAAAAATGGGTGGCTAATTAGGGTATGACTACAAAATTATATATCACCCTGGGAAAGAGAACTCTGCTACAAATGCCTTGTCCAAGAGAGTCGAGAGTCTAATCTTACATGTTGTGCATATTGAGAAAATGAGAATTTGGGAGGAGATTAAGGAGTCATTTGTTTTTTTTAAGCTTGATGCTAACAAGACTTAACAAGATTAAACATTGCTCAATGCTTGTTTTTCAATTATTATTTAAAACTTCTCATGTCATATTTAAGGTCCTTACTACGTTTAGTTCTATTTTTATATATTAATGTTTATTTCATGTCTTATCTCGATTTTGGATCTTCAGGTAGCATTGCAGAATAGGTGGTTTTCAAAAGCTTTTCGAACTGCAGTTAATAAAGAAGGAAAACCTGGAACAAACATCGCGACATTCTAGCGCTTCTGACGTTGCTGCTAGTACAGTGCTCTAAGCCTATTGTATGGACATGGTATTTTGACTATTTATGAGAATTTATTATTATGATGATTTGCATGTTTATTATATATAATGTCCTTGAATAATATTATTAATTATTCTAAATGTCCCTAATCTGTTATTGTTATGGAACAATGAATTAAGATTAGTATAAAAAGTTTGATTGATATTCAGGATGAATATGTGTATGAGATACAAATCAAATTTATATCTATTTGTTGAGAACAAATATTGATAGACCCGCCTTGAGATTAATACATGGATCAAAGTCATAAGTTAATCTCTATCACTGTGTCATTAAACTTTGACCGAGATCATTATAGTTCTCAACACATAAGGAATATTGTGTTTGATATAATCAAACGTTGTCTTTAATCTGATGACTATAAAGGTTATACTGAAACATAATAATTATGTAGTGAGATATGAGCGATTAAGATGGAATTTGTCCTCTTATTATAAGAGAGAGAGATCTCTGGGGTCCCTCAACAATCGAGACCGAAATGCATGGTCGTGCTCAAATGAATTGATGGAGATTAATGTCATTTGCTTACTCGCCACTGTGGCTTCGAAAGTAATCAAATATAGAACTATAAGGTCGACTTCTTGCCCACTTTATATTCTATCAAGATATCACGAGACAAAGGATTATGTCGTAGCTATATTAAGGTTGTCTCGGATCATGAGCTTTTCATTTAACTTGAGTAGTCATAATGTCTTCTTAGAGGCCGCTTATGACTTATAGGATCAAATGTGATTTAGGCCTCTTGATATTGAGGTGAACCTATTAGATTCACACATTAAGAAACGAATAATAACGGTTATGGTTTTTCACTCTCTATAGTAATTTAAAATGATGAGATTATTTTAAATTACAAACTTTACTAATTAGTTATTTGACCCCAAGGGTCGAATTTAATTTGAGAAAGTTTAAATTCGTGATTTAAAATTATAACAAATAATTAATTTGTTATATTTTCTTATTGGATAAGGAAATAATATATAAAGGGTTTTTTAAAAGGATTTTTAAATATATATTAATATAAATAAATTCGTTTCCTTATCTGATAAGGATTTGAATTTAAATTGTTATTATTTAAAAGAGTTTTAAATATATATTAATATAAATAAATTTGTTTCCTTATCTGATAAGGATTTGAATTTAAATTGTTATTATTTAAAAAGAATTTTAAATATATAATAATATAAATTTGTTTTCCTTATACGATAAAGGACCCAGACTAAATTGTTAGTATTTAAAGAGTTTTAAATATATAATAATATCAAATTCGTTTTTTGACAAAAAACCACTAGAGAGACTTATATATATATATATATATATATATATATATATATATATATATATATATATATATATATATATATATATATATATAATGAACATATATATTTTTCGTGTGAGTGAGTCTTTTATAAGAACAGAAAAGCCAAAGCAGGAGACCCTAATTTCGTTTTGAAAACAAACTGAACTAGCATTGACAAGATCGTTCATTATTTGTTCGTGTGGATACTTGTAGAGGGGGTGGTCGACTTCGAGGAAAGGTAGCACCTTTGAAGATCCGAATAAACCAAGACGCAGACTTTGAAGGCTTGACGAATCGATCTACAAGAGGTAAGTTTACCGTTACGCTTCCTTGGTTTATGAAGCGCATGTGATCCTTGAGGTAGGTTAAGGGATAAAAATTTTAAATTATTTGCATTTATCTTCCAACTAAGATTGGATATTCTACGCGTAACCTTGATAGTATCGAGCCACTTGTGTTTTCATAAAAATCGATAATACCATGTTTGATCGTATGTATGTGATGTATATGATTACATGATTGCATTTTGAATATATGTGATATTATGGTTTGTCACGAGCGACATAGTTAATAGGTTTTGTTAAAGTATTAATTGATTGAATCAGAAACCTAAAAGGATTAGATTAATATGATTAAGAATCGAATGGGATATTGCCATTAAAAGCGTTTAATAGCATGTTATATGATTACAGATGTGTGTCTTAATCAGTTAATACATGGGCGAATTCATATATCAGATACATTTATCAATGATTGTTTATGGTAGTGCGAGAAATAGACCCTATGTGTAATGAGATTACATAATATGCTGTTTTAATGTGATTTTGATGGCTTTCGGCTTATTCAAAAATTTATTGATGAGATCAATAAAATTTAATTTTTGAAACAAAACTCTAATGTTTCTAAAAAGAAAAAAAAAAATTCGAGGGTCTTTGCCCTTGACCTGAGGCGGCCCCTCGACCAGATCCATTGGCAGAATTTGTGGTGGGCAGCAAGTAACATTTCAGCGTAGCGCCTTATGAATTTAATTGGTTCTAAACACACGCCTATTATAATTTATTTCTTTTAATGCAAATTGTTTATGCTATATGATAACATGATATATTTTGCATGTTGTGTTGCTTCACATGGTGCCTGATATGGCCTTACAGACGATGTGTTTAGCGGAGTTAATGTGTGTTTTTACAAGGGTTGTAATTATTAATACGGCTTGCATGCCGTTTTGTTTTATTAGTAATTTTTATTTTACTATTAGTAGTATTGTTAATTGTTGTAATAAAACAAGAGACAATGCAAGCCATTTGAAGTCATGCAATCAACCATGATGATGGAGGAGCTAGGTGTCTGTCATGAGTTGGTGGTCAAATCAACATCATGGAAGTGCTTATTACTACCTAGAATGATGGTGATCTTCATATTGGCTTATGGAGATCAATCTAGATAAGGCCATCTTTGTGACAACGTTTATTATATGCATGTGAGATGCTATGTATGATGTTACATGAGTATGTGATATTAGATGTATGATGAGATCTATTAATTAAAAATTAAAATCAATCAAGATCTCTCACATAAAATTTAAAGTTAACATGTCATCCATATTTAAACACTTGTCAAACCTTTTATCACCTTAATGTGGGTTCTACCAAAGTAGAAGTACATTAGGTTACATTAGTGAGACAAGATGAGTAAAGGTGCTACCCATATGTTTAAAAATGGTTTAACTTTATTAGGTTATCAAAAGCGGTTTGGAGCTATGGCATTAGATGGGATTTAAACATGGCGGGACATATGATGTCAAAATCCCATAAATATCTAAGAGTTGCATGAGATGTAATTGGTAAGAGTTACCTACCTAAATAACTTAATTTTAAGTGTCATGCCAAAGCTGACTTATAGTTGAGTAAAATATGGATCTTAGCTCACTAGATTAATATGATTATTCTTGAGGGTTGTTAATTTGAAGGGAATCTTTTCATAATCAAAAACTTATCGAACTTTGCATTCATTGTAGATGGCCAACAATAACAACAACAATTCTACTATGTCCTTCACGCGATCGAGTCCTTGAGAAGGATAAACTACTTGGGACTAACCATAGTGGTTTCGAAATTTAGAGGAATTGTTCTCAAGCAAAGAAAGGAGCTTTATGTCCTAGATGATCTCTCCACTGAAGAACCAGCTGATGGTGTTCCTGGAAATTTGAAAAGAATGCTTATGAGAAGCATCATATTAATGACTCTATTGATGTTGCATGCTTGATGCTTAGCTACCATGAGTTACGAACGGAAGGATGGAAAATATGGAAGCTTATGATGTTGTGACACCCCGAGCCGGAGGTGGGTTGACTACCGTCGACCGCGGAATACAAGTGGATGCCGAGGTGCAGCGCCACTTGATCCGGGCGGGGAGAGTCTCCCTTTGTGCAGGGGGCTCTGCCCAAATGCAACACTTGCATGAAACTGTCCCAAGCTTGGAGTCAATATAATCACAACATGAGTAAAGCGACCACTTAGGCCCAATAACTATACTCATCATGTCCTGACAACTATATCCACTAGTTCCAAGAGTTAATCAATTCTCTTTTATACAACACATACTCATTTAATATTAGAGATTTAATATGTATACATCCACAAAACCAAATCCACAATCAGGCTTTTCTTAAAGCTACGGCCTCTAGGGCGGCGTCTCCTCATGTAAGCTCCCTTTGTACACAGAAAATATGTTCCCTCGACGGGGTGAGCTAATGTGCTCAATAGTGGAATCACCCTAAGTGGGCTACTCTCCACCTAAGTGCATATGCAATGCTCCAAAATAAACACACATTCAAGCAAATGCATGATCATACTTGAATGTCTAACTTATCAACTCATATTCCGAGTCCTCACAGACTCTCTCACACTTGCCTAAGCCATGTATGAGAAACATTAATTTCAAACAAAGTTATTTGTTTATATTTGTGGTCTACCCTCCGATTTAAGTAGTGGACTGTCTCCGATGTTATATTTAGTGGACTACCCTCCGAGATATATCAATTGGGCCGTCTCCGACGATTGATATTTTATATGTGGACTACCCTCCGATGTATATCAATTGGGCCGTCTCCGACGATTGATATTTTTAGTATGGACTACCCTCCGATCATTATTATTGTTTTTAGACAACCCTCCGAAATATTTTACATTTACTAGTCTACCCTCGAGAAGCAGTTCTCTTGAAACTACCTCATGCACTCACTCTATCTCTCTAGGGTGCCCGTGTATGAAATGCATTGTGATGTCATTTCAATAACTCATATAACACAGCCAAATATATCGCCATGCATATATTCACATAATTTAAATCCTGCAATCATGTCATGCCAATTCCACAATTCATTACACCAAAAATTAGCTCACTTTGGCTAATTGTCAAACACGAGCAATTCGAATTTAATCACTCAATAAAACACATTCTCACATGAAAATTTATTTTCGTGTCACTGTTCATATGAACAGTAAAACCCTAGGGTTTACTGTTCCATCACTCATCAATCATCGGTTCACTTTGTGAACCCGAATTTCTCGGCCAATTCCGGCCTCATACACATCAAGGCATACATTTTCACATAAATGCACAAACTAACCCAAATCAGCCCGTAGACAGTCATGGACTGTCCACATGGGTTTCTAAATTTTTCCACCTCGGTTCCAAGCTTGGAACCCGATCCTATGCACCCTCACGACTAAAATTTCAACTCAAACATTGTAAATACACTTATGAAGTGTAAAACTGAAAGTAAGGGAGAAACCCCTACCTCTTGGAGTTTGAGGAAACTCCCTAAATCCGGTACCCACGCGAAGCCCTCTCCGCGTAGAGCGGCTCTCCTTCTTGTCCCGAAGACTGCCAACGGTCGGATCGCGCGTATTTCTAGAGAGAATGAAGACTCTCTCACTAGAATCACACCATTTAGCCCCTCTTGGACCTTTTTCTCCCCATTCACGTTTTCCTTGCCTTTTGAATTGTAGGAATAAGCACTGTCAAGTCATTTTGTCTTTTTCCCATAAGCAATTAGGTAATACCGTTATGTCCCTCTTTTCCCGAGTTTTGACATTCGGCGTGGCTCGGCCGTCCATTTCATCGTTTCTCTACTCGCCTTTCATATGGCACATGAGTACTTGTTATATGTGACTTTCGTCGCATCAAAAATGCGATTTTTAGGCACCGGCGAAGTAGTGCCTCGGTAAAGCGTGTCGACTCGAACAATCTTGGATTCAACGAATTTTTTAGAATTGCTAGCTAGATTTGAGACGATTCAATAGTGCAATCTGTTTCATCATCGAGATCTAGAGAATAAATTTCAGATTTTTACTTAGAAATTACACTTTAAATGATGGCAAGAGTACGATTTTACCCTTTTTCCATAAATTGGAATTTCTCGGGGTCTTACATTCTCCCCTCCTTAAAGGAATTTAGATCCGGAAATTTAGGATCGTGTCGCTCACGTGCATGGCCAGCGTGCACTCTACCATGCATGTAAACAGTCATTTAAATCTTAAACGACTAAACCACGTACCTTCATCCCTAAACAAGAAGGGATAGGTGGCCTGCATCGTGTCCTAGCGCTCCCACGTGGACTCCTTCACTCCATAGTGCCTCCATAGTACCCTCACTAGCCTCATGGTCTTGCGTCGCAAAAACACGATCACGATTAATAAACAATGCGCTTAGCGGTCGCCATCGAAGTCATCGAGTGTCAACCTCATATGTCCCCAATCCACCACATGAAATTTGGATACGGAGTATACTTAGAAGCATGGAGACGTGAAATACCTTCTTGGACACACACGACATCTTTGGCGGTAAAACCAAGCCGTCTGTAACGATAGTGCCTATCCTCTCGAGTATCTCGAAAGGCCCAATGAATCTCGGCGATAGCTTCCCATGCTTGCCAAACCTGACCACTTCCCTCTTAGGCGTCACCTTCAAGAAGACATGATCCCCAACCTCGAACTCCTAAAGGGTCGGCACATTCGTACATCTGCACTATGTGGCGCTCTTACTGCTTGGCTACGAGCCATGAGAAGACGTTGTTGTATCAAGCTCACCTTCTCGGAGGTGTCTCTAATCGAATCGGGACCGGTGATGGGAGGCTCTCTCCACCTTGGTCGACATAACGGTGATCTACATGGCCTCCCGATACAATGTCTCATGTAAGTGCAGCAGTTTGTATCACTCTTGATAAGCTATTGTTGTAGGCAGATTCCATGGGAAATTGCTCCTCTACCCTTAATACCCAGGACGTATGCTCACAGTGTGTCCTCTAACAACTGTATATAATCCACACAACATGTAACCCCTACACAACCACTTTATGTATTATACTTGTGACATAAAGTGCAATCGTGATATTGTGGACATCCAGCCTAGTCCATGTCATGAATGACATCCATATACGAGCCCTTGCGAAGTACCAAGCAACACCCAATGCAATTTCCAAAGGGGTATCGATTCTCGAATCCTCGACTCTATCACTCAACTCTAAGTCTACGTGATAGCCTGACCGTGTGTTTTCATCTTGATTAACCTAACTCTTCGGCTCACACTTCGAGCCTCTTACATTCACACAGAAATTCGGGATACCTTCCCGGTTCTCTTACACCCTAACTCCAGGATTCTCACCTTAGGGGATTAACGACCCCCTCTCTGCTTTGCCCCACACACTTTAATTATTCTTCATCTCCTGAATCGAACTATGAGTCTTCATTGGACGTAGTCCTAAAGACAAACTCATCCCACACTCACCAAGAGTGGTGAATGACCGCATCGTGCCGCGGACGCTCAAATCCCAGGGTCCACCATGAGCGTAACTTTAGATCTCTCACTCATAATCCCTAATCTATCGTATCAACTCACCCTACATCCTGGGGAAGAACATCTATACTGGCTTCTCTAAAGGCCTTAACCTCCTAAGCCCAAATCCAAGGTCGTGGCCTGGGTATGCCAACCCTATTTAAGGTCCCACTATCGCAACCCGATGACAGACCCATCCATGTCAACTCCGACATCAACAACCAATAAAGTCTACTCACCCTAGTCCACCACGCTCCACGCACAACTCCGATCCGGTCCCCGACTTCGACTCCACACTCCGGCCCTCCGCCTCCATTCAGGTCGGGAGTGCTTGTATAGCACCCCGAAACTGAAACTGGTTCCTCTGACCCATACTAGGGTGTGGAGGAATGAACCGTATACTCTCCTGTTCTATAGCTAACTGGGACTACACTGTCCCAAAGTCCTGGGATCCCTGTCTCTGGGGGCAATCCCATCTCACATGCTAACCCCGGCCCCGGGTCCCAAACTTAGTGAAGCAGGTCTTCCGCCTTCCCCGAAACTAGAAGAAGGCTGATCCTCCCTCTTGCTACCAACACCCGCATCCCGAGTGCTCCGAGCATCCTCGATCTCTCTCTATGGTCAAGGTCGTCCCAACCATAGTCCATGTCCCGTAGGCGAAGTCCTACGATCCTGCCCCGAATGGACAACTTCAGCTCATTCTCGAATCTCCGTGAATACCCAAATTAATCCCAAGAACTACGTGATTCCCAAGATTTCGACATCCGGGTCTCTCCCAACTCATCACTACCTCAACCTTCTCTGGGTCGACTGACACTCCTGATGCCGACACCACGTGTCCCAAAAATCTCACCTCAATAAGCCAAAACTCGCACTTACTGAACTTAGCGTACAACTGATGGTCTCTCAACAACTGTAAAACAATCCTCAAGTGATACTCATGCTCCCACTTTGACTGGGAGTAGATCAAAATGTCATCCACGAAGACTACTACAAACTGATCTAAATAGGGTTGGAATATTCTATGCATGAGATCCATGAATGCTGTTGGCGCATTCGTCAATCCAAAGGGCATCACCGTAAACTCAAAGTGCCCCTAACGCGTCCTAAACGGTGTCTTGGGGATATCTATCTCCCTAACCCTCAGCTGATGGTAACCAGTGAGAAGGTCTATCTTGGAGCAGACTTGCGCTCCTTTCAACTGATCAAATAAATCATCAACTTCTGCAATGGGTACCGAATTGATCATAACTCGCTCAACTCCGCTCAGAGTCAATGCACGGCCGAAGGGTCTTGTCCTCTTCTTCGCAAATAAACCGGAGCGCCCCATGGGCGGCGTTCTATTCGATAAACCCTCGGGCCCAATAGCTCATGTGAATCCCGACTCGAGTTCCCGCGAACTCAACCGGTGCCATCCTATGAGTCATAGAGACGGGTGAAGTACCAAGGTGTAACTCGCCGACACCGAAGTCTACGACCATCCGTGAGGTAGTCCGTAGCCCATCTTGAAAACGTCCACATACACGCGACACTACTCGAGGTAGATCTAAGTCTGGTCTCTCCTCTGCCCTCTAGTGGCAAGGCTCTTAGCCAACCCACTTAATTGTCCCGACACTGACTCAGATAATTATCCGCAAAATATCATGTTTGTCCCCCGAATACCACGCAGTACCGGCCCCAAGGTGGTAAAGTGAACCCCATACGCTCACAATCGAGTAACGAATCCCTAGTTATCAAACAATCCATCTCGTGGATGACATCGAACTCCGACATGTCCATGATCCTCAGGTCCACTGTGAGTAGAGTCCCCGAGATCTAAAACTCACAACCTCGACATATCATCCCTATTCTCGCCCTAATCCCTAGGGGAGAACTCACATACAAAGGCTCCTCTAAGGTCTCAAGAGGTCCTTGCCCATTTCCACCATATTTTGGGCCTCACTCTCTAGCTAGAACACAGCTAGTCTAATCCTGGTAGTGTCAAAAGTAATTTCCATAACCTCTAACACCTTCTCAATCTGTATGAACCAATGGTCTACCACACCATCTGATCTCCTCCCCTATGAATGCCTGGTGGATGTTGGCATCCTAAACTCGGGAGGTTACTAGACGTCTCTCGACCACCCGCTATGCTAGCCTCAGGCAATACCAAATTACGTGAATACCTACATACTAACAAAGGTTGCTTATCAAATACCGGGGTGGTGCCTCGACTCAGCACTCGTGGACTCCTTTACGTCCTCGTATCGAATAAACATCTACGTATTTCCAATGGCAACAAAATCATTTAATTTTTCATTCTCGGTCTACCAAAGAATCGATGCCAATTACTAATGGGATTCAACAACCATATCCGATCTGCCCATTTCCTATGGCACTAAATTCCAACCACTCAGCTCATTTATTTCAATAAAATTCCAAGTTTTTTGTTCATTCTTCATTATCCAAATCCCTAAGGTCATAGTTCATAACCCAGCATTCAATTCTTTCCTATACGCATTACACCACATGCATAGCAATTTCCTACGCAACAATCGCAAGAATCACAATTCCAATGGTAGTTAAAACAATACAAAGATCTCTAAGGCATGCTACGACTCGAGATACGCCCATACACATAAATCGCTAGATATTGACATTGTCCTTGCATTTACAAGTAATGCAAGGCAATTAATTATACATTTAAAACATTTTTATCAACAAAAATTTCATTTTTGAAAATTTCATTTTTTTTTTTTGAAAATTTTGTCTCATTTTATTAAATTTTATTTTATTTGATTTTTCAAAAAAAAATTGAATTTATCGCTCACAAATAATCGTCAATGTTACTGTTCATAGTTACTGTTTATATTTAATGTTCATAATTACTGTTCACCGTACTGTTTATCCATACTGTTCCCTAAGTTGCAATACAATTTGCTGCCTAAGACTAGGTCACAATACAATGGTGTATTGTAATACACTCACAAGTCATTCAAGCTCTTCACTTGCAATACAATTTTCTTCCTTATTGCAATACAATTTTTTTTTTTAACCTCCATATATTGCAATACAATGCAATACCCTGCAGCCCTTGTCACAATACAATTTTTGTCTTGCAACACAAAAACCAACTATCTTGCTCTCTCCGCAATAAGCAATTTCTACCAAAAGACTATATTGCAATACAATTTTCCCCCAGGCCAGCCACCTCTATTGCAATACACTTGACCATCTTGCAATACAACTCCTCTTTAAACCAGCCACCTTCCAATTTCATTAATTATACAACAAGTGTATTGTAATACAATTCTTTGCCTATATTAAAATGGCAAGAGTCTATTCAGTTTGCATTTTTTTATTTTCGTTTTGCATTAATTTTTTTTTTTTCCATTTACTGGAAACTACAAAAACATATATATATAACTTTTTTTTTTTCTATTTCCAGCTACTGGAAATACCCCAAAAAATATATACATGTATTTTTTTTTTTCTCCAGAACATCAAATAAATTTAAAATTTTACTTTCTTTGATTTTCTCAGTTTTTTTTTTTTTTTTCAAACTACCAAACACCTTAGAAAAATGATTTTCTTCACTTCATCATTTTTTTTTCATTTATTTGCTACTGGAGACACAAAATACTTATCCATTTTTTTTTTTTCATTCTCCAGTACACCTAAATAAATTTATTAAATTTATTTTATCCTAGTTTTTCTTCAGTTTTACACATTGTAAAACTAAAACCAAATTTTTCTCTCCTATATATATATTTTTCATTCTAGAATGTAAGAGTCTTCCTTTCAAGTACTTACATGCGTAACTTAAATACTGCATCCATACAACTCAAAACTTTTATGAGTTCAACTATAAAATTTATTAAAATTTTATTTCCTTTTCCCAAATAAATTTATTATAATTTATTTCATTTATTTTCCTTTCCTGTAGCTTCTTTAATAATAACTGTAAACTCCACACTTTTCCTACACACTATGTGCTAATCACCAAGCACACAAACCACAAAAACCAATCACAATACATAACCATTCATGTTATGCATATTTTTTCACACAACAAAATTATCAAATCACACCAAACACATGCATGTGGTGTCCTAGTTTTACCCTGTGATTTCCTAGGTAATCTCATACCTAAACTCAACATCGAACCATACCTAGTGGCGATGTTCTTACACCTCAAAGACTATGGCCTAAGCCCAAATCCTCAATCCCTAGGTTTTCATATACCTATACTCTGCATCAAACCACCCAAGTAGTGATGGATACCCAAAACCGAGCTCCCTAGGTATTCGTATACCTAAGCTTTGATACCAAGCTGTGACACCCCAAACCCGGGGGTCCGTTGACTACCCGTCAACCCGCGGAATACAAGTGGATGTCGAGTTACCCGACGCCACTTCAGAAAATCGGGCAGAGTCTCCTTTGTACGGGGAGCTCTACCCAAATACAACACCTGCATGAAACCTATCCCAAGCAGTCCAATATAATCACAACATGAGTAAAACGACCACTTGGGCCCAATAACTATACTCTCATGACAGAACAACTATATCCACTAGTTTCAAAAGAGTTAATCAATTCTTTATACAAATAATATATATTAAAAATTGGGAGAATTTAATACATGTATATACATCATAAAACCAAAGCCACAATCCCGCTTTTCTTCAAAACTCACCCTAGACGAGCCGTCTCCCTCATGCGCCTCCCTGCATCGAAAATATGTTCCCGACAGGTGAGCTTACCGCCTGCGAGTGGAATCACCCTATGGGCTACTTCCACCTATGCATATGCAATGCTCCGGGGTAATAAACACACATTCAAGCAAATGCATGATCCTACTTGAATGTCTAACTTATCAACTCATACCCCGAGTCCTCACCGACTCTCTCACACTTGCCTAAGCCATGTATGAGAAACATTAATTTCAAACAAAGTTATTTGTTTATATTTGTGGTCTACCCTCCGATTTAAGTAGTGGACTGTCTCCGATGTTATATTTAGTGGACTACCCTCCCAGATATATCAATTGGGCTGTCTCCGACGATTGGATATTTCATATATGTGGACTACTCCGATGTATATCAATCTGGGCCAGTCTCCGACGATTGATATTTTTATTATGGACTACCCTCCGATCATTATTATTTCTTTAGACAACCTCCGAATATTTTTACATTTACTAGTCTACCCTCCGAAACGCTTCTTGAAACTACCTCATGCACTCACTCCTATCTCTTAGGGTGCCCTTAAAGGCATATGAAATGTGGCTTATGATGCCATTTCAATAACTCATATAATATATATAAAATATATCGCTATGCATATATTCACATAATTTAAATCACACAAATCATGTCATGTAATTCCACACCATTACACCAAAAATTAGCTCCACTTCGCTAATTGTCAAACACGAGCACCCGAATTTAATTCACTCAATAAAACACATTCTCATATGAAAATTTATTTTCGTGTCAATGAGCCACATAAGGAACAAAGAAACCCTAGGGTTTACTGTTCCATCACTCATCAATCATCGGTTCACTTTGTGAACCCGAATTTCTCGGCCAATTCCGATCTCATACACATTAAGGCATACATTTTCACATAAATGCACAAACTAGGAACCCAAATCAGCCCGTAGACAGTCACGGACTGTCCACATGGGTTTCTAAATTTTTCCACCTCGGTTCCAAGCTTTGGAACCGATCTAACGGCCCCTCACGGCCTCATTCAACTCAAACATTGTAAATACACTTAAACGAAGTGTAAAACCCAAGTAGGGAGAAACCCCTACCTCTTGGAGTTTGAGGAAACTCCCTAAATCCGGTACCCACGCGAAGCCCTCTCCTCACAGAGCTCCTTCGTCTCCTAAGATCGCGACTACCGGATCGCTGCATTTCTGTGAGAGAATGAAGACTCTCTCTCTCACTGTGACCACACCATTTTAGCTACTGGACCTTTTCTCCCCATTCACGTTTTTTCCTTGCCTTTTTGAATTGTGGGAGACAACACTATTGAGTGTTTTGTCTTTTTCCCACTTAAACAATTCCATTAATACCCGTTATGTCCCTCTTTTCCCAGTTTTGACATTCGGCACTAGCTCGGCCGTCCATTTTCATCATTTCTCTACTCATACCACTTATGGTACATGAGTACTTGTTATATGTGACTTTCGTCGCATCAAAATCAGCTTTTTCGCACCAACCGCGGTGCTCCCCGTAAAACGTAACAACCCACGCCGACTAATTTTAATTTTTTCGTGCTAGCTAGATTTCTCGCAGACAAATTCCAACGCAGTAATCCGCTTTGTCATCTCGAGATCTGTAGAATAAATTTTTGGATTTTTAACTGAAATTACACTTTCAGAATCGAAATAAGATTTTGCCATTTTCCGTAAATTGGAATTTCTGTCTTGCATGTATATGATCTTCTCAATCTTAAGGAAATGTCTCAAGAACAAGCAAGGCAAGAAAGGCGTGAGACTACCAAGGCACCGTATTCTTGCAAGATGGTTGAGGGTGTCGCTTAGTGCTCATGTTCTAAAATGAAAGGCTATATTGAAAGCACCTCGATAGGGCTTCGATTTCCATCGAGCCAAGAGTCGCAACCTGATTTGATCCCTCGAATTCACTTCCCGACACGCATGGCCGCCTCTTGTCATGAACTATAACATGAATGAAATGGACAAATCTATCTCTGAGCTGCATACGATGCTTAAAACCGTTGAGCAGAATATTAAATCCAAGCCTGGCCATGTTCTGATGGTTCAAAAGGGAAAGGGCTTCAAGAACAAGGGCAAGGGCAAGGGCAAGGGCAAGGGGAAGGGGAAGGGCAAAGGAAAGTCCAATGCTCAACCCAAACCCAAACCTAAACCCAAGGCTAAAGCCCCAAAGGAGGGTGTTTCTTTTGCAATGAACCCGGGTCATTGGAAGAGAAACCGCAAGTCAGATGCAGTATCTAAAGAAGAAGCAGTTAAGACTGTGAGACAGTTCTTTCTCGCATTTATGTTATACAGATTAATTTTTCTCCTTCTAGTTCCTGGGTATTAGATACTGGATGTGGATCTCACATTTGTACAAATGTGCAGGGGCTCAAAAGGACTAGACAACTAAAGAAGGGCGAAGTTGATATACGAGTAGGGCAAATTTTGAGCAAAGTCACGCTTCGGGCCGTGAGGAAATTATGAACTTACTTTTGCCCATGGTTAGTTTTGGACAATTGTTATTATGTTCCTACAATATGTAGGAATATTATTTCAGTTTCTTGTTTGGATAATGATGGTTTTTCTTTTATTATTAAGAATAATAATTGCTCCATTTTTCATAAAGACATGTTCTATGCAAATGCCTATTTACAGGATGGTTTTTATGTTATGAACCTTCAAAAATCCAACAATTCTCATGTCTATAACATAACTACTAAGAAATTTAAGTCCAATGATTTAAATTCAACCTATCTTTGGCATTGTCGCCTTGGCCATATAAATGAGAAACGCATCTCAAAACTCCATCAAGTTGGACTTTTGAATTCATTTGATTTTGAATCATATGATACATGTGAATCTTGTCTATTGGGTAAGATGACAAAGGATCCCTTTACTGGACACAGTGAAAGGGCTAATGAATTATTGGATCTCATACAGATGTATGAGGACCATTAAGTTCAGATGCTAGAGGAGTGTTACAAGTACTTCATTACATTTACTGATGACTTCAACAGATATGGTTATGTCTACTTGATGAGACATAAATCTGAATCATTTGAAATGTTCAAATCTTTTCAAAATGAAGTACAAAACCAACTTGGCAAGACAATCAAGGCACTTCGATTTGATCGAGGTGGCGAATATTTGAGCCAAGAATTTGATGACCATCTTAGAACTTGTGGAATCATTTCACAATTAACTCCCCCTGGAACACCACAATGGAATGGTGTGTCTGAGAGGAGGAATCGAATCTTATTAGATATGGTTCAGACGGCGATGAGTCCAACAGATCTTCCATTTACCTTTGGGGTTATGCACTGAAACAACGGCATTCACACTAAATCGAAGTTCCATCCAAAGCCGCTGAAAAGACACCATATGAGATGATGGACTAAAGAAAAGGCCCGGGGCTTTGTCTTTTCTTAAGATTTGGGGTTGTGAGGCTTATGTAAAACGTCAAGTTTCAAATAAGCTGGAGCCCAAGTCTGATAAATGTCTTTTTGTGGGGTATCCTAAAGAGACTAAAGGATACTACTTCTACAATCTCATAGATAACAAAGTGTTTGTTGCTCTGAATGGTGTCTTTCTGCAGCGGAATTTATTTCTAAAGGAACCAGTGGGAGTAAGGTACAACTCGAAGAAGTTCGAGAACCACAAGATAACATTGAACTGCCTGTGGATACTCATAGTCAACAAACTATTGTTGACACACCTCCTATAGCACAAAATTTACATAGATCCGATAGGATACGTCATGAGCCAGAGAGATATGGATTTCTTGTGACTGATAACCATGATGTATTGTTAGTGGATCAAAATGAACCCACTACCTATCAAGAGGCTATGTTGGATCCAGACTCTGAGAAATGGTTAGAGGCCATGAAGTCTGAAATTCAATCCATGTATGATAATCAGGTATGGACCTTGATTGACCCAACTGAAGGTACAAAGACCATTGGGTACAAATGGGTTTTTAAAAAGAAAACTGACATGGATGGCAAAGTGCATACTTACAAAGCAAGGCTAGTTGCAAAAGGTTTCAAACAAACTCATGGTATAGACTATGATGAAACTTTTTCACCTGTAGCTATGCTTAAGTCTATCAGAATTCTTATTGCCATTGCTGCATATCATGATTATGAGATTTGGCAAATGGATGTTAAAACTGCATTTCTTAATGGAAACTTACTTGAGGATGTGTACATGACACAACCTGAGGGTTTTGTACAACCTAAGAATTCTGGTAAAGTATGCAATCTTCAAATATCCATTTATGGCTTCAGCGCCTCGAGTTGGAATCTTCGCTTGATGAACTGCCAAAAGGGCTCGATTTGTCAAAATGAAGATGAGTCTTGTGTTTATAAGAAAACAAGTGGGAGCGAATTTATTTTTGGTCTTATATGTTGATGACATTTTACTCATTGGGAATTATATCCCTACCTTGCAGAATGTCAAGTCTTGGTTAGGGAAGTGTTTCTCAATGAAAGACTTAGGCGAAGCTACCTATATACTAAGGATAAAGATCTATAGAGATAGATCTAAGAGGCCGATCGGTCTAATTCAAAGTGCTTACATAGACAAAGTATTGAAATCTTGCCTAAAGAGTGCAAGATTCCAAGAGAGGATACTTGCTTATGTCTCATGGTATTACCTAGCAAATCGTTGTCCTAATCAAAGATGAGCTTGTTGATGAGTAAGATTCTTGCGCCTCAAAGAATAGGATCTATCATGTATGCCATGTTGTGCAATTAGACCAGATATCTTATGCTTTAAGCATAACGAGTAGATACCGCCAACCTTGAGAGCATCGATACCTGTCATGAACATTCTTAAGTATCCGAGAAGGTCCAAAGATATGCCTGCATACGGATTGAAATACGATCTGGTTGTGTTCTGTCACACGTATGCAAGCCTCCCAATCTGACAAAGTGATGATTTCCAGATCGCAATGATATGTGTTTTGTTTAAATGGTGGTGCAATATCGGAAAGTTCAAAGCAAAGCACCGTTGGTTGATTCTACAACTAAGCCGAATACATTGCAAGATCCGATGAAGCTGAAGTGGAAGCGCTTTGGATCAAGAAGTTTACACGACCTTGAAGTGGTTCCTAGCATTACAAACTCACTGATGTTTATTGTGACAATAAGGGTGCACAGACAAGCAAAGGAACCTAGGATCACATCGATCCAAACACATTCTTAGGGCGTTATCATCTCATTCGAGAAATCATTGAGAGAGGTGTCGCAGATATGCTATGAGTCTAAAATTGATGATGAATGTCACGATCCATCACTAAGCCCCCACTACGCTGTGCCATGATCATTAAGTGCCAGTTCATAGTATTAGATACATCATGAACGGGCCTAGCGCAAGTGGGATTGTTAGTAATAAAGGTTTCAGCCTGACATGGACATGGTATTTTGACTATTTATGAAAATTTATTATTATGATGACTGTGATGTTTATTATATATACGTCCTCAATAATATTATTAATTATTCTAAATGTCCTTAATCGGTTATTGCTATGGGAATAATAATGAATTAAGATTAGTATAAGTTTGATTGATATTCATGGGATGAATATGTGTATGAGATACAAATCAATTTATATTTATTTGTTGAGAAACAAATATTGATTGCACTGCCTGAGATTAATACATGGATCAAAGTCATAAGTTAATCTCTAATAGTTGTGTCATTAAACTTTCGACCCCGAGATCGTTATAGTTCCTCAACATAAGGAATACTATTGTGTTTTTGATATAATCAAACGTTGTCTTTAATCGATGACTATAGTTGTTATAATGGAACATGTTCAGCACTATGTAGCTAGACATGAGCGATTAAGACGAATTTGGGTCCCTCTTATTATAAGTAGAGATATCTCGTAGGTCCCCGACAATTGAGACCGAGAAATGCATGGTCAGGCTCAAATGAATTGATGGAGATCAATGTCATTTGTTTAGTCGGCCTAATTGGGTTTCGAAAGTAATCAAAGATAGAATGATATAAGGTTGATTTTGCCCATACCTTATATTCTATCAAGATATCATGAGACAAAAAGGATTCCGTCATTAGCTATATTAATATTATCCTGGATCACGAGCTTTTCATTTAATCCTCAGGGTAGTCATAATGTTCTGCTTGAGGCCACTTATGACTTGTATGATCAAATGTGATTTAGGCCTACTCACAATGTTAATTGAACTCCATAGGTCACACATTAAGAAACGAATAATAACTAAGTATGGTTTTTCACTGTAGTAATTTAAAATGATGAGAATATTTTTAAATTACAAATAACAATTAGTTGTTATTTAAATTCGAATTTAATTCGGAAAGTTTAAATTGATTTAAATTATAACAAATAATTAATTTGTTATATTTTTCTTATCGATAAGGAAATAACTGCAAAGGGTTTTTTAAAAGGATTTTTTAAATATATATTAATATAAAATAAATTTGTTTCATTCGATAAGGATTTGAATTTAAATTGTTATTATTTAAAAGAGTTTTAAATATATACGGCATTATACCCGTTTTCTTATCTCGATAAGGATTTGAATTTAAATTGTTATTATTTAAAAGAGTTTTTAAATATATTAATATAAATAAATTGCTTCCTTATCTCGATAAGGATTTGAATTTAAATTTACATATTTAAAAGGATAAATATATAATAATATAAATTGCTTTCCTTATCTCGATAAGGATTTGAATTTAAATTGTTATTATTTAAAAGAGTTTTAAATATATAATAATATCAAATTTGTTTTTGACAAAAAACCCTAGGAGACTTATATAGATATATATATATATGTGAGACATATATATTTTTCGTGTGGTCGTCTTTTACTCTAAGAACAACCAAAACAGAGAGACCCTAATTTCGTTTTGAGAAAACGAACCTGAATTAACATTCAACAAGATCGTTCATTATTTGTTCGTGTGTGGATACATGTAGAGTGTGGTCGCTTTTTAGAAAGGCAGCACCTTTGAAGATCCTAATAAACCAAGACGTAGACTTTGAAGGTTTGACGAATCGATCTACAAGAGGTAAGTTTCATGACTTTCCTTCTGCTTATGAAACACATGTGATCCTCGTGGGTTAAGGATAAAATTTTAAATTTCACGTATTTATCTTCCAACCGATTGATATTCTCATATAACCCAACAGCTTGCAACGCCACGACGCCGGCCAACAATAGTAAAAGTCAAAGAGCAGCCCAACGTCGCGACTTCGCAACGTCACGACGTTTCCGTGATTCCTACATCAGAATTATAAAAAGCACGGGAGACCTAATTTTGAGGATAATCGAAAGATGTACGGACGAAGAGCGGAAAACGAAGTAGGAGCAACCTGAGAGATCGAATAGACTCGTGTTTTTGTATTTCTCTTCTCAAAACCATTAATGATTTATAGAACCATGCTTGTATTAAATTCTGATATGTTCTAGATTTATTTCTAGGGTTTTGTTGAACTCTGCTTCAATTGTATGGATTAAGGTTTAAATCTAATCTTATTCAGTTTATTTATGATTTATATCGATTCGCTCTATGTCTGTGGTTTATTTTCATGGTGATGTTTGGCCAACATTGACATGATCTCGCTAGGTATCCGAGATCGAGAGATAAGGACTCCCAGGGATATGAGTAGAGCGACCCTTGGTCAATCGGCTAATAGAGATATCCCGATTCCAAGTGTGGCGATTAGGGTTTGAGCATTTAAGAGTGTCGGATTACAGGGTCGGGGCAGAAATGCACCTAACCTTACTGGTGAGATAGGCAGATATACCATGAGTTTAAAACCCGAGAAAATTCTAATTTTCTGAAAAAGGGTAAAAAGGTAATTTCAGTCAAAATCTAGAATTTTTCTAGATCTCAGATGACGAAACATACTTCACTGTTGAAATCGCCTTCAAGGAATCCAGCTACCACGTCAATTCGAGATGTTTTTAAATTTTCACGCTTTTCGATAAGAATGGGGTATGGGGACACTCGCACATCAGAATGGTTTAAGAGGCGCCACTTGTCAAGCTGTGAGCAAGTCAAACAATGAGTTCAAGTGTGGGCCATAGGTGACATATGGCATCATCATTTGAAGGGAATCTATATTAGATGGATAAGAGGATAAGGTGTAATCCTCTCAACTAATAGAAGGGTGACATGTGGCATGAGAGGACAAGTCCTCTTGACCCAAGCTCTCCCAACCGGATTGGATGGGGAAAAGAGAGGGAAATAGAGAGAGAAAAGAAAAGAGGAAAGAGAAAGGAGAGATTCTAGAGAGAGAAGCTCTACCTTCCTCTGCACCCCAAGAATCGGACCATCGGCTTCCTGCAGGCAAGAAGGTGCTGCTCCTCACTCAAAGGGCCATGCTGGGTACCCTGGGCTTTTGTGGAGTTTCGACAACTCCGAGAGGTAGGGGTCTTCTCCTACTCGGTTTATTTTTCGGTTTAAGAGCCTTGTTAATGGTATGGGTGGTGTAAGGCCGTGAGTGGCCGTTTCGTCGTGTCCTGCAACTCAGACTGAAATGCTGGAAATTGGGACTGTTGGGGCGCCTCTCGACGATTGGCTGAACCCGTTATTGGTCCATATGCTTGTTTGTGTAAATTGTGGTTTTGCGTTGTTGGGCCGAATGGCTGATAGGATTTCGGGTTCCAAAGAAGTGAACCGAGGTCGAGGAGGGGTTGTCCAATGATAGCCCACGCATCGCTTGTGACTCTAAAAATAAATTCCGGTTTGCTTAGTTGGATTTAAAACTTCCATGTATTATTTGCATAAAATTTGCTTAAAATGAATGTATTTGAATCAGTAAAATAATATGTTAATGCATGGAATTAAACAAAAGTTAACATGATGTTTGAATTATTTGAAATATAATCAGGTGTGAGCCATCGAATTAAATCGTTAATTAGCCCATATGAGCTAATTTTTTGATGTTATTGCTATGAATAAATAACATGTGGTATGTATGTGAATTTTGTCGATATATGCATGATGATATATTGGCATGTGTTGCATGAAAAATGGCATACATATCTGATACGCAGACCGTACAACTTGGGGATCAATGTGCGTGAGTGCATGACATAAAGAAAAATGAAAATGGTTGTGAAAGGAATTTCAAGGAAGATTTTCCGAAGAATTGCCTTGGAGAGTTGTCCAACAGTTCATCTCTGAGGCGAATTCATGACTATTTCGAAAAATTACCCAGCAATTCACCTCGGAGGGTTGTCCAATAGATTTTACCGAAACTCGGTAGTATGTTTTCGAGAATAAAACCTTTTGTTTTGAAAACAGTGTTTTCTCACACTTGGCTTAGGCATGCGTGAGGGAGTCAATGAGAGCTCGAGAAGTGGGAAGGGGTGAGTCACATTCTCATCCATATCATGTAGACATTCAAGTAGGATCATGTATTTTCTTGAATGTGTTTGTGTTGAACCATTGCATGTGCACTTAGTGGGAGCAAACCCACGAGGATAATTCCACTACTGGGCATCGCTTCACCCCGGCCGGCGGAACATTATTTCGTGCACGTGGACTGTTCGGGCGGCGCCATTAGAGGCCGCTGGTGAAGAAAGCCGATATGTGGCTTTGATTGATTATTTTGTAAAACATGTATGCTTGTATTAAGAGTGATGTAATTAACTCTTGAACTATTGTAATATACGGCTAGATTTTCGCGTAAAGATTGGACGTATGGGCCCAAGTGACCATTTTTACCATGTATGGGTCTCATGATATGAGACATACAAAGTTTTCCGCGAGTCGACGGTCACAACGAACCCCGGATTGGGGTGTCAGCATCGAGAGAGGGTATCTCATAGGCACGATCACCCCGTCATCGAGGCCATTACAGAATCGACACACCCTCTGTGCAATAATCCATCAAATGTGGCAGGGGGAGGCAAAACTCTAGTTTTCATAAAAAGTAATTTCACAAGTTAATTAGATTTAGTTTTAATTTCATACATTAATTAGACATTCATTAAGAGTTTAAGTCCTGATAATATCGTAGGGCCAATTCCAATAGTCAACGCACTTCTCCCTATGGATCGATATCCATACTTAGGTACACTATATTACTTGATACGACGCATGCACTTGTGCATATAGGCGCTTTACCTATTTTATACAAATCACACATCACGCTATCGGCCTATCAAGTTTTTAGCGTCGTTGTCGGGGAGGAGTTTTTGTATTGATATTGACAATATAGCAATTAGATATTACTCTGGAATTTTTTTTTTTTTTTTTTTTTTGACTATATGTTTCTGTAATCTAGTCTGTGGCTCAGGCGTGTGACTACGCTAAGGCCATCAGGAATGTATGCGTAGACAAAGTCAAGTTGAACTACCTCCGTTTGATCCTGAACCAGAAAGAACCTTACACCAGTTACGCAGAGAACTAAGAGAAGCACAGCAAAGAAACCTAGCAACCATGCAAAACAATGAAGGGCACAATTAGGACCAAGAATAAACCAAGCCGCAAGGGGGTCACAATGGGAATAATGGTAGGATTATGCGCCTATGTCGTTTATACAACCAGATGATCCGTTTATGTTGCTAGAAGAGTTTGCCTTACCACCTACAGTTGTTTAGTCTGCTATCCGAAGACCACCCATTTAGGCAAACAACTTCGAGCTGGGCAGGACTCAGATACTTCGAACATTCCGGCTCCACCTGACGCTGCCGAGAACTCGAATATGCACCTAACTAACTTCACTAAGTCCGTGACACAATCAAGTACAAATGGGTGACCAAAGAGGCTAGGATCGAGATTGTTTCCGCTTCACTAGGTGATGTAGCAAACACCTGGGCTGACAAGTCAACCACCCGATTCCATTACTCATGGAACAACTTAGTAAAAGTTCGAGACAATGTTCTTCCCACTCGCTAAGATTGCACAAAGAAGTGCAAGATCAATACTTTGCATAACCGGAGGGAGAGAACTTAGTCGAAGCATGGGAGAGATTTCATGAATTGTTAAGGAGGTGTCCACACCACAGATTGACCAGATGGATGCAAGTCCATACCTTCTATAACGGTCTGAGGGATGCGACTTCAGAACAAAGATGGGATGCCCCATCAGTGCATTAATGAAGAAAAAACTGGTGGACCAAGCATATGAAACTCCGGAGGATGTTGCTACTAAACATCAATCGCGGCCTAGGATGGATTACACCAGAAGGCTGTCTGGAGGCACGTGATAACGAGGTTTCAAAGAATTGCTACTCATGTCGCCACCTTTACTAAATAGCTCACTAAATAAAGAAGGTACCGTAGAATGTCGCTCGCATTCAGCCCATGGGAGTTATTCGAATTCTATGGAGGGCAGCACGGTAGTACGGAATGTCAGTCGGGACAGCAAACAGTAGAGCATGCCCAGTATGTGTCGAGGTTTAATCAATCACAACAACAGGGTCAGTATGGGAGCAACAATTATCATAACCAAAATTAGGGCCAAGGGTGGCATAATAATCAAAGCAATCAGAATTATGGATGGAGGAACAATTTGAACAACATGCCACCACCCCGAGTGAGCTAACCGCCACCAGAGAAAAAAGTGGACTTGGAACAAGCCCTTGCTCAAATGCTTACTTCTCATATCGCCTCAATGAGACAGCGCGATTATGCAAAAACCGTGCCACCTGAATGAACAATCAGGTAGCATAGTTGAGAAACCTGAAGGCGTAAATGGGGTAAATGGCTAATATACTTATTAAGAGGCAGCAAGGTTCCTTGCCAAGCAAGAAAACCCCAGGTGACTCGGTAGCGAAACATGTTAAGGCTATCACGTTAAGAAGTGGTAGAGAGCTAGCTACACGGGGGCCACCACCAGTAGTGAGAGAAGAGGAAACTAAGGTAGTGGAGTAGTTCAGCCTGGAAGATCAAAGGCTAGGGGAGCAGCCCCAAGAGGAGAAGCCAACAGAGTCCCCATATGGGAAGAAAGAAACCGAGAAACAGGCAGCTACAGCTGAGCCCTATGGACTAGGGGTACCATATCCTTAGTGGTTGAGGCAGAATAAACTGGATAAGCAGTTTACTAAATTCATGGAAGTGTTTAAGAAACTACACATCAACATTCCATTCGTAGATGAATTAGAACAAATGCCCAGCTTGTAAGACCCGAGAAAATTCCAATTTTCGAAAAACGGTAAAACAAGCACTTCGCAAAATCCTAAATTTTTCTGGGGATCCGACGAAAAACGGACACCATGAATCGTCTCGAAATCAGCTAACACGTCGATTCTCGGGCCAAATTCCGAGACAATCTAATTTCACGCCGGCGCACTGCGGTGCTCCGATGTCGAAAACGGGTTTGAGAGACATGTGATGTGACAAAAGTCACCCACTACATGTACTCTTGTGACACATGTTGCAAGATTAGATAGATGATGGGAATAAATGGCCTAGATAGTGCCAAGTGTCAAAAATCAAGAAAAATGGACACATTGGGAATTTATGGAATTGTTAATGATATCGAGACGAAGATGAATGGTTCATCTTCAAAAGACCAAAACGGGCAAAGTACGGATCGGTATTAAACGGCAAAGGTCACATTTTGAGTTTGCAGAGAGAGAGCACATTCTCTAGATTTTCGATCGACGGACCGCTCTGGCTCTCGACGAGCAAGAAGTAGGGAATTGGCTCTACGCGGCGAAGGCTACTAAGCACCGATTGGGTGGAGTTTCTCGACAACCCAAGAGTGTGGGGGATCTTTCCTACTAAGGCACCCGCTAAGAGCCACGTAAATGGTTATGAATGTTCCCTGAGGCTTGTTTTAGTCAGAATTCAGGCCTCAAAAGCTTTGAACCAAGTGGAGAAAATTCCTTATTTAGGTGGTTGTGAACAAGAACCCGAGGGCTCTTTAATCGTCACATTGAATAGTGACATAAATTTCGTGTGAAATGTGTTTTGTTAAGTGATTCAAATTGAATTGAGCCAGGTTTTACATCACCCCATGTGACCTAATTCGTGTATCGATGGTGAAAATTTGCATAACATGATTTAAGTGTGATTTAATTATGTTAATATATATGCATGAATATATTAGCATGAATGTTTTCGATTTATCATGAGCCTGATATGACTGGGCACCCTGGGAAGGCAGGAGCGAGTGCATGACATGAAATGAAACAAAAACGAAAATGTTTCAAAGGAATTTCACCGAAGACGCCCGAAGAATCGCCTCGAGAGTCATTCAACAACTCATCTCGGCGCGACCCACGACCGTCTCGTAGAGCTTATCCAAAGAATTCGCTCTCTATGCAGTCCAATATTTTTACCGAAACTTAGAGGTTTTCGAGAACAAAAGCTTTTGTTTTGAAACTGATATTTTTACCGCATCTCGACTTAGCATATGTGAGAGAGCTCAAGGAGGACTCCTGACATGGGATTGGTCATGACATTATAGTAGGTTCATGAAATCGTTTTCAACGCGGATTGTTTTCCATGTATGCACTGAGCAGAGTAACCCATATAGGAAATTATCTCTATCGGGCTTCGCCTACCCCGTCGATGATCACCATTTCCCAGTAATGTGGAGCTTATCGAAGGCGCACTCATTAGAGGCTTCGCTTTTGAGAAGAAAAGCCGACTTTATGGCTTTGATGTCATATAACATGTTTTAGAATGTTGTAATTTTAATATATGTTGAATTAAGAGTGAATTATTAACTCTTGAACTATGGTATATAGTTGGTGTATTTTGATGAGTACTGATGTATGGACCTAAGTGGCAGTGTTTACTCATGTACATGTCTCATGAGATTGATGCGCTCGGGACAGTTGTACGTAGCCTCCCGCACGGCCGAGACTGGCTCGATTCATGAAATGCGCGGCCAAGCATCTCGACATCCACGATTATTCTGCAGGTTGACGAGTTGTCAACGAACCCCCGGGTTTTGGGGCGTCACACAGCTACGTAAAATTCATGAAAGATATACTTTCCAAGAAAAGAAGGTTACTCGACTTTTAGATGCTGAATCGCTCAAGAGGGTAGTGCTATACTTCGTGAGGAAATTACCACATACAGCCGAAGGATCCGTGCAAATTTTTACTAATCCCCTCAGAAGAAAGGAACTCGATTGAGGGAGTCTTATGTGACTCGTGGGAGCCAGATAATCTCATGCCTTTATCCATTTTTTATTAACCGGGTTTAGTAGTTAAACCTTACTACGGTCACACTGCAAATGGTAGATAGATCATTGAAACATCATCAGGGAGTGATAGAGGATGTGCTAGTAAAGGTACAGTTTTTCTTCCCAACCGACTTCATACAGCAGACATGGAGGAAGATAAAGAGATACCCATCATACCGGGCGCACTATTTCTAGCAACCGTGCTTAAGGATTGATGCGTATGGAGAGTCGAAACTAAGAGCAAAGACGATGAAGTCGATGAAGGATGACGTCATGGAGGCATCTAGTGGAGAGCGATGCATGCTTTATGATAGAGGCAGTAGAGGCTATAGTGCCTAGCCGGTGGTTTGATTGACCTTGGAGGCTAGCCTTGTGTAGAATGCTAAGGAAGAACTAAGTGAAGAGGATGAAGAGTATGTGAAGTGGATGGACTCCTTCAGCCATAACAGAGGAAGTATTAAGTGAGCCGCGGGAGAGAACACTAGGACTCGCGGTCTCCTGGCCGAGCAACCACCACGGGGCCAAAGAAAAGCCACTCCCTAGTCACTGAGGTATGCATACGTAGGGAATCCTCAACCCTACCAGTTTACTCATATCGCATCTCCGCCAAGCAAGTGGAAGAAGAGAAGCTTTTGAGAGTGCTTCGAGATCACAAGAATGCCATTGAGTGGTCTCTAGCTGATTTAAAGGGGATCCGCCCCTCCATGTGTATTCACCGGATCGTATTGGAGGATGGGCACAACCCATCAATAGAAGCTCAGAGGAAACTAAACCCGACAATGAAGGAGGTGGTAAGAAAAAGGTGGCTGAAGCCAAGCTGGGATGTGGAGTGATCTAACATCTCCGGGATAGTTCCCGGGTAAGCCTAAGACAAGTTGTCCCAAAAAGGAGGGACCACAAAGGATACCTGACCGAGCAACACATTGCTACCATCTCGAACAGTTACAGGGTGGAGGATTTGCATAGACTACCGAAAGTTAAATAAGGCATCCAGAAAAGATCATTTTCCACTTCCATTCTTGGATCATATGCTAGACCGGCTGGCAGGGCATGAGTATTACTGTTTCTTATACGGGTATTCGGGTTATAATCATATCACTATATCACCGGAGGACCAAGAGAAAACAACATTTACGGCTCAGATAATGCTTATGAAAGCTAATGCCCTCACATAGAACGCACCAAGACATTTCAAATGGGCTGCATGATGGCCATATTCTCAGACATGGTCGAGAGAACAATTGAAGTATTCATGGATAATTTCTTTGTGCTAGGGAAATCTTTTGATAATTTCTTGGAGAACCTGAGACAAGCACTGATAAGATGTGGGGAAACCAACCTCGCATCACTGAGAGTAAAGGTCACTCTACGGTGAAGGGAAGCGTATCAGACGGGCACCTGATATCGTGAAGAGGAATCGAGGTAGATAGAGCCAAGGTTGAAACATTAGAGAGGCTACTGCCCCCATCTTTAGTGAAAGGAATAAGGAGCTTTCTAGGTCAAGCAAGATTCTAGAAAAGATTCATAAAGGATTTCTCCAAAATAGCTAAACCCCTGTCGAATCTGCTTGTTCAAGGAGTGCCATTTGAGTTTGATGATCAAGACTCGCAGTTTCGCTTTCTCAAACAAAACTGTGTCAACACCTATCAGAGTAGCACCGGACCGGAATCTTCCGCTTGAACTAATGTGTGATGCGAGCGACTACGCACGTGGCAAAGCAGTTAAAGCCAAAAAGGGACATAACATTTCAAATTATCTATTATGCGCGAAGCTCCGACGCCAGAATTCCATGCACAAATTCAACTATGCAACTATCAAAAGAACTTCGCTATCAGGTTTACGTCGACAAGTTCCCACATACTTAATTGGTAATAGGGCACATCGACCATTCAGCCATAAAGTACCTGATGACCAAGAAGGACGCTTAAACTGACTCCGATATAGCGGGTGTTAATACCCGTGGAGTTCACTTAGAAATTAAAGATAAAGAAAGGAACTAAAAATTCAAGCAAATGACCACCTTTCACGATTGGAAGGGCCGAGTAAAGAAATTCAGATCAATGATGATTTCCCTCACGAACAGCTCTTAGCAATTGAAGATAAAAAGCCAGTACCGTGGTTTGTGGATTTGGTGAACTACTTGGTAGCAAAAGTGTTCCCCCTAGAATCTAGTTATCAGCAGAAGAAGAGATTTTTCGCACAGATGAAGCACTACTACTGGGAGGAAACGATCTTGTATAAGCATTGCTCTTACCAGGTGATAAGAAGATGTTTCCCATAAGAGGAAATATAAAGTATTCTAGCTCATTGTCACGCGCTAGCATGTGAGGGGCACTTTGGGGGAAATAGGACAATTGCAAAGGTGCTTCAATCGAGATTCTATTGACCTACCTTATTCAAGGATGCACACCACTTTGTATCCACTTATGAAAAAATGCCAAAGAATGGGAAGCATATCAAACGGACGAAACGCCTCAGAACTCCATTCTTGTGAGGTAGAGCCGCTTTGATATCCGGGATGGATTTT
Source organism: Tetrastigma voinierianum (assembly GCA_016808115.1). NCBI lineage: Eukaryota > Viridiplantae > Streptophyta > Magnoliopsida > Vitales > Vitaceae > Tetrastigma > Tetrastigma voinierianum. Next base: position 336,896 of record JAEQBH010002251.1, on the reverse strand, counting down.
ATGGGTCCTTTTCCTTCATCTTTACAACCTATACATTCTCTCGCCGTAGATTTCTAAATGGGTGGAGGTCATACCTACCCGAACTAATGATGCCAAAGTGGTAGCAAAATTTCTCCGCTCATATATTCACCCGGTTCGGAACTCCAAGGGCATTGATCACAGATGGGGGAACACACTTCTATAACTAACTAATTGACAACGTGTTGAGGAAATATGGTGTCCGACATCGGACTGGACTTACATATCACCCACAAACTAATGGGCCAAGGTATGTCGAACAAAGAAATCCAAGCCCGTCTTTGTGAAAAAAACAAATAATAAATAAGAAAGATTAGGCTTAAAAAGATAGATGATGCGCTCCGGGCGTATAGAACAAAGATTAAGACACCGGGAATGTCACCATTCAAAGCAAGGTTCGGAGTGTTGCGGTCACTTGCCTGAACTGAGCATGAAAGCATACCGCCAACTAGGCATTTGAATATGGATAGTAAGATGGTCATGAGAAACACATGTCATAATGCTGAATTGGGGAGGAGTTCTCGCAGAATGATGCATACGAGAACGCGAAGATATATATGAAAGATGAAAGCCCCATGACAACAAACATATCGCAAGGAAAGAGCCTGAAAAGTGTCAACTGTCCTCTTATTTAACTCCCCAACCTCAAATTTTTCCCCAGTGGAAATAAAGTCACTTGGTGGGTCGAGACCATTTATCGTGAAACACATTTTTCCGTGATGGAGGTTTTAAATTATGCACCCAGAGAAAGGAACCTTTAAATAACACACGACGAATGGGGCTTCATACTTTGGGGGCGAAGCCATGCAAGCAAGCAAGCCATATCCGTCTCGAGCAATACTAAAATAATGCTATAGGGAGTCGTGGCAAATCACAGAATCTCTGAACATCAGGATTCATGAAGTAAAGCCACAATATTAAACAAAGCACTACTTGGGAGCAGGGACTAAAAAATCGATTTTTTCAACCGAAATATCATCGAAAAATCGATAATCGGCCCGCACCGAAGAGATATTGGCAACCGATAATCGGTTAAGGCAAAAATCGATAAAATCGCAAAATATCAAATAAATATCTAAATCGGGATCGATATTTCAATTTAAAATCGCTTATCGGGAACACGCTACGGCCGATCGGATTTTTCCAAAATCACAGCATTCCGGCCATAATCGATAAATCGAAATTTTACCAATTTTGAAAATCGCGCTTGCATCCTCGACCATCGACATTTTTCCTCGTTGGATTCCAATCTGCCTAGATTTTGTCCGCTTTAAAATATAGAACTAACCGCTATATTTTTTATCTAACTGCTGATTTAACCAAATCCTGATCTAACTGGCCCACAATGTTTTCTAACGGATATATGATGATCCAACGGTCAGATTTGAACCAAAATCAAATCTAACGATTAGAAATAAAGTACAACGGTCTTTTAACAATTCAATGGCTGATTTGACTCCAAAAAATTCTATAAATACCCCTAAAATCATACAATCTCATTACAAACTCATCCATCCACATCTAAGCTCCATTTGACTCTCAAATTATTTTTTCTTTATTCTTGATCCTAATATTTTGAAGATCTTTGTAAATTAAGGTATGTTTCTTTGTTCATTAATTTTGTTTTTATGCATATTTTATTTTTAATGTATCTTAGTTTTATTTTGTACAATAAATATTTTTATACTATAGTTTTATTTTAGTTTAATTTGATAATATAATTTTTAGTTAATTAATTTATATGGTTTAGTTATTTAGTTAATAGTTATTTTAATTCTTTTTTATAATAGTTATTTAGTTAATAGTTATTTTAATTATATTAGTTATTTTAGTTATATAATGTTTCAAACTTACTTATAATTATGTAATGTTAGAAATTTAGATCTTCTTACTTAGATATCTTAATAATATTATTTTAGTTCATAATATTACTAACTAATATAATTTTTTAGTTAATTAATTATATTAGTTATTTACTATAATCTTATTTTAGTTATATAATGTTTGAAACATTTTTATACTATAATCTATATTTTTATACTATAGTTTTATTTTAGTTTAATTGATAATATAATTTTAGTTAATTAATTATATTAGTTATTTAGTTAATAGTTATTTTAATTATATTAGTTATTTTAGTTCTATAACGTTTCAAACTTAGTTATTTACTATAATCTTATTTTAGTTATATAATGTTTGAAACATTTTTATACTATAATCTCTATTTTTATAAATTTGAAACATATTACTTTACATGCATATTATTTTTAATGTATCTTAGTTTTATTTTGGTTTAATTTGATAATAATAAATTAAGTTAGATATAATGTCTCAAACTTAGATAGCTAAACATCCTACTATTTAGTAATTTGAAACATATTACTTACACAAATTTTAGTTATATAATGTTTTTAGATCTTAGACATATTTAATGTTAGAAATTTAGATCTTCTTAGGATATCTTAATGATACATATTTAGTTCATAATAACATATTATCATAATATTAAATTATTAAGGTTGACATCATATTAGTTTAAAGTTTAAATTAAGTTAGATATCATGTTAGAAACTTGTATCTTATTTTTTTATGTTAAATTACATTTATATAATGTTATTATAATAATATCATATACAAAGATCACATTGATTCGACCTCTTATTTTCAATAAAATCACAAGGCGATAGAAATTTTCTTCTGCTGAATAAATGGAAGTTTCAGATCCCGTATTTTGAACTATCGCACACCTTGAGGACATAAATAACAATTTATAATTATTGTATTAATCATAAAGTGTGGAATTACTCGCTTAAAGTTTCATCCTGGCTGCTAGCTGCATCCCCATTCAAATACTAAGAAGTGTCCAAATGTGCCGTCGGAAGTAAAACAAGAAATGAAGCAACTTTTAGAATAGAAAAGTAAATCAAAAGCGAAAAAAGCAACTGATATGGAAGAAATTCGAGTTGAATTACGAGGCACAATGGGAGTAGAAAACATCACGCCTTCATTGATGATGAAGGAGCGAGGAGGAGGATGACGGCGACGATATATGTATTTGGCTAACACGCACTCGACGAGCTTAGATGAATATCGAGAAGCACCACGCATCAAAAGCTAGTGAATGAAACCGAGAACAGGCTGCAAGATTTATGAGAGGCAAGTTAGTAAATAAAATCTTTTGTACCCTTAATTCATGTTTTCACATAATTATGTATAAAATAAGGTAATTTGATTTTATTTTTTTGCATAATTGCAATAGACGAGTCTTCACAACTAGGTGATCCATCAAGACGTATACAAAGATCACAAAGTGTTCGACATACGGATCCATCACCGCCAATTGCACCATCATTATACAAGTCTTCTACGCAGAAACAAAAAGTCTAAAATATGTCTAAAGCGCGGTTCAATCAAGGAAAAAATGAGACGATTAATTAGCAAGTTCTTCATATATGAAAGTGTTTCACCTCAAAAAGCGGACTCGCACCATTTTAAGAACATGATTTTTGGTGCACAACAAGTAGGTTTGTCTAATTGTATAATAGGTTTTACATTATTATCTCCATATGAAATATGTTTTAATAATGACATTATTATCTCCATATGAAATATGTTTTAATAACCAGCTTTCCTTGAATTATTATATGTAGGGATGGGCATCGAACCACCATCTCCATATGAAATCAAAAGAAAGTACTTGGAAATAGAGTATAAAGACATGGAAGCTTATGTCAACATACAAAGGGAGAAATGGGAGACATATGGATGTACACTACGTATGATAGAGCAGAACGCCAACTAAATCGAGCATAATTAATTTCCCCATGGTATATCTAAAAGGAAGCACAATTTTCCTCAAATCATTGATGCATCGATAAGATTAAAGACAACAAATACATATATGGTTTGCTGGGCTGGACGTTATCAAGGAAGTCGAGACAAATGGGGCGGCAAATTGTACGTATAATGGATCGCATTTGTGAAAGCGAAAGTTGTTGATGAAGAAATATTAACTGTGATTGACTCCATAAAAAGACACTACATTGATTTTAACGTTCAAGACATCGGGTAAATGGATAGTGTTGCTTAGCCGGGACGGAATGGCCGAAAGATAACCAACTTCATTTTACAATCATGGTCAGGTTGCTGCAAAATGCTAGATGTAATTCGTGGAGATATCGTATGGGCCCTCGAGCAACAAGATTTGCAACAAACTCTATTTTCCTTAATAGTCTTCTAAAAAAGAGGGTTGATTTGAAGAAAGTTTTTATTAGTAATGAATGGTCATCTCACAAGCTTAGCCGGACAGAAGTTGGACATGAGGTTGAAAGACTCATGTTTGATCATGAATATTGGGAGAAGGTGGAGAAGCTAGTGTCCATTTATGAGGCACTATACATAGTGCTTCACATTGTTGATTCAGAAGTCGTCCCAACCATGTCATTTGTCTACAAGTTGATTCGGTTGATGAAGGCAAATTTAGATCGACTCAAAGCTAAAGAGTGGGTGAAACTTATCATCGCAGATCGTTGGGATAAAACCCTTAAGTATCTTCTTCCACGCAAACAGTAACCAATTAATATCCTCTTCAATGGAGTGAGTTCATACATTTAATAATATTATGTTTATATTATTATCGTATACTAATTCTCAATAACTATTAAAAGATACTATCTAAATCCAAAATTTCAATATAGACTCGAGTCAAGTTGTAACCCCGAGCTACTTCAAGTTGTTCATGACGCTTTTTTCTAAATTAGATCCTAATGTCAAGGCCTTTGTAATTTTGGAAATGAGTGTAAATTAACGAAGCTTCTAATTCTAATTAATTGATTCAATTTATTCGATTGATTTTTATTTTAGATTTTTCGACATTTTGAATTCACAATCTTATACTATTCCATGATGCAAAAAGGGATGGGTGGACGGAAGCAATAGCGCCAAGATAAAAAATGGTTCCCTGTGAGTGTTAATTTCATTATAAGTAAATTTTATAACTATTTCTTATTATTATATATTGAATAAATATAAGTAATTTTTATGCGCTGAATGGTGGTTTTTGTATGGAAATCACGCCTCCAACATTAAGGAGTTCGCCTAAAGGTTCTTTCCTAAACCGCATCATCTTCAAATTCTTTGTAAAAGAAATTGGAGCACATTTGCTCTAATTCATACCAAACAAAGAAATCGGCTTGTTTATCCTAGGCTCCAAAAATTGGTTTTTTGTTATTACAACATGAAACTAAAGATCCGGGATATGGAGGCAGAGACCGATAAAGTTGCCGAAAATAATTTTCTCAATTTACTTGAAATTTCAACTGAGTTTGGTGATGAAGAAGATAATCAATTATTTCAATGGGTTAGACCTCTCCATTTAGATGATGAAGATAGAAATCCTGATCCATGAATGACTGCACATGTTCTAGAAGCGGGTGTTAATGTTGAAGCGTGGGTTTGGTCTCAAGTTCATAAAGGAAAGTTTAGTCAAGACACGAGGGACTCATTTCAACCCGTTGTTACTTCTCGACCTTCTTTTGATTCAAGTGTTGAACATAGTAGTAGACCAAGTATTGCTGGTACTTCTACTATAGGTTATGATGGCTCAATATGAGAAGGGACCAATGATGGTAATGATACTGGAAATGATGGTGGGGATATAGCAGATCCACAACAAAGTCAATATCCATTGAGCCCATTCACCGGTGAAAATGATTTCACACATGCTACACAAGCATTTAAAGCATCACAAAGTCTAGAGAGTCAGTCCGTGTATTGGTTTACTGACAACCATATAGAGGAAGACAACGAAGGATGACACCATACAATGAGGATTCGTTTTCAGACAGTTTTGAGTCCATGAGTATTGGAACTCAATTCAATGATTCATCGAATGAGGGCAACATATTTCCTCATTATAAAATAAGTTATGGTCTACTTTTCACATCCTTCAGTTTCCTTACCGGGTGAAGTAAATATGGAATGCGGTTAACTATCCTCATGATCCACAAATGTCATTCCAACTCCATATCAAATGCAAGCAAGAGTTCAAAACGAAAGCATGTGGATGAACCCTAAATGTCCTATCCACGGAGAGGTTGTGGGTAGGAGTCAACAAATTTATGCATGGCATGTTCGAAGTTACAATCAATATTATCGAAACACCATGGCTTGGTATGAATATTGTCTTCATCAAGATGGGATCCCTTCATCTAATAATGTAATGGAGTCACATCAGTCTTCATTTTGGTTTTAAATGACTATCGTGAATGCATTTCTCGATAAATTATAATGAATATCGTCTTCAATAAGTGTATATTTGCTTATTTATTTATTTTTTATAGTTCAACAAAGTATTTCCATGAATTTCAAAGTATTTTTGTTATTTTTTTTTTTACCGATATTTACCGATATTTCCGATATATCCGTAAATCCGGGGCACCGATATGTCCTCGTACCATCGATATTTTGTTCCTTTCGAGTGCAAACTCCAAGATTTTTAATATTTTTTCTTTCCGGGGTGTAGTTCAAAGTGTTTTTAGTTTTTGGCATGTTTTTTTGTTTCTTTCCGTAATCGAAATTTTCTTTTGTTTGTTTGTTTTCAGGACCCGAGATAGCGGGCACGGAGAGCTGTGTCTTTGAGAAGCTCATTCCGTGAGCAGCACGTTGGAACTTCAATCAGGGAGTTTTCTTAAACTTAGAAAGTTTTGTAAAAATAAAAAAAATAAAAAATAAATAAATAAATAAAATTTGAATTTGACCCTCTTTGTAACGCGCCGCCACGCTAATAACAATCGCTTGCAGGATGTCGCCGTCACGACATCCCAACGCCGCAACGCTGGAAAGAGGTTGAAACCTGCTTCGCCACGCCGTGACATTGAAACGTTGGCAGACCACATTTTAGAACCCTCTTTATAACGTCGCGAGGTCAAATTTCAACATGTTCGAGAACGTCGTGACATTGGATTTCAACGTCACGACGCCGCTTAAGTGACTTCTGAACGCCGCGACGCCGATCCCCAACATCGCTACGCTGAAACTTCTACCTTCCGGAACGCCGCGACGCTGGCATTATAATCCCTCGAACGCCGCGACATGAATCCGAACGTCAGCGACGCCCTCGCTTTTATGAACATGTTCATCCTTCACTCTATACACCGAAAAGCCCTAACACACTCCCCAATTCGCAGATACCCGAAACACATCTAGGCTTGTCCTAACTGGTCCTAGGAACCCCCAAAAGCCCTACGAATGTCCCTAGATCCGCAAATCACTAGTGCTCACCTTCATTTGGAGCCCCAACTCCTGATTTGGTTACGGGTAAGTGAAGGCTCAAATTCACTTTGTAGTGAGTTGTTTTTGTTTTTGTTTTTTTTTTTTTTTTTTATGGCTTGTTTGGGCTAATGAAGGCACCTTAGGAGTGGTTAGGGATAATAGCAGCCATAGGTTAGAGTCACGATGTGACACCCCTATCACGGGGTCCTGACAACCTACAACCCGCGAATACTCGTGGCGAGAACCCGACACCACACCATCGTGGTCCCTTTTCCGGACCCATGATTTAATCTAAAACGCGGAGTCTCCTTGTACGAGCTCTACCCAAAATACAACCCGTATTAAATTACACGAAACACGCCTAATATTATACAACGACCACACCGGCCCACATACTAGTAAAATGGCCACGTATGGCCCATTTATCCATAATTAAACATATAAGCACATGACTATAAACCATAGTCCATAAGAGCTTAAATTATACTACGAGTATAATAATACAACCATATATATTTACAAAATCTATATTAAACTAATAACCGTTTCTTCATATGTGCAGCTCTGACGCGTCAAATGGTCAGACCACCCCACTGAAAAATGGGTCCGCACGACGGAAGCGAAAGTGCCTCAAGAGGATAATCTCCTACCAGGCTACTCCCACCTGCCACATACAAAGGTCGCATAATCAAACACACATCCAAGGCAACAGATACAAGGCAATAACCGAATGTCTACATGCCATGAATGAGACTCCGACTCACCATGCCCCATGGGACAGCTCGCTGGATCGCCCATCACTCAATATGTCATCGAGTAATATATCCCAAGTCACCATCACTCGCCTCAGCCATGCATAAGTGCCAATCCAGGACAACCGGCCACCGTATTACCACACCGCGATCGAGCTTCCCCTCACCGGCCCATTACCAAATGCAAGTGCGTCAATGGGCAACAAATCCCAAGTCACGGCAACTCATCACACAACCCAGCCCATGCTGACAAACACTTAATTGCGGTGTCTTCTTTCGTGGAAAACATAACCCTTGCTCACAATCACGGTCTCTTACACCCACGTAACATTCTGATGATACCGGGTCTCTACACCCATACGTGAACTTCCTTTGAATGATACAAATGGGTCTCTTACACCCATGCGTAACTTCGATAATACCGCGGGTCTCTTCTACCCATACAAAACTTTCCGGATCATACCACGGGTCTCTTACACCCAACTAGCTTCACCTAACACACGTGACTGGGCCATTTAAATGGCCTTTTTAGACACTCGTGAGGTCTCTACCCGGGCTTCGCCAATTTTCCGAGATCACAACCCATTCACCAACACCCGTGAATAAACCATACCATGCACCCACACCCGACTCAACACGATGTGCCTGCAGATGAAAGACACACATAAGGATGCCACGTATTCTCCTTCATGTTACATGTATATGAGTGGATACATGAAACATTCACATACCATGGATAATTTCATAATTTTATACATAGTAATTAACATCCATGCAATCTTATGCTAATACATCATATAAAGATATACTAACATGACATTTTCACACCAGTATGTTATTCTATATAAGTAATAACACACAATACGGTCACAATATCGACCTTATCCAACAGGTACCCTCACTGGGCCCCTCCACAAACAAGAACCGGTTTGGTTCCATGCATCCATACATCATTTCATCATAAAACAATCAACCCAAAATGGCCCAAATCTCGAACCCATATAACAGTAAGACTCCTTGTCCCTTCACAAGCCACACCAAATTATTTGGATACCAAACACACCACAAAACCCAAAGACATCACCAAGGATCAAACCTGCAAACTCAACACAACAGACCGCCTCGAAATAGTCCCGCAGTCCCAGTCCGAACTGTTCGCAAACAATCCCGAAAATTTAGCCCAAACTATGCTAAAATAAATCCCGAATTTAGCCCTGACGGTCTCGAAAATGGGTCCTAAAATTCTAAAATTCCATACTCGGGCTCAAAATTTGAAGACTAAATTTACAAATTTTTCATTACTTAAGCCAATCCCAAGCCATTACATGTCCTTAAAGAAGTAACACGAGTGTTAAAATTTACCTCGCGAGCCACCGAAACCCAGTTATTTCGCGTCCACGCCGCAGCCTCGGGCCGTGTAGATCAACTTTGCCTTCAACCCCGACGAAAACCTGCGATCTGATTTCCGTAGATCTGAGAAAAAAGCGAAAAAAATAAAAATAAAAAATAAAATCTCTCACCCACGCTCTTCTCACGCCTCCATCCGTTTGCCTTTTTTCTTTTTTGACTTTTATGCTTTTTATTTTTTTATTTTTTATTATTATTATTATTATTATTATTATTTTCTTTTCCTTTTTCTTAATCTCATTTATTTCCTTTTATCAGATCATCAATCATATGATTAATTGCGAAATACACATCCAAGTGCACCATAGCTCTTTCCATGTGTCACTCTCTCTATGCTACGCGCAGATCCGATTTAACTTACTAAAACGCATACACTCGACCGGCTCCCTGACCACGAAATTCGACGTGGTAGCTAGATTTCGCGAGACGATTTCAACGGTGAAGTCCATTTCGTCATCTGAGATCTAGAAAAATACATGTTTCTCGATCGAAATTACCGTTTTACCCTTTTTCGAAAATTCGGATTTTCTGGGGTTTCACACACGACCCCCATCTCCAAAGTGCAAAACTGTGTTCAACAAGCCATGCATGAGTTGTCGGGCGCCATCTGGGGCAATTTGGTTCAACTACATCACACGAGTGTTAATAGGTTTAGAGGCCAAGAATAGGTGAGAAAAGCTTTGGCCACCATCTCAACCCGACCCTATAAGTGCCCAATGTTGAGTAAGAAGCAAAAGATGAGCTCAAAGAGAGGTCGGGCAAGTGAGGAGCCTACACATAGTTTTAGATCATGACAAATTTATCAATGAAAGCACAGCCAAGAAGTTCTACCTCATCTCCAAAAATAGGTCCTTCATTAAGAAGAAGGGGTTTCACCACCCCGATGCCTTCTTTCATAAAACGGTTGCAAATAAGGGATGGCGGGCACTATGCCAAGCTCCTAGCCCAACTTCCACAAGTGTGGTACGAGAGTTTTACACCAATCTCGCCTCCCATGTATTGAAAAAGGTTCAGGTACGCGGGTTGTTGGTAGACTTCAATGCGAAGTTTATGAACCGGTATTATAACTTAGAACCGGTTAACCCTGAGGCCTATGATAGGCTCCATGAGCAACCCAACTACCCCGAGGTCCTTAGAATGTTGACCAATGGGCACGGTGAGTGGAAACTTAACAATGAAGGGCACGCTGTGCACTTCAAGGCTAAACATTTAGCCTACATTCCTAAGGTATGGCATTACTTCATCACATCGTGTCTCATTCCGATGACTAATGTGTGCGTAAGTGATAGCCACAAGAGAGCTCCGCCAACTATGCCAATATCCAGACATTCCCTTTGATTAAGGTGTTATAGAGGATGCAATCCTCATAACAAGGATGTCAAGATGAATCCTTTTCAGCACCTTCCTTATTTACGGCCTATGCAAGCAAGTCTGGTGCCCTTAGAGGATAATGAGGCTTGATACACCGATCATACATCATGGTTAAGAAAGATAAACCAGGTGTACCAAGGCCAGAGGAGGTGTACGACTCAAGAAATGAGCCCTTCAATGAGGATGAGCTGAGAGCGTAGATCGTACTAGGTTCGGGATCCTGGAGGCAACCCAAGAAGAAGTCGGCAATCCTCCACCACAACCATTCTGGAGGACCTTGCCGCCTCTTCCACTACTCCTAGAGACCAAGTGCAAGACTCACTGCCGATGGATGGCTACTGATGAGACCCAAGAGCACCGAAACTCACGCCGTGATATGGATGCCTCTCGAGCCAGATGATACACTGGCCATGCACAACTCAGCATCATCTCCGCAGAATCGCCAGCCCCTCCAGACGCCAGCCCACCCCGCCACATGCCAATTTAGAGACCAGAATCCGGCACTTCTGAACGCGGAATCATTCGTAATATAACAGGTACTCAACAAACCAATAACGATTCCAGATCTGAGACGCTACGATGCCATCGCAGAACCGCTCGGCAACGACACGGTACATTCCGAGAATCTTGATGTCGAGCGAACGTTTATCGTCCTTCGTTAACGAACATCACGATATACAACATGATATAATGATCACCCACGTTATGAACGGCATGAGATATAATTACGATATGTCGACGGTATGGAAGTACTTCCAATAAACCTGTCTGAAGAAAGCAAATGTAATTATTGTAAATGTTAATGATAGACAAAAGGCAAATAGTGCCTTCTTCAAAAGTGGGAGGACCAAAAGTAGAGGAGGTTTGAGAACTCCAAGCAGCGAGTCGGCCGTTTTTTTATTTTTGAGGAGGAGAGAACTTCTCTGTAATCGTGGGAGATCCGACCGGTCTAAGTACGCCTGGATCTAAGGAAAGTTACTCTACGCGGAGAGGCCATGGTGCGGTCGGATTTAAGGAGTTTAGACAAACCCGTGAGGCAGGGTTTCTCCTCACTTCTGGGTTTTACACTTTATTTAAGTGTTTTCTAATGTTTCGATTAGCTTAAGGCTCGAATGCAAAGCGCTTGATCGGGGGTCCCAAAACTCGAACCTAATTTATTAATTTATTGAACCCAATGATGAGCCGGCCCGTGAGCTGAGGGGGGCTGTTCTGGGGTTTGATAATTACGACAAATAATGCAATAAATCATGTATTGATCAGAAATCGAGCTCTGGAATGTCAGGAAATTCGTTCACAAAGTGAACTCGACAATTGCGATTTTTCGCAACCGAGGGCTTCACTATTCCCGAATAGTGTTCACAAAATAAATTTTGTGAAAATATGCTCGTCGAAAGTGATTCAAGTCTAATTGCTCGTATTTGACTATTGCAGCCCCAGCGTAAGCCAATTTTACGTGATGAAACGCCGAATTACATACGATGATTGCGTGACGAATTATGTGAATATATGCATGTTTATGGTTTGCATGTGATATGGGACGTATTGGAATTGGCATCATGGCATTCCATATGCACCGGAACACCCAGACGACAGTGAGGAGCGCACGAGGTGAGTGCAGAGAAAATCGTTTCTGAGAGTCGTTTAAAAATGTTACTACCTGAGGGTCAGTTTAAAACTAAAATATCAATCGTCTGAGACTCCGCCAATTGATATGCATCGAGGGAAAACTGCTAACAATATCAATCACTTGGAGATGTTCTCAATTAATATATGTCATTATTCAGTGGTCACCTACAAACAAAACAATGCAATACCTGTAGCGCCAGGTTTGTTGCTTAGTGTTTTGAGCACTCCGCCTTAGATGATCGCTAGGACATTCTGCTAGGATCATGCATTCGCTTGAATGTGTGTGTTTATTTTCGGGAGCATCAGACGTGACTTGGGGGAGAGTAGCCCACTTTAGGGTGATCAAATTTCATCAAAATAACTCACCCCCGTCGAGGGATACTATTTTACAGTAATATGAGCTGTATGGTGGGACTCCGCGTCCTAGAGACTGAGGTTTGTGAAGAAAGCCTGATTGCGGGTTTTCGGGTTATGAAGTAATATATGTATTAGAATTGTTTTAATTTTAATATATGTTGTATAAGAGTAAATTTTGAACTCTGAACTATGGTTGATAGTCGATATCTATACATTGTTATGAATATCGTTTATGGCCTGGCGGACCTGCTTTAATCATAACGTTATATCGACTCAAGTAGTGACGTGCCTTGTAATAAAAGTTTTGTATTTGGGTAGAGCCCCGTACAAAGGAGACTCCCGTCTCGATCAGGAAAATGCCTGGTCACCCGACATTCACGAGTATTCCACGAGTTGACGGGTAGTCAACGGACCCCCGGGATCGGGGCGTCACACCACCTCCACCACCACCGCAATGATCCGAGTGATCACTAGGGAAGTTCACTATACCCTCTCTTGTTCTTTCATAGATATTGAGGACACTGTCCACACTTGTTCGGGCGGGTGGTGGGTGGATCGGGGTTTATTTTTGTGTTTATTTTTGCGGTTTTCTCGCTTTAGTGTGTCTTAGTTTCATGCTTTATTTATGTGTGTTTCGCTAGGTTTGTTCTGCTAAGGCTGTCTTCTACTCGTGTCTGCTTTCACAGGGGTTATTTCTATGTTTCGTTTACTGGGGTTCCTCTCTTTTAGCTTGTCTCAGTTTTGTGTGGTTGTTTTTTGTGTAGTCAGGTGAGTGATGTCATGATTGCTAATCAAGGATCCCTTTTAACCTCTTCAAATATTTTTGCAAAAACACAGTATAAATCAAGAAAGGATCCGTGGGTTGTTAGATGCTCGGGAATTTCATGTTGGATAGGTAGGGGGGACATAGTGAGTCACCTCCTGGGTATATAAGAAACCAATTCTCGATTAGTCTACAGCACCCACACACATGTGATGTCCAGGGTATGCCTAGGCTCTAAACCCTGGGCCATTCAAGGTTCAACAAAACCTGGGGTTTCCTTTGACCAAAGTGATGGGACACCTTAGAAAAAAAGGATTGTCATCGAGCCCAAATTGAAAAAAAAAAGTATGAATAGAATAAGTGGGAGCTTCTAGTCAGAATCCCGGGCACAGTCCGAGGGGCTTTTCAAAGCCTAATGCCCTGAGTCAACTTGCCAGGAGCCATTGACTTCAATGCTCGTTACATGGGACAGAGGATGGAAGTTTCCCATAACTTAGGGCCCTTAGGTTTGGTTGAGTGTTGGGGGTGAAGTTCGAGGGAAACTGAATGCCTGGTGCCCTTAACAAACTAGTGGGGAGTCACCAACGAATCCCTGTTATAGGAACACTCAACATAAACTTACGAGCACTTGTATTTCTTTCATGAGTAGGTAGGTTAGTTGAATAAAAAGGGTGTGTACTTATCCTTCCATAGTTAGACTCTCCCAAATAGGTAAGTTGAATTCAAGTTTGGGGGTACCGGAACCGAGTTATATGATAGAGATCATGTATTAAATGCACATAGACTCCTTCGGAAAGGCTATTGAAAACTTAAGAGTCAGCCACCACAACCGAACCGTGTTCAAATTCTTCGACCTCTCTTCTAAAGCCGAACAACCTTACGGATCCTCCGAAATTTGAATAAAGCAAGATTTGCAGCCGTCCATTTTGATCCTTCCTTTTGGCAACATGTGCATCACAATCATGTCGCTGAAGTTTTAGCATGTTAGTTTCGAAGTAAGGTCCACGAACCGCTTTCGCTAGTGACAAGCAAGAAGCTAAGTTTCGGGGTGTGATGAGAGTGTCTAAAACGCTATAGTCATATCCGCCTTACTATGTTTTAGTTTGCCTATTTATTATCATGCATTATTGCATGATATTTGATTTTTGATCTTTGCGGTGCATCATAGTGAATAGGTGGTTTTCGTAAGTTTTGGGATCAGAAAGAAGAAGAAGTGAAAAGGCGACAACATCGTGGCGTGTCGCGTCGCGGCGTTTGGTCGGCGGCGGTAAAAGTCAAGAGCGGCTCAGCGTCGCGGCGTTTCATTCACATAATAATTATAAAAGCATGGGGAGACTAATTTGAGGATGATCGAAGAGCCTTGTCACGGACGAAGCGGAAAAGCGAAGCGGGAAGCGACCCGAGAGATCGAAAAGACTCGTGATTTTGTATTGCTCTTCTCAAAACCATTAATGATTTATAGAACTATACTTGTATTAAATTCCGATATGTTCTAGATTTATTTCTGAGTTTTGTTGAACACCTTCGATTAATATGGATTAAAGTTTAAATCTAATCTTATTAGTTTATTTATGATTTATATCGATTTGCTTTCGTATGCATGGTTTATTTTCGCGTAGTGATGTCGGCGACATTCACGTGATCTTACTGGGTATCCGAGATTGAGAGATAAGGACTCCCAAGGATATGAATAGAGCGACCCTTGGTCAATCGGCGAATAGAGATATCCCGATTCCGAGTGTGGAGATTAGGGTTTGAGCATTTAAGCGTTTCGGTGCAGGTGGGGCGATGCACCCATGACCACCTGCTTGGCGAGATAGGCGAATATACCTCGGGAGGGGGTATGTCGTAAACACGATCCTGTCATCGAGAATTCATTATGGCCCGAATAATAATTCATCTAATTAATAATCATCCAATGCGGCGGGAGGCAAAACTCTAGTTTTCACAAAAGTAATTCCTAGTGAGATTAGATTTAGTTTTAATTCCATACATTAATTAAACATTCATTAAGAGTTTAAGTCCAGATAATATCATAGGGTCAATTCCAGTAGTCAACGCACTTCTCCCTGTGGATCGATATCCGTACTTAGGTATACTATATTACTTGATACGACGCGTGCACTTGCACACATAGGTGCTTTACTTAGTTTATATAAATCACACATCACGAGAGTCCAATATTACATGTTGTGCATATTGAGAAAATTAGAATTTGGGAGGAGATTAAGGTGTCATTTGTTTTTTTTAAGCTTGATGCTAAATAGTACTTAATAGTATTAAGTATTAAGTTATTTGTTTTTTAACATTGGATAGAGAATGATGCTTTCTCTCCTTCTCATTGGGTAATGATGGTATTTATGAGAAGATTTGGTTTTTTCTATTTAGAATGTTTTTTAGAAATTTCAGCAATAAACTATGAAAAAGTTAAAAAAACAAACATGTTGAATACTGAAATCTATATAGCTTTTGACAAAAAGCCAAAAAACAAATGTCACCTAAAACTGGCAGTGAAGGTTATGCTTGCATAGAAGTCATGGGAAAACAAGCAGCTGCAACCTACGAATCGTCGGAGACAACTTTTCTATAAAGGCTAAGTGGTTGTGCTAGCAAAACCATCAATCTGCACCAAACTATTCTCCATGTCTGTTTGAAACGGTAAGCGCTCTATCATTTGAGCTAAGCATGATGGATACATGATGTCAACTTAGAAACCCTCTCCCTATTCCCTACACCCGTTTGAAACGGTAAACGGTTTACCACTTAAGCTAAACATGATGAGCACATGATGTCAACTTAGAAGTAGAAGTTTATTTGTTTCGGACATAATTATTATTTATTTCTTTACTATTTTATAAAATTACAAACATAGGAATGAAGGTGATGCAAAATAATACTAATAATAATACTAATAATTTAATAATTTAATAATAATAATTTATGTAATTAACATATTTTATGCGGTGGATTAAGGAAAGTATTCCAGATAATAAGAAAGTAGAACATGTTCATTACATGGAGTTAGAGTTTGGGAAAGTAGAAGAGAAAATGTAAAGATAGTAAAAGGAAAAAGCCAAAAAGTGATTTCTTTTAACATGTTTTTTTTCGACTTTTAAGATTTACCCGTGTTAATGTATTTCTTTAAGAGTTTCTATTTTATATTTTAAATTCTGCATATTGAATAATTTGACATTTTTTTTATTTAGAACTTTTAAGATTTTGTTGCATTTTTCTTTAGAGTTTCTATTTTATATTTTAATTCTGCATATTGAATAAGGAGGGCTTTTTTTTTTTTTTTTTGTGAAAGCAAATTGTTGTGAGTTTAGACTGATTGTTTTCTCATGTTTGCATAACTTATTTATGAATTTTTGAAAAATTTTCTATTCAGAAAAGTCATATTTTAGAATTTGTTTAAATTATTTTAAATTATTTTTAAAATATGTTATAAAATCTTTTAAATTCCACACATAATATTTCAAAATATTTAATAACGTTAGATATTTTAATTTTGATTTCATTAATCTATTATTTTTTAAATTATTAATTTTATATATTTTATTTTAGTTATATAAAATAAATAAATATCAAAATAATTATTTCATAGAGTAATAATAACAAATTATTTATCATTTTAATTTTTGTAAATATGTTAATATATTATAAATATTTTCTTTTAGCATCATGATAATAAGGGTGATTTGATTAAAAGTCCTTTTGAAAACTAAATTTCGGAAATCTAATAATTCATTAATTTTTAACTTCATTTTAAAAAAAAAAATACTCTCATTATTTTTCATGTAAAAATAATCATTTCTTTTCAAAGATATGTAAAAACATAAAATAGAAAAGGGTGACAAATTTTGAGTTATTTTATGTCTTTTAACTATAAATTTATATTCTTTGAAAAAAACCAAATCTTTCTAATAATAAAGTTATATCATCATTTAGCAGAAACAGTAAATGAACTAAATTATTTTATTAATACCTTATCTAAGATGTTGATTTTAAACATATAAAAACAAACAACAATATTCATAATAAAAATATAATAAAAATACAAAGCGATTTAATATTTAATACTATTAAACCTTATTCGACACTTAACTAAATAAAAGTTGTATATAGCGTTAAGTAAAAAAAAAATTCTCTTGTTCAATAGTTCCGTTTATAGTCATTCATTTAAATTCCTCCAATATCTTAAACTATCCTAAAAAAATAATACAAACTTATACTTTTTTTTCGACAACAATACAAACTTATACTTTAATCATCTAATTTGGAATAATTGTAACTCTTATATATATATATATAAAGATCATGTAATACTTATTGGGAAATTTCTCTTAATCATGACACCTATATGATATTGCCCATCATCTCATGAAAAATCACAAATAATTTCATTCAGATCATCAATGAAAAACTATAGCTATTGAAATACATATTATAATTAAAGTCATTTTTCGTAGTACGAAAGCAAATGGTTAAAAAAAAAAAACACCGTCTAATTTAGCGGTTACAAAAGTAAATGGATCAAAGTTTTATTTCTAATAGAAATTGAAATTTTCTTAATTTTTTAAGAAATTAATAGAAAATAAAATCCTCTATAAATATGACAAAAATTCAAAAAAAAAAAACCCCTTTTTTAATACATACATACATATATGCTAAAAGTTTTTTTTTTTCAATTTTTACATATAAAAATGATTTCTCATTGTTTGAAGTTAATTAGAAACCATTTCTATATAACTTTTACATAATTTTACTATCCTTTTTAATTAAGTTGTTATTTGATTTATCTAATATTTAATGTAATTTTTGTGGATTTTAATGTGTAAAAAAATGCCCATTTACAATATTTATGAATATCTTTTGTTTATAATCCTTTGGATGGGACGTCAAAAACAACCTAAGCATGACAATATAACAATTTCACCTAGGCTTATATGTGGGTGGGGGAAGGTTTTCCAAAAGAAAAAACAAAAAAATCTTGTCACATCCCTGATTCAAGCACAAGGAATTTTTCTCCTTTTTGGATATGCAGTGCTAACCCTTTAGCCAACCTTCCCTCACAGTGTCTCACAAAGCAATGTAAATGACGCTTAGTTTTTACAGGAAAACAATTCCCAACTTGTATTATACAAAATTGTCAATTGTCATTGCACTTCTCTACATGCAAGAGTTTGTTTATTACATAAATTAGGCACACTCTCTAACCCTCAATGTGAAATGATTCTTTTATAAACTTTTTGTGTCTTAACCCCAGAAAACTGTGTCTCTTTGACAGTGTCAATTATCGATTTTGAATTCAAATCTACCTCCTCTTTTCAAAATCTAGCTCTAGGTTTGAATTCTGATTCCAACTTGAATGATGCTTGAATTTGAAATCTGGCTTCTTTTTTCAAATTCAAACTCCCACTGTTTACTAGCAGGTGCATATTATATATCTTACCATGCACCTCATGCGGGTCCACCATATCTTACCATGCACCACCATGGTTTTGCCTTATTACGTTAGGTGCCCTCGTAGGAATAAGGCATACTGTAAGAACCCTTGCATCAGGCCAGCCCCGGCCCCTACTTGACGAGGGGTAACAAACCCACACCCTTCCACCGAAGTCGAAGCCCTCGTCAACTTAGCTTGTAGATATGTTTTCACTGCCCCTTCAAACTGCCAAAGTGTTACATCTTGCTCCCCATGTAGCACTTGATTAGGATTTGTCTTTCCGAACAAGGTAATCGGTTAGCGATTCACTCTGCAGCGTGGTTACGTGGTTGAATCTTTTCAGTATCCTTATCCGTAACTTCATAACTAAAGGGGTGAGCGTTTCACTTATTGCCGCTTCACAGTTACTGCGTCTTGAAAGTAAGGCTTCAAAAAACTGACATGGAATGTCATATGCAACTTCAGTCTTACAAGCAACTTCAGCATGTAAGCGACTTCACCCACCTTCCTGATTACCTCGAAAGATCCCTCAAACTTGGGTATCAGCCCTCTTTACTGAGTTTTACTGCTAACTTGTAATGTACAAGTAAATAGATATAAAAAATATGAAACAAGATCTTAAAACCTCAATATTAGTATTAGTTATTGCAAAAAAAAAAAAAACCATTGAAATGGACGTAAAATGTCTTCATATCAAGATTTTGCAATTAAAAAATAAAACAAAGGAAAAGGCTCATCAAATTCACACGATTGCTCAAGCAAAAGGGCCCACCACTACAAGTGAATCTTCCAAGGGTAAAGTTAGCACATTATAATTAATCTATGGAGAACTTCCTCAATCCTCAATCTTACTTAATCTTGTCCCTAGTGAAATTGAACCCATCCATAAAATAGTACTTCGAAGTTATCTTTTTTGTTTGGTTTATGGACACAGGTAGTTCATGTGAGCTTGACCCGAGCCAAGATCGATTGGATGTCTCCCCTGATAGGATACATATCTCTTCCTAAGAGATGTGAATCAGAGCCTATAAGAATAGGACTCTAATTCATTTCTAGGGTTCGATTTTTTTATGTGAGAAATATTGAAGGAGAGATAACATATGTTTTTTGGGTAAAATGTGACGTTGATAATCATCAAGCGCTCACCGACAAAGGTGTTCGTGTTGTGGCCCGAATCGTATTCCATCATAGTGATATGTTTTAAACCTGAAGCATTGAAGACATCACCGAATTCTACGCTTCAACAAGTAAAAATCATTTATTTCCGCTGCAAACCAGTAAAGTCTTACATTTTTCAAATAAAATTACTACCGTAAGTCAATGGAAGTTGATATACAAATTTTAATATTCTTTTATGGATTTAAGAAAACTACTAGCATTTAGTGGATACATCCAAAGATTAGTATGATAAATTTTTTTATGATATCTTGATGTATATCAAATGAATTATGATTATTATGTGATACGATATCCTATATGAAGTAACATGAATGTTAGACCGTCTCATAAAATATATATTTAAAGATTTTTTTTGGATATTGAATGGATTGCAAGTGTCACGTTAGAGGGACCTTAATGATGGATACTTTCTATTTACTTTCACATTCAAAATTTTAATTTATGATTTAATTCAAATCAATTTATGAGATGGGTGTCACTGAATATAAATCAATTTATTCTTGCATAATAAAATGAATATTCAACATAAATACAATCATATACAAGATAAATAATTTTATATGAAAAACCATCACTAAAAAGCTAACAAACATAGCATCCAAGATGCTCTTAAAAATAAAACCCAATGATTCCTTGAAGTTTGCATTTTAAATTTTCAAACAATATTTTTCATATTTATATTAACAGTAATTATTTATTACATCAATAAGATTAAAATATAAATATATAATATTTAGATGAAAACCAAAAATAAATAAATTTTACGTAGAAAGTAATGGAATCATTCGTTAAAATATAAAACAGTACGACCCAAACTATTGGTTTTTTTGTAGTAAGATATTACCATTTTGATGTAATCTAAATCAAAAAAGCAAATGGAAGGCTATAGAAGAGAGTAGGCCCGAGGGTCAACGATGATCATCAGTTCGAGTCTCCTTAAAATCATTGAAAGTCTATTCAATTATTAACTTTCGGATCTCATAAAATTAATCGAGGTAAATGCAAGCTAATCCGAACACCGACGATTATCAGCCAAACCCATTGAACACGAGTTTCCTCCTCGATGATCATTAATTTGAGTCTTCTCAGTCATTAAAGAAGAAGCCCCATAAGATTAATCAAGATGAACATAAATTAACTTCAACATCCACGATTATCAACTAAACCCGTTGACAAAAAATGAGAAAGGAAAAGTGTTTTAATAATGGTGTTAGACCATTGTTTTAAAAACTTGATCAAATCGATTGATCTGATCAATCGATGACTTTTTCGATCATAATTTAATGCGATTCAATTATCAATTCAGCTTCTAAACAATAAATCGATAACTTCTACGATTAAGGTGGTCCGATTTTTAAAAGATTGGATTAGAACGGATATGCTATCTATACCACCACTTCACCTGCTTATGCTGGGCCCACCAACAAAAAGTAATTTATCTTCTTATCCACTCTCCAATTTCCTCAATTTTTAATACATTATCCAATCACCCTCTTTTTCATTCTGTCCCCCCACTTTAAATTTAATTTATATCGCCACCGCTATTGCCAACTGTACTGTCCAGGTGTCCCCAATCCTCTACTCCTCTCCCCATCATTAGTCACATCTCACAAATCAACATATCAACCACCCAAATAATTCAACGGCCCAGATTTCATCAAAACCAAAATTGTTACTGTACTCACGTGCTCTTCACCAACAACTCACGCTGTGGATTTGCCGCGTTCACGAATCGGAAACCAACATAACCAATATTTACAATTTTTTAATTTTTTAATTTTTTTTGTTGAAAATGATTTGTGATGATCGATCATCTTGTACGGACAAAGAAACGGCCGTCTGAAACGGCCTCGAACCCTACTGACCGGCATTTCACGGTGACCGCCGTCGGTGGCGGTGGTGGTAGCGGCGGGCTTGGTGCGGGGGGTCTCCGGCAGGGACCGAACCATTTGTTCTGCATGTAACGGTTCTTCCTCCATGGTGGCAGGTGGAGGCCTCTGCTCTTCAGCGATCTCTTAGCGGCGTCGCAGATTAGCTTCACGATCTTCTTCAAGTCCTCGCTTCTTCCGACGAAAACCCTAGGGAGTGTTTGGAGGAGGAGGTTGTACTGATCGATCGGCCTCGCGATCTCGAACTCTCCCGAGAAGTCGAGGTCCACGATGTAGCGTTTGTCCGATCTGAGGACGTCGATGAACTCGTAGTTCCCGGCTGTGAGCCCGCCCGAGCCGTCCCATTTTGTGCGGCACACCGCCGCATTGTGGCCGAGATCTCTGAGCACCGCCGCGACGTTGCGGCGGAGCGCCGCCTTGTTCGATCTCGGACACGCGAAAGAGATAACCGCCTTGGAGACGTGCGAGATTAGCAATGTACGGTACTGATCGACATCGACGGACGGATAAAGCAGAGGCGCAACCACTTCTCTCGGATCGAACGGCGAAGAGTCATCGTCGTTCTCGGAACCTGATTCCATCTCGAACGTTTGAGCTTCAGCGTGGTCCTCGAGGAATCCGAAGACAAGATCTGAGAGGCACGGCGACTCTTCCTCGGCGTCGGTGCCGCTGTCGCTGCCGACGGGGACTGAGTCACGGCCGACGATTCGCGCTTTGACTCGATCATCGAGCGGATCAGTGACTCGCTTCGACCTCACGAACACCGCCATTTCTCTGGCTCTCCCTCAAGGTAAAAGTGCTTATCCAAACGCTGCTTATTTTCGCATTTATAAGTGCTTCCGATGGCACAGTGTTGAAGCTTTGGATGCCAACAAAGAAGCGAATATCTCATGGGTTACAAAGAAAAACGCCGTTTTTAAATACAATAATAGAAGAATTTACAAGCGAATATTCGGGAGAAGCGCTTTTATTAATTTTTCTTTCGCCTTTTGATCTTGTCGGAAAATAATCCGAAAAATAAGATAAAAAGTATATACCGAAGGTATCAAGCTGAAAATGGACACGTGGCAGCATATCCCAGTGGGTTTGGGTTTATTCGAGTAGTACGAGTTTCGACTTTTTGACGTGTACGGCTATGATTTGCACACAGGTCCATTCAGTTTTGGCCCACGTGATTCCCACGTGATCCATATGATGTTTCGTGAAGTTAGGGGTAGCCCAGTTCAGGGGCTGCCTCTTCGTTTCAGGAAGGGTGAAACTGACTTCCGTGGAGCCACGTGGATAAAAACAAATAAAAAAATTAGTTAATTAATCACTAATTAGATGTAATAATAGGCATGTTAAACGTGAAATTAAGAGAAATTAATTATTATCATGGAATTAGTAACTTCTTAACAGAGGGAAAAGGAATGGGGCAGTATGCACTATGCAGTGGGTAGAGCAGCCCTACACTCCACATGCCAGAGAAAAGTAGGGAATGGATTAGGGATATGACTTATGACATAAAGAACAGATGCTTACGTGTCTCTTCCAACATTTGTTTACGTGGCACAGTCATCCATTATTTATTTATATATTTATTTTTTTGGGTAAGGCTGGTAGCATATTTGATTGAGTTGATAGCTGATAAACTTGATTACCACTGATCCAAAAAGTTACAACTTACAAATAGTAGAATACATTTTTTGGATCCGCTCTTATTTGATATTTACCTTATTTTAGGATTTCTATAAATTATAAAGTTTATGAAAAATATAAATTTTTTATGTAAGAGATTAATGATATTGATCTCATGATTAAATAATTAATTCTTGCAACTTGTATGTAAAAGTATAATAAGAGTATATTTTATATAAAAAAAACATAATTGTATTTTTAAATTCGAGGTTTTTTAAATTGGATTAAGTTCGGTAAGACGGCCGATGTCGGTCGGTTAAAGCGGGCAGGCGTGTCGTAGAAAAATTTCGCGCATGTGCCGTTTGTTCCGGCCGGAATGGCGGGTGAATCCGGCCGGAATAAGAGGAATAAATTTTTACGTTTTAAAGCTATTTGTTTATTTGTATTTTCTTGTATTAAATATTTATACTTGTTTGTTGATTTATGAAGGATTAACATGCTTAAAACATTATATTAATTTGGTGATTTAAAATTGGTTAGGTATTAAAATATTTATGTTTATTTGATAATTTAATTTTAGTAATGTATTATAAAATAATTTACATGATAGAATTATGTTATATAATAAGTCTATATATATATATATATATGCTCAGAATTTGAAATGATACAGCTTGTCAAAGCAGAAATATTAGTTCGATATCAATCGAAATGGCTACCGAAACGAAATTTAAAACCTTGTTTTCATTACATTTTCTAATTTTTATTTCAATTACATATTTGATAATTATATTCTTATTTTTTAAATATTTATCTATAACATAGTTGGTGGTAAGTTATGTAAAAAACAGGGAATAAAAAAAGGAAAAATATTTGCTTCAAAAAAAAAAAAAAAAGGAAACTATTGTGATGATTATACAGAGTTTCCACAGATTTTTTAATATTTTGATATTTAGCTATTGTTGCTTAAAAAAACTGTTTTCATAAATTAAACAAATAAAAATTCGAATTTTTATATTTTGTCAACATTTGAAAAGAAAAAGTACCATTTTAACATTATCTGCGAAGCCTTTTCAGAAAAGAAAAAAAAACATTATCTTCGAAGTTTGAATAATAAAAATCAGAACAAAAAAATTGGGTAGTGAGAGTGCTAAAAAAAGCATTCCATAGGTCCAGAACACACGCTCAAGGAGTGAACCTTAAAACGGGTTGGTATCTTTCGTGGGGCCCGATAGAAGAGCTCATGTGAGGCTGTTTATGATGACCGTGGGTTCTGCCCCAAGGCGCAAGCGCAAGCGAAACTAAGCCTGTGAGTGGAATGCCGGATAGCGGGGAGAATCAGGTTATCATCAATCCAAGGCATTACCGAGAAGTATCCAGTCTCCATGATCGACTCTCCGTCTATTAAAGGAAGAGGATCACACGTGATTAAAGTCGCAATTATACCACAATATTCGGTAGCGATAAGAAAAATGAGATTTCCTACTGAATTAGGAAGATGTTGTATAATGATATGAAAAAGTCGTCGTGATCGCGTAATAAATCTGAGGCAATTCATTTGAAGAAGATCTGCTGCTTGGCATGCTTGGTTGATCTTACACGGCATACCGTGAAAGAGCGACTTAGGCGAGTGACGGTCGTGCACGCGGGCCTTTTTGTGCAGTTATGGGTCAATGATGACGGATCGGCTAGGAGTCTCAACAGGCCGATCAATAAGCTAACTAGTATCGATAAAAAAGCACTATCATATAGGATAAAATTGAAAATATATATCTTTTTTAAATAAGTAAATAAATTAAAAATATTTTATTCTAAAGATGAATTGAAATATAAGATTTAATCGCCATAGTCTTGCTCAAGCTCCTGTCCATAAGAAGAATACAACATCGACCTAATACTAAATAAATAAAAGGTAATGATGGAAAAGTGCATCATAGCACTGAATATAATGAAAATATAATCCAATTCCCGAGCCAGTTTGATACTGCTTCTTCTAATATTTTTATTTGTGGTGTTTCTATAGAAAATAATTTTATAAGAATATGAAAAAATGATTTTACAAATACGTTTTGTAATACGTCGTATAGGTATAAAAACATTTTTATATCATTAAAATTATATAAATGATATTTAATATTTAATTACAAAATAAGATATTATAATAAATCAAAAAATTTTACAAAAATATATAAATACATATAAAAATGTATACTAATAAAATCTAAAATATTTATAGAAATTTGAGTTAATTAATTAAAATACATAAACATTTGTATTAATAAAAACCTAAAATAATTATTAATATAATTATAAAAAATATCAAGCCAACGAAACACACAAAAAAAAAGCAACAAAAAAAGAATGGAACGTACCTTAGAGTTATTAATATTATTTATGAGATTTTTTATTCTTGAAGGAAGAGGGGAGTGAAAAGAAAAGAAATGTATCAAAAAAATAAATACAAGGAAAAATGATTAGATGTTTTAAGAAAATATAATTCAATTTTTAAAAGGAATGTAATAGGTATTATATTAAAAATCACCTCCCAAGTGCTTCTCAAAGTGTTTTTTGAGGTTTCAAAAGTGTTTTTCAAAATTGTACTTTTTCTTCAAAGAAAACTTAAAGTGTTTTTAGACCTACAAATATTTTTTAAAAACATTATCAAACTCGCCCTTAGTGTAAAATGTACTTTCAATATCAAACTAATAAAAACATGTACTCTCCGTGTGATAAGAAGAAATTGTCCTTAATAAGGGCTCAATTTATTTGATACTTAGAGAAAGAATTTCATCTTTAATATAACACAATCATTACACTAATGTAACGTAATTATTCTTAATGTAACATAGTTATTATATTAATGTAACATATTAAGGATGATTGTGTTATATTAGTGTAATAAATATGTTATATTAAGGATGACTAATTACATTAAGGATAATCTCTCTCTTAAGTGTCAAATGAATGGGGTCATTGATCAATTCATTAAGGACAATTTCATCTTAATAAGAGGAGAGTAAAAGAGAAATAATTTTATTGATTCAAATTGACACTACATTCGATAGGAATATAAAATCAAATTCATTGAAAATTTTAGAAAATGATGCAGCATACATCTAGGTTAATAACATAAATAATCGATTCAAAGTTTATATATTTGATAATCCTATAATGACTAGAATATCTATAATTCCATTTCTATAATGTATTGAGAATCATGATTTAATGTCATTGTTCAAACAAATATGTTTTTCTATCTAAATCGTCCATCGTTATACCAAGACGATATAACTACACATCTTAATAAATCGATGATAAAATCATAAAAAAAAAAAAAGTAAATATTTAGATTTATATGAAATAATCACTTTATTAAAAATAATCATTTTATATTTATGTAGATAAGTGATTTAAAGCTAAAAAAACAACAACAAAAAATTTAACCTTTTTTACTTAAAAAAAAATGGCTAGCATGGAAAAAAAATGAGGAAAGAAGAGAGTAGGGCTTTTCATCATGTACCTACTTAATTACTTTCATTAATTTGGTGTAAAAAGTATGTTTTTAGAAGTGTGCTATTTTCGTTATATTTGGCAGTGACGCAACTTTACAAATTTCCCCCAATAAATAAATAAATAAACATAAAAAATTAATATATAGATTGAATTCTGAATGGGTCGTGGGGGTACAATGAAGGGTGAATCCAATAAAGGAAATCTGGATAGATTTATTTTTATTGGATAATGGAGAGGTGACCCATGTGATCCGGTTGATGTGACGTGAAGGCAAGACAGACTAGAGAGAGAGAGAAAAAAAAGTAGAGAGAGAAAGAGAGAGAGAGAAGTGTCCCTTGGGAAGCTTGGAAGGCTGAAACACAAAGAGACTTCTCCTTGAACTTGGTCAGTGCAGGTGAGAGTATAAGGCCCCGTTTAGTTCACGAAAATTTTTAACTCTATCCAAAATTTAGAATATAAAAAATTTCGATATATTTTAATCTTTGGTTTCGTTTTCGAAAATACGTTTAGATGCTGAATTTGGTTGAAAATATGTTTCATTTCGACCAGTTTGGTTAAATTTAATTCAGCAGAGCGAACATACGTTTTTCGATTCATCTCTCAAATGTTGAAAATAGTGGTCGTTTTAACTTTGTTTTGAAATTTGTTTCGTCTTTGTCTAAGCCGCTAAGCGCGTTTCCTTTGTTTCGAAAAGTTTGAATAGAAAACATAAAGTACTGTTTAGTGGTAGAAATTTTACGTTTCTCACATTGAACTTTTAACCGAAAACAAAGGAAAAGCAGCGTTTGAATTCACGAGAATAAGGCAACAATTTTGAAAACAAATGAGTGTGGAATTTCGGCATTTTATATGAATCATTAATTAAAAATTTCATTTTCGCTTGTTTTAATTAAATTGACGAAATTGACCGATAGGGTTGAAAATGAAAGCGTATTTTCAAGCGTTAAAAATCTGAAGCGTATTTTACGAAAATGGCCCAAAATTAGAATGCATTGAAAATTTTCGTATTGCAGATTTTGGATAAGTTGAAAATTTCGTGAGCTATGAGTCAAATTACTATACTCTTAACGAGACTAAATTTTTGTTTCCTTTGCCCTCTTCGTTCGATCGTTTTATCATTTATTATCACGATTATCAAAATATCGGGAAATACGAATATATCAATAATTTGATTTTATAAAAATATCAAAAATATCGATAAATATTTTTATAAAAATATCGATTATTAAAAATTTTTATATTTTAATTATATAAATTATGATAAATGATTCTTATCTTAATTAAAGTAGATTAAAATCAAATGAATTAATAATTATTAAATTAAATATATGTTATATTTAATATATTATTCGAATATTATTACGTTAAAAGAGATATTATTTTTTTGTTTTATTATTCATATAAATATTATATAGATAATGAGAAAGTTCAAAATATTATATATTTATATTTTTTAAATTTTTTAAATGATATTATTTTATTTCTTTTCCTTTTCAAATTAATATTTGATTTAAAAATATTATAAGTTATAATGTAAAATAAAAATAAAATAAAATATTATAAAGGGATTATGAACAAATAAATAATAAAAGAATATAAAAAAAGTTTGCATTATATATAATAAGTGTAATCAATGGCTTGGTGGTTGGAGGGTGTCACTTCCAAGCATTTTAGGTGGGTTCAAAACTCGTCAAAAGCAAATTTTTCATATTTTTGGAGCCAGGAAAAAAATCAGAAATTTTTTTTTCCAGGAAAAATCGGTTTTTTCCAAAAAATCAGCTATTTTCACCAATTTTTACTTAGATTTTTCCTTAAAAATCGTTTACGACTAACGAAAACCGATTTTTCTTGAAAAAATCGAAGTGAAAAAATAATTTTGTCCTTGATCCTATCTACATGAAATGGGAATCAGATGATATATATTTATACCATTGGATAGGTAGTTGAGATGATTAAGATTTTTTCTAATTTAACTAAATATCTCAAGTTTAAACTTTAAGAATATAATTATGTATATTCTATGGTAAAGTTTTATCATTTTTATTATTCATCTTGGCTCGAATGATGATTACCTTGAATATGATATGGTTTAAATGTGTCTTTTGTGTGTGTATGAACCTATTCAAGACATCTTATGACCTAACAAAAAAAAAAAAAAAAGATAATATATATTTATACCATCAAATATATAAGTGAGATAATTAGGGTCTTTCCTAGGTATTGAATTCAACCTTTGGGAATGCAGTTATGTTTTATAGTAGAGTTTTATCGTCTTTGTGATCCATCTCGATTCAAATGGAGATTAGTTTGGGTATGGTATGGCTTAAAGGTATATTTCGTGTGTGCACGAACCCGTTCAGGACATCTTATGGCTTGACCAGAAAAAATAAATAAAAACATACTTATACCACCAAACAATAAACATATAGGTGAGACGGTTGGGGTCTCTCCTAGCTTAACTATATGTTTCGAATTCGACTCTTGGAAATACATTTGTGTTATATGGTAAAGTTTTATCGCTCTTGCGGTCCATCCTGACTCGAATAAAGATTATTTTAAATATGATATAATTTAAAGATATCTTCCATGTGTGAATGGATCCGCTTAGGATACTTTATGACCTAACAAAAAAAAAAGATGATATATATTTATATTTATATTTTATATACAAAGTTTGAAGGCAGTTTCCAAGGATTACCTCATCCATTACTCAATCATCTTCTTTCTTAATGTTAATTATCCCACTTGGTCTCTAAATATTATCCTTTCTTTCTTGCTCATATATTTGTGCCATACGTAAGAGCATCAATCTCATCCCCCTAATTATCCATTTATTAAAAGCAATAAATATTGTTGATTTATGACCCTATTTTGTACTTATGTCCGACCCAAAGGTATATGATGTGATTTTTGTAAAAATAAAAATTCAGAAAAATAGAGATATGTCGTTATAACATAGGGGTTGGGATTATATGATCTCATAAGGGGGTGTAGGGGCTTATCCTCGCGATATGGACTTTTCTATTGGGAAAAACCCCAAGATCAACCTTAGTAAAATATCAATTAGAACAGAGAAATAAATTAAGAAAAATAAATGACACAAGGATTTTTATCGGAGAAAAACCAAGGACCAACCAAGACAAAATCCATTATGTAATAAATTTGTACAATTACATAGATTTTTACCGCTCACCCCACAAAAAACCAGAGACCAATACAAGAGAAAATATAAACCCGGAATAACCAAGTGTTTACCACTATTCAAAGATAGCTACACTATAAATCAAGTTTTAAACCCGAGAAAGAACCCCTTGCTCTTTCTCACAATCTTCTCTTCTACCTTACTTCCTTCTTACATTCTCGGATGATTGAATACTTGTAGCGCCCAAATCGGGGTCGTTGCCAACGCCCCTGTCGACCGCGAAATACTCGTGGATGTCGAGATGCTTAGCCAGCGACTTCTGTCGGCGAGTCTTGCTTTGTATGGGGAGCTCTACCCAAAGTATAAAACCTATCCCAATAATCAACAATGACCACACAGGGTCCAAATGCAAGTAAAATAATGGCCACTTGGGCCCTTGCATCAATACTCACAAAATAATATCCCAACCAAATATATATCATGGTTCAAGAGTTTTTACATTACTCTTAATACAACATATATTAAACCTTAGAATTTTGATACATGTATACAAAATAACTACCAAAGCCACAACCCGGCTTTCTTCTCAAAACGGCCTCTAATGAGTGTCCCCTTCCCGATCGCTCCCTGTACCTGAAATGGTGATCCCTCGACAAGGTGGCGAGGCCCGTGAAAATTTCCTACAGGTTACTCCCGTAAGTGCACATGCATGACAAAACAAACACATTCAAGCAATTACATAAACCTACCAGAATGTCTACATGGCCAGATCCAGTGTCCAGAGTCCTCACCGACTCCCTCATACCTAAACCCAGTATCTGAGTAAAATAATCGATTTTCAAAACAAAAGTTTTTGTTCTCGAAAACTCATACCAGCTGATAATGTTGTGAAATACATTTCAGAGCGGATGTTTGGAAGACTTTTGAAACCTGAATATTTGACATAGAAGAATATAAATTGTTGAATACTCTACGATATATTCTGGAAATCATCATGAAATTAACTACTGGCATTTTAGTTTTGTTTGTTTTTCGTATCATGCTCGCACCTAATATTAAATTTTGTCCCGAGTCATATGGAATGCATAATGTCAATTCAACACATTCTGCTAATATATTTACATGCATATATATTAACATAGTTTAATCACATAAACATGTTATGCAGAATTCACAATCAATTACACGAAATTAGTTCACATGGGTACAATTAGCAAAACCTGAACAATTCATTTGAATCACTCGACATCATAAAAATTCACACAAAATATTCATGTTACTATTCATGTGAGCGTTGAAACCCTCGGATTCTTGTTCCGCATTCCTCCCTCAAAAATCTCATTTTTTCCGCTCCCGGTTGAAACTTTGAGACCCGAGTTTCACGGCTAAAGCAAGGCTCGAGCGTTCTGTAAATTCATAGCTGCAACAGGTGCGCATAAGTAGAAAGATCCCTACCTCTTGGGTTGTGAAACTCCACCGTCAGTGCCGCAGCGTAGCCTCGCAGCGTCGAGCGACACCTACATGCTTCAGCTCAAAGTCGAAAACCAATGGTCAGATTAATAGAACTAGAAGGTGCTCTCTCTCTCTCTAAAAAAAATCAATTCCGACTCTTCTTTGTCGCGGATTAAACCAACTACCCATTTTTGGTCTTTTAATTTGGAAGACAACACTGTTGCAATTTTGTCTCTTCCTCATTAACAATTGTATTAATTCACTTATTATCAAACACTGTCTTGAATTTTGGCCGACGGCCTGATCTCGACATCCATTTCATATTATATAACATTGACATATGTCGTAGTGCGTGTAATAGGTGACTTTGTCACATCACATGTGGTTTCACGACCTTGATCTTTCGGTCTTGCTCGAAAAATCCGCCAAAATTGACTATCTGGAATTCGACATTAATAACTAGATTTAGGAGCGATTCCAACGATGAAATCCAGTTTTATTCGTCAAGAGATCTGAAAAATTTACGATTTTTACGAAATGACCATTTGCCCTTTTTTGAAAAGTGGATTTTCTCGGATCTTACAATCTTTGGAGAGGAAGTGTCACATTTAAGTAATCTAAAGGCCCCGTTTCTAAATACCATATGCAAATGTTTCGGTGTCGCTTTGGCGACAAAATTATATGACATGAGAAGAGAAGGGGCAACTGCCTCTTTTCTCGGGCGCCCCCTCCCTTTTTCAACTTTCTTTATTTTCTTCAATTAATGAGGTAGGGCCCTCGTGAGAAGGACTCCTCATCTGATCTCCGTCCCGGGCTATGGAGGGCATCATCAATCTTTGTTACATCTACTGCACTTTCGAACTTTCTTAAAAGCTTTTAAGCGGGATTTCAAATTTTGTCTAATAAATACCACGTTCTCTAAGCAGAACCATACTCCCACCATAGCAGTATACAAAACACTTAGAACTTTTACCAATTCCAAGGCTTTCTTCTTCGGCACATGATTGTCTTGGCAGTGATAATGCTGACTCCACTTGTTTGGCTCTAGGAGTTCCTCGACCATCAACATCTTCCCGCACACACCTTGCCTGAATTACTTGAAACCAGTGTTTGTGTGCAAATGTGGACCCGCTAACAACACATCCTTTTTTTAGCAGGCCCCAGCGGACATGCCACGGGATGCGCATTTCTTCATAGGGAGAATCATCAAGCTGTTACTATGTTAGTTTGGGAATCAGAGCCATTTTTCGAACCAGCTCCACCTTTTGGACACTTTTTCTTAACGTACCCAGATTGTCCACACACCTAGCAAACTTCTTTTCCGAAGTTTTTCTTCTTCCCTTCCTTAACCACCAGTGCATTTTCAACTGTTGAAGCATTTTTCTCACAACCAAGCTTTCTTTCTTCAGACAGGAGTTTTATGGTGACTTATGAATAAATCATTGTATCTTTCCCATACACCAAGATAGGCTTCATGTGTTCATAGGAAGTCAGAAGAGACCAGATAAGACGCAGTGCCTTATCCTCATCAGAGATCACTATATGTACTCTAAATGAAATGATGCCGTGAGAATGCCGGGATTGGTCAGGATACCAAGTACCCTCACTCCATGCGCAATGTGGGGTATCCTTCATTATAACCAATTTGACTCTTTGTGATACACTTATCAAACTTTACCAAGAGTCCTTGGCAATCGAAATCTCAAACCGCATTTAAGAGATATTGCACACGAAACCGATATATGATACTAGAAACTTTTAAATCTAGCTCCTCCTAATCTTTATCACTTACAGCAGACTTAGAAACCTCAAATCTTGTAGAATCTTCACTGGAGATAGTGGTATTCTTGCCCTTCAACGCCTTATGTAACCTAGACTTAATTAATAAATCCTTGACTTGCACTTGTCAAGAGCCAAAATTAATTATCCCATCAAATTTCTCAACATCAAACTCCATTCTTAACATTTTTTTATTCGCCAAAGGAATCGTGAAATAACATAGCACTTGTTAGGAAAACCCGAGGTCAGCAGGCAAAATATCAAATCGAATGAAAATAACTAAAATAAGTAGCTAGCATTTACATGGAAAACTCCTTTACAAAAGAAAAACCACGGACCAACCAAAACAAAATCCATTATATAATAAATTTGTACAATTACATAGATTTTCATCGTTCACCCCACAAGAAAACCGAAGCCAATACTTGAGAAAATATAAACCCTGAATAACCAAGTGTTTACCACTATCCAAATATAGCTACACTATAAATCTCGTATTAAACCCGAGAAAGAACCCCTTAATCTTTCTCATAATCTTCTCTTCTACCTTATTTCACAATCACATTCTCGGATGATCGAATGTTGAAGAAGGAACTGTCTATTTAAAGGCAGAATACCAAGTGCTAAGCCGCCGTTTCTAAATACCATCTGCAAATGTTTCGGTGTCGCTTTGGTGACATAATTATATGACATAAGAAGAGAAGGGGTGGCTACCTCTTTTCTTGATCAAAGAGCAGCCCCCCTTTTCAACTTTCTTTCTTTTCTTCAATTAATGAGGTGGGGTCCTCATGAGGAAGACTCCTCCTCATCACTTTCTATGATGCCCCAAACCCCGGGGGTTCTATTGACCAACCATCAACTTGCGGAATACCTGTGGGTATCGTATATCTCGATCTTAGCACTATCTGTATCTCAAATCACCAGAGACTCATTTAAGGAAATAAATAAATCACAGACCCACTCCAACCATACTCAAAATATTGCAAGGCTTTATGTCACAATAGTCCTTAAGAGTTTGTTAACACTCTTGCCAAAATCATATTAAAACTATTTGTTTAATATATTTTACAAAATAAAGTATCAGGCCACATGTAAGCCTTCAAATTCACATTTCCAGTTGAGCGTCGTCAGCAGATATCTAATCACGCAATAAAAAATGTTTTCCCATAAGGGTGAGTCTGCTGCTCATTGAGGCCAACTTCCTGAAGGCTGACTTCCCACCTAGGTGCACATGTAATGACCGCACACTCACCACAATCATTCCATGTAAAATGTAATTTCTATCATGGAATCCTACATGCCATGAAATGAGATGTGACTCAATCATGTACCATGCCTCGAGTCCTCACCGACTCCCTCCACACAATACATAGGCCAATGTGTGATAAACCATCATTGATGTTCTCATCCAATGATCATTTTCCAAAACAAATTCTTTTGTTTTATAAACCAAAACTCATTGGATATTGTACCTTCAATGATCTTTTTATTAACAAAACATGTGTCTTTTATGGGTAGGCGAATTTTCGGGGTCTCAGTAAACCATACGCCTTCCTACACTTTCAGGTTTTCCGCAGTTGACAGCATATATAACCCCACCCGAGGGGGTATCTATCTCTACTTGCTACTACCCGACAAAAGTTTTCATGCTCTGCGAACAGTGGAACTCCGTTGAACTTAAGTTCAAGCGTATCAATTTTTCACTTCATCCAACCACCAAGGATGGTGTGTGATGGCACTATGCACATACACCCATTCAATGCGATGTCCCCGTGCATATGCAATGTATATGTC
Source organism: Tetrastigma voinierianum (assembly GCA_016808115.1). Classification (NCBI taxonomy): domain Eukaryota; kingdom Viridiplantae; phylum Streptophyta; class Magnoliopsida; order Vitales; family Vitaceae; genus Tetrastigma; species Tetrastigma voinierianum. The sequence continues at coordinate 301,519 of JAEQBH010002251.1, read as the reverse complement.
ATTACCTATTTGTACCATGTCACATATATGATGAATGCTATATGGACAATTTTATCAAACATGCATATCACCAATGCATCCTGGGTAATTATATCAAACATGCATATAATTTCCCTACATTAACTCATTCATGTCAATGTATCTCACAAGCACATATAAATCATTACTTAGGCAAGTCATTGCACTTTATCCTCTAAGCTAAATTACAACATATCATGTCCACAACATAGCCTACAACATGCCATGTAATGGCCATGTCTACACATATAATTCATCACATGTCAACATATTAATACACATATCAACATTTCATCAAACAAGCATGTCCTGTTATGATCAAAATTTCAGCAATGATGTAAGCACCAAATTCCAATCACTGGAATATGACTAGATTCTAGACTCAAAGAGCTTTTCATAAAGTCCAAGAACCCACAAATCAAAGTTTGGATGATAAATATATGATTGTCCGAAGTTGGAGTACACCAGGAGCCACACTATTGCGTCAATCCACGCAATAACGTGCCCGAGGGTTGCAGAAGCATTTTGACAACTCCCGTAAATGCAATTTTTCAACCCAAATTCTCTCCGGAAGTAGCCCTTTAAACCGACTACAAATCCAGTCCCCATCTTAGGTAACATGGCCTGACATGGTTCAATCGAAGCTGAGCAATAGCCTAAAGGCTAGAAATAAACTAAAGTAGGAAGAATCTCTACCTCTTGAAGCATAGCCCCTCGTCGAATCTCCGGACTTTACTCTTTGGTCCAACGAGTTAGGCCGTCGAGCATGATAGTAGGAAGAAGCGAGTCGAGTCTCCTTCCTCTTTCTCTTTGTCTTTTCCTTTTCCTTTCTTTTCTTTCTTTTCTCCTTTCCCTTTCTATCCTTTCCTCCCTTTCTCTTTTCCTTTCCTCTTTGTTGCTCCCCTCCTCTACGAACGGGTTGTAAACTCTTTTTTATAGCAATTCCATGCTCCATGCATGTGGACACATGGCTTGCCATGTGTCTCACATGCTTTTGCTTTTGCATGCCATGTGACACATGGCTTGTCATGTGTCACACATGCATTTGCCTATGCATGCTTTGTGACACATGGCTTGTCATGTGTCACCGGACACTCGTTGCCTCGAAAAACGTGTAATTATAATTGTCTCATAATTCAACGAAATTTGTATGGGTAACTATATTTCACGAAACGAAATCAACGGTGAGGTCCGTTTCATCATCCGGGATCTAGAAAAATTCTAGGTTTTCAACCTATATTGTAGCGGTAAGTTCACTGTGTTTGCCCCTTTTTTTCTTTTGGAAAAATTCAAATTTATCCGGGTTTTACACTTTCTACTCATGTATTTTTGTCATCTCAACATATTAAGGTTAATTTTTCTATTCCGTTGTACTCTTTAATTATTCTCATATTCATTGTGAAGTTTTCTTCTTTGTCCATGATGTTTTTCCCACAAGAGCTTCCACTTAAAATCTTGATGTTTGTCTTTGTTTTCCTATTTTATTATTGTGTCATTGATTACAACAAATATAATATTGAAACTTCTTTCTACTTTCCTTTTATTTTCAAAAACCAACTCTTTATTCCTTATGTAGCATATAATCTATTTCATTAAAAGAAAGACAACATGCCCTTGAGGCTAGGATTGGCTCAAGTTCAAAACTCGAGTTCCTATAAGAGCATTATACTATAATGATGTAATGTAAAATGAATAGATATATAAAAATCCCTATAAGAGCATGATACTATAATGATGTCATGCAAAGAAAATAAATAAATATATATATAATAACATTGTCTGATTATAGAAAATTTGAGGAATAATATTATAAAAAGAAAATAAAGAGAAAACAAGAAAGAAAATAAAAAATTCAACAATTTTCGATTTCAAAAGAAAATCTTACTCATAAATATCTTTTAGCTGGTTCCTAGAAAATTTGAAACAAAATGCAAAAGACAGGAAATAGAGAAAAAAGTAGAAGGAAAAAATGAAAAAAATAAAATTAGAATTACATACGACATATTATTTTAATTTGTTACTTTAAACAAGAAATATAAATATTAAAAGTTAAGTTTTTATATATTTTTATTTTTATTTGATTTTGCTCCTTTTTTTTTATTACACAACCAAATATAAGAAAATCATTTTTATTTATCATTTTTTTTATTTTCTACTTTCCAAAAACCAAAGGCATCCTTTACAAAATCTCATTTCTCTTTTATTACTACTAAACGAAGATGGAAGAGAATAAAAGAATATTTGAAAATTATTTGACCATTTTTTGTCCTAAAAAGCATTTCCAAAAAAAAAACATTAATTTAAAAAATATCTCTATTGCAAATTATTTTAGAAATAGTCTTAGATGGTGTTTGTTTTTTTTTACTTAATGTTGAATATAACTTTTTTTTAGCTTAATGCTGAATAGTACTTAATAACATTAAGTATTAAGTTTTTTGTTTTTTAACATTAGGTAGTGAGTAGGGATGACAATAGGACATATTATTTTGGGTTTCCTTCTCATCTCGCTCTTAATGACACAGGTTTAATTTAATTTTAATAGGGTTTTTAACGGGTTTGGGTTTTATTTTACCGAATCAGAGACGGAGTTCAGATATTATTTACTACTGCAAAACCCGAAAATTAGAAATTTTCAAAAATAGTAAAATGTTAATAAAAATAATAAATTATGCGTAAGGGTTCGAGGAAGCGCAGAAAATTCACTAGATTTCGGATGGCCAGAAGCGGTATGACGTTAAATTCGTCTCATAAAATCTAGTGACTCGAGAAAAAAGTTTCGTCGAAGATTCTGATACAAAGCGGAAATTTTTCAGGTTACTACGGGTGATAAGTTGCAAATAGCTGGGAGCGAGATTTTACGAAAATGCTTGAAAGTCGAAGAAATAAGCTTGAAATTTGCGGATTCATTTTAAAAAGAGTGAAGCTAAAAAAGAAATAAATTGTTTCGGGGTAGAAACGGACCCGAATGAAGCAATATGAATCATGTATAAAATAATAATAATAAGTGATAGATTATATTTTAAAAATAATTTTTATTATTTTATTTTTATACTTTAATATAAATAATAATTATTATTATAATGTTTTTAATAAATAATTTATAAAATTCATAATATTTTTATTTTTATAGAAAATTTTAATTTTAATATAATAAAAATAAAAAGCAAATATAAAAAATTAAAAATTAAAAACAAAAAAAAATGTAGCGGGACGAGTTTAAATTTTCTCATCTCAGCCGCCCCTGTTTAATTTTTAAATGAGACAAATTTAGGAATTGAAAAAAATAAACGAGTCGGGTCGAGGATGGGAACTGCTTTTAATCCCAGGCCATAAGTTATCATCCCACTGTGTGTATGTGTATAACTCTTACCTTGTTAGATGATGATTGAGTTTTCTTTATTTTTGTGAAAAATGAAACTACGAATAGAAAAGTAAGAATATTTTCATTTTTATATTGAACTTTTAAAAAATTTATTGATAAGTCGTGAAAATTAAAAAAAACAACAGAACATGCGAGAAGGCTATTAAACAATTAAGTCAAAAACAAATGCGCATCTTAGATAAAGATGAAGTTAAATATAAGTACCCTATTATAGACTGCGGAAATTAAGGCAATTAAAAAATGTCTATGTATTAATTAAAATTATTTTTGTTATATTAATAGTCATCTTTTATCTGGAACTTTTTTTTTTTTTGAAACAATTTCGAAAATGTTATATTCTATGATCTATGGATTTCCGCTACTCAATTCTATTATCTGATTTTTTTCATTCCCAGATTATTTTTTAAAATCCTTATACCTTTTTTTTTTAACATATTTCATACCTTATTGTATTATCTAATTCTTTTATCCTTAAATTATTTTTGAAAATCCTTTTTTCAATAACTCTTTACGAAATAGCCTTTTTTATTCCTTTAAAAAAAAAATCTCATTTATTAACTAAAAATATCAAAATAATTTTCTACTAAGTTATGTTTAATCCTATTTAGCCCTATTTGGGTAATCAGCTTAATTAAACATTTATTTTATAAGAGCTTATGTCATAAGTACTTTATTCAATAAACTATTTGTGTTTAGATTCATGTTTTAAAAAGTGTTTATGCATCATTTTAAGGTATTAGGATACATTACTATATAAGCACTTATAAAATTGAAGTGTTTGAATAAATAAATACTTGTCATAAATTTTTATTTTTTTTAAAAAAAACTAAAAACTAAAGAACTAAAAATTAATATTATATATATCATGAAACCATGATAAAAAATTAAAAATAAAGTAAATATTTACTATATACTGAAAATATTTATCATTCACCTGTAATCTCTAGAATAAAAAATAACTAATGAATCGTACTCTTTTCTTCAATTTTGTTTCATATGCATCAAAGAGATTATAAAAATTAAAAATATATAGAGCATTTTTCTTCTTTAAAATGCTTTAATTGGATATTTTACATAAATTGAAACATGATGTCTGGAGTGCAGTATCTTCGCTAGTTATTTAAAGGCGCAGATGCCTCAGGCGCAAAAGCCTCTTGAGGCCTTAAGGCGAGAAAACGAGCAGGCTTTTAAGTGATCACTATCTACCTAATATAAATAAAAATTATTTTATCTAATAATAAAATACAATCAAGGAAATGACATCAAATATAAAAATCAAACATCACTAGTGTTTCCCATCATCACAAACATTTCCAAAACAAAATGACAAGTAAAAATAACAAACATTATTAGTGTTTTCCATCATCACAAAAATTCTAAGTTCAAAAACAAAATAAACACTCATGGATCTCCATCAAGTTCTAAATAAAGAAAATTATAATCAATATAATTCTTCTCATAGTCAATATAATTTTTTTTATATTTCTTAATTATAGGTCATAATTTTTTTCAAATTTTTTAATAATTTTTTTCAAAAATTTTACCTATTTTTACATAATTTTCGGAATTTATTTCATTATTTTTCCTATTTTTTACATAATTTTTTGGAAAGTTGTTTTATTTTATTTTTCGGAATTACATTTTTGTCATTAAGATGACCAATTTTAGTTTTCTGTATAAGGTTTTTTAAGCTTTTTTTGATAAGCTTATCCATGAAACTTATTGAAATAAGCTAAAAATGACTTATAAATGGTCAAAAGCTATTTTAATAAATTCTTCTAAATATCTACAATTTTTATCAAAAGTACTTATGTAAGAAGATAAGTTCAAATAAGTTGTAGATAAGTTTTCCCAAACACACCCTAAAACAACCTTCCAAAAGCCTTCACAAAAATTTTACCTTTTTTATGCCTAAATTATTATTTGAAAACATCTTCATTGATAAATCTCAATTATTTATCAACAATACAATAAATGCTCATTTCCGTCATATTTTATTTTTAAAAAATATCAATTATTATGATAAAAAGTTTCATCATCTATCCACCTAGCCGTCTTTCTCTTATTTTCTCTCATCTTTTTCTCTTGTAACGTATTTTCCTTAAGCAAAAAGGGATGATTTTTTTACTATTATTGGCCTGAAATCATTCATCTGAATCATTTTTTTCGTTTTATTGCTTAATAAAGTGGTTCTTCCACGAATATTTAAGTTTTATTTTGCTTTTTGTATTATCATTGTTTTATCGACGTTTGGTTTGTGATCTGTTTTGTTACGACGTGGTGTTGTTCGTCATTTTGTTACGGCGTTTTATCGTGTGAGGGCGATTCAAACCGGCAATGTAGATTTGATTAGTCGAAGATATCAAATTATGATCATCAGTATGTTGAAAAACTAGAGTTACAAATATTCTAGTAACTACTTGATCAAATTTGCAAACTTTATGCTAATTTATTATGCTATTAACCTGGATATTGTTTCATCCTATATGGTTTTTAGTTATTTATATATTAGATTTATCAATTTATTGTAAGTTTGAATCAATAATATTATTTTTCCTTTAAAAAAAATATATCAATTGTGTGTGGGTACCGGCACAAAGCCCGGCTCTCTTATTCACAGACCCAAAACACCTTTTAACTTGAAGTAAGTACACAGGCCCAAATATCATCTTCAGCCGATCATGGGATGCAACACACAAATTGTGGCCTTACAATAAGTGTCAGTTATTCAAATGGCCTGCGAAAGAAATTATAAGTCTCAAATATCGTGAGGCAATACATGATAAAAATGTAGGCTCATAAACCAATACTCATGCAAGCAAATGTCATTATATTAAATAGTTAAAGAGTTATTAAAATTTCTCTTAATACAACAATAAAATCTAATCCATAATATGTATTCCAAACCATCGCCACAACCTATTCTTCAAAACTATTCTGTAATGAACCGTCCCTCGAAGCGCCTAATTTTGCAAAGAGTAACTTCACGCAAGAGTTAATGTCAAGAGGGAATCACCCCAACGTTACTTCCACTAAGTGCATATGCACGTTCAAAATAAACACATCGGCAACATGATCCACTAATGCCCACGATTCTATGTCACGAGTCCTCACCGACCACTCACACTCACAAGCCATGATGAGGAAATCATTTCAAACAAATCTGGCGTTCTTGAAAATATACTCACCGGGCGTCACAAAGATAACACCCTCCGAGTCGAATTGGTTGGTGAGTTCAAATACCATGGTCTCATCCGAAATGATCTGGTCGCCCATCTCCCAACCCACCTCCTAATATTATCCTGTGAAATTCTTCGCGAACTATGTCCGTTACTACAAACCATGTCATGCACTCACACCTAACTTCTATAGGTTACTCAAAGGCATATGAAAAAATGCATTATGCCATTTTCAAAACCATTTATACAATACAATAATATGCATATTTTCAATCAACTACAATTACACATATGTATTCAATACATCAACCATCTAATTTAGCTCACTGAGCAAATCACAATCTCTGATCACTGTCATACACACGATTATATTCCATATAATTGTGACTTTATAGCATTATATTTATGAGTGAATTCAGCATTTTTGATTTAACCAACTCCCAAATTAGTCACTGGCAATTTACAATATCATCTCCAATGCTTACAACACCATTTATCTCCATATAATTGTATCATTGCACACACATTAACTGTCTTAATCACTGGTCACATCGCTTCATCATTTCAAATAACTAAGCACACAACATATGAACGATTTGGTCCAATTAATAAACCCGCAGACTGATTTATCGGGCCTAAAAACAAGAGCATGGTCATTCGTAAGCAATACACGCCCAACCTTGGCCCACTTTTGAAACCAATTTCCTGGCCATTCGGCCTCCACTACCCAAAACACAATTTATTATTTAATAAATCATCACATTAACACCCAAAACAGTCCCTAAAAACTACTACGGATCGCATATGTAAATGGGTTCTGCAGAATATTTACCCCAAGATTGGGACCGATCAAACGGCCCCTCACGGCCTTATTCCACTCAAGCATCAACAAAGTACTTAAACAAAGAGTAAAACCCAAGTAGGAAGAAACCCTCACCACGGAGAGTTTAGTCAAAACTCCTGGAAATCATGCTCAATGTAGTCCTCACAGGAACCACTTCATTTCTGACCCATAATCCGAATTGGTCCAAATTGTCTGAATCCTAGAGAAGTTGCACCTTCTCTCTCTAAAATAAACTCCATTTTTGAATTCTAAGCTCTCCAACCTCTACTGCCCAGCTCCAAAAGTGTGGAGAAGAAGCTCTATTTTGGTTCCCTCGCGACTGTCATTCAGAATTTGGCGAGAGGATTTCTATCCACTCAACCAACCACTTTGACTTTTCCACTCAATGGCATCATGCCATGTGTCATCGTGGGTCCCACCTTAAGCTCAAGTTGACTGAACTGAGCTGACATGTGGCACCTGTGCCACTCAAACACGCCAAGTGTTCTCGCACGACTGCTTTCTTCAAAACGTGCAAATTTCGACCGTTCTCACCAACAAAATCACTGGTAGCTAGATTTACGAGACGATTCCAACTATGAACTGCTTCATCATTCAGAGATCCAGAAAATTTATTTAATCGAAATTACGATTTTGGGTTCTTTTGAAGAAAAAATCGGGATTTTCTCTGGTTTCACATAGATCTATCCTCACTTATCCTCTCCTAGCCGAGAGCTTAAGAAGACGACCACACGATTACCTAGTCGTATCTCGCTTAAAGACGCCCTCCCCACATATATAACCGTTGAAGGTATCAAACACTTTTTAGGGCATAAGTTGCGGCCAACTTGGCCATCAAAAACGGAAGAATAAGTCATGGCGCGCAAAGAACGCCCTCTTTCCTTCGCTTCGTGGCGAAATCATCTACTTCCATTAGAATTCACCCATCTCCCTCCTTAATAAATAAGAGAACACAATAAGGAAATGCACGACATTCGACAGACTGAATTTCACTCCAAACCCCCGATCCACCAGGCATCTGAGAGGTGTCAAGCGCACCACCGCCGTTCTTTCATTTGTTTTGGCACATAAGTTACATGCCCCACGATCCAAAGGGCTCAAATTCAAAGACTACAACTAGCGTTCAGAGACGGCAACTAGCGTTGTTCACGTGGAACTACCGCATTTTTCCATCGGTGATTTGTGAGGTCATTAAGACCGCCGCCAAGTGATCTCTCATACCCAAAAGCCTTGGTAGTTCCCGATCACTTCACCGAACCGTCGGGTTTTGTCACCATGACCAGCAACCTAGTAAATCAATCCCTCGAAGATCAGTTCCTTCGCTGGCGTCAGGAGATGGAAACAAAGTAAGAAGAGCAAGCCAAACAAATGGCAGAATTACGGGATCACGCTAACCGTCTACAAGCAGAGAATCCACCCCGCCATCCACCAGGCTCACCCTACAGTCATCCCCCCCTGTTACGCACTGTTATTCCCACGTTACTGATTCACGGACGACGACCATCCTCCCCGTAGTCGCCATCTTCACCTTTCGCTCCTCGACAACACGGAGGCTGAATCCGCAGCGAGCCCCGGGCCAGTCGTTTCTAGCCGATCCGTCAGTGGCATGCGCCGTCGGACACGAAGAGAGGTCGGTAGAGACAAACATCATTCGGAGCTGGCCCCTGAAAATATGCTCGCGTGGCATGGGGGTATGGTTCCACCGCTCCCGTTCATGTACCCTACTTTCGGGGATGCACCCACCCCACGCCTGGTTTCCTTTACTGCTGTCCGGGGACTTGAGGACATGTTGTCGTCTCCACTAGGTCAGCACATCTTGAATTATGAGCCTCCCCGCGACTTTGTCATATGGTCGTTTTCCATGTATGATGGCTCCTCTGACCCGTACGACCACATGCCGCACCCCCAACCAAGCGAAGGATTCCGAGCAAGAGAATGCCCGTCTTTCAGGCAAGTGTTCCCGCCACCAAGGGACCCACTCGACTCCGGTTCCAATAAACTCCCAAGGGGATCCATCAACTCGTTCAGTGAGTTGTGGGTTGCATTCTTTTCCTAGTACTTATGTTCGGTCCGACAAAAGGGAAACATCAATTCACTATAAATCATCTTCAAGCGGGAGGATGAATATATCCAGGATTTCACTGAAGATTTGGACAAGCTGTCCAAAAAATCGATGCATACAGCATGGATGCGGTCCTCCAAAACTTTCGAAGAAGCTTTGGGCCGACTACCTCTTTCTTCCAATCTCTATCTCTGGATTCGCCTACAACGATGGAAGAACTGTACAGACGGGCTAACAAATACTCTACACTAGAAGACAATATTCAGGCAACCTCCCAGACAGTAATGATGACCGCCTAAAATAGCGTTTTAATTCATAAGGCAGCTCTGACTGTAAAAGGAGCCGTGAGTAAGAACTAGAGCGCTTCCCGGAAGGGCCGAGAGAAAAGAGAACCTCCCGCCACTTCTCCGAACATCTCCTATGATTGCACTTTCCTCTCATCCGGGATCACCCTGACTTTAAATGGCCTATACCGATTCAGTAGGATCCCGAGCAACGTAATCAATCTTTGAGGTGCGATTACCACAAGGACCACAGGCATGAAACTAACTGATGCCGAACCCTGAAGTTCCTAGTGGAGAAACTAATCCGGGCTGGCCACCTCAGAAGATATATTATGGAGTCGGCCAGTAGAGCAGAAACCGCTCCAGCAGTTGAAAGAATAGCAGCCAGCTCAGAGCTCCGGTCTGAGCCCCGGTCCGCCATCAATTACATATTGGGCGGCCCGACCGATAACCAATATCAATCCAAGCGTTAGAGGAGAAAGCTGCTACGAGTGGCCATACCGGTCTCGTGAACACCATCGCACTCGAACAACAAGAAGCAACATAGCCGCTGACGGCCCCATATCCTTTCCTCCCATTGACCCGTCCAAGGTCATCACTCCACACCACGATGCACTTGTGCTTACTTTATGAATTAACAATTTTGATGTGCACAGAGTGCTTGTCGAATTTCGGGCAAAGACTACCGAATCTATTACGCCTTCCCGCCTTCAAAGTGCATGAAAGTTCCACTGACAAGCCTCGCCACTAGTAGAATTTTGTCCGGATTTAATGGGGTAACCACGCTAACCATGGGTGATATTACTCTCCCGCCAAGGCAGTAATGCTATTCAACAAGTCTTATTTTCGGGCCATCAAGACTTAGGACCGTAAAATGCCATCGTTGGTCAAGCCTGGCTCCACGCTATGAAAGCAGTGCCCTTGACCTACCATCAAACAATCAAGCATCTAACCGCCGCACAGACACGTCCCGAAAGGTACCTAATTAGCAAACATGTTGTTATCTGGTCATTTAACAAGAGTGTGTGAGAAAGGTGAAGGCTCCAACAATCTAGCCTCCAAGACCCAATTCCCATAATAGCAATCACAACTCGCTGTCCAGGCAGGATAGGAGGATAGGGAACAATTGGCTATGGATCCCCTGGAATCAATACTCCTGGGCGGGCCGGATAAACACACTTACGTTAGCTCCCTCTTATCCGGAGAAGAGAAAGAACGATTGTGGCAAGTTTTGCTTCGTAACATTGATGTATTCACTTGGACCCACTCGGACTTGACTGGCATTAGCCCCGCGCATACTTCTCATAAGCTGAATGTCGTCCCGTCTACTAGACCGATCAGACAAAGAGTAAGGCGTTTCCACCCGGACCGCCATCAGGTTATTCAGGCTAAAATAGATAACCTTTTGAAAGCAAGGTTCATCAGAGAAATCAAGTACCCAAAATGGTTGGCAAATGTGGTGGTGGTACCAAAGAAATGTGGTAAATGGAAAGTATGAGTAGACTATACCGATCTCAACGACGCATGCCCTAAAGACAGCTTCCCTTTACCACGCATAGACCAGATTGTCGACACGTCAGCCAGGCATGGGATGTTGTCGTTCCTGGATGCCTTCTCGAGATACCATCAAATCCCCATGTACACGCCCAGATAAAGTGAGAAAACAAATCAAGGCTTATCACCCCATGGACTCTTATATGACGAATGTCGCTTCGATTAAAGAATGTCGCAACTTATCGTGAGGACTGGGTGACTAAGATGTTTAGACCAATAAGGTAAACCATAGAGGTATACGTTGATGATATGTTAGTAAAATCCAAGGAGCGCCCGGACCACACTACACATCTGTAAGAAGCTTTCGAACTCCTCAAGGCATACGACATGAAACTCAACCCCTCAAAATGCGCCTTCAGTATCGGCATATGGCCTGCCTTGGTTTCATGGTGACCTAGGAGAGGGATAGAAACTTCAACCCTACTCCGCCTTAAGGCTATTCCAAATCCCCTATCCCAATTCCAAAAAGGGTACAACACCGACCGGGCCGATCAAGGCCGGCGGTCCATCTCTAAGCACAGACCGCCTAAACCATTCTTCGCCACCCTTAAGGGGGCCACCGGGGCTGATGGAATGAGGAGTGTGATCAGGCCTTTATAGCAATCAAACAATATCTGGCGAAACCTCCAGTCCTCGCTAGCTCTGCAGTCGGCGAGACACTCTTCGTATATTTAATAGTCTCGGATGTCACAAAGGAGTGCCGCCTGCCCAAAGAAAAATGAGGATGGAAGGCGTAGGCCGCAAATTGTCAAGAAGTCCTCGTCGACGCAAAACCAAATACAGCCACCTTGAGCAGACTGCTTTAGCTCTCCCGTATAAACTAAGAAACTTCGTCAGACTTCCAAGCACACCCCAACAGGTGCTAACTCACCTTCCCCCTTCAAGTAATTATTCACAAGCATGACTTATCTGGTAGAATGGCTCGCCAGCGGTCAATCTGCTTTTAGTGCACGATCCAAAAGATAAGCCAAGGTTAGCTAAGAAGGATGTGTTCCTCGCCGACTTTTCTGTGGTAGAAATCCCCCAACCCAAACATGCCCTGAAGTTTGAGACCAGGACCTCGCTATGTATTTCCGTGGCGGCCTCGACAAATCGGGCTGGTATTGTCCACAACTAAGATCCCCGAGTGAGGACAAGATTGAACAAGCCATCCGGTTAGGCTTCAAAGCCTCCAACAATGAATCAAAGTATGAGGCCATCTTAGCCGGGATCGAACTGACAGCTGCAATATCAACCGGCAAGCTTCTGATCCAAAGTGATTCTTAGTTGGTGGTAGGGTAAGTAAACGTCGAGTATGAGTCACGAGATCCCATGTATCCCTAGTTGAGCTACGTTTGGGCAGCTTTTCATCTTGGAAGCTAAAACACATTCCCAGGGACTGTAATGAGAAAGTAGACACTCACATCGTGAGCCGCTGCCTCTACCACAACAGACAATATTTCGCCTATCTATTAATGTACCGACCTTCGATCGCCACTATTCGAGGCCGTGGACCTAAACCTCCTTCTGATGGACCCTATAGTGCAGTACATCAACACGAGAGAACTCCCCAATGATAAGGACAAGGCTCACAAGCTTAATCCAAATGGCCGTGCTTTCCTGGGTCAATGGGCAAGAGGTTCAAACTATCCCCGACGGACATATCCGAATGCTTAACCGCCGAACAGGCGTGCGACGTGTTAGCCGAGTTGTACAAGGATATGTGGCAATCATCCAGCGCATGTAACCCAGCACACAAAGCCCACACTCAGGGGTATTATTAGCCAAATCCACAGGTCTCGATACACCGACATGCGGCTAAAAATGTACTGCCAACGGCAGGCTCCTGTCTTAAAATCGCCGGCTCAAGACTTAATTTCCATCTCAAGCCCTTGGCCCTTCGCTCAATGGGAATCGACATAAGAAGCCGCCCTACCGCCGCTAGCAAGTTATTACTGGGGTGAGCCACCGACATTTCAAAGAAATGGATAGAGGCCGCATCAATCAAAGAAAAGGACGTCACTCATTTATCCGAAGAATATCGCTTGGGCCGCTCTCTGATTCCCCGGTCAATCAGACGCATAACGAGCCCCAATTTGATAGTCGAGTCTATAGGAACTTCTGCCAGGAGTTGAAAATAAAGAATCTATACTCCACCCCTCGGTATCCACAAAGCAACGGCTTAGCAGAGGCTTATAACAAAACCCTGTTGACTGCCTTAAAGAAACGATTAGATTCAGCTAAAGGCAAATGGGTAGACGAACTTCTTGGGGTACTTTGGGCTTATAAAACGACCGCCCGAAGACCAACCGGCATATCTCCCTTCGCACTTACCTATGGGATGGAAGTTATAATCCCTACAGAAATTTGTATGCCTACGCTCCGAACTGATGTGCCCGAGCAGTTGAGTATAGAATCTATGATTAAGGACCTAGACACGGCAGATGAACTGCACGAGACAAAGAAGCCAAATGTGATAAGATCTTACCACTGCCGATGGTAAACCTGCATTAAACAAAGGTGAAACCCCGAGTGCTCTAAATTAGGACTTTGGTCCAAAGAAAGTCTTCGAGAACACAAATAACGGAAGTGGCCTGAAGTTTCAGCCCAACTGGGAAGGACCATATATTGTAACACGAGCCACGAGTCCGGTTCATATGCACTAGATAAACTAGACGGAACACCCATACCTAGAATGTGGAATGCTATGCACCTCAAAAGGTACTATCAATAAAAGGTTGATTCAGTCTCTAACCGTGTTTCCATCTCAAATTTTAATTATCAAAGTCCGGGAAGGTTGATGTCCTATCCGGCCCAATATGGTTGATGCTCAGCTGGTGCATTACAAAGTCCGGGGAAGGTTAATGTCCCATCCTACCAAAGATGGTCGATGCCCACTGCCCATTACAAAGTCCGGGGAAGGTTGATATCCTATCCGGCCAAGTATGGTTGATGCCCAGCTAGTTCATTACAAAGTTCGAGGAAGGTTGATGTCCTATCCAGCCCAGTATGGTTGATGCCCAACTGGTTCATTACAAAGCCCGGGGAAGGTTGATGTCCTTACCCTACCAAGATGGTCGATGCCTGGCCTGGGTCATCCATCTATGCCTACCCGGCTAAACAAAGTAAATTACTTGACTCAACAGAAAGAAAGCAACAACAGCATATTTTCAAGACAAACACATGCTTTATTAAGAAACTCAGTTGCATAACAACAAAAGTCAGGGAGAAAACGCATAAGGCACAAGGCTAAGCTAACGGCAACAAAATACAATCCCTAGTTCCCGCCAGAGGCATAAGGTTCCTCATTCTCCCGCCATTCGACGGAGAGTCGGGACCGGTTGCTCAGCTCAACCTTGGCGGCTGCGGCCCGCCTAACATCTACATCAAGACGGCGGTAGGAACCCCGGGCAAGATCAGGCATCACGGATTGATGAAAAACTCGGGAGGTAGTGGCTTTGACGTGTCCGGCATCCCGTCTGGGATCACGGGCTCACTTCCACAAATGTTGTGTGCGAAGGCACAGCAGCCATAACCGTAATTAAAGATCACATCAAAGCCTGCATCAAAAGCCTCCTCCAAAGCCTTTTTCTCTTTAGAAGCCTTTACCCGGAAAGCGGACAACTCGTCTTTGCTGGCCCCGAGCTCTAGAAGTAAAGAAACCGTCACCGCTGCATGGCTAACCCCATCCCTCCACCTTCCGCCCGGTCTCGGGCAAAATTTAAAGCGCAGCCTGACCTCGGGCCACCTGCACCCTCTGTCGGGCATCCTCTAAGTGTGCCTAAGGCGTGGGCTTTGACCCCGCTAACTCAGATTCCACCTGCGCCCGGGCGCTCCCCGCTGCTTCAACATCCAATCTAACCATCGAAGCTTCATGACAAGCAGCATCTCTCTCCGCCTCAGCCTGGACCGCCCTTTCAACGGCTTCCTTAGCCTCCGACTCCCAATGCCGTGAACTCGCCACCACCTCCATCAAGGAAGCACTCAGGGCCTTCTGGTCGGAAATGGCCGACTGGGCGTATAGCCTTAACCTCTCTACATCCCCCAGCCAAGACTGGAACTCTCGATGCTTGTAGGCCATGTTTGGAATGGCAGTAATCACCTGTGAATGGACATATTAAGGATATGACAATGACTAGGAAATAAAGCTAGAACGCTTACATAAGAGTTACGTTTACTAGCCTGGCCGACCGGGCAAAGTTACGGGTTATAACCAAGATCTCCGGCCTTTCAACCATCTACAGAGGTCCTCTTACTAGTGGAACGGATCGAGATGGCATACTTCTTCACCTTCCCTCAACCCGCACGCCTACGGCATCCGTAGTGTCGCACAACTGTGATAAATGGTCTGTCGAGGATTCGCCCTTATTAAAAGGCCTCCAACGATTGATAATCTCCTGGGCGTCCTTCGGCCCGGGAGACAAAACCTCCTCCATAGGTGGAGTCGGGCCCCGTGGAGGAAGATATGAATTCAAGAGCGCCGGGTCAAGCAAACTATGGCTCGCTACGCCCGCCCGAGTATACCGGCCTTCGACGGACCGGCCCGGCCGGGAGGATGGATCACCCCGATCACCGCAGGGCCTGAGACTCCCCGACTCCACCAAGGAGTTTTCCGTGATCCAAATAATATTCAAACCCATCTCAAGCAAACCTGAGATGACTATTGCCTGCACATCCAAGCCCTCTCCCTCGGCCACCTCGGGGATGGCATCAGCCACCCGCTTGAAACCAAGATCGCCCGCTTCGCACAGTTACGAACTGTGTCGATATCTGGTCCCTCCTCCTCTTCTTCTTCCCAATCCGAGGGATGACTAGATATGGGGGGAACCTAAGGGACGAAATCTTCCACTCCTACTATAGAACCTTTTATCGCCTCGCGCCCCTTCTCTTCAATAAGCTGGGCAGGACGGGAGCCCTTTCTTGCTAAAGGAAGAATCTCCAAACGACTACCACTTTCGCCCTGCTTGATGCCCGCAAGGCACTAGAATCCTCACTAGCAAGAGGAGGGTTGCCTGCATCATGTGATCACCACTCCCGGCCCAACTCTGCCTCCGTTTCCCCGGGCCGGGAGACGCGCAGCCGCCCGAGAGTAAGTTTATAAGGTCCGCAGACCGTAATGCTCCTTCCACAATTTCTCGTGAGATTTAATGATCAGAACGCCGTAGGGAGCTGCCATGACTAAATCACCTTTATTCTTCAAAGTAAGAAGGACTTCGTGATGTCGCTCTCGCTCGGAAATCTCCAACAACCTCCGGATTTTTTCAAAACTAGCCTTCTCCACCCAATTAACCAACTTACCCCTTCGGCTTTTCCCTGCACGAGCAACACACAATAATAAGGTCTGCGCACATAGAAAGTAGGCGTGTAAAAGCACACACGCTACACACCTGGGAAAGACATTGATCGGTTTACAAAAAACGGAAGGTCGGGAGAGCTCGGGGTCTCATCCCAAGATCCCCTGACCAGGATCACTCCTTTCGCCTCAGACTTAGGCAAATCGAGGAGTCCCGTAACAAATTGCAGTCGGGGGCTCTAGGCCGACATGGATAACCGGCCATCGTGCGCCAGGCTCAAGGTGTAAGCAAAGCAAACTCCCACCAATGAAAGGTCCAATTGATAAAGAAGGTTTAGTACGCAACACCAAGTCAGAATCCGAATGACGTTTGGGTGAATATAGGCAGGTGGCGCCCTGGTGAAGTGCAAGAATTGCTTGATCGTGACTCCACACGGAAACTAAGCCCTACGCGATTTGCTCCCCGAGTGAAAACACCGCGCAATATTCACCCATTAAGAGATTCGCCGGGCCCTCCGACAACTCAAAGTCAATATCATCAAGGATTTGACAATAAGACCCCACCTCATCCATAGAGAGGGAGGAGATGATGTTGCTTGCATAAGGCTTACCTCTGCTAGGCCCGCCGCGCCAAATTTTTAACTAGTAGAAGTCTCTTCCTGACCTCTCGCCATACTACAAGCAGACAACAACAGAGGAAGCAAAAAGATGAAAATCAGCCCCAAATCACAATACAAAACGGGTAAAGACGAGAACCTATGTGAATCCATTGGACCCAGGGAAGATTCACCCGGTTCTAGCATGCCCTATGGACACCCCCCTACGACTCTGTCACTAGTAACGTGCCGGCAACCGAAACTAAACATGCTTAGAGCAGTAACTATGTTTACCTGAAAAATAAGGAGGAAACAAGTGCCTAGTGAAACTGGGCCCCGTGATGGTTAGAATATCCGCAGCAGAGCTTCCTCGCAAGCAGAAACGCCATGGAACAAAGAAGATGAACTTATAAACCAATGATGACTCTCATATATCGTTTGCCTAATGGCCTACAGATGCATTAAATGCACCGCTGACTCATCACCTCTACGGACAATTTGAATCCTGGTGACACTTTACTTCCTAGGGCGTAGAAGATGAGCGTGGGCCAGGCTCATGGGCCCTTGTGCCATCCTAACTGTTGGGTTTGGGCCGGCCGATTATGTTACATTCATGAGGAGCACTAAGGGCCAATCCATTCCAAGTTTTATCAAATGTCATAGCCTGTGACTCGAGGAGTCGGTCCCTTACTCTAGTCGGGAATCCGGGCGCAAAAAGAATAAATTATGCAAGGGCGCAAAAATATCAGGAAATGTAATTTCATTAATTATACCAAAAGGCATTCACAATTACATAACAAGCACTTACAACCAAGTGATCATACTCCAATGATTACATAACCCATCCGGGCCAAACATTGAGCCTAAGAAAGAGGAAAAAGTTGAAGAAAAGGCTAAGAAAGAAGATCCTAAAGAAGACGAAAAATAAAATAAAATAAAAAAAGAAAAAAAAAAAAGCCTCGCTAATTTTTGAGCAGTTCGCTGCAGAGATTCCATTCCAGCTAACCACCCAAGGACACAACAAGGCGTAGGGGCATATATGAGACAGTGAGGCCTGAACATTCTCCAAAACACACCAGCCCGCCCCACTGGCCCCGCGCCTTCGCCCGATCCATAGTTGAAAATCACATCCAAGCCCCCTTCATAAGCTCCTTCCATGAAGCAATCAAAAGTACAACACCCAAGAATGTCCGCGAAATCTAACCATATCTACCAATAAACTGAAGAATGCCCAATGGCATAAAGAAGTCCACCACCCTCGCAGTTTCCTTTATAAAGACCTCAAGCTTCATGGAACCCCAAATAGCTTGATTAAATGTGACACCAAAATAGAAATTTAATGCGCATACATTGAACACACCAACATTACACCACTATTCCCCACACCTAGCTGGCCATTAAACGTTTTTTCCACTGGGAAGACTGACCTCAAATGGTGGTAAAAAGGGGGCAATTGGTGGGTGTACGCCAAGCCTTGAGCCACTTCTTACCATTCTACCAGGGCTCAAACACCTTTAATCCGCAAGCCAGGCCCAAGTATCATCTTCCAACCGGTCATGGGATGCAACACCTAGACTTATCCTCAGACTTATCCTCACACACACACATAACCGTTTTGGAGGTGGTCAAACACCTCTTAGGGCATAAGTTGCAGCCAACTTGGCCATCAAAAACTAAAAAACGGGTCATGACGCGCAAAGAACACCCTCTTTCCCCTTCCATTTCGGAAAGAAATCACCTACTTTCCATGGAAATCGGATCATCTCCCTCCTCCATAAAGGAAGGAGGAATCACAACAAGGAAGGTACGACATTCTTGACTAAAAAGGACTGACTCTTTCACTCTCCAGACTCCCTTATCTAACTTAGGCATCGGAGAGGCGATGGGCGCACCACTGCCGTTTTCTTGTTTGTTTTGCAAGTACATGTTGGTAGGTTAATGCTCCGACGATCCAATGGCTCAGAAAATTCAGAAGACTACAATTATCACCATTTATTTCCAAGTTATTTTCAAAATTAATTTAAGTAAAAATATGAAATTATTATCCTTAGATAAGATCTCACAAATATCATTTTACTACTAAATCACTTTCCCAAATTATTATCAATACTTAACTAAGTTATGGCCCCTATTTCAATTTATTTGAAAAATTGTGAACAAGAGACGTAAAACTGAGCCCATATATCCTCGTTTAATAAATATTTGATAAATAATGAAAACTAAACAAGTGTACCATGCGCATGCGTGAGTATTACCTTAGTGAATCGAGTACTACCTTAGTGAATCTTGGGTACTATTTAAAAAAAACTGGGTATTATAAAACCCGGTAGTACCCAAGGTTCACTAAGGTAATATCCAAGTTTCACTAAGGTAGGATTCGTGTGCGCTTGATGCCCTTTTTATTAATTTAATTTTCATTATTTATCAAATATTTTTTAAATAACCTGATGTGGGCTTGGTTTTAGGGCTCTTGTTTACAATTTTTCAAATAAATTAAAATATGGGTCCCATAACTTAGTTCACCCTATTAAATAATCATATTTTAACTCTCAAATAAATATTAAAATGAGGTAGATTAACTTGTTATTTGTGTGATCTACAATCCACTATATACAGACTCTCCATCAATTGGTAACTAATGTTAACACTGATATGTCATTTATTAATAAACACAAATTAAAAGAAACAACATTAATAAGCAACAGTAAATAAAGCAAAGTCCGAAATCGTACTCTCTTTTTTTGGCTGGGCCATGAGGTGTTTTGAGCTTATCTGTGCACACACGAAAGACACATTTAAGTCATACCACACTCAAACTAATCCTCATTCGAATTGGAATGGACCACAAGGACGGTAAAGTTTTACCATAGAACACAACTGCATTCCTAGGGTTTGAACTCGATACCTTTGGTTAAGTTAAAAGATACCTCAACCATCTCACCTACATGTTCGATAGTCTGATCATACTATATTTATTCATGTGATCTATGCTACTCATCCATTCTTTTCAAGTATATATAGAGCCAAGCTCAAACTTGACTCAAGTCGATATAGAGCCAAGCTAAAAAGTATGCATGAGTAGGGGTGTAATCGAATCAAGTCAAATCGATATAGAGCCAAGCTCGAACTCGACTTGAGCTTGATTGAGCTTTTTTTTTAGATATTCGAAACTAGACTTGAAAAATAGTTTGAACTATTCGAACTCGACTCGACAAAACTCGAATCAATTAAAAAAACTAATAAATAATTATACTCGAAATCGATTCGAGTTCAACTTGATTAATAAAATAGTAAAGCTTGATTAAGCTCTGAAACAACTCGAATCGGATATTGTGATACTCAAACTCAACAAGCTACTCGAGCCAAGCTCGATCGACTCTATTAACTCCGAGTCGAATTCAAATATTCTACGAATCGGACTCGATTAGCTTGACTCTTTCACACTCCTAGGATAGTTAAAAGCTCTATTATTTTGGTAAGGAGATCTTTCATGGGATAATTACACATAAATGCATCCATGATATGGTAAAAGTGGTAAGACTCATATAAATATGTTCTTAAAAAGAATAAAAAAATGCATGCTAAATTTAATTACTAGCTCTTTTGAATTGATTTTGTTGGATTTAATTCTACAAAATCATGAGGTTAATTTTTAAGAGTAGTTAATTAATGTTTACTACTATTGAGAATGGATACAAAAGAGAGATCAATTGAGAAATCTAGATCCTATCTCCCTCCAGTTTCAGACTTATGGATGAATAAAAAATCTAGACAATTTCAAAATAAGTAATTTTATAATTACTAAAATTTGATTCACTTATGTTTTTAATAAGAGTTCTTAAAAACTTTCATGTAGGTAACCATGGTAAGTGTCACAGGCCTAAATTTTCATAACGGCATGGCCCGTGCGATGGCCCCTCTTCATACTCCATGTTGACTGATTTCACCATATTTCGAGCTTATCAAGATAATGGGTCCAGCTTTCGACCAGTTTGCACAGGGTAGGCCAAGACCCTTCTTCATTGTCTAGTCCTAAACTAATGACAAGCTCCCCACACTCACCCGAGTAGGCATGCCTCGACTTCCAAGTGTCTCCCCAACACTCCTACATGCACCTCTGAACTCCTCCAACTCCTGACACGTACGCCCGTAAACACGACATTCTCATTACCTCATAAGCGTGCCAGCTTTTCTGAGTGCCATCCGCATATCCCAGATCCAGAGTCCAGAATACATCTGTTTTAATATTTATTAGTTTATAAATTAGCGTTATTTTTCTTTTTTTTTTTTTCTTTTGGGTATAGAAAATAGGATAACATAGTGAGTCCAATAGTGTTTTTTTTTTTTTTTTTTTTTTTTTTTTTATTTAACTCATTTTTTAGTTAGTTAGAAAGTTAATGTTATAAAATTTCAAGATTCAAACTTTATTGTTGTATTTATAATGACTTAAACCTCATAGAGAGTTGTATCTCCAACCCACTCTTATTTTTCTTTAATGATTTAACAAATAAACACAAAAATTTCTTCTATAATCCACTCTTTATTTGTTAACCTAAATATCAACAATTGCATGGAGCTATTTGGAGCTCTTTCAACTTCTCTCTCATCTTTTTCTTTCATCTTTCTATATACATGTTTTCTTACTTTTTTAAATTATTGGAAGTTAGTGCAACAGAGAGTATATTGGTTGAATTTAAAAAAGTTGTTAATAAATATGAATTTATTATTTAAATATGTCAAGAATGATTTAGTTGAGTCATGATTTGAGATGTGTTTCCTGAGGTAAAGGAAACTGTTTATCAGGAGTCAACTAAGGAGAAAATGGCAAGAAAGAGCTAAAGAATGTTAATTAATACATAAATAAACTTCAAATTCAATTTATAGGTAGTGGTATTGGCTATTGAGCACCAAAATGCCTATGCAGCCTTTATACTAGAGTGATAATTGAGTTCATTCACTCGAAATTAGACTGAGGTGATCACACTTGGCTAGCTTGAAAAACCTGGATCAAATTTGATTCGACCATGGATTGATTAACTTTGTATAATTTGAAGCTGAACACTCAAATTAGGGGTCGGAGCTAATATTTTATTTACCAAAATCGAATCAATTTACCTGACTAATGATCCAACTCAGATGTCTTAATTGCCAACTTTACTTAAATACAAACTTAAAACTCCAAAATAAGAAAACCCGATATAAGTAAAACAGCTAAGGTTTTTTCAAAACTAATCCATTGGCTTGATTTCCTCAGATTATAAATTTAAAACCTGTTAAAACTCAACCCAACTCATGCATAACTCCGACCCATGTAGATAATTTTAAATGGTCTGAAGTAAAAAAGTCTTTTTCAAAAGTTGTTATGGGCTTAAAAGAAAAAAAGGTAAAAGTTTAAATGAATATTTGTCATGGCTTAAAAGTTTGTCATGAATATTTGGTTTTAAGATTGTATTTAGTTCTTGCAAAGTAGTAAGAAAAAAACAAGGAAAATGATTTCCTTATATTTGATAATCTAATGAAAAATCTTTTGCAAATAAAAAAAAAAACAGAAACTTATATTTTATTAAATTATTTAGTTTATGTCATGATAGATGAAGAAACACCAAAACAGTAAATAAAAATAATATATCAAATTTAACTCTATTTTTAATTTCTTATATTTTTCCTCTATTTTCTTTCTTTTACATTTTCCTCAAATTTTATATAAACCAAATATAGTATTTTTCCTCGAACTTTCTGAAAACTAGACATAGTTTGCTTATGAGTTCACACTATCACCACTTTAATAATAATTCACTAAGATTATTATATGTTTTAATTCCTGGCTTTTACTTAAAAAGCTAAATATTAATATATTATTTAAACTTTTTCTACTTATTATTAAATTTTTAAACTCTTTTGATGAATAGAAAACCAAAATATTTAGTCTTTGAAGCTAATGTTTCTTTTTAATTTTTTTATTAAGAAAAACTAAATATTTCATAATATAGAAAATCCTGATTTTTATTGAATCAATTTGAAACCCAGAATCATCATACTATTAAATAAATAAATATATATATATATATATATTTAAAAATTATTGCTCAAATTTTGGATAAAAAATTAAAAAAATGGTTTTTTTAGAAAAATAAACAATTTAAATACCCTAACTCATTTTTATCAATATTCACAAAATAAAATTTATTTAACATTAAGTAAAAAAACAAACCCCACCTAAGAAAATAAATTATTAGAAGTTATAGAAGAGATACAAGATAAGAACAATGGATTTAGTAAGTTATTGGATAGACGTATTAGAACTCTAATCAAATTAATGTAAGCTTACTTCAAGACACAAAATAAGGCTTGACGGTAGAACAAATTTGATTATCTCTACAAAAACTTTTTTTTTTAAAACTTTATATAGACTTAGAGAATGAAAAAGGATGAAACACTTTAATCATGGAGTTTAAAGATATGAAATGTTCTCAATAATAATTTCAATCTGCACTTATTCCAAAGTATTTGCTTAATTTATTATACAGTTTTGTAAAATCGGACTATTAATGACTGAGCTAAAAATATGACCAATTCTCACTGCTTAGAGACGGAGATCAACCCATTAAACGGAACTCAAAAGGTCATCGATCCAACTCAAGTATGTTTGATCTGATCTTTAAAACACTGAGTTTTATGATAATCAGAAAACCGGAAAGTTTTTTCAATTCCTCAACTTAAATTTTTTATTTTTTTTTCTTTCCTTGCCATCCTATTCTAAATAGTAGTATATGGTTATTCCATTACTAAGGCAGGAAAGTACTAGGAAAAGAATAAAAATATGCTAAGAAAAATTATTTTCTCATTTAGTTTCACAATAAAAAATATAAAAAAAATTAAATATAATTAAAATTTCTTAAATTTTAACATTTTTAAATAAATAAACTGAATTTGAATAAACATTTTAAATTAACTTATAAAGTTTAAACAAATTTTTTATTTTTCTTCAAATTTTCTTTTTTTCTACTTTCTCTCTATTTTCTATTTTCTTTTCTTAAGACTTTCCAGATTCCGATCAGAGCCTAAAACTTAATCATAGTTACAGATAAAAATCAGTGATATTTTAGCTAGGTTTCTTATGTACCAAAAGCCTTTTCAAGAGTTTTTTGTATTATAACCCTGATCTAACCGTTTCAAAACCACTTCCTAACAAGCTCCCCAAAGGATCAAAAACAGTGGTTTGTATCAACACTTGCTTCTCAAGATTGCTGACTTAACGCCAAAGTTTCCAAATACTTTCAATATTGTTCGCTTGTTTTTAAATTTTCATGACTTATTGCTGAAATTTTAAAAAAAGTTCTTAATAGAAAAAGTGAAAATACGTTTAATTTTTTTCTATTCGTAAGTCATTTTTCACAAAAAAATAATAAAACCTCAATCATTACCCAATAAAAAGAAGAGCTAGCAAGTATACACTACTGTGGCATTTACAAACTTATATTGTATTGTGCATTCCATTCCTAAATCAAATGCTTATTTTTTCAATTCCTAAACTTGTCTCATTTACATTTTATTTTTGTTTTTATTTTATTTTATTTTATTTTTATATTTGCTTTTTTATTTTTATTATATTAAAATTAACATTTTTCATAAAATAAAAAATATTATGATTTTTTTATAAATTATTTGTTAAAAAACATTATAATAATAATTATTTATATTAAAGTATAAAAATAAAAATAATAAAAATTATTTTTAAAATATAATCGGGACTCGACTTATTATTATTATTTCGTATTATACTGCCTATATTTGCTTTTATTCGGTCTCGTTTCTCACCTTAAATAATTTATTTCTTCGGGCTCACTTTATTTTTAAATGAATTTAATAAGTCATTTTTAACTTTCGGCATTTTCGTAAAAATCTCGTCCCCTGAGGTCACCCATAACCATCATCTAGGAAAACCTAAAAAAATTCCGCTTGTCTCGCACTCCCACGAACTTTTTTGGGTCACTGATTCGAGACCTAATTTAATCTCAAGCAAATGCTTCGCCATCCGATATCTAGATAATTTTCTGCTTTCTCTGAACTCCTTACAGACTTATTATTGTATTTTTATTAACATTTCGCCATTTTTTAAAATTTCTAATTTTTCTCGCGCTTATTGTAAGATAAGAATAATACTGAACTCGTCTCTCGCATTTGAGAAAATAAACTCAAACCCGTTAAAACCCTCGATTAAAATTAAATTAAACCTCGTTGCCATTAGTTAATCCAGGCAAAGATGCGAACTCAAAATAATCCGTCTCATTGCAATTCTTACTCACTACCTAATGTTAAAAAACAAACAACTTAATACTTAATGCTATTACACTATCAAAGATTAGTTTCTTAAAAGTTCTATTCAAGATATAAAAACAAACACTACCTGTTCTCGTTGAAAGTTGGCCGATCGCCGAAAGCTTGCTTCGCATCTCACCATTTGTTTTTTATTTTTCACTCACTTACATCGAAATTTTAAAAAAATGGCTTGAAACAAAAAGCCTAAAATTTCGCTTTTTCCATTCAGAAGTTTTCACTCCACCACGCGATTTTCATCTTTCCATGCAAAATAACTCACTCACTTATTTTCATCTTCTTCTATTTCTTGTCAAAAGATGCGAAAGAGAATATAATTCTTTTAAAATTTTGCATTTTATAATATTATTCACAATAAAAGTAAGAAAAATTATTTTCCTAAAAGCTACATGTTATCTCGATACAAGAGCAAATAAAAATGTTAAATAAAAATTATATATATATATATATATATATATATATATATATATATATATATATATATATATATATATAATCCCTCCAATTTTCAGGAAACCAAAAATAACTTTAGTGTAAAATAGGTTTTTTTTGCTCATCCCACCTCTTCTCAAATCATTATTAAAGATAAATGGATTAAGGATGGATTTTATAGAAAATTTCAAAATCCAAGTATTTATAATGATTCCATTTCCAGATATTTAAATTTATTCTTTACTTTTTCATCGTGTTACATGAATAAAAATGATAATAATAATAATAAATTATTATATTAACTTTGAATAAAATAAATTATAAAAATAATTATTAGATCAAATGAAACTACATATTGAAACCTGCTCATTCCCATCCTAAATAAAGGAAATGAATCAAATGATATAATTTCCCCCATATATTTGTTTTCGACATATTTAGTAGTGGAAAAATTGAATTCTCTTCTTTAAACCCAAGGCTACCTACCCTCTTGACAAAGCCTTGGAAAAATTGAAATTATATATAAAAAAGTAAAAAATAGTCATGACATGTTTCTCCATTCACAATTTTTTTCGACAAGTCTCAATTGCTGATAGATTGTTTTCTGAATATGACATTGAAGAGAAATTGAAAAGTGATAGTGACAACCGAAATCAAGGCTCAACTACAAATAACTTTTTTACAGCTACCGATAAAGGGAAGTCTACTATAATTCTCGGCAGACCATATCGCAGAAATGAATTATTTCGTTATTCAATTAATTCACATTTTAACTTTTATCATCAGAGCAAATGAGATATCAAATACTAAAGATCAAATGTTTGTCGCTTTAGCTTTTATCATGGTGCTAAATGCTTAATGCTAAATATTAAGATCAAATACGATGGTTTTTAGATATTTGAAGAAATTTCAGGCTTAAATTTTCATGTTTTTCTTTTATATATATATGAATATGCATTTGAATTATTATATTTTAAATTTAATTAAGTGCTTCTGTGATTTTAGCTTTTATCATAAGATAAATGAAATATTAAATATCGACATCAAATGCGAGACTTGTATATTTGAAAATATGTAGTTAGCCTTTCTTAATATATTAAAGTGTTCATAAGGATGCTAATTTTTAGCATTTAAAACAAACAAATCTTAATCCTTATTGGGAGATAAAAAAAAAAAAATATTAAAAACAAACGATTTAATACTTAATGCCATAAGATTATTTGAAGATTAAACTCAAAAAAATTCTATTCAAAGATTCAAATTAAAAAAAAAACAAACGCCACCTTAAAATATAATAATAATAATAATAATAGGGTTATAACCCAAGGATCACTAGCTCGAATTCCCACATGACCCTAACTTTAAGACCCCATGATATTAGCGTCGAGGTACACGCAAACTACCTTGAACATACACGGTTATAAAAAAAATAATATTAATAGTGATAGGAAATAAAAACAATAAAAATAATACTAGTAATAATAGAATTAAAAAAATTAAAAACCAAACTCAAGCAAAGGAAGGGCTTTGGACATAATTAGTTTTTTTATTTTTTTTAAATTACTAAAATAGTTTGGAAATTAAAATAATGACTAAACTAGTACATAAACAGTAATATCGCAATTACTGACTGTAACATTAAAAAAAATTTAAGTTAATGCCGCAATCAATCACTAACTGTGACATCACTGTTCGGATATTGGTTTGGGCATTATTCTCATTTTCAAACCATTTAAGTAATTTAAAAAAAAAACTAAATATGTCCAAAAACTCACAAAGGAACCCCATCTCAATACTAAACCAATAAAGACAGACCCAGTGAGACAGCACCCCAGAGAATCAATCAAACAAACTAATAAATTGTCAAGATTAAAATTTTGTAAGCAACAATTTGATAGTTATCAGAAGTGCTACAATAGTATCATTATCTTCAGTCTAATCTTGAAAAATTGCTTCACCAAAAACAAAAGCATACCCAAAATGCCATCATAATTGAAACAAGTAAAAGGTTTTGAGTTTCTTCACTTAAGCACCTGCACCAGCACCCTTGCCTTTCTTCCTCTGGAGCTTCTTCATGTAGAACTCCAGCTCCTTCCCCTCCAAAATGTATCTACCAAAAAGAAAGAAAACACACAAACTCCAGTCAATCGTCCCCAACAGGAATGTACTGAGAATTTTTTTGACCTAGTTTAGGCTTACCCGTCAGCTCTGCCACATTGGCCGGGACGAGAGGAAATGCAGGCCATCAACCTACCAGAACTGAACTGCTCCTCGATGTGGGAATCAAGTTTACGTTCCGCTTGACGCTTCTCAAGCTTCCTTAAGACATGGCTACTCTTCTTAACTTCCTCTGCTGGAGCTTCTCCCTCCTGCTGGCCATCACCAAATATCAGTTTATATTCCATCAGAATGCAAATTACTGCAGATGAAAGGCCTAAAAATTATTAAGGAGTTTGAAAGTCAGTTAACAGCGACTGATTTCTGTACTTTGGGAATATATTGAGTAACTATATCATAAGCAAGTAGTGAAAACTGTTTTCTGTTCTCAAAAACAAGGAGAACAAGGAGAACAGGTTTGGTTCCAGTTTTTTTTTTTTTTGAAAAACATAAAAAATACTAAATTTAAAGAAGAAGAGTTTTCAGATAACACCTTTATGGTGTTCTTTGTGTTTTCAAAAACTGTTCTCAAAAACAATTTTAAAAAACAGGCACCAAACAGACACTATGTTATCATTGTAATTTTTTGTTTAGCTAAAAACTAGGTCATGTAAACTTGATGAAACAGTAGATTGACAATGCCAGTAAGATGTGAAATTCTGACAAACAAAATTAAGCTGGATTGCTCAAATATCAATAGTTTCCAAGAGAATGTCAGGCAAAAAAAAAAAGTAATCAGTTATTGAATCCAGAATGAACAGTGAGAACAGATTAATATGGGGAAAAAGAGATTTGCGATGGCGTATAAATCAGGTCACATTCATTGTATTCACGATAATCCTCTCATAAGAGAAACCTTCTAAATTTCAGTATGAAAAATTATTAACAAAAATGCTTTTTAGTGAAAAAAAAGAACTTCTGAGATACACGTAATACGATAGAGTACAAGAACATAACAGATACATGATTAAAAATTTAAAAGCATAAGTAACAACATAAACAATCATGTCCACGCTTACCAACTTTCGGAGGCGTAGAGCTACTAAAGCAAGTGACAAAACTCAGAAAGCTAAACTAAAGCTGCCATGTAGGATAACTACTGGAAATTGAAGAAACATAAACTCATTCTCACTACAAAGTTAAACATCCAAAACCCACATAAGAACAAACCGTCTATGATCACTGATGTAGGTTGTTACTTTCGAGTTCAGCTCAGTTTCAGATAGGCAGTGCCACCTGAACTGGGTCAGGATACATAGCATCTAAAATTCTTGACTGAACAATGACTAACCTGCAGCCCATAATTCACCAACTCCAAGTTTCTATGTGATAGGAATTTTTTTAGAAGAAGAAAATTAACAAATTTCTATAAGCATATGCAAAGAAATGTCAAAAAGAAACCAGAACCTCCAATCATCACAGAAATTTAAGCATAGATAATGGCACTACAAAATATTTTCAACTAATATCACCTCAGTAGCATCCTTCTTAGCTGCTGCTGCTGCCTTCTTCTTCCTGCCAATATCTACGCCATAATGCTGGAGGTACCACTGCTTGAATGGGGCTGCATCCACCTGAACAATAGCACTCTTCACCAGAGTTTGCGTCCGGACAAGTTCATTGTTTGAAGCATTGTAAACGACATCAAGAATACGAGTTTTACGAGTGACAGCCTCGCTACCCCATGAGTAATTTCCAGTGTCCAATCTAAGGGCCCTCCACTTCACGTTGCCTCCTCTAACACGTACTCTCCTTACTGTTTTGTTGCTTGAGAGCTTAGTGCTTGCTGGCTGGCGACCGAGTTCATACCTTCAAAACAAAGTGAACAAATAAGCAGGAAACATAGAACTGAATACGGAAATTACAACAAATCTGCAACCCCATCATTACACGCACAAAAGGTCCTGTTAAAATAATTTCATAATCTCATAAACCCCATGGAAGTGAACTTAATAAACAAATTCAAAAACCAAATAACCAAACCACTTACTGACTACTGCGAGATTTTGGGTGGGCTGGTCTAGACAGCAAATCCAACACAATCCATTTAAAATAACTCAACCCATTTGCCAGAATGAATCTCTATAGCAAAATACTTAACAGAGAACTCTGCATTTTTCAAATGTTGACTGTTCTTGACCAGATACTGGCAACTCTAACCTTCCAGTTCAGTCATTATATGATGAAAGAAGTTAAAACTAACTAAACTAAAGTGATCCCAAAATGTCAAAATCTTGAAAAAATATCCTAAACTGAACTGTAAAACAAAAATATCACCCACAAGCACTACTCTTGAGCACCTTAAAATAACAGTTACAAATAGCCAAAAGAAAATCAAATTTTGGAATCTTTAGCCAAAAAGATATGATGAATAAAATTTATGAAATCTAGAGTATTCAAAAGATCTTCTAGGCATAGTTTGAGAATCCTTAGCCAAACAACTAGACAGAGAAAAAACCAAAATAGGGCTTGATAGTTGAAATAGCCTTGACTGATAGCACTAGTGCAATGCTGTGGGCATTATTTGATCTGAATTTTCTAGATCTAGCAATAAAAACACCACCAAACAAATCATCTCTGACAGCATCATAGGATACAAGAGTTTAAATTAAAAAAATTGTTGGAGTCAGCAACAGAAAATGAATATCAATCTCACATGTTGCCAAACTACTGGAATATTGGATCTGAGCATGGATGGATCAAATGTCATAGACATTGGAAACCCGTAAAAAATAGAAGGATCCAATGTTCTTCACAGTTTGCATGCTAACTTATGCATCTTTAACCGGTAAATTTCCAAATTAAGACTGCTTCCATCTCTCAAATGCTTAATATTTTCTAATTTGCATGACCCAACCTTGGATCTAAAATTCAAAGACAGCCTGAAGGTTGGTTTTTGTTGCATCCACGAATAAGAGAACCAAAATGAAAATTTAATTCAAGACCCTATTCATTAAAAGGTATCCCACTATATCTAGGTAAGAAAGAAACAAAAGCCAAAAACACTGCACCAATGGCTGAGAACATGAAAGAAATGCAAAGAAACTGTTATCCTCCACAACCACTACACATAGGAATCCAAGATGTAAATCTCGTTGAAGCTTTCATCTCTTAATGACATTGTACAAATTTTAAAAAAAAATGCTTCATTTGGTAGCTAAGGAATAAAACAGAACAAAACATATCTCGGCACTATTTCTAGCTGAGAAAATCAAGGAGGATAAGATTTTAATTTCGGTATCATTTAATATTAATCTAGCTCAATATTTAGCCCTCTCGTGACGTTCTACAAAAAACAGAACCAATGCACAATTCAATAGATAAAAAATGCAGGAAATCAAAGTAATCAAACAAAACAAAATTTTAAAAAAAAATTCACCCTGCAACAATGCTCAGCAAGGAAAAGAAGAAATACAAACAAACAAATGATCCAATTTTCCGCATGTTTCGAGGGTTTTCTGAGCAACCAAACAAAGTAGCTTACTTGCGCTTCTTCCTCCAAGCCTTCTTCTTGCCACCAGTGGCGCGCCTCTTGTGCATGGAATCACGCGAAATCCCTGACGAGAAATCAAAAGAAAATCCATGAGATAAGAAAGAGAGAATGGAGATTTTACAAATATTGAGGAGAATTGAAGAGCGGATCAACGAAGAAGGAGAACTAGGGTTAAGGGTTTGTACCCATCTTTGCTGCGCGGCTAAAAAACCACGACCACGGATTCGGAGCTCTCAAATGCACTCTCCTCATTTATATATGTTTGAAACCCTACATCTCGACGAGGGTATGTTCGTCATTTATCTTTTTTTTTTTTAAATAAAAACACATAACTCATTTGGTTTTAAAATAAGGACAATTATGCTTTAGGGTTAAAGGGGACCCCTATTTCATAAAGATTCCATCAAACCACTTAAATTAAAGTCAATAATATGTTTATTGAAGAGAAAAAAGTATTCAGAATATCTTAAAAATATTCTAAATGTAGCTTTAACATGTTTAGTGTGATAAAATAAAAGAAATTCCAAATTTTCCTGAAATTTAAATCCTAAAAACAAAAAAAAATATACAACCCGAAAATACCTATGTTATGAACCAAATAAATTTAAGAAAATATCAAATGGGACCCAAGAATATAACAGCACACTTAAAATGTAAATCGGCGAAATGATATGAAATGAAAATGAAAGTATCTGAAGAAAATGACAAATTGAGAAAAGGATAATGAGAAGGCCAAACAAGGCCTTGATCTTTTAATGAGATTAAATACCAAATTTGGTCTTGTAAAAGAGCATAATTCTCATTTGTGCATTTTGGGTTTGAAGAGAAAGAGAGACACGGATTGAGAGAGAAGAAGGAGAAGCCATTGTTGGTGATTTCTTCTCCATGTAAACAAGAGATGAAGTGATCAAGTACAGTGAGTAAGAAGAAAACAGTCAAAGGTATTAAAGGTAAGTAAAAACTAAACCCTAACCCTTTCGAATATTGATAAACCCAACCTTTAAAGTACAAACGTGTTTGTATTGGTTGTAGTTGAGTTAGGGTCAAGCTTAAGGAGTTTTGAAGAGTATTGTTGGTTGGTGTTGTTTTGGATTAGTTTTGAGAAATGTTTGTAAAAGGGAAATATTGGGTTTTCAAAAGAATGCCACAAAATTATTAAAACCCCGGTTTGTTTCTTGGCTATGTTAAGTTATAATCATTCAAACGGTTATTCCAGAATTGGTAAAGAACTATAAATAGATAAGGGGCTACAAATGTATAGATAATGTGAGTAAATTCAGAAGAGACTAAAAGCTCCCAATACTGGCTTTAAAGGTGAGCTCGAGTAAATTACAGGTATGCCATGCTTTGGGTGTAGTTGTGGTGTTTGACCATAAAATGAGTTTCACTCATCCAAATTAAGATTCATAAATTTAGGTAGTTCAAACTTCTAGAAAAATAATTTACTTGAAGGAAGTGTGAAATTAACCCTAAAAGTGTCCGTAAATCGGCCAAAGGGAGTCATATGCATTCTATTTTTGCAAAATAAAGTAGTTCAGATGTAAAATGTAACATCTTAAGTTTAGGTGATCCAAATTGATGATTCTAACTTGGAGAATAAACCTGTAACCATATATTCAAACGAACAGTTAATATTACCAATTTATGGAGTTAAGACCCATAAATTGAAAAACAAGGTGATCCCAAAGAGCAGTACATCGATTAGTTTGGCATTAAAATGTCGTAATTGAAGCCTGGGTGAGATCCGGGGCTGGATGATTCTAATTGAAGAATACAGAAACCTGGTCCATAAGCTTCAAACAGTGAGCAACCCTACCAATTTATAGAGTTAAAACCCCATAAATCGAAAAAAATAGTGGGTGATCCCAGAGTCAAGATATTTGCACCATTAAGATTAAATGCCATAACTCAGCTTGTGCTATCCAAACAGGCTATTCTCACCTTCCACCGGGGAAATGTAACTCCTAAAATAACCAACTAATACAGCGATTGTCATTGTATTTTAACAGTAATGATTTATGGCGAGTCTCGTATCGTTTCCAGATTCCAAGGTTGAACAAAACGACGATTTTGGTCTGTTTCAAACTCTTTATTTCTAAAATGTTTGAATACGAAACATTTGAATTTTGGAAATGATTGAATAAATAAAAGTGCATATATTTATTTGTGTTTAAATGATTTGTTTTAAGTGATTTGAGACAATTGTTTAGAAACTAATTTATAAGAAAATTTCATGAATGTGAAAATGTTCTAGTTGCATTACTACAAATGTATATATATACTATTGTAAAATTATATTAATGATTTTAATGCCCTTAAAAAAAATGTTAACTGCTAGGAATTTCCAGCGGCGATAAATTGGGTATACCAAGAGACGAACAAACGTATTTGTGGCATACCGATCTCGTAGCCCAACAGACAAGACGGTAGTATACACCACCCAAAGCATATTTTATATATATATATACCAAACAAGAGCCTCAATAAGGATCAGGTAGGTGATTCATATCCAGGCATCTAAAGTTTATTAAGTTAAATTGATAAAGGCAAATGATAATGAGATTGAAAAGTGCACGACAGTTTTGAATGATTTTTTTCATGAAAATGCATGATTGAGATGGACAATTTAGCTCGTAAATTTATTTATTGAATAAATATATATTACGATTGCATCGCATTTGGCCATCGAAATTGTCAAAAGCATTGTTTTATAAATATTGCATGTTTCATTTAAATTAAATGAAGATAATAGAACCAAGATAGAAACTACTAAGATAAAAATGATTAGCGTACAGCCTTTATCAACGCCAGCAGTACCGAAAGTGAATAGGTACAAGAGGTTTTAAGACCACAATGCAGAGAGCCAAACGCCAAAGCTTCATTCTAATGAGAAGTAAAACTCTACCACACGCATGCATGAAATTGAATGGACTTCTTTTGTGGCAAAAGTATCTTGTGAAAGTTAAACTCTGATTCTATTTTGTAAATGTTTTTTGAAAATTTCGATAAATTTTAAATGATGGTACAAATGTGGGAGTTATCCCAAAATGATGGGTCTTCCGCAAAAATGTTTAATGTATATTTTTACGTATACCCAATGAGTATTTGAAATGCGTTTTATATTAAAAATGTATTCACATTTGTATTGAATTTTTTTTTTTATTTGGATTGGAAATGAAAATGAGGACCGCGTTTCCCGTATGGTTCGATCCTCCAATCTGCCGCCCGTATGGGCGCACTGGTAGAGAGTTTACACTTAAGTGGTATCAAAGTCATGGTTTAAAGTGTCTCAAAATGATTTTGAAAATGGTTTAAAAAAATACTTTGGAAATTGTTTGTAAATGATTTGAAATTGTTTATATTACGCATTGCATTTGCATAGCAAGGATGGCGTGACTGATACTTCCGCCTCGGTCAGGTCTTAATAAGCAATGGATAGTTCAGGACCCCATAGGGTCGGAGGTGACTCAGGAAGTCACCCAAATAGTCCTGCTAGTGTGGATGGTGGGCAAGCATCCCATGCTCCACCGATGAACAACCAAGGTCGGGGCGATAAGGTGCTATGGATATCCTCCACCGATAGCTCGTGACCGCAAAGAGCAACGAACCGGCTGCGCGGCCCGCCTGGGCCGCCCATGTAGAGAATGACAAAATATCGACCCATGGATTTCCTTGGGAAGAAAGATTATGAGCCTTCTATGGCGGAAAATTGGCTCGAAAGAACCGAAAGAATGCAGCGGCAAATGCATTGCACACGAGAGGAGAACTTAAAGTGTGCGAATTTCTTACAGTGATTTAGCTGGTCGGCTGGTGGCTTCCTCGTGACTAGGACCGCACTAACCGGAGGGTATGATGTGGAGTTCTTCCCATAAATTCAGAAGCAATATGTGGGTCGTGATTTATCCTGGTTAATAAGAGAGACAGAGCTTCATAATCAAGCAAAGACGATGAGTGTGACAAAAATATCAGAGGGAATCAATCCCGCCAGCAAGTGTTCCCGAAATGCTAGTTAACATCACACAGTTATGAAGTGTCGTGTAGTTTGAAGATGGCTCTAATAATTATATTCAGCCTCATGTTGTTGGTGGATTTTTCCATGATGAATTTTCTAAGATTGCATATGCCTGAATGTAGAAAGAGTGAAGAAGAAAGTATGAAAAAGAAAAGTGTGGTCACATATGTAAGAAAACTCCCCGCCAAATAAGCTCTTATCGCACTAAAGTAATAGCTCCAAAAAGCACTGCCAGGTTCTAATCCTACACCAGTGGATCACCAAAGCTACCGTATAAGACTATTTTACCGTACCAAGGCCTCTTAAAAGTACCAGTGGGGTTCTTCGAGGACTAGTTTCTCCTTTTTGCACACATTGTGGGAGAGACATAGCGAGAGTGTTGAGACTCAACAAAGCTGTTTCAAGCCGGATCAATGAGCACAAGATGCAAAGGATTGTCCAGCTCTGCTCTTTCACATCACTCCTCGACTCGCAGTGGTATAAGAGCAAATAAGGACAACAAGAGTGTTGTATCACCGGGACAGCCGTATAGACAAGCCACACAAACTATATGTGATGCTCAAGTTCTGCTAGTATATGCAATAAAGCACTGAAGACAAAGATGCAATCGGATGCATAGTTGGTAAATTCTTCTGATCTTGAGACTATTGTATATGTACTGATTGATCCAGTTCAACCCATTCTTATGTTTGCACTTCCATTCCAAGTTCGGGGTAAGCCACTCAAGAGTGAAACCGAGTATGATATTGGTGACAACCACTTCAAAAGGTAGTGTCATCATGGAATGTAGTTTTATGTAGACGCCCCATCGAATAAGTATATGAATTTCCCGGAGATTTGATCGAAGTTGTCATTTAGAGTTTGATGTGATATTGGGATGGATTGGTCAGTTCTACACTAAGTGGTAGTTGATTGTAGAATGAAGAGCTTTATTCCAAGGACACCTAGAGTATGAGGAAGTACTTTATCTAAGAGGTCAAACCCTCTCTATCGTGATAGTCCACATCATCATGAACAATGTCTCAAAGGTGTGAAGCTCTCGTATGTGATAGATACAAAAAGGGCGTGTAGTTCAGGCCTATTAGACATCCCTACGCTTGTGATTATCATTATCAGAGTCTGTAGATTGACTCACTACAGAGATTGAGCGAACATTTTAACGGTGATATTCTATATCCATTACATCCACTCGGAGTTTAAAAGACTGAGCTTTAGTTGTAAAATTGTTGAAGAAAGGATTTATTCATCCGAAAGTGTATCACCATGGGAGCTAACGTTTTTGTTAAGAAGAAAATGGTACACTTAGCTTGTGTGTTCATTATAGGCAACTGAATAAGATGATAGTGAAGAACAAATATTCGTTACCCAGGATTGATGACTTGTTCGACCAATTGAAAGGTGCAAGTGTCTTTTCGAATATTGACTTGCAATCTAGGAATCATCAATTGAGGATTAAGGATACGGATGTGCATAAGACGACGTTCAAAATCGCTTAGACGTGACATTACGAAGTTCTGTAATCGCTTAGTTGACAAAATGCTACAGCCGGGCTTATAATTTAATGAATCGTATCTAATCGTGATATGTAGATCAGCGTTTGTCGCGGGTGTTTATAGATGACATCCTTGCGTATTCAAAGGACGGGAAATCATGATACGCATCTTCGGTATATGCAAAATTGAGCAAATGAATTCTTGTGGTTGAGAGAAGTAATTTTTTCAGACACGCTGTATCGCTATGAATTCAAGTGATCCAAAGAAGGTAGAGGTGATTATTGAATGGAAATCCACCGAGAAATGTCACGTATAGCATTTAGGGTTTCCCGGATCGCGTGTT
Organism: Tetrastigma voinierianum; assembly: GCA_016808115.1. Lineage (NCBI taxonomy): Eukaryota > Viridiplantae > Streptophyta > Magnoliopsida > Vitales > Vitaceae > Tetrastigma > Tetrastigma voinierianum. The sequence goes on along the minus strand of JAEQBH010002251.1, from coordinate 264,061 downwards.
ACTACGTATGTCTGCTGATGACTGGCAGCTCTATGACAAGATTACTCCAAAAGAATGAAATTTGAATGAGTAAAAGTATCGCCGCCAAAGTTGAAAGCATTCTTTAACCGAGGCATTTGATTCTACTCAACCGACCTACGGCGAATATGTGATTTTAGCGACGTCGCTAAATGGACTCCTGATGCGCTCCCATGCAATAGGTAAAGTGGTAGCTATGCTCAAGACGCTTGAAGCCGCATGAAAAGAATTACCCTACGCATGATATGGAATTAGCCGTTATTGTATTTGTATTGAAAATATGAAGACATTATCTGTACGGGGAAAAGTATTTCATCTACACCGATCACAAGAGTCTTAAGTATTTGCCCTCACAACGAGAGCTTAATCTCGAGACAAATAGATGGATGGAATTGATTAAAGATTATGATCAGATGATTGATTATCATCCCTAAGCGCCAATATAGTGGCGTATGTTAAGTAGAAAGTCGCTAAACACTACGAGCATTGAAGCTCATCGTCATCGGCTGCATTTACTGAAATAGTAGCGTATAATAGCTAGACCGCATTTGAGCAGAATCAAAGTTCAGAGGCACAAAAGAATGATGAGAAAATTTTCGATAGTAAGTCGACAGAGAGGAAAAGGGAAACAGTTTTCCATGAAGGAAGATGGATCCTCAGATATGTAAGATTTATCAAACGTCATGATGGAATAGAAATATTCGGTAGATACAGTGGACTTTTTGCTATGCATCCAGCGTCAAAGATGTGAATAAGATTAAAGGTTTTTGCATCGTGGTCCGAATGAAAGCGAGATGTATCGGCTCTAGGAACAAGTATGTAGGAAAATAAAAGTAAAGGTAGCACTGTTCTTCGGATTATTGCACTTATTAGAATACCGAGTGGAAATGGGACCAATTATCATGGATTTTGCGTTACCATTGACAAGAAGAAAGATAGATCACTTGGGGTCGTGGTAGATCCATCGACGTTGGGTCACTTCCTACCGCTGGAACTCGACTATTCACTGGTCGTCGCGTAGCCATACATAAGCGGAAATATTGATTACATGAGACCTAACAACTACTCGCTTCGTATAGAGATCTGAGGTTCAATTTCGAGACTTTGGGGAAATTAAAAGGCTTAGGCACGACTTAATTATCACATTCCAATCCGCACTTACGGACACCCGAAAGAGTGATCCAAGGTCTTCTGGAATATATGCCGAGAAGTCAGGTGATCGACAATGAGGGTAGTTAGATAGACACATTCCTCTAGTTGAATTTGTGTATAACAATATCACATGGAATGGCGCCTACGTAGGCTCTCACAAGTTAAGGAAATGCAGAATATCAACATGGTTGACCGAAGTTGTTTAGAAGAAGATAATTGGCCCCGATTTGATTCAAGAAACTGAGTAAAAAGTGAAAATGATTAGAGAAAGATTAAAAGTACAACAGACAAAAGCCCACTCCACAGCGAGAAAGTGATGTTTGTTATGAGATCCATGAGAAGGTGTTTTTGAAAGTATCGCTGGACGGCTGTACGAGATTTGGGAGAAAGGGCAAGTTGAGCCCTTGTGGTGGTTCATTGGTCATGAAGTTACGAAAAGCCGAACCAAAGGGCATACAGATTAGCCTTAATTTCCAGAAAGGAAAGATCCATAATGTTTTTTCATGTGTCAATGTTGAGAGGTAAGGTGTCAAACCTTATCTAGATGTAGTCTCTTCGTGAGACGATTGAAGCTGAATAAAATTTTGATCGATGTAGAAGAGGAGCCAGACAGATCTGTTCGAGAAGTGAAAGAATTGCAAACATGCGATCCCACTAGTCAAAGTAATAGGGAGAACTACAAGACCAAGAAGCCAAAGCAAGTTTAAGAAGTTGTTACACTGTAATATCCCCAACCTGGTTAACGATGGTACTTCGAGACGAAATTTTCTTAAAGAGATGAGAGTTGTAACGCACTAAAAATACCCTACCAAGCTAACATGTTTAGGGTATAAATAGTGAATGGGTCTTTTTCTAATTTAAATCCAAGAACTTAAAAATATACAACCTGAAAATTTCACATGAGCTAAATAAATTTGGTAAAAATGTCAAATGGGGACCTAAGGGTCATAAATGAAGAATGTAATTGCCAAAATGTAAATTAAGTGAAATGAAATGAAATGAAAATGAAAGTGAAATGAAGTGTTAAAATGTCAAAAATGAGAAAAGTGGATTGTAACGCCTGTAAAATATCTTAATTTTTTTTTATAATAACGCTATTATATATTCGGGTATAATTGGGCCAATCTCGTATTTTTTCCTTAATTTAGATGAATATTGATTAAAATGATTATCAATCCATAAATAAACCCAAGTGAAAAAGAGAAAATATGAATGAAATGGAGACCTAAGGTCAATTGTAAAGTAAGTTTATATGTTCATGAAATTAGAGAAATAAATAAGAAAGGAGAAAATAATAGAGACTGAATGAATAATAACAGAGAAATGGAGGGACCTAAACAGGCAAAGAATGAAAAAAATCAAGGGGGAATGGGCACATGTAAGATAGAAAGATGAGGAAGCTTCCTCCCTTTAAAGTACACTAAGGGTGATCCATAAGAAAATGAAAACAAAGAAAGAGGAGATATTTAGTGAGAAGCCTCTCACTTCTCTCTGTATCTCTCAACGATTTAATTACAGGTCTCCTGGCCAAGCAAGAGGGAACCTTCCTCGTGACAAGACCCGCAAGTAAGACCGGAATCGGGAGTTTCACTAAACTCTAGAGGTAGGTCTTCTCCTACTTTGGTTATTTCTTCACCCTAAGGATTGTGTGGTGGTTATCTCTCACTTAGGGAATGTTTATTGTGGCTTAAACCATGAGAAGTCGCCACATTGTAGTAAGGCGCGCTAACCGGACCTTAGAGCCGATTTTGGGTACAGTTAATGAATTCCTGGTAGTGAGTCCTTTCTAGTAAATTGTAGCCAACCAATGAACTTGATGTTAGCTTTTAATTTTATCAATTCGTAGACCGTTATGTCATAATGAGGTCACCTCAGCCTAGATCTCTGGTTGGTCGGCTTCAAATGGCCGGTCAACTGTAAATGTGGACCTTAGAGTTGGTTTTTTGGTAAGAAATAAAGGAATTTTGGAAGTGAGTCCTTTCTAGTAATTGTAGCCACATCAATGAAATTATTGATGTAGATTTTACTCTCGATTTGACCCTCTGCACTGCTATTGGCCCTTACCGAGGTCAACTCAGCTAGATCCTGTCGTCGCCTCGCCGTCTGTCAACTACAATGGACCTTAGAACGCGTTTTTTGTCATAGAACAAAGCGACTATGTAAAGTCTGAAATTGTAGCCACATCAAGGAACTTGATGTTAGGTTTTTGAATTTCACTTGGACCAGAGACCAAGTTATGGTCTTTTACTCGAATAGTCAATGGGCGAGGTCATTATATCTCATGTAGTGAGGGTCACAGACTCAGCAACAGAGGTCCACAAACTCATGTAGTAGAGGTCAGCACCTCATGCAAATGTAGGTCGTAAGAAAGGCCTACAGACCTCATGCAACAGGTCACAGGTCGGCCAGACTATATGCAACAGGTCGCTTGCATCTCATGCGCCAGAGGTCGCACTCACGCAAATGTAGGCTCCAGTAGATCAAGAGGTCGCCAGGACATGCACGGCAGGTCGCACTCATCCCGAGGTCGCAGACTCCCCCCGTGAGAGCCCCGCCTGCCCGGGGCTCAGCACCCCCGTTAGGATTTGACTACGATGACCCCTCAAACTTCTGAAGGTCATAACTCCTTCGTCCGAACCCATTCGGTGTTCTCGACTCTAAGTGGAAAGCCCATTGAGTCAAGAATCCATTGATATGCCTGAGGAGGATATTAGTGTCAGGACCGAGGTGTTAGGACCGAGTCACGAGGTCGCCAGCTCGGCCCGGGGCTTCAGATTGGACCACGTAGAGGACCTCCAACTCGAAAGGTCATAACTCCTTGTCCGAACTCCGACTGGGTGCTCTGACTCTATGGAAAGCTCATTGAGTCAAGAATTCATCCATATGCCTGAGGAGGATAGGAATATGTCAGACCGAGGTGTCGACCGAGTTTACCGGGAGGTCAGGTCAGCTCACTCGCCGCCGCCGGTAGACTAATGTATGACTCCAACTCTTAAGGTCATAACTCCTTCGTCCGACCCGATTCCTGGGTGTTCTCGGACTCTATATGGAGCTCATTGAGTCAAGAATTTATCCATATGCCTATGAGTGATAGAATATGTCGCACCAAGCTTACCGGTGGTCAGGTCAGCCTACCATTCACTACCGGGTGATCACATGACCTCAAACTGAAGGTCATAACTCCTTCAACCAACTCCGCTTCTCGTGTTCTCGGACTCCATGGAAAGCCCATTGAGTCAAGAATTCATCTATATAGCTTGTTGAAATTGAACTCATATTAAACTCCGAAAATCAATCCCAACCAAAACTACTAGTAATGCACGTATCAACATTATTCTTTAATGGTTTCTCGAATGTGGACCGACGAGAGGAAAAAGCTAAATCGAGATTGAGTTCCAAGGATTGAATCAAAGTGCAAAGATTTCTTTGGGTTTGTTCAATAATTTGGCCCTCTTTCAAGTTTTTGCATGTTTGTTCTAAAAGCAGATGAATTGACTTTAATTTTGATTGAGAAAAGTGATTGTGAAATGTTTGCATTATGTAATTGCATGATCATTGAAAATAACCGGTTTATACAAGCGTACATATTGTACTATATTTTTCTATAAAGGATTTGAACGCCCAATAGAACAAGTTAACCGCTTAGTTCATTAAGGATGATCGTGCATACCAATGGGGTCAAATAAAAGATCGAACTGTCAGAATGCGGCGTGTCACCCAATCGCCAGCCTGCCGGACCGTGACGAAAAGTTCACTATTTGATTGTTTATAACCACCGCCAGCCAATGAACCGCATCAGGTTATAAACCGATTGACACGCCATAACAATGGATCGCGTTTATTCCTCGATGATCCAGATATCAAAAGAGATAAATAAATCCGGCATGGGCATAAATCGAATTGACATCGGGTATAACCTAATTGATCGCACAACCGAATTAATTTTCAGAATCTGAATTGAATTCGTTAACCGACTTGTGAGCATAATTGAATTGATTTGAGATTGCAACTATTGAATATGAAAGTGTATTTGGACGATCGTTAAATCATAATCTATCAGAGTATAAAACAAGTATATGTATTATTTATATCGATTATCCTATAATGATTTGAAGTTTTGAATTGTTAAATTGCATAATGATTTAAATCAAACCACAGAAATGGATTTGTATGTAAATCACTACATGAAAAATGCTTAGCATATTTGCTTACTAACGCAAGAAAATACCAGTGATATAGTGATCGCAGTTTTAATTCAAGATCGAGGAGCGCCGAGTCAGAAGAAGGAACAAACTGAGTATGTTCGACATGTGCATTCATTTCATGTTTTCTTTTTGATATTGATATTATGTAAAACAATTGAACTCGAACATCTATTTTGTAAATCATTTTGGCATGTTTAACGCCCTCATTGTAAATGTATTTTGTTAAATATAAATGTTTATGGGCTTGCCCAAATTTCGAAATCGCTTCCGCAAAGATATGATTTTGAGTGATTGAGTGAGTTTAGTGGCATCCCGAACTCGGTTCGGATCCGCCAAAACGGGTCGGGCCGGGAAAAGGGTCCCACATGGATTTAATGAGAAGGCCAAGCAAGGCCTTAATCTTTTAATGAGATTAAAGACCAAATTTGGTCTTGTAAAAGGGCATAACTCTCATTTGTGCATTTTGGGTTTGGAGAGAAAGAGAGACACGGATTGAGAGAGAAGAAGGAGAAGCCATTGTGGGTGATTTCTTCTCCATGTAAACAAGAGATGAAGTGATCAAGAAGGAGGAAGAAGAAAGAAAAGAGAAGAAGGGCTTAAAGGTGGTTGTATTGGTTGTAGTCGAAAGTTGTAATAGTCTGCTGGTTTCTGAAGAGGCACAGGGCTGGTGTTAGTTTGGATTGGCTTTGAGGAATGTTTGTATAGTAAATGTTAGCTTCTAAAGGAAATGTCGGTTAAAAAATTTGTCAAACTCATGTTCTTGTTTCAATTATAGGTTAAGTTATAATCATCCAAATAAAGTACTCCAATTGTAACAACTATGATAAGGCAAATGGCAAGGGACCAGGAGCAAATCATGAATCAATGGAATTTAATATAGTTTACAGAGTCTGGTAGCTCATGGTATGCCCCTTATTTGGGTGTAGTTGTATGTTTGGTCATAAAAATGAGTTTCACTCATCCAAATTGGAGGATTCAAAATTCTGGGTAAACCAGAATTTAGGAATAATTTACTTGAAGGAAGTATATGCACTTTAACCCAAGTCTGTAACTCCAAAGTTGAGCCATATGCATTCTCGTTTTGAAAAATAAAGTAGTCTAGATGTAAAATGCAATAACTTGAGTTTCGGTGATCCAATCGATGATTCCACCGAGAAGAAACCTTAGGAACCATAGGTCTGGGTGTCGAGTAAAGAACCATTACCAATTTAAGGGAGTTAAGATCCCAGAAATTAAAAAATGAAGTAGATCAAAGGGAAGCCAAGCATATCACTATGTTTGGCATTAAAATACAACTTGAGTTCGCATCCAAATCGATGCATTCTAATTATAAAGAAACCCAGAACCATAGATTCAAATGATTGAAATAACCATTACCAATTTATGGAGTTAAAACTTCAGAAATCGAAAAAAACAGTGGGTGATCCAGTGAGCTAGTCATATCAACTAGTTTGGCATTGAAATGTCGTAACTTGAGTTTGGGTTATCCAAATGAGATGATTCCAATACCTGCTGAAAATAGAACTCATAGAATAACTGACTAATATGTGATTGTCATTGTATTTGAATAGGGGCTAACGAGGAGGAAAACCCGCATTGAAGTTGAGATTTTGAAGATTTGAATCAAAGCGACGATTTTTGGTTTGTTCTCAAACTCTCTCTCTATTTCTAAAATATTTGAATACATTAATAAAATGATTTGAATTTTGAAAATACTGACAAGAAAGTGCACATTGATTTGTGTTTGAAAATGATTTGTTTTAAGGATTTGAGACAATTACTAGAAACTATTCATAAGGAAATTTCATGAATGTATATCGTGTTCTATTTGCATACAAATGTGTATATATATGCTATTGTAAATTGTATTGAATGATTTTAATGCCCTTAAAAGAATGTTAATCGTTAATTCAAGTTAAAGATAAATCAGATACTCAATAAGAAAGACAACAAACGTATTTGTTTACGGCACACCGATATAGCCCAAATGTGGACACAAGATTTCCGTGAGTGTACAACTAACCGAGTACATTTTTATATATGTACCGCCTCGCAATTTCAAAGAAGATCGTCCCTATGATTCATTATCCTCGTGCACCTAAAAAGCATAAAGTTAAATTCGATAAAGGCAAAGGATAATAGATTGAAAGCAAGAGGCCTTTTGAATGATTTTTCTTTCTTTCTCGCCTATGAAAATGTATTACAGCTTGGAGTTTAATTAATGAATTGTAATTTATTTATCAATAAATATATAGATACGAGATATAACAGATTGGTCATTAAATTGTGGCAAAAGCATTGTGTTTATGCAAACGCAATGTTTCGATTTAAAAATGAAATGAAGAGAGAAATAGAACTCCAGAACTACTGGCATAAAATGTTTTTCGTGTTGTCTTTATCAACGCACAGGTACCGAGTGAATAGGTACAAGAGTGAACTCCGCGACACGCATGCATGAAATTGAATTGACTCGTTTTGTATAAAGTATCCTGTGAAAGTTAAACTCTGATTTTATTTTGTAAATGTTTTTTTATATTGAAAATTCTGATAAATTTTGTAAATTATGATACAAATGTGGGAGTTATCCCAAAATGATGGGCCTTCCGCAAAATGTTTAGTTTCCACAAAAATATTTAATGTATATTTTTACGTATACTCAATGAGAATTTGAAATGCGTTTGGTAGTGAAAATGTATTCACATTTGTATTGATTTTTTTTTTTTTTTGTATTTGGATTGGAAATGAAAGTGAGGACCGTGTTTCCCCATATCCGTTCTGATCCATTAATCCACAAGTCGAGTACGGACGTAATTTATCGAGCTTACAAAGATTTCTCTCTCAAACCCAATTCCCTCTCCCAACCACACACACCCCGATTGCTAAATCACAAATTTTCCCATAAGATGTCGCTTTTTCTTTTATCTTTTCATCCAAATCATCATCCATTCTCTATTTCCTTAAATAAATTAAAATTTACTTCCAAATAATAAATAAATTAACTAAATTTTCTAATTTTAATATTATTCATTAATTTATATATTCTTTATTAGGATTTGTTAATTCTAATCTAACTTGTGTGATTGGCTTAGTTTTTTATCCTTAATATTGAGAATTTGCTTTCAAAAATTTTTGTTTTAAAACAAGTTTATACTTTAAAAATAATTTTTAAAAATTCAATTAAATTTTTTTCTTATATAATTTATTAATTCTTTTTAGAAAAAATAGTAATTTATTAATTAATAGAAATATTGTGAATTTGATTTTAATTAATAAAAATATTTATACGATAATTGATCTTAATTTATTCTTATTTTTAACTATTGTTTTGTTATGAAAAAATATCGTTTTAAAACTAAATACTTAATTGAAATATTATCAATTTTATTAAATAAAGTTTAAAATAATAAATATTTTTTTATATTAATTTTATTTTAAAAATAGTTTCAAACCCATATGATAAATAATTTATATATATATTTCTGTACTGCTTTATAAAAAATTTATCTTAGTACAAAAATATAAATATAATATGAACATTCTAATTTGTAAATGATGGCGTCAATAACAGAGTAAAGCCTGCCATATGTTCAAATGTCTGATTAAAAATGGGCTAAACACATAATAAAGTTCTCTTTAACGGTATCCTCAAAGCGCAAAGCTCAAATAGTGGCCCAAATTTCATTCTCTTTAAAAGGCTACAGCCTCATGAACTCAGATGGTGAGAAAACACCCGATCTCCAATCAAGAGCAAGTATTTCTCAATTATTGTCCATCAATTATCCTTATTAATCGGCTACGATAACGAAAAGAAAATCTCCTACCTAGTGAAAGAAATATCCGTGATCACCCTCCAACAAAGAACATACATTCAGGTCATCACCCGACTAGGAAACATACTATTCAGCGCAGGTCACCATCCAATTCAGGAAAGCCATTGGCATCATCCACAGGTAAATACCAGCCACCCCCATGTCGGGGTGCCGACGCAGACATACGCACAGCAGTAAATTCATTCCCTAAAGCGTGCTGACCTTTCTCTTCCCCTTCGAAAAGAACCGACTTAGGCATTGAGAGGCAACCCGGCAGCCCGCCGATCTCTTGTTTCATGTTTACAGAGAGTTCAACGTACGTAGTCACGACCACTCAACAAATCGAGCACGCCAAGCCCAGTCGCAGCTGAAGATATCACTCATGCCAGATGCGGGAACGAGGCGCTTCTTTACAATAAGTTTGCCTTCGCGACCGATGGTATTCAACCCGAACATAAGGAGCAACGCCAAACCTCCATGATGCACGCCAAAGCTGGTGGACAATTTCACCTGAAAGCATAATACATGTTAACACTGACGAAAGTGGAGGCGTCCGTCCACCAACCAACACTCTGCCGAAAGAGCAGAACTCACCGTGCAATACGACGCCTCAGAGACACGGCTGTGCTCGAAAGACCAAAAACCCCGTTATCCAAGAAGAGCAACACCTCGGCCCTCGTTGAGAAGCGGATAGAGAAGGGGAAACTAGCCACACCAAGGAGAAGGATCCCAATAACCCCGAGAGAGGATCTGAATTCAGGAGAGGTCGTGGGAGCAAAGGTTCAGTGACATCCAAAGAAGAAATCACCACATGAAGGTAGCGTAAAAGGCCGAGCTCAGCTCTATGACGCCTCGTGCAACAAATCGACCCCACACCGCCGGTGCGCACTTCCGGCAAATTCTTCGCACGCCGTAGGGATCGAGACGCTCTGACTGACAAAAGACCCATAGACCACCTCTCAACACTTACAAATCGATGGAACTACATGGATAAGGACCCCCGTACAATGCAAGAGTCTTCTATCACACTAAAAGTGGCCCCACATTAGTTTCCGTTTTTAATCATTCCCAAGATTTTCCGTCTCATCGTCACGTAACCTCCACGTGATTCGTCCACTTTATCGGAGCAAGGACATATAGGAAGCCGTGTGATGCCCCAAATCCCGGGGGTCCGTTGACTACCCGTCAACCTCATGAACACCGCGACGCTCTAGCGACCCGACATTACGAAAATCGGGCGTAGTCTCCTTTCAGACGTGAGCTCTACCCAAATACATCATGTATATAACCTCGGTCCCAATAACATCAATGACCAATGCCAGGTCTCTTATACAACCATACAGTAGTAAAACACTCTCGGCCCCCACATTTATACTCTCAAATGATATATTCCATCGACCAATATAACTGCACATAGTAAACTAGCCACTTAGGCCCGTAACTAATACTCTTTCATAAAACATCCCAACTATATCAAGGTTACAAGAGCTAATGATCTACTTATACAACACAAGGTGGTAAAATATCGAGACATTCTAATACATAAAACCATCAGCACATTTTCGCTTCTTCTAAACGGCCTCTATGATGAACCGTCTCTCGCACGCCCATACTGGTGAAAATATCCCCATTGCAGAGCTAATGTCAAGAGGAATCACCCTATGCAAGCTACTTCACCTAAGGCATATGCAATGCTCCAAATAAACACACATTCAATAAATGCATGATCCGGCTTGAATGTCTAATTTAATCATCTCTATATCCCTAGTTCTCCCGACTCCCCACACTCTCGCTAAGCCACGCTTTTTGGGTTTGTTTGTGAATACAACTTCCGATGGATATATCACACTGTCGTCTCCACGCATTTATGCTATAGTGTATGGACTAATTCCCTCCGATGTATATCAATTGGGCCGACCGAATGATCGATATTTTATTCGTGTGACCACCCTTCGATATTCATTACAGACAAATCCCTCCAACCACATTCTTCAAGAATGTCTTCATGCACTACTCTATCGCCCAGACGCCCCAAATAAGATAATTAATGCAATGATGTCAATTTCATTTCATCTATAACACATGCAAATATATAATCATGCATATGTTCGCCATTATTTAAATCACACAAACATGTCATGTAATTTCATCATCAATTACATCAAAATTAGCTCACGTGGGCTAATGATCAAACACGAGCAACTCGATTTGAATTACTCAACCAAACACATTATTTCACAAAATTTATTTTTTAGAATACTATTCTCGAATAGGTGAAACCTCTTGCCATTATTCCCAAAATCAATAATCATCTGCCTACCTGGTAACTCGACTTCACGGCCATTCTCATTCTCACACAAACCATTAACATGATTTATGGTATAAATTATAACCACCAACTTCACCCAATGTACTGGGTGATGCCTATGGACACCGTTAAATTTGGGGGTCCTCCAGTAAATTAAACAACCTGGCCCATGTTTTGGGACGATCAAACTACCGCTCAAGCGCCCTCATACCAATCGAACATCATATATAATTTAAACAAAGTAAACCAAGTATGTATAGAAACCCTACCTCTCGGAGTTTGCCTAAATCAAATCCGCGGTCACAGAGGTCTCGTCACAGAGCAACTTTCCTTCGTCTAAAAGACTTCCGACGGCCTGATTCCTCGCAAATCTGTGTAGAGAACGCAGTCCTTCTCTCTCTAAAATGGCAAAATCGCTATTGGACCTTTTCTCGGTTTTCTCCTCCCCTGCTTTTGGTCTTCTATTTGTGAAAGAAGAAGGCACTACTTTACAATTTTATTATTATCATTTAAACCTTTTTCAAAATGACATCTATGTCCTTCTTTCCTAATTTCGACATTCCTACACCATCTCGATCGTCATTTTCATCCTTTCTTACTACGCTAATTTATAGCATACAGAGTACGTGTTATAGTGTGACTCTTTTTCTCATCGTAAATTGTTTTACTAAGACCAAATGCGATGCCTAAAAACGTGTAAATTCCTTACTATCTCGAATTGACGAATTCAACCATAGCTGATTTCGCGAGACGATTCCAAATCTGCAGAAATCCGCTTTTGTCATCCGGCATCCAGAATAAATTTTAGATTTTTAATCGAAATTACAATTTTGTAACCAAAATTACGATTTTGCCCTTTTTCCAGAAATTAGAATTTCGGTCTTAAGTCGAGTTATCACTCGACCATAAAACAGCCTCACATATGAGATTATATGTTCAAAGGTTTAACACGGAGTCACTGAAGATGATAGTCTCACAGAAGTTCACTGCCATCGCTTCTACTGCAAGGTCGAGGGTGCAAATTAAAGATCAATGTTCTCTATCTCAAAGAACCCCTCGTGCAAGCACATATCGAGGTCCTCGCAAAAACAGAGAAGTATATCAATCTGAAGAAGCCCTCTTGTTCAGCAAAGAAGTTTCTACTCAAAAGAGAAGAAGCGCGATAAAAGTTATAACGAGCCCCAGAATAAGGTTTATTGTGACAGAGTCACGAGGAAAGGTAGAAAACAAAGAACGGTCCCCAACAAGACGAGGGAACGTCAGGGATCGCAGAATTTCACCTCACCGAGTCAGCAGCAGCCGGTATTCACTCAAGAAGACACCGACAAATTTCGTCGCAGTCTTACTAGTTACAACATGAAAGGTTCCCCGAGGTGGCCATCCCAGTATGAAGTCGACCGCTGAAGAGACACACCAAATACTATGAGTTCCACAAAGATCATGGACAATTAACAGATGATTGCATCCAAATTAAAAGGACAAATACTTGATCCGAATGCGGGACATCTCAACCGATACAGACCTTAGAGGGTGGAATGAAGGTCGACCACAGCCACCTGTCGATGACGATTCGGCATCGGCCGCCTTTGGGAGAATCCATGTAATCTCAGAGGGTGCTGCGAGGCGAGAGTCCGGCTCATCCGGAAGGCCCACTTGCGGCGCTCGGATCAGAGCGCAGAGTAAGCGGTGTCGAGCTTCCTCGGTTGGATACCATAACCTTTTCGGACCTCGACATGGAGGGAGTGCTAACACCCCATGGCTTGACCACGCAGCTGATAAAAACCATGGCGCTAAGTAGAAACAATCCACAAAGTCGCGTGGAAACCGCGGCTCGATCGATATCAAATTCGCATCGGCTGCAATAAGATGGGCATTGGAAGGGGCCGGCCGGTTCTTTGCCTCTACAGCGGTTTTTCGGGGAAAGAGTCTTCCCTTGGGATTGATGCGATTGGTGCTCTCTGGGGCCCCATGCCGAGGCTACGACAACGGTGAGGTCCTCATAGTGACCGCCGTCGGCCTACAACATGTTACTGGGTAGGCCCTCTCTCAATGCCTTAGGGCAAGTTCCTCAACTATCACATGGTTATTAAATTTCCAGCGCGAATGGGTAGATGGTCAGGAAACGATGCGCCAGCGAGGTGTTACTCGGCATGATGAAACTGACATGGTTGACAACATTTACATGGGCGAGCTGACATGCAGAGCGGAAGGTAAGCCACGACTGCGCCTTGGAGGAGTTAAAACTGTACAACTTCGGTGACTAGCGAGCACATAGTATGGATCGAGTGCATGAAGACATGGAAGCTCTCATCCGTTTTCTAGAGCGAGAATATGGAGGTATTCGCTGACGGGGAAGACGTAAGGTAAGTCCCGCACAGCGTGAAATCTACAAGTTAAGCGTCAATCCACCTCCTTTAAAGCGATCGAAGCGAAAGATAAAGGAGTTTCCCATTAAGGCGGCTGATTAATGAAGAAATCATTAGCTCCTCCAAGCAAAGACGAAAACCAGAAGAAGTAAGTCTACGAATGGTTGGCCAACGTTGTTCTCGTCAAAAAAGTAAACGGTAAATGGCGACTTTGCATCGATTTCATAGACATCATGGGGCTGCCCCGAAGGATAGCGCTTCCAGCACCGGATTGATCTGTAGTAGACACCTCGGTGACCCGCGAGGAACTCCTTAGCTTCATGGACGCCTTCTCGAGCTACAACCATATCAGTATGGACCCCAGCAACCAAGAGAAGACCTCATTTGTCACTAGTCGAGAACCTCTTTGTTCTGGGGGTAATGCCATCGGGCTAAAGAATACGAGGAGCCACCTACGAAGGGTGATGAATAGGATGTTCAACAAAATTGGGACATTTATGGAGGTATATATAGGCAAACATCTTTGGTAAAATTCGATAAAGCCGAGCTCCACATAACCCATTTAGCGGCGCGTTCAAGTTCCCGAGGAGCTACAATGAAGAAGCTATACCCGGCCAATGCGCTTTCGGGTCTCACGTAGGAAGTTCTTCGGGTTACGAAAAGGCCTTAGTGGGACGCACATTGCCGAGGAGGCATTCACGGCGTGAAAACCTGATATATTATCTTTGGTAAGCCCTTAGAGGAGAACTCCTCACTCTCTACTTGGCCATTTCGGACTTTGCAACTAGTGCCGCCCTGGTAAGAGAGCGGGACCCGGTCACGTGACCGGTCTACTATTGCGTGGGAGGCTCTGGGAGGCCGAGGGGTGCCCAGATTGGCTGATCTGGCTTTGGTAACCACATCAAAGCTCAGAGTGCCACTGACTCACCGTCGAAGTCAAACCAGATATCCAGATCAGACAAATCTTTATAAACCCGAGAAACCTCAGGAAGGGCGATGAGTGGGCTATAGAGTGAGTGGGTGATATCGAATTTTCTGTAGAGACGGCCCGGTAAAAGGGTAGATCTTGGCATATTTCATCATAGAATTCACTCACTTTGGATCTCTGAGGCTGGCTTGGCACTAGGCCTCTAATACGGAAATTATCATCGTGAGGGCGTGCATGAGGAAGCGGTGCGGGGCTAATCTGACCTCTCAGGGCGGGATAAAGATCTGAGTACACCCTCAGTTACGACCAGAGCCTCGATAACAAAGTAGAGATATGTAGGCGGTCATATTGGACTCAACCTCGCCCACTTCATGGAGGCCAGTCGGTAAGGTGAGCGGCGACTCCCAACTAGTGGTAAAACATATAGAAGACTCTCTGAGGCAGGAGGGTGAGAAGATGAATCTTATATCTCAAAAGGTGCGAGTACTCGAGGGTTGTGAGTTCGGGTCAGAGCATGTAAGATCGGAGAATTTCCCAGACTAATGCCTTCGGAAGCGCTCTGACCTCATGAGAGACACAGGCGGGGCCGACACTGTCGACACCTACGAGGCCCTCGATAGCGTCGACAAAGGGAGAAGTCTCCCCGTGATGTGGAACATTGGATGGACCCCATGCGGGATTACTTGAGTAGAGGAGTAAATTGCCCAGCTTGACTCGAAAGGAGGCGTCGAGCTGAACAGGGTGAAGTGAAGTTCTGCGTTCATCGGGGGAACCAGCATAAACGAGGGCATCTTTGCGCCCGTTCTTAGTGCGTAGGAAGAAAGGCCAACTTCACATACTCGAAGCACACAGGGGCTTGCATATCATGTGACACACCATGGGCTGGACCTTGTGGGAAAGAACACTAAAGCGAGACCTCTTGTTTATAGTGCTCAAGGCATGGCAGGCCCAGTTAAAATGCAAAGCTTATCGAGAGCATGCCAAGATATCTAAATCTCCCATCTGGCCCGGGTGCGTGATCTGAAGCCCTTGGCCTTTCCAACAATGGGGGCTAGACATATTGGGACCTCTACCCATTGGAAGAAATTTGATACAAATTTATCATTATTGGTCGTGAACTATTTTTGCAAATGGTAGAAGTCGAGGCCCTTAACAACGATCACCAAAGCGGAAGATGCCTTAACTAGATGCGGCGTTTTATAATATGTAGATTTGGGATCCCGAGGTCCCTCGTGTCTGACAATGGGAAACAATTCGACAATCCTAAGTTTAGGGATTTCTGCGTTGAGTCGGGCTAGGGAACACTACTAGTCCCAGGCTGTCAGCGGTCCGATAGGCGACGAAGTCCTTATAAGGACTGCAAAGGCGACAGAAAGTATTTGGAAGACTTAAAAGGAAAATGGGTAGAGTATCTCCCGGTATTATGGCGTCTGAGGAACTTCACAGCGCGAAGTCGGCATTCAGAGGAAACCCCCCGTTCTCTCTAGCCTTTAGACGGTAAAGGCTTGGGTCGAGGTCGGATTGAATCTCAGGATTGAACTGAACATTGAACCTGAGAAGCGAGGGAAATTTGTTCGCTTAAACTGGATCTCTAGAAGAAAAGCATGGCGAGTCTGAAGGCGTATGAAAGACTATCACAGGAAGACGGCGAGGTATTATGACCCGAAGGTCGAAGCCCGGGAGTTACAAGCCCGGGTGACCTGGTTGAAAAACACCGAAACGAGGAAGGACCCCTCACATGGGAAGTGGGACCCTAATTGGGAAGGAGCCACATCATATCTCACATAATTAGGCACATGATAAAGCAGGCTCAAACGGAAGAAGGAAAAACCTACCCCACTCTCATGGCCGCGTGAACATCCTCAAGCGATTCTACGGTGGGACCGGGCGTGGTACGTAATAAAGGTCCATCATCCTGATTTCAAATAACACTCTATTTCCATTTTTTAAGTCGATTGATGTTATGGTAGACCAAACAATAAGTTACAATGATAAAACCAGAAGCACGGCTCGAAGGGGCCTAGGTGGAAGAAGCACATAATTCACAAAGATTGTTCTTTATTTCAAAGGAGCTACAGTTGAATACAAAATTTCATTACATAGAAGTTTACTGACCACTCGAAATTACAAAATCACCCTTTGCATCTCAAAATTATAGTTAAAGCCAAAATGGATTCTTCATGGCTACACCGTGTCAAGGCAAAAACCACAAGAAAGAGAAAGAGAAGAGAGTCACGAAAGAGAAGGGAGAGGGAGGAGAGGAAGAAGAAAGAGGGAGAGAGAGGAAGAGAAGGAAGAAGAGAAAGAAGAGGAGAAGAGAAGAAGAAAGAAAAAAAACGGAGAAGCGGTACTAAAAGCTTTTCAAGTACCGCAGCCCCACTCCCGGATACGTTTGCAGCACGAGTTCCATCATTAGGCATAGCTAGGGAACAACACAAATCCCACAAGGGAGGAACTAGGGAAAAACACAACTCCTACAAGCGGTAGACCATCGACACCAAACATCGGCTCACGATCACCAGATAGACCCATGCAGTGATGACCAAACCCTGATGCTTCATCATGTGCGGACTCCGACTATGCTAAAGAAAGGACGAAGGTTGGAAGCATAGCACTATCACAGAGGAGTCGCTATTTATAAGGGAGCCAGGGCGCTTAGGAAGTCGTGTAATCCGTTCCAATTCTCCATAAATCCGCATTAAAGCTACACGCGCCTTTCCAAGAGAATGAAGGCCCGAAAAGGCGAGCAACCCCGGGAGCCAGTGGCTCGGTTCGCAAAGCATAATTTCCAAAAGGCCAAGTATGCGGAGCCATGTAGCTCGGGGAGCCTAGTAGCTGGGTTAGCGGGCGTGCGAACTCAAAAAGACCAAGCCAGCCCAGGCCATATAGCTTAGGGCCTAGCTCAGGCCAGTAGCCACGGAGCCATGTATTTCAGGAGCCCGATGCTTCGATTCGAAGAACTTTGGAAACATAGCACCACCACTCCCGATTGCTCATTAACCTTGTTAACAAGAATGCCATTCCCATTTCGGTATATTTGGCTTTAATGACATGGCTTACCATCAGGCTTCCACTAGCTTGTCAAAGATCATTGGGACGTCTCTTCCCCTTTTACAGAGAACAACAAATCCCTAGCCACCAAACTTCAACAATGGAACATGGACCATTTTGGGCTCATAGAGAAATGAAAGAAGAGAATCTACGCCAGACTTGTCGGTATCCAGACAGCCCTTTCCAACCTGGGCAATGATCACTTACGAAAACTAGAATATAAACTCCAATGTGAGCTAGAGACTACCCTCAACCAAGAAGAATTGCTCTGGTTCCAACGTTCAAGAGAACACTGGATAAGCTCAGGCGACCGAAATACCAAATTTTATCACGCCGCCACTTTTGTCAAGAACTGCAGTATAAGAATTAAGGGGTTATTTAATGATAGAGGTGAGTGGGTTACTGAATCTATTGCCCTTGAGATGTTGGCACAAGAATTTTGTACACACCTTTTCAAGAAGAAGGGTTCCTTTTCAAGTTCAGCTGCTACCCCTAATGCCTTTCCCAGTCTCAGTGAGGACCTTAAACAGGTAATCCATAAACCTTTTACCAAATATGAGATAAAAAAATGCGCTTTTCAACATGGCCCCCTATAAGGCTCCAGGTATTGACATCTTTCATGCTAGCTTCTACCAAAAAAATTTGGGAAGCAGTCAAGGACTCCCCTTTGCAACTTTGTTCTTCATTTTCTTTATTCAGGTTGTCTTCCTGAAGGTGCTAATGACACCCTCTTAGTGCTTATCCCCAAGGTGAAAAATCCATAAAAAATCACCCAGATGCACCTAATTAGTCTATGCAATGTTGGGTATAAGGTAATCACCAAAACCATAACCAACAGACTCATTAAGATCATGCCCAACATAATTGCCTAGAATCAAAGTAGCTTTGTTCCTGGGAGGCAGATAATAGATAACATTCTCATTTACTAGGAAGTGCTCCATTCCATGCGCATTCGGAAAAAAGGAAAAGGGATCATGCTAATTTGGGTGGACCTAGAAAAAGCTTATGGCAGGCTCGACTGGGGATTCATAAAAGATATGCTTGAGAACGTGAGACTTCCTAACACCCGAATCCGGAATATCATGCAATGTATTGAAACGGTGAGAATGTTTATAGTTTGGAATGGGAAGAATTTTGATTGGTTCAAACCAACCAGAGGAATCAGACAAGGCGATGAGATCAGTCCCTACCTTTTCGTCTTGTGCATGGAAAGATTGGGACACCTCATCAACCATGCAATGAGAGAAGGGAGATGGAAACCTATAAAACTATCCAAGTATGGGACACCTATATCTCATCTGTTTTTTATTGATGACTTACTTCTCTTTGTAGAGGGTACAATAGATCAAATAGAGGTGATCATGGACTGCTTGGATAAATTATGTGACTTTTCAAGGCAAAGAGTAAGTCGTCCCAACTCTATCATATCTTTCTTCATCGGGATTGATGTTGAAGTGGGAAAGAGACACTATTTTGAAGAGATAAGTGGCTAGGGGACTCTCCTCTTTTAGATTATGCCCTTACCAACATCTCTCTGTCGGAGTCCTATAAATGTGTGAAAGACTACTGTAATCATGGATTAGGCTAGCTTTGGAATGTACTCGACGGTTTGCTTCTACATCAAGACTTGAGAAAATTGACTACAACCAGTATCCGAGCATATGATAACGAGCAGGATGCTATTTGTTGAGGGTTAAGCAACAACAGAAAGTTATCCCTTTCTTCGACCTATGAAGCCTTAATGCCTCCAGAAACAACTATTGTTGATGCGACTTGGAGCATGATTTGGAAACTCCATATCCCTTAAATGATGCGGTAATTTATTTGGCTAGTTTACCATGAAAGAATTCTAACCAACTTGGAAAGGAAACGGAGGAGATTCACGAAGGATCCTAGTTGCCCTTTTTGTGCTGAAATTAAATGAGGATTTGGACAACAACTTTAGAAAGTGCACCAAGGTTATCGTTGTTTGGAAGTATGTAGCGCCAACATTAACAAAGAAGCTTAGGCCAACCTGCCGTTCAAAGATTAGGTGAGATGGAATTTAACGAGTAAGAGGCATAGGGATATGGTCCTTAGGAAGCAAGTTTGTCGTGTCTTTGGTTAATTGGAGAATGGAGAAACATGCAATCTTCCTGCACAAGAGATAACCTAATGTATGTGAATGAATTGCTTCATATATTCAGGAGATCGCGTTAGCCTTTTCAAACCAAGTTATTGCTTGTTGGGGGAGAACTTAAGTCCAAAATGAATTGGTTAGGTTGGTGCCACCCTCCTCCAGGGCAGGTGAAACTAAACGTTGACAGAAGCACTCTGAATGAGTCGGGGACAGCAGGAGCAAGAGGAACTATCAGAGATGCAACATAAAGATGGATAACCAGGTTCATTGCCCAACTCGGAGACTACTTGATCGAGGTTACGGTGACATGGGCTTTGTTGCATGGCATGGGGATGGCGTGGGATTCTGGGGTAAGGAAATGCATCATTGAAATGGACCCCCTATTAGTCCTAAACTGGATTAAAGGGTTGGAGGAGGTTTTTTGCTCCCATGCTAACATGGTGCAAGAATGCCAAGAATGGCTCAAACGTAGTTGGTTAGTCCCCCTTCAGTTTATGTACAGAGAAGGTAAGTTGCAGACTCATTGGCTAAACTCGCCCTCACAATGCAGCATGGAGAGACTAAAATTTGGTATAACCCTCTTGAGAGTTTGAGTGAAGTTCTTCATCAGGATGTTATAGGGACCACGAGGCCAAGAAGTGTTTTGACACGGTGTTAGTGTTGTTAGATCCAAAAAAAAAAGTACTTAAATAAATCAAATTTATAAGGGCCTGTTTGGTTCCTTATTTTAAAATTTGTTTTTTGTTTCAAAAACAAGAAGAAAGAAGAACACGTTTGGTTTGGTTCTTTTTTTTTTTTTTTTTATAAAAAACTCATATAATACAAAAAACACTAAATTTAAATAACAATAACAGCTTTCAGAGAACATCAAAATGATGTTTTCAAAAACTATTCTATAAACAGCTTTCAAAAATAGAAACCAAGTAGGCCATAAATCCAACTCTCTTCATGTTTTTCTTGAAAAATGACTTATTATAGACAAAAAATACCTTTTATCATTTAATGTATTTACATATATATATATATAGGAAAATAAGTTACTTTTACAAGAAAATAATGAGTGTATCTTTATCAAAATGAAGTCAAAAATTGATGAAATGTTAGATTTTTGACATTTAGTTTTCAAAAGGTCTTTTAATCAAATTACGATTTCGTTTCCTTTATTTTTATTTAGATATCCATTTAAAAGCTATCAATCCAAAAGTTATCTTTAAAACTATTATTTTTATTTAAAATGCAAAAAAAAAGTACAAAAAGATACTCTTTTGAACACAAATGCCCCTTAGATGCATGGTGGCATTTGTATTTTCACTTTTTACTTAAAGTAAAATTGCTTTTAGCATTCAGCTTATTTTTTAAACTTCTTCATTACTTTTTATTGAATGTTTGAAATTTTTTGCTCAATAGAAAAAGTCATAATATTTTGCTTTCTAACTTTTAAAAATTTTTTTTTTTTTTGCCTATTAAGAAAAAACCAACTCTTCAAATACGAGAAACTCATATTTTGTTTTTTGACTTTTTTTTTATTTTTTTTCCTATTAAGGAAATATTGGCTATTCAAATATAAGAAATTCATATGCTTTATGATCCTATTAAAACTTTTATAATTCGTTTTATATTAATTAAATAAAATTATAAGAAAGAATTATCTAGCCTATAAGTCCATGTGGTAAACTATGTTATATTTGGATATAAATAATATTAATTAAATTTAAAAGTAATTTTTTTTTAAAATTAAATCTTGTTCAAAATGTTTCATTGTAAAATTAAATTAAACATATTTTAACTAAATACTTTTTATATTTAAACTAAAAATATGTATATTTTAGTTTTCTTAATAAATAGTATTTAAAAATGTGTTATTTTTTCACTTTAAATTTTTTAAATAAATTGTTATTTTATTTTAGGTTTATATATATAACATTTATTTATTTCATTGGGTGAATAAAATTATAAAGATATATAGTTAAAATAGAGTATTGTTATGTTGAGAGGGAAGAGGAATAGTTAAGGAGATAACATGGAAAATATAAGAGGTATTTAATGATAGTATACTAACGCTGATCAAATGTTAGGGACATTGCAAATTGAAAAGAAAATATGTGGCCAAATTGATATACGAGCAAACATCAGCGACATTTCACAAGATCTTATCCCTACATTTAAGGTTAGCTTTCAATCTAAACTGAATTATGTTTCCTTGAAGTTACTATAACTGTTTCACATTAAAATGATTGACTTGATTCCCAAGTGAACCATTTAATAACAATGTGATGCAGACATCTGTATATTGATTTACTCATAAACATAATTGTGCATTTTAACAATTAAAATTATACTCAAAAATCAGAGTTTTAGATTGAAATACTTATTTGAAGATTATAAAATTGGCTTAAACTCAAATCCACGCCCAAAGAGCTATTGCATTACCAGTTGTCTAATTATCGTAGCCATTCGATAAAAATTCCAACTGCTGCACTATTTTGATAAAATTCCATTGGTCATTTAACAACTAGATCCTACGCGCTCAAACGCACTACTTTATTTACAAGCTTAAAATTCAATTTTATAATATATTTTTTTTCAAATTAATTATTTGAGTCTAAAACTCCATAAATCACATATTTATTTATTCCTAATACAACATTTTCCTAAACTACAAAGAATTTCAAAAATCAACATTTCCTGTTCAACTGGCTTTGCTTTCCCAAAGGCCTTTTTCTGCTGAGTAAAACAATAAAAACAATAATATATATAACTTAACCATGTATAGAAATCTGAGAATTAGAAGGTCATATTATCTTTATATTGGATTAGAGCTCTCTTTTTCTTGAAGCAAGAAAAACTTTCTTACATATGGTTAGTCGTTAATCACTTTCGGACCCGGAAAAGTATCTCTGCGTGTCGAATCGCTGATTCCTGGAGACTGAATGATCTGATCCAGGAGCTGTTCCACCGGTCATGGGAGCAAATGCTGCAAAATAATATGAAGGTAAGAAACATGTTCACCAGAAACCAGATTTCACAATAAAAATATGAGAAGATAACCTATAATTAAAACAGTATTCTTCAAAATAATTCAGTTTCATGAACAAAATTTTGTTTGAGAGCTCGATTATATCATTCAAAGATACGGTTTTTCCATTAATCCAAACAGAAAATACAAAATACAAAATACACCGGATTAACTAGAACAAAAGGCCATTAATTCAAGGCACATATTTGTGGATATGAAGTTCACAAAAGGGCGATTTCAATTTTTTCACTAGCCTTTTCTGGTAATAGTTTCATTTTCTATGAGGTAGAAATCACCATCATACTGTATCCAAGGATGGGTGTTTGGTAAATTCCTACTCATCGTACACAAGGGTGAGCAAAAATACCGAAGAAACCGAACCGACCTAGAAACCAACTAAATAGGTTAACTGAGCTACTGTTCTGCTTTTGGCTTTATACTTTCATTTTGATTTAAGTTTACAAAATACAAAAACCATGGTTTTGGTTAATTGACCGAAAAATTAAAAAATATTAATATTATACTAAAATTATAAAATATAAATTTATATATAAATGCATTAAGTGTCATGAGATTGCGAATTAATTGATTCCAAGTTCTTCATTTTTTTCTTTGTATTTTTTAATTTTATTTATGTTAATTATTGTAATTTAAACTTTAATATATCATTATGAAATTGCAAATTTAATTTTTGATTTTGGTTAACCAAAAATCGATATATGGTTAACCAAAAAAATGGTCAACTGAAGATTTGGTTAACCATGTTGATAGTCAGGCTTTTAGTTTATACAAATAACAAACTGAACTACTACCGCTTATTTTTAGCAACAGTTTTAAACAACCGAACCATACTCACCCCTAATCAAACAAGCTTTTACATGATCAATCAAAGAAAAAATATATGTAAAAAGAAGGAAAAGGTCAATCCACAAAATCAAACTCACACATAAGAACCAACCTTTTTCTCTCATTCTTCTCTGTCATGATCTAAACTATATCCTGAAGTTGGTTGACCTCTATAGAATCATCTTGGCCATTCTTCCACCCTGGTCTGCATTCAAAATCCAGTCATGTTTAATAGCCACTTGTATACACATTCAGCACAATATAACATTTTTTCTTAAATCATATAATCATATTATGTGAATTAACCCTTTTTTTGAACAATGGAATTTAGATATCTATGTTGACAATAAACTATCAGATTTGACCCGGTTCAGAGGTTGCTAGATGCTGGTAAAGTTACTTCATCATGTCTATGCCAGAAACTTATAATCTAGTCACCATCTCAATAAGGATTTGACAAGTTTTTATTGATCTAGAGATTCGTCACTTCATGTTGAATAAGAAAATGTCGATTTTGAACATATACATCAGAAACTGCAATTTGATATATATAAAAGAATGCCCTACAACAGACATATATATATGTTTGATATGCACCCATATCCAAGTGCCTAACATTGTAAAGAATGCTGAACTACTGAGTGTCGTTTATTAATACAGTTACTTTAGAGACCTTGAAATTATGGAGAATTTAATTCGCCATCTATGTTGCCTGTGGTTCAGGTACCTAGGTGTCTGATCCTTCACAACTCAAATTTTAGATACGGGGAATCGGCTAAAAAGCATCCAAAAAAATATGTTTGGATACTAAAATATTGCATAATAAAAGAAAATTCAACTAAAAAAAAATTGGAGATGAAGATATTCTTAATAAAAAAGCTCCAATCTTCCCCTTTAGTCCTTTTTTTTCCTTCTTATACGTAAATATTCTTACAAATATTAACTTTCCAGCTAACTCTTCTTTTTCTCTAATTTGATTATTACTAAGAAATTTAAAAATAAAAAATAAAAGGATATCAATGGAAAAGACAAATAGCCAGACCTAAAGTAAAGCAAAAAAAAAAAAAGAACAAATAGCCAACACCTTAAGTAAAACAAATGTGTCTCAGAAGAATTTCATACCCACACACATATCATGTCATGTCAACAAGGGTATGTTCGGTGAAATTGAAAAATCTACAGATAGTAGCTTTCCATGCACATAGAAATGGTTATATACATGTAAAAGTAGCCATAACATGCATTATTTCCTAGCTGAACTTGAACGAAGAAGTGGTATTCTCGTCAGTAAACAATAATTCATTATCTCCTTCATTGAGTATTTTACTACTTCCCAATAATGCAACTACTAGAAAAGAAACACGTATTCAGCCAAGTGCAAATACAGGGTGATGCAATTTCAACTCCTTTGGTCTATAAAATTTTGTTATTAAACTCACATTAATTATAGTATTGCAACTAAACCAAAAGATAAAAACAGAAATATGCAATTGAATTGAATATACACATTAGCCTAAATATGAATTTTAGCATATATAAATCCAAATATATGCCCTGCTGATATCAGTAACAGCTGTTTATCAGTATAATTACAAAGCAATTTGTTCTCCTTGAAAGGCAAATAAAGTATTTATACTTCACTCTAGACAAAGCAAAGAAGAGTAAGAAAGGGATGTATGGAACAGAAGGAAATTTCAAGTATCTAAGACATTTATCCTTAAGAAGGAGATATTTGTCTTAAAAGAAGGTTAACTTTCCTTTCTAGGATATGGCTTTTCAAGGGTCAACAAGTACAAGTGCTGCATTTTTAGAATGACCAGATCAAAAAGAAAGCATATAACTACTCTTATATCTTGCAAAGGGGCTGCATATTTGTATAGCGCAGATCTAACTAAGTAATTGGTAAAACTTAATACTTAATGATTCGAATTGAACTTTAAGCTAAATTGTTCTTAAGTTTTTGACTTAAAAACTTATTTATTTTCTTTAATTTTTAAAGTTAAATTAAATTTATTATAAATCATCAAATTCACATATTTACCCTCATTAATTTTAAGTAATATTTATTTTCCATTAATCTTAAGAAATAAATTTATTTGTTAAAGGCCCATAATTAAAGTATTGTAGATGCACAAGACAACTAAGAAATTACCATAAAAGATAAATTGTGAATATAGAGTCATAGTTGGAAAATATACTTTTACAAAACATGGGTAAATGAGGCAAAAGTTATTTGATATTGAGAATAATTTAATGTTAAAGAGCATGATATTCATACTAAACTCAAATCCTACAAGCTTCAGTTTTAAAGAGAGTTGATCGTTTAACATGGTATTAGAGCTTGGTCTGGTAAAAGGTCCTAGATTCGAGACCTCTTTCTGCAATTTGAACCCCCATTTGTTGATTTGAAAGTCCATAGAGGTCTATTTGATTTGTTTGACTCTCCACGTGTAGGTATGAGACTGCATGTGATGGAGGGTGTCAAAGAGCATGATATCCATATTGAACCCACCCGCACGTGAGAGAGGGTGTCAAAGAGCATGATACCCATATTGAACCCTGTTGAAGCATGATATTCATATTAAACCCAAATCCTACAAGCTTAAGCTTTTAGGAGAGTTGGTCATTTAACATGGTATTAAAGCTTCGTTTGGAAGGAGGACCTAGGTTCGAACTCTCCTTGCAATTTAATCCCCATTTGTTTATTTGAAAGTCCATAATGGACTCTGACTCTCCACGTGCGCAGGTATGGGTTTGTGTGCACGTGAGGGAGGGTGTAGAAGCATGATATTCATATTAAACTCAAATCCTACAAGCTTGAGCTTTTAAAAAAGTTGGTCGTTTAATAGTTAATTATTTTGATTTAATATTAGAAGCTATTTTTTAACTTTAAATTGTGATATTAAGTTATTTTATTAGGCATGCTTAATATACTTAGTGACTTAAAATTAAGTCATTTAAGTCTTATTAAGACATTACGTAATTTACCAAACACCTTCTAAATTCTTTAATAAGTTAAGTAACAGAGAACTTAAGTTGTAATGCAACATATTCATGGACACTTAAGCTCTGTTTGCTAACTATTTTTTAAAATAATTATTAAAAAGATTGTATTTTTTGAGAACAATTTTTTTAAATTGTTCTTTGATGTTTTGTATAACCTGTCCATTTAGAACCTAAAATGCTTTTAACTTGCTTACTTTACTATGTTTATTCTCCATATGTATAATTATTTTTTAAACCTATGAAAAACAAGTGAAAACAACTAAATGACATCATCTGAAAATACTTTATTTTTTGTTTTTTAAAAGTAAAGATTTATTTCCTACTTTCTGATTGCCTAATGCGTTTTTTTGTTCTTTTGCCTTTTTTTTTTTTGATAAATAAGCCAAAGCATATATTACCAAAAAGCGAAACGGTATACAGGAGATATACCAAGCTTCCCCACCACACAAAAAGAGCTAGGAAAACCAAAAAACAAACCAGCCCTTAATTGGAAGCCAACCACTCCAAAAAACCTAAGAGGGTAATGGCCTCACCACCTAGATACAATCTGCTCCAACTCCACAAATTATATACAAAAAAATTCTTTAATCTTTGAACATCTATACTCCCTTCTCTATACACAATGCGATTTCTTTCCCTCCAAATAGACCAAAAAATACATAGTGGGACTGAACGCCAAGTTTTTCTCTTTTCTTTGCCCTTAAAAGGCCCCTTCCAGCTAATGAGCGCCTACTTAACTGACTAGGGGAACACCCATTTGATGCCAACCAAAGGGAAAAAGAGATCCCATAGGGACCTAGCAACACAGCAGTTGCAGGAGAATATGATGGACCATCTCTTCATCACATTCACACGGAAAGCACCTATTGAAAAGCTGCAAACCCCTTCTTTGAAGCTTGTCAAGTGAGCGACCTTGACCCTGCCGGTCCCTAGGCGGTGTTGTCTCTGGGTTGGGCAATAAGAAACTCCAAACCCCTTAGCAGGGAAAAAATAATTGTCTCTTCTTAGCAAGAAGACTTATAAAGCTTCCCTGACTTAAAAAAGATCGCCTTTTCCCCCTTTCCAAGACATTTTGTCAAGCTTGGCATTAACCTTTTCTTTCTGAATAGTTTTCAAAAGATTCACAACCATATCAAGCTCCCAGTCATTGAAAGCACGGGCAAACCTCAGGTTCCAACTTCCATGACCATTCAACTAATCCCACACCTCTGACACTGTTTCCTGGTTGTTTGCCACCAACTCAAAGAGGGTTGGAAAAGCTTGGTTTAGCGCAGAATTCCCGCACCAGTGATCAAACCAGAATCTGATTCTTGTACCAATACCAATTCTGAACTTCCAATTGTCACTAACCCAATCAACTTCTTTCAATATCTCCTTCCAAAGACCAACACCAAAAGGCCCCTTGGCCTCCCTAGGTCTCCAACCATGCGACTCTTCACCATACTTGGTGCAGATCAAACGTCTCCAAATGCCCTCAGGATCATTAGCAAATCTCCATAACCATTTACCTAGAAGGGCACCTGCTACAATAATGTTTCGAACACCTAGCCCGGGCCTTCCTTTTATCTCAGACACACCACTTTCTAGCTAACCAAGTGCAGTCTCTTGTCTAGGGCTCCCCCTCCCCACAAAAAGTCTCTCTGGATCTTTTCCAATCTAATACCCATAGATTTTGGCATCCTCACAAGAGACATAAAGTAAATAGGCATGCCGGATAACATGCTTATGATGAGAGTAATCCTCCCTCCTTTGGATAAATAACTTATTTTTCAACAAGCAAGCCTTTTCCTCAGCCTTTCCTCCACCCCTTCCCACACAGCCATCGACTTAAGAGCCACTCTCTAAAGGAGCTCAATAGGTCAGAGGGAGGCTCCCAACCCGACACCCAAGCTCCGCAACCAGCTCATCCATATTAGACACCATACCCACTGGGATCAACTCACTTGTCCCACTTATGTCACTCCTAAGCAAATAAACCAAAGAAAGACCCAACTTAGGAATAACATCTGATCCTTCGAAGCTTCACAAAAAAACAATCAGATTACTCCAAGAAATAGAAAATGGGGAGATATTAAGATCTCGCTTCTCCCGCCTTTGATCATACAAATTAAATATAGCCCCACCGGGCCGCCTCCTCCAAATGAGGATACTAAGCACCTCCATACCCATAACGAAGAGATAAGGAGAGAGTGGATCTCCCTGTCTTAGACCTCTGGAGCTAGGAAAAAAACATGCCAACAA
Source organism: Tetrastigma voinierianum (assembly GCA_016808115.1). Taxonomy (NCBI): domain Eukaryota; kingdom Viridiplantae; phylum Streptophyta; class Magnoliopsida; order Vitales; family Vitaceae; genus Tetrastigma; species Tetrastigma voinierianum. The sequence continues at coordinate 234,996 of JAEQBH010002251.1, read as the reverse complement.
TCCGTTGACCAAGATGGAAAAATTAGTTGTGGATATGCACCACCAAATCAACCTCACCCATTTATCCCAAAAACCCATGCACGGAACACACTTTTAACAGAATTGCCAATTTATACCGTTTACAGTTTTCAATGTCGAGCCTGGCATAAACGCCTTAAAACCCTTTTCTTGTTCCAGTAATCAACAATCTCATTAGCAATTAGCGAAGCATCTGTTATTCGGGGCCCCTTTACAAAATCATTTTAGGCTTTCGAAACAACTTTGCCCACCACCTTTTTTAACCTATTAGCGAACACTTTAGCTATGAGCTCAGATGCTTCCAACCAAAGCACAGGTCTAAATCGACCCAAATCCTCGAATCCTCCCTTCTCGGGATCAAACCAGAAGGTAGCATTGCAGCTGCAAAGGTCTCCTTCTCAAAAAAACTCCTTAAACAAATCCATCACATCCTTTCTAACCGTGTACCAACAGTCCTACCAGAAGGCTATCGTGAATCCATTAGGGCCAGGAGCCTTGTCGCCATTCATCTCCCACAAGGCTGAGAGAATTTTATCTTCCCTGAAAGGAACCTCAAGACTGCTAGCCTCCTCCGAATTTACGGCAACAAAGGTTAAGCCATCTAACTCAACCCTCCACTCCATCTTGTTCAACAAAAAACTACAGAAAGGCATTGGCCACCCCCTCTCTAATCTCTTGTTCTTCCGTTAACCAAGGCCCGTTAATTTTGATCCTGACTAAGGAATTGCTTCTAAAGTGAGAATTCGCCATACGGAGGAAGAAACCAGTGTTTTTGTCACCAGCTCTAAGCCATAATTCCCTTGACTTTTGCCTCCAATGAGTCTCTTCCAAGATGACCCATTTCTAGTAGTTTTCTTTAGCCTCACTTTCTTCCAAAGTTAGACCCCTTTCAATCTCTAAGTTGTCCCAAGCCTCCACCTAGTCCAGAGCCATCTTCTTGTTCACCACCAGATTTCCGAAACTGTCATTATTCCAAACTTTTAGGATGGATTTTCTCTTTTAGTTTTCTGGAGAGGACAAAGCTTGTCGTCCCTCTCACTGTGACCCCCTGCCACCAGCTTCTCACCAAAACCTAGAAGTTTTCTGCTTTCAGCCACATGTTTTCGAAACAAAAAGGAATCGGGCCCCTTCTAACACCTCCACTCTCAAGCAGGGTGGGGAAATGATCTAATAGAGAGGTCTGGGGAGCTTTGATTGAATCATTGGGCCGAAATGATCTAGCCAGTCCTGGGACACCAAAAAAGGGTCTAGACAGGCCATCAACTGGTTCTACAAGCCCCCGCTCCAGGTAAAAGACCCTCCCAAAAGAGGCAAATCCACCAACTCCAAGTCATCAATCACCTCTGAGAACAACGGCACTGTAGAGTTCAACCCTCCCAACCTATTCCTTTCGCAATGGAATTGAATGACATTGAAATCTCCCCCGATGCACCACGGGTTCTCCCAAAGACCTCTGATAGCCCCCAGCTCTTCCCAAAAACTATAAAGACTTGACGTTTTCATGGCCCATCTTCCCTTGTATTTTGCCTGAACCCATCTCCCCTACGTTGGCAGTAGAGGGAGACATCAAGGCAAGCTTTCCCTCTCTCTGAATAAAGCCTTCGGGCATGGGCTTAAAAAAGGCCCCAATGCACTTGGGCTCCCCTTTGAAAGGCACATCCTCCCGTCTTCCTAAGCTAGCCCACAACCAGCCAAAGCCTCAACATCCATTTCCAATCACAGTCTCCGCTGGGAGTTAGATCGTGAACTGTACCCCAAGAACTGCCCATCCAAGCCCATAGAAAAGTTATGTTGGTAGACTGAGGAGCTTTCGATTACGACCCAGACCCGTGACCCTCCTGATGCAAGCCCACATTCGATACCTAACCTAATAAACATTTAAAATACAACCCAAACATGTGATCCTCCAAGCGACGCTAACTTACTCAGCGCTCCTCACTGCAACTCTAAGCAAACCCGGGCCCGTCGCTAAGCCTTTCCCCCCATTCATGCTTCACAAATGAGTCCACTTCTCCCTTCCTCTTCCTCTTCCGCCCTCGCAACTTTCGGGCGGAACCACACTTACCACCAGAGGAACCTCCCACCACAGATGAAGATTGTATAAAAGATCATCGATTTTCACTTCCAAAAATTGCAGCAACTCACTGCCTTCAAAACAAACCAGAATTCGAGCCCATTGAAGGGTCGCAAGAGCCCTGGTTTTGGTATCGACATCAAGAAACCCACCACAGGCGTCTCCCACCTATTCCAAAATCTCCATCTCCCATAAAGGGACTAGTAGCCCTACTATCCTCACCCACAACTCCCCCAAAGAACCGATCTCCCTCACACAACCCTCTTTTGGGGTTAATGGTTCCAACACAAGATTAAACCTATCGAAACGATTCATACCCTTTTCAAAACCTGAATAGCCTCCTCTTGTGAATAGAACTCTAGAAGAATTTTCTCTTCACCCAAACTGGCGAGCCCTAAATCTCTAGACAATCTCCATTTCTGACACATCTCCTTTCTTGCTTTCTCTAGATTAAAAGAATCTTTCTACTCGAGCATTCCAATCGTCCTACTGCATTAATGATTTCACCATCGTGATCTTTGAGGAGGAAGGATTCAAGACTTCGCAAAGGATTTGCTCAAATTTCACACCATTTTTCTGGGGCGGTTCAATCTTCCTCTTTTGGGTCCCCTCCCACCTCTTCGCTTTTTAGGGTTCCTTCTCTTGGTTTTATGACCATCTCTCTTAGCAAACACACCATCTCAATCCATGCTTTCGCATTCCTTCGGCCACTCAACACAAAAATGGAGAACTTCCTTCCGCCTCGTGTCGTTGAACTCAGGTACTGACGAATTTACCTCGCGTGGCCCATCTTGACTGGCCACTTTGAAAACTTCTTCCTTCTTCCCCCTTTACTTGAAAACTTCTCTCAACCCCTTCTAGGAAAAACCCTAGACTTGCCAGACCCACACCGACCTAAGAAGAAACATTTTTCCTTCCCTTTATGACCCCTCGCAAGAACCCTTTTTGGCGCTTTAGGTCAAGGATGAAAACCTTCGCCTCCACTAAGACCCTTCTCACTTCATCCCCTTCGCACTTGTGTCTTTGTCTTCCCACAGCAACGAAGTCTTCGTCTTTTGCCCTAAGTATCCCTCGAGGGTATCAGAGCGAGCACGCGTCTCGCTCTTCCACCACTTTGTTCTTTTCCTTTTGAAAACAAAAAATTGCTTTCGGAAACGATTACCAGTAGGTCCTTAGTTTCTACTTGACATGGGTCCAGTTGCTCATCAAGCAGTTAAACTACTAGGCTAAGAATCTAGAAAATTACTAGTTCAGGATAAATTCACTAAGAATATACCCTTGATGAAAATTTTCTGATCTTGTCTTTCAAGTATGTGTCCGTGTACAAGAATAGATCATCGAAACTATAAAGGTCATAAACCTCTAGAAACTTGAATATGAGTTAGTTCACGTGATTAAAATTGGATCGTATCTTACTTACACTTAGCTTAAGTCAAACTCTCAAAAATTAAAGAGAACCAGTACTGTATGTAAGTCACTCAAATTGGTACCTTAATTTGTTTATCATTAGTCCACCTTCTCCTGAAACATAAGAAAAAGACAAGTTAGAATCTAGGCATCTAATGTCTTAATCATATCATGTCATTAGAACACAAATTAAATCTTGGAGACCAGTAAAAAGAATAAGAAATCAACTGAATGTGTTTAAATGAAAAATAAGACCAGAGAATAATTTTAAATGAGTGGGGATGTCCTCACAAAACCAAATTATGCTTAACAGAGTCTAGCGATGAACCAGAAAAAAGAAACTATGTTCTGAAAATGCAGAGAAAATCAAGTAATTGACATAGATATTTATATCAACATTCTTCTCTATTGGAAAGTGCTAAAAAAATTGTCTTTATTCCATTTTTGGAAGTTTTTCTTGCTCTTTTGTAATTACAGATAGATGTAAACTATCCAAGCCCATGTCTATCAAATTCAAGGGAACCAATGATTCAAGAGAACATGAGACAAATGCATATAATATTATAGAACAACCTGTATGGTGAAAAATCTAGATCGTCATCTTCGGCAGATTCATAGTTTGCATGATCCTGGGCAAGTTTCTTGGAGTAGCCCTCATCCCAGTATAGCTTCTCCCAGTTTTCCCTAAGCTCCTGATACAGTTCCATATACCTTTTGCACCATGGCTCGTGATCCTTTTGCAACAGTAAGTAAAAGTACATTAAGACCCAAACATAATGAAGCTCTATCAAAATCCAAATAAGAGATATAAGTCATACAGACTTTTAAAACACTAGAGCTTGAGATATTTAGCCTTTGAACCAAGTCTAGTACCCAGCAAAGCCAAGAAAAGAGCTTTTAATGGAAGTCAAGCATACACTCAATGCTTAAACCAGTGAAAGGGATTAGGCATGTCTCAAACTACAACCAAATGGAAACCCAAATTCCAGGAGTCTAGCTATATCCCTGTCCAGTGTGTACCACATGTAACAAATTTGTTCAAATGGATGCTTCTAAGTCTTGTTCCTTAGAAAAGAGTTCCCTTCTACCATAAATAAATTTGCACCTGTAGCACAAAGTGACATGCTTTTTACCATACATCCCATCCTCATACAACAAACCAGCTCAAGGCAACCAGCAGATACACAAGAAGAACGAAACTAAAACTCAACATTTCTTTGACACATAAGGCACTAGAGTGGCCATACACTACCCCCGTAACGACCGAGACGGAAATTGTTTGACTAGGCAACATGGGGCCAGCCCCTATGTTGCCGTAACAGCCGACTGCTATGATTGTATCAAATATGGCCGAGTAGGCAGCACGGGCCTTCACCAGAGTTTTCGCGCACAACGGATTGGAAATTGACATGGAAGCCTATGAGGGACCACAAGAGACATGAATATGTTGAAAGCAACCTCTGACCCAGTCTAAGTGCAGTGTGTGTCCCTGCAAAATGTACCACAAGCATGACGCCGCCACACTCCACAACCGGGCGAACTAACGGCCTATGAATGGAAGACACGTGGGCTTCGTTATAGTATATATATATACCTCTCCCAATGTCTGCGAGGTCAAAGAACTATTCAAGACTGTGGGCGGTTCTGCTCGTCTATGACCTAAGAAGAGTGGAATATCTAGGCACAACCATTCTTAGCTATGGTGCCTCACCTACCAAAGTGCGACTTATCAGCGAGACATGCCATATGTTTTTTTTTCCCTAAAATTTTACTCTTGAAATTTTATATTGCACTTGTTTCTTTGTTGGATTTTCTTTAAATGCTTAAAATTTCCTCTACATAAATTGAATTTTTAAGAATATTTTATAAAGTTAACATGCAATATTTTATAAAATTAACACAAACCCTAGGCCACACCCCACTTTACTTTGGCACATGTCTTTGCATAGGCCTAAGAAGATGTTTGTGCTATTCAGAACTATGAAGAAGCCTCCCACACGTGCATCATTTACCATGGTTCTTGACAATGCCACTCGATAATTCAAGCATTAGATATGAAGCTCTTTTCACCCCATTTCTACTTTGTATGCTACTCTATAAAAGATTCCTGGAAAGTTATAATGTTCATTTCCTAACTTTCACACACATAGTTTTAAAAGGCGCACCTTAAGTTCAAGGCACAACCACTCCCTAGTTATAATATCACACCTTCCAAGACATACATCTTACTGGAAAGGCGCACATTGTAGACTACATTTCCTTTTTAAAAACTTTTATTGTTCAAATTTCTAACTATGCATTGAAATTTATATAATTCATTACTTTTTTATTGAATTTTCTCTTAAATGTTAGGAATCTTAATTTTTTTTATTAATACAATTACATTATGAATCGCATTTCATAAAACTAATATGCATTCAAGGTCACAATTCACTTCACTCAAGTGCGCACCGGTGCCTAAGCGACAAGAGACTTTTGCACCTGGGTGCATCATTCTAAAAGTATGTTCACACCATTTTCCTGAAGCATTCATCAACCATATAAGGGATCAATATTGAACCATCCCCAAACATATGCCATCATTCCAGTTCCACTTACTATGGCTCTTGCTTGTTGCCTGAACTTTTTCAAATCTTTGTATCCAAGCTTGATTTAAAAATGAAACAAATTGAACCTTTTGTTTAATTTTTCTTTAGTTTCCTCTTCTTTCTTTTTTTTTTTTTTTTTTTTTTTGATAAACATGGTTTCTGAAACAACTAAATAATGGAACTTTGCACTTTCTCAGGAACCAAACAATGGAATCAATCAAAGCACCCAGGGGGAAAAAGCAATCACCTGTTATTTGACAAGAAAATGATGCAACTCAAAATTCATTATTCCCATTCCTCGTAGAGGAAGAAATGCTACCGTAAAAGCCTTCAGTTAGGTTGCTGATAAAGTCAAAAAAACCAAAAACAACAATAGAACAAGAAACTCAACCTTACAAAAAATATTCCTTTAGTTACTGAAATCGAAACACTCGATCCAACTAAGCCAAATTAAATTTATTTTCTTCTCCAACACTTTCCCAGCAACCAAACATCATAATAAAAAACCCTAGAAGAAATCATTAGAAAGACATGAACAAAACAATACAAAACAAGAAAGCACTCACCGATTCCTTCAGAACGAGGCGAGTCCGGCGCATGAACTGCTCCCGGAGCTGCTTCCGGCGCTTGTTCGGGATGTTATCCCTGGGAATCACGAACCTCTCTCTCGGGGGCACGTTATCTCCAATCTCGTGCATTTCGCCGTCGACCACCCACCACTCCGACTTCTCGTCGACCTTCCTCGACGCCGGGAACTTCGACCTCCTCCGGGACCGCCCCGGTGGGCCGGCGTCGGTCCTCGCGAACCGGAGCTGGAGAAGGGAACGAATACAAGGGTTTGGGGTGGGGAGTCTCCTTGAGAGATGAAGCATGGTGAGGGCTGGGAGCAGAGTGGGATCACTCTTTGAGAATTATTATGCTATGAAAAAATAAATTAAGACCCTGTTTGGCCCTGACTTTTAGAAGTTATTCTAAAGAGTTTTTTCCTAAAATAATCTTTCAATTTTGAACCAAAAAAACAAAGGTTATTTAAATAAATAAATAAATTTCCAACGTGGCAAACACACTTTTATCGGCATTAATTTGCTTTCCGAACTATATTTATAAATTTTTTAAAAATTTGTATTAGTTTGAAATAAAACTTATAATCTTTTTCAAACAAAAAAATCTCAAAATTAACACATGTTTTAAAATAATGCTCAAATTAATGTATCATCATCAAAATTATAATCAGAACTACGCTTTAAATTTTTTAAAGTTTAAAACCATAATCGATTATACTTTCATTACGTTTAAGATATTTAAACCATCACACATATGTCGGTATTTGGCGTGATCATTCATAACTTAATCGTATAGCCTTTAGCCAGGCCCTGGTGAATACAAATATATATAGCATAGGAAATTTTTACCGTCTTTATGATATTCGAATAAAGATTAGTTTAAGGTAACTTTCGTGACCTGCTCAAGATAAATATTAATTTGTCTAATTTTTAAAATTGTATGAAATTGGTGTTTTTTTTATTATAACCTTAGAACACTTAAAATGGGGGAAATTATGCTATGATGTCCTAATTTGATTTTATTTATAAAAAAAAAACTATAAAATCATGGTACAAGATTATACCTAACTTATATTGTAATACTCAATATTTATTGAAATCGTACTTTACACTCGAAATATTTTTGAAATCATGACATTTGTACTTAGTTTTCATTTTTTATAAACTTTTTTTATATAAAATTATATTAGTACACCATAATATAGAGGGCATTGATAATCATGAACATCCAAAATGACCTTTATTGATTAGGAAATTTAAGAAAAAATAAATTTATATTCATTACTTTAATTTTATTTGTATTTTTTATGAACATAAATTAAAAAAATAAACAAATGAAAATTTCGGTGATAATTTCTACTAACTTCGTAGAAATATGAAGGAAGTTTTGTTAAAAATTGAATTTTAGAAAAAAGTTAAAAACAAATTGATGTATGATATAGAAAATTGTTTGCAATTTGAAAAATGTTCATATAATTTATTTTCTACATTTAAAAAAATAACTATTATTTATAATGCTTTATTTTAACTATTTTAATTTATATTTTTTTAAAATAAATATAAAAATAAATCTTTTGGTAAAGCATTCAAAGTTTAAAAATGCATGATATCCAGAAAGGGGATGGGTTCGATTAGACAATTTACTACATTGTAATAAAATGCTTAATTATAAAAAAAAAGATTACTTTTAAAAATGATTATAAAATTTTAAAAATTATTTATTAAGAATATAATTAATAAACTCATGACTCTCTCGAAACCCTACCCTCCCGTGTCTGTCTTCTAGCCACTTTTCCTTAAGTAAAGATGAGTGATTTTTTCACTATAGAGTTATTTGTGTAAGCTTTGAACTTATTTATTATGTTATTAATTTAAATGAATGTTGTTTCATCTTTTATGGTTTAGAATAAACATTTCCCATTCGGCTTAAAGAGACTTAGGCCTACAGTTTTGGAGGATAACCAAATTGGGGTTTGCTTTTCTCTCCATATTTTGAGTTATATTTGATCAAGTAAAGGAAATTAATTGAAGAAGTGAAGAAAATGAAACTAGGATATCAATATATGGAAATGTTGTATGAAACTTTTGTATAGAAATTTAGTATGGAACTTTGGTATGAATTACTTGTTAAGAAACTAACCTAACTCTCTCTATGTCTATGTTTAGGTTAGGAAAACCCTAACTTTCATTATATGTATTTTTGGTTGGCTTAAGTCATATTTGAGAGTTGTTTTGCTTTGCTTTGGTCTTTATATTTATGGTGAAAAAGAGGAAACTGTCCATTTATAGCAAATCTGATACTCTACGCCTAGGCGTAGGAGCGCTCGCCTAAATGTAGGTCTCCGCCTAGGCGTAGGAACCCACGCCTAGGTGAACCCAAGGCTTGAATTTTATAAGTTTATAATCCACCTAGGAGTAGCATTTCTTCGCCTAAGTGTACCATCAAATCCTGTTTTGTTTTTTCTCTTCCATTAATTATAGCAATCATCAATTGGATTAAAGGAGGATACTAATAAGTGAATGAAATGGTTCATACATGTATATACATATGAAAATGCTTCGACGTTGGTTTGTTATACATTGTTTTTACCCTCATTTAAGCAATGTGCTTTAAGAACAATATAACAAGCTCGAGCAATATGGAGAGAACTGCACACCACAAGATCGAATGTTAACAAGAGTAAGACTCCTCGATCACAAGAACGACATCATGCGTTTTAGTGCTTCAAGACTATCTCGTTTAATGCTTCTACACCTCCGTTGGCATCAGACTGCACATTCGAAGACACCTATCAGTGACGCCCCTCTCATTCATTATTTTGGTTCATATATAAGCAAACATTTATATGATAAAAATCTAAATAATGTGATATATGGAAATAATTATCCGTAATCACAAGTAATCATTTATGTACCGTAGTGTACCTATGGGTACCCTCCTGTATAAGATTTATGTTCTGCACTCCTATGGGATATGAAATTTTTGATATATGGATCAGTTGGAATACATATATTCAGAATTATGGAACCACCATGGTCACATATATTATTTGTTTTCCTACTGCTATGTTTAGTGCGGTGTTTATCCGTAGGCAGACTGCAATACATCCAAGGTATTCCACATTCGCCAAGGCTAATACAAGATAGGAGTCTCAAATTATTTATAGTTTTCGATTATGTTTGTAATGCAATGTACATTTTATGATATAACTGCAAAAGTACAAGTAAAAAATCTTGCATCTAATAATATATGCAAAAACATTTTAAACAAATACTACTGGTAGTGGTTACGTTACATCTTAAAAATTTTAATGATTTGCCATCACATGTGCAATTCACTACAAGAAATTATCATAGCAATGAAATTAGCTAGGGAAATAATCCCCAGCTAATTTGCGGTGATTAGCCATGTAATAGCAAGAGATTTTTATTATGAAATTAAATGACAATTTTGCGACTGACGGTGATGGATTAGAGATGGTACCACTGACAAAAGTCCCTAGCTAATATTATCAAAGACTTTAAGAAAGATTTACAAATTTAGCAACAACTTTAGAGACGGCTTTCTAATAATTAGCTAGAGAACCGCTTGTTAAATCATGATCCGAAATATTTTTTACAATTTTATATGTATAGTTAGATTTTTCCCTTAAATTTCTAAAAAATAGCAAAGGGAAAAAAAATATGTCGCTATTGTCTTTAAATTGTTGTTTCACAAAATGTATGCATTTAGTTAGAGATTTGGCTCAGCTATTTAGCTAGGATAAGGCCCAATATGTTTTTTTCCATACTCAAAGTATTTTTTGTTTTGGATTTCTATGTATTTAGTTAGGGATTAGTCCCTAGCTAAAATAGCTAAAGCAAAATCCGTCGCTATTGGTGCCCTTAAATTGTTATTTTCACAAAATATATGCATTTAGCTAGGGATTTTTCCATAGCTATTTAGCTAGGGATTGTTTCCGTCTTTAAGTCTATACCGAATTATTTTTTGTTTTGTTTTATATATTACTTATGGATTAAATTCCAAGCAAAATAAAGCAGAGACCAAAATCAATGGTTTGCCTTAAATTGCTATTATGCATTTAGCTGTGATTATGTCCACGTTAAGTCTATACTGAATATTATTTTTGTTTTTGCTTTATATATTTAGTAACTGACACTATCCCCAGAAGCAAAATAGCTGGGGTGAATCAATCTATCACTATTTATGCCCAATTAGGCATTTAGCTATGGATTTTTCTCAGCTATTTAGCTTAGGATAGTGTCCGCTGTTAAGTCTAGCTACTATTTTTTTGTTTTGTTTATATATTTAGCTAGGGATTGGTCCAGCCACCCCTAAATATCCGTCAGCATTGCACCTCTTAAATTTGTATTTCACAAAATGTATGCATTTAGCTATGGATTTGTCCCTAGCTAAATAGCTAAGGATTTAATCCGTCCCTAATCTTACCCTCAAAATTCTTCTCATTTAGGAAATTATGTATTTAGCTAAGGATACGTCCCTAGCTATTTAGATAGGGATACTTCCGTCGTAAAGACTTTTCCGAAATACTTTTGTTTTACTCTTTGTATTTAGCTATGGATTTTTCCCTAGCTAAATAGTTAGGGAATAATCCGTCACTATAATTTACTCTCAAATTATTTTTTTTCAAATTTACCGATTTAGCAGGATAATTCCCTAGTTATTTAGCTAGGATGGTATCCGTCGTTATAAGGCTCCCATTTTTTTTTTTTTTTTTGGCTCTATATGTCTAGTAAGGGATTTATCCTAACAATTTAGCCAGTGATTGTGTCTGCCGTTAGGTTCTAAACAAACGACATTGTTTCCTTCTGCTATACTTAGAAAGCTTATTGTTAATTCCTCTCTTCTCTCACTGCTCGTCTCTTACTCCGCTTCTCCGATTACCGCACATCGCTCGCCTCGTAGAACACAAATACTGGCCGCAACGTCATTTCGAAGGACCAAACCAAACAAACAACATCTCTCTCTCTCTCTCTCTCTCTCTCTCTCTCTCAGTTCGTCAGTTAATTGTTTCATTTTCCATTTGAACACTGCAATTTACGATTTGGACAATGTACCTCTCTGTCTCTCTCTCTCTGCGTGTTCCTTTGCTTATTTTCATTTTAATTTCATGAGAAAATGGTAATGAGTTTTGCAATTTTTAAATCGTGGCAAAGTGGGAGCTAAATGGTGCTTTTTGTTAAATAAATAACTTTTATTTTGAAAATAATTTTTTATTCAATGTGTGGGTGGTTCAATCTTAATTGCATCTCGGACATGGAAATACATTAACTTTATCATTGAGATTGAACTTTTACAGAATCAATAAAGTGAATTTTAATTCACCTACAAGTGAAGTCCAAAATCTGCCAATAGATTTGCTAAGGCGGTGTCATTTTCCTTTATGTGAAGTCATTCACTTAGAATCGAGAGAGGTTAGCGGCAAAGGCGCGCCATTTTCCCAAAGCTACTACTATTTTGTTTTTTTTTTTGGCATTTTTAATTATGTGATTTTTTTTCTTTTTCGTTTTATGCTTGTATTCTCTTATGTCCTTTAAATTGTTTCATATTTATTTATGGTGATTTTAACCATTTGTTGTACTTCTTTTCGGAAACTTGTATTTTCAATTAATTATTATTCCGGCCTTTCTTTTCCACTCAATTGTCTTTTTACCATGCTCGTGTATTCTTTGGTGTTTCTTTCTTTGAAATAGTTTATTTTGCACTGCTGTTTTTTTGACAGTTATTTAGTTCATATGATGGTGTGTCCTTAGGCTGCTACTTCAATTAACTGTTTATTTATGCATATCTATGACCTTTACTTTCACTACAAGTTAAAATTTATGATTGTTGACATATATTAGAGTTCTAATTTATATAATATATGTTATTATCATTTAAATTGAATAATTATGACATTCAAATTGTGTAGACCAATAATGACATATATAAAAATTACCACTTATATATAATAGAACATTGATAGATAATTTATAAGTCAATAAATAGTCAATATTTATTTAATAATTTTTAATTAAGCTCCTATAATTTTAATTAAATTGATTCAATAATTTTTATTTTTTTATTTTGAATTGAACTGACTAATCTTTTATATCAATAATAAAGAAATTTATTTTGATAAACTATATTTAATCTAATAATTAATCAATACTAAAGAGTAAAAAAATTAATTTTTTGAAAGAAGAGCAAAAATTATTTTATTAGATTTATTTTATTTATATCTGAATTAGCAAAAATACTCTAATAACATTTTAAAAAACTAATTTATATGTTTTAAAAATTATTTCCATTAAACTACTTATAAAATATTAATTCAATGTTATAAGACCTGAGAAAATCTCTAATTTTCTCGAAAAAGGCAAAATCGTAATTCTTCGGTAAAATCCGAAATTTTTTGCATCTCTAATACCAAACAGATTTAGCTTGAATCGCCTTGCGAATCTAGCTACCACGTCGAATCTCGAACAATGAATTGTAACGTTTTATGCACTGTGCATTCCAAGTCAGAAATGATTATGTGTGATGTGACAAAAGTCACCTATAACATATACTCACAGACACATGTTGTAAGAGTGAGAGAGGATGAAAATGAATGGTTTGATTGAGCTATGTGTCAAAATCTGTAGTTATGGACACATTAAATAAATGGAAGTTTAATGAGGAAAAGACAAAACTGAATAAATAAGGTCTTCCATTTTGAAAAGCAAAAGTGGGCAGCGGCTGATCGAGAGGAGGTAAAGTAGTTAGGTTTTGAATTTGTAGGAGCGAAACTAGTCCATGATCCACTATTCATCCCGCCTGATCTTCACCCACAGTTATGCACTCACTAGAATGCGCCACCGATGCGACTTTTTACTTTGGTCGCCCTACGTATGGCGTTTCAATTGTTGTTTATCATATTCTCAGAGTCCACGGATCGTCGAGGCATAAACCTGGCAGCAAGAACTTGCAAAACAAACAAGGGATGTATGGTGGTGTGTCACTGCCTCCGATGCTTAAGCTTAGTTAAGGAGACAGAGCGCTCTAACTATTGTGGCGTGTTTGTTTGATCGAATGCCGAAGCACTTGCTTTCAGCATTCAAACATTAGTTTTATTTTTCACTCACTTAACACCGAATTTTTAAAAAAATGGTCAAACAAAAGCCAAATTTTGGCTTTTCCATCTCGAAAAGCCATCAAACCCTCACTTCGTGTCTCCTCTTATCCCTATTGATCGGGAAACCTTCTGAGTCTCTCTCGCTTGAAAACCTCTTCTCCCTCCTTCTCCACTCCATCTTCTTTACTGAAACATAATGGAGCTACCCAACTCTGTCGCTCATCCCTCCGCTCACTTGCCCTTGGGTTCCACGGCTACCCCAAACACCTCGACTCACAAATTTTCCATTTTTCTCTCATCTCTAGTTAAAAATGCTCTAACAAAGACCAAGTCGTAGTACTAGCACAAGGTTGAAAGCACTCCTCCTCCTCCTCCTTTAGCCATGGCGCACTCCGAAATCTCGCATTCCTGCTTTTCTCTTGTTAGCCGTACGAATTTTAGGGATGTCAGAATGCTCTGCCATGTCTCGCTGTGCAATCGCTGACTCCTCGATCCGATCCCCCGTGGGATTTGTTTGATACCCCGGGCCACCCTCGTCTCACGTCCGCCCCTCCGCTCTATGTATCTTCTCTCACAATAGATGATCATCATATGAGGTCGTACCTTTCCCCCCGATTGTTCCATCCTTCAGATCTTCCGAGTTGGGATCCGTCGATGATCTTGCGCTCCCATCTACCCCAAATACCAAGTTAAGAGCTAAAAATTTGAAATGGTAATGATGTAATGGAAGAAGAAAAGAAAAGAAGATGAATTGAACAAGTGGAAATTTAAGGGTCTGTTTGTTTTCGAAAATTGTTCTTGTTAAAATGCTCATGAGATGTGGAGAGTGTGTTTTTTTGTTGAACTTACTGGTTATGGTTATTTGATTTTGTGATAGAGGAAAGAATTCAACGGTTTGTTGGGTTATTTGTTTGTTAAATTAGGGGCATGAATTTGCTTTTATGAAACTAGTTATCCTATTACTTCCCCCTAAGATGGCTTATTTCCCAATTCTAGCATACCATATCCGAAACTGGGGCAAGAGCATTTGCTTTAGAATAAAACTAGCAAAAGAGATTTGCAGAAACAGAGGAGCCATGGAAATACCCAAACTATGGTTCACACTCTGTTTTATCCAACTTTATTGTTTTCCTGGATTGATGAGTTTTTATTGTAGTAAGAGGATCTGGTAGTGTTTTTGCTCCTTGCTTTTCCTGCTTTTTTATTTAAATTTCTCTGGTTGCTGAGGGACAGAGGAACTTCTTTTCTAGTCTCTTATTTATTGTTTTTCATTAGCTGAATATAATTCCTAGATTCATAGAAACTGGTTTCTTTTATATTCTTTAGCTTCTCGGTAAACTTTTGGTCTTGAGTATCTGGGTTCAGTCCAGTAGTTTGGTTAGCCCCGTTGATGGGATGTTTTGTGTTATGTTCTGTGAGTAGGTTTTTTAGAACAAAATTCGAATACCCTGGTGAGCCTCAGGCACACAAGCATGGATGTTAGGAAGAATATTAGGCACACACAATAGATACTGAGCTTGAACCCAAGTTGTGAGAGACCGTATTCTTTTAGGCCATTTTCTACCAGAAAACAACCCAAGTTGTGGCTTGTGAGTTTAAAGTTGGAAAATATTGCAAAAAGCCTTAAAAAAAAAAAACATGAAAACTATCTATTTATTATTAGTCATTATTTGACACCTATTCATTTTTCATATTATATTACTGTACTCTAATCTAGATTTGATCCTGGATTCCCTTGTATGACCATCCCACCCTACTGGCGAGCCAGGAATTTAGTTTAGGGGAGCATATATTAACAGACCTAAAACTGTAGTCTAATGATATAAGATCTTATAGATTCATGAGAGCATAAATAAAAGTGATGGTTCAAATATACCGGGTGACAAGAAAAATAATTTCATCTAGTATTGGGATTGCTCCAAGCATCTCAAACTATTCCCTTTTTTCTATCTCTATCTTCATACATTAATGACTCTTTCTATATGAAAATATCTCAACAACAATTATTTGAAGATGGAATTAAAAACTGTAAGTTGAAAAATAAAGACAACTATCCCTAAATATAAATATAAAAGATGTCAAAAAATTATCTCTAAATACAAATATAAAAAATATACATAAAAAATTATAATACTATGATAATGGTACTTCATAAAGTAGCAGCTTGTCAACTTGAGGAGGTGAGTCTGCTATACAAAATATACAACAATTTTT
Organism: Tetrastigma voinierianum; assembly: GCA_016808115.1. Taxonomy (NCBI): domain Eukaryota; kingdom Viridiplantae; phylum Streptophyta; class Magnoliopsida; order Vitales; family Vitaceae; genus Tetrastigma; species Tetrastigma voinierianum. The sequence continues at coordinate 219,014 of JAEQBH010002251.1, read as the reverse complement.
CAGTTTTCTAATGGATTTAACTTTTAAGTAGGTAAAGCTAGTGAAACTCAAACATTAAAATGTAACTTTTTAATTATGTGGCTCTTTGTTGAATTTGCGCTTCATGGTTATTTTATGATCCAAGTTTCTCGCAAATTCTTCTATTATTCCGTAATAATTATCTTACTTTTGAAATAATGTTTTCTCCATCTTCAATGATTTTTCTAACAGTTTCATCTCTTATGCCCCTTAATTCATTAATGGATTGCATATTTATTTGGAATTATTTTCATTATAGGTAGAAGAATAACATCTCTTTTCCCTTTTATGTACTTGGTATGATAACCAAACAACTCTTGAATAATCATTGATTTTGCTGGTTTTTTATACAAGATTAAGTCAAAATGTTGAAACTAGTAGGGCAATTAACGACTTACCTGAAAGAAAGCACTTTATTGATCTTTTTGTCTTCAAGAAATAAATAAAGCGCTTTAGATCGGTGGAAGTTTAAAGTCTATGCTTGGTCTCGAATTGGTGAAGAATCGAGAAGCATTTGAAAACGCAACACACTGAAACAACTTAAGAATGGGTGGGATTTACATGAAGCACAATATCTCATTTGAGTAGAATGTTGAATGTGACGATATGGTTACAACTCAGAATCCAAAACTTTTGATTGGGCTGATGAGAAATGGTCGAATATTTGCGGTGTAGTTTTCTTTACAGTTATGAATCTTTTAAAACAAATGTCTTATATATACATGCATGACTAATTTGTTTTTTTTTATCTTGTTGAATAGAAATATCCAGAAGCTAAACAATTCCGTTATAGATCGTTACCAAATATGGAGGAATTAGAGATATTGTTTGGAGGAGTATTAGCTACTGGATCTAAAAATTGGAGTTCTGGAGGAGTGATAGCTTCTGGGCCTGAGGAATCATCAACACATTCTACATCTATGCCTAGTGAAACTCCAATTAGTTTAGAGGAAGATGAGAATTTACCAAGAAATACTAGTGAAGAAGTACAATGTTCTAAGAAAAAACAGAAGAAGGGAAAAAAAGAGCAAACTCAAGAAGAAATTAATAAAATAATTAATGCATTAGAGAATTTTGAAGGACCCTCAGTGAAAGAATGTATGAATATTTTGAAGAAACTCACAACTTATGAGGATCCATTGTTTTATGTTGCAATTAATGCATTTTGCAAGAAGAAAAAGTATAGAGTGGTGTGGGTGGAAATGGAAAGTGACCTCAAGAGCAAATGGATGGGTTTCAAAGCTTGAAAAAATGACTTTAAATATACTTTTTTGGATTTGTGGAATACATATACAATATTTTGCATGGATGATTGTAACATGGTACTTTGATTGACTTATTTTGGATACTTTTTGCATTTTCATATTTTTAATTATAAGACTTGTTCTCTACATTTTTGTAAGAAAGTTCATGGCACTATTAGTTTATATATTTGAAATGGTGTGATGTGGATGACACCATAATGCAAGATATTATTCCTTATACATTGTTATAACAATTTTGTTGTGATTTTATTTCACAAAGATTATGGTTTTTTAAATATGTTCGTGATGGAGAATCTTCTTCATCAATCGATAGTTCAAGTTCATCATCATGAAGATGAAGATATGTGCCCAAAGTGACAAGAGCTCTTAAGTGATTACTGTGTTATTGCCTGCTTATTAAGACTCCTCCATCGATAAAGAACGAAGTTTCTACATCATCATTTGGCAGTTCACTTTCTTCATTCAAGAAGTTTTAAATGGCTCATCTAGTATATGTTATGAACTAATGCGAATGGAAAAGCATGGATTTATTTCTCTATGTCACATGTTTAGAGAAAAGATACTTGTTGACAAAGAAACATTTGAGCCATTACGAGAAAAATGGCCATATTCTTAATGACTATAAGTCATAATCTTCGAATCGATTATTAAAGAAATAGATTTCAACACTGTGCCAAACAATTCATAAATACTTCCATGGAGGTTTTGTGGCCTATGGTGAGCTTCTCATGGAAATGATTAATTCCTCCATCATTAAATGATAATTCAAATAGTATCTCTAATCGTCAGTTAAGACAAATTTTTAAGGTATAATACCTTTTATGAGTAATTATTTTCATCATCTTTTTATTATTCTTATATAAAAATAAACATCTATATTTTTAAAAATTATTTTTTGTATGGTGCTGTTGGTGCAATTGATGGAACTCTTATCCATGCATGCATTCCCATTGAACAACAAGTACCATATCGAGGTCATGGGAGAGGAGAATGTTTTCAAAATGTTATGGCAATTTATGATTTTGATATGAACTTTAAGTAGTAGCTGTTGGATGGGAAGGAATGTTTTCATGATTCAAGAGTCTTGATGGAAACTATTCGTGAACTCCACAACATAATTTTCCCATGCCCCGTCAGTGAATATTCTCATGACATATTTATTGTTATTTTTATTTAATAACATGATAATATACTAAATTCTCTTTTCTTAAAAATATTATTTAGTGATGCAAAAGATATACACACACTAGTTTTATACACCACATCTGAATGTACGTTTTTATTGGTCGAAAGTGATTTTCTTAGTGGTGGTAAAGCTGTATGAAGAGAGGAGATATTCAACTTATGTCATGCAAGATTAAGAAATGTCATTGAACGTGCTTTTGGTGTTGCTAAGGCACGCTTCCAATATATTGAATAAATGGCACCTTGCTATTCATTCTTTGCTTTCGAAACAAAAATAGTCATGACATGTTTCTCCATTCGCGAATTTTCTCCGACAAGTCTCGATTCTTTGATAGATTGTTTTGAATATGACACTTGAAGGTGGAAAGTGATAGTGACAACCGAAGTGGAGCTCAACTACAAATAACTTTTACAGTTTGCGATCAAGAGTTCATCTTACAATTTCGAGGCAATGTGCAAATGAACTATTTCAAGTATTCAATTAGCTTGTCATTGCTTTTATCATTGTATAAAATGAGATATCAAATACTAGTATCAAATGTTTGTCGTTTTAGCTTTTTTATCATGGTGTGAAATGTGATGTTAAATATTAGTATCAAATATGATGACTTTAGATATTTGAAAATTTGTGCTTAAATTTTCATGTTTTTCTTTAGATATATATGAATATGCATTTGAATTATTATATTTTTAATTTAATTAAGGTTTGTGATTTTAGCTTTTATCATGGTATGAAATGAGATATTAAATATTGACATCAAATGTGATATCTTTAGATATTTGAAAATATGTAGTTAAAATTTCTTAATATATTAAGCTGTTAAGATGTTAATTTTTAGTTTGTAAAAAACAAACAACTTAATCCTTAATAGAGATAAAATGTTAAAAAAAACAAACGACTTAATACTTAATGCTTAAGTACTATTCAGTATTAAACTAAAAAAAAATTCTATTCAGCATTAAGTAAAAAAAACAAACGCCACCTTAGTCTTGCGTGTGTACCGCGCAGGCACTAACGCATTACCTTCCTTATTTATGAGAAGGATGATGATCTACTTTTTTATAGAAGTGGGTGATTGGTTTCAAATGGAAGGGAGCGAATGACGACTGCGTTGTGGATTTTTCGCACCCAGATACTTGAGTTGTAAGGTCTTCCACCTGAGATCGATTGATCATCTTAAGGGCGGTTACATACGAGGTTTGTAGAAGAATATGTTCTTAAGTTGCAAGAAATCAGTCGGAAAATGTTGGTGATGTCTTCTTAAGGAATCGCCCCATTACAGTGGCTGGAGGAGGAGTAGATAATCCTGGTGAACTTCAGTACAGGCTGGATCATGTTCATGTAGGGATGTTTGAGCCTCTTTGGATTTTGATCTGTTTGGGCCTTCTGCGTGGAGATGCTGAGCCAAAATCCATGGTACCCACAATGGGCTTTGGGTCAGATGGTTCGGCTTCACCCATCGTGTTCTCTCGAATGGTGGTTTAGGCTATCTTACCTTCACAATTGAGAGGTTAGTGTGGGAGGAAAGTTTCCCACATACTCTAGTTGCTAGAAAGATTATATATATATATATATATAGATAGGAGCAATTTATATTGTTAAGGTCTGCCACGTGTCACCCCCTTATTATCTCCTAGTCTACTATGATATTGGGGTTCAGGGGAGTGAAGTGCATAGTGGGCTTCATGGGAGTGAAGTCTATAGTGGGGCTTCATGGGAGTGGAATACGTGGTAGTCCATGTGGTGGCGGGTGCTGGCGGTTTGGCCAAGTCTGCTTACTCATTGAAGATTGGATCTTTGTAGCTTCGCTTACTTCAACTAGACTTTGAACGACGGGTCTGAGGGATAATATGCCCGTTGTGACATGGGCGGCAAGCGATACAGATGTTCTTCTCCAAATGCCCTATATAAGTGCGTTAGAGGTTGAGCTTAACGCATTGGGCTCAGGCCCCTATGCTAGGCTTTTATCCATGCTTTTATTATGTTGGATCCATTCCCTTATGCAACTTATTTTGGATTAGACTTATCTTATTTCATTCCCATTTCGAACAATGTCTATGTCCTTGGCATACAATCCAAAGAAAGTATAACAAAAGATTGCTTGGATAAGAATCTTCATCTTTTATAAATCCCCCACATGGTAATATGGTATCATTATACACACGAATACACAACAACGTACACAAATTTAAGCTCAACACAACAACTCCATTTCTTAGACAATCCCACTATTCATGGTCCTCATGCAAAATATCACACAACAAATTTTAGGCTACAACATTCATATATATATAATTTTAAAACCATAAATATTAATTAATATCATGAAATAATATTTTATTTAACCATAAATATTAATTAATATCATTTCATAAATAAATTTATGGTTAATAATTTATGAATTTTTTATGGTTAATTTTTGTAATATTATTTATAAATTTATAAAATAAATTTCATATTTATAGTTACTCCATAATTTCATAAATAAAAAAAATTTATTTATAGTTATAAGCTTATGAATAAAAAATTAGTATTATTTATAAGCATAAAAATATTATTTATTTCATACATTTTTTATGGTGGTAATTTTTCTGTATTTTATATAACCATAAATAAATTTTATAAACTACCTTCATACAAATTTTATGATATTTTACATTATTTATAATTTATGACTAAATTTATAATATTATTTCATAAATAAAAAATATGAAATTATAAACATTTAACCATAAATATTTTATTTTATTTTAATATGAAATAAATTTATAACTATAAAAAGTTCATATTATTTCATATAAATTAATAAATGATAAAATTTATTAAGATTTCTAAAATTACGTAGTAAATTGGGAGAAAATGAAAAAAAAATGAAATTTTATTATTTTAATAAGAATGGATAAGAAAAACTATAATTTATAGTTTTTTCCTTAATAAATTATTTACCCTAATCAACCATTAACAACTAATTAGAAATTAACATAAAGCTATTTATAAGAATTGATTGGAGTGAATTGCCAATCAACTTTTTCCTAATCAACTCCAATCAGTAAGCCTAAATCCCAATAGTCATATCTTCAAAATAGCAATTATTAAAAATATGAAATCAATATAAATTATTTAAAAAATATTAAGATATTTTTCCTTCCTCATTAGTTATATTGTCCAATACTATAGTAAAATTGGAATTTATATATTACAAATCAGGACAAGGAGCCAATTGTGAACCAGAAGCTAAAAACCCATGAGATCTAACTCGAACCCGTATGTCTGGGAACTTAAGAGCATGGATGAAAATTTTCATAATTACGAAAATTTTAGGCCCTGTTTAGTAGGTAGAAAATTTTATGTTTACAATGGCTTTTAAACAAAGGAAAGCAGCGTTTGATTCACGAGAGAATTAGGCAAAGCAAATTTGAAAACAAAGAAAATGAATTCCTTATTTTCAACGTTTTATATGAATCGAAACTTCTTCTTTGTTTTTAGCTTGTTTTAAGGTCATCCCGAAAGCAAGGGATTTTATTTTCAACATTTTACTAACTTCATTTTCAAGAAAATGGTTTCTGAAAGCAGTTTTAACATTAACATTACTGATGAGTGTCACAGCGTATTTTAAATGGCTAAAGATTAGAATACATTGAAAATTTTCATATTCTGAATTTTGGATAGAGTTGAAAATTTTCGTGAACTAAACAGGGCCTTAGTAACTTGATTTTAAGGAAATATCCAAAAATATTCATAGAAAAATTGACACAAAATATTGATGAATTAAAAATTGATAAAAAAAGTCATATAAAAGTAATAAAAAAAACCTTTAAAAATAAAATTAAAAGTATAATAAACATCTTAATATTGTTTTAGACTATTGAATTAGAGAGATTATTGAAAAAATATAGACAAACCAAAAAGTTAATAACAAATTTCAAAAAATATTAAAAATACATTTGGAAGATAGGTATCATAATATATACATAATTTTTTTTTTCAAATTCAAACATAACAAGCAAAGTACTCGATTTGGTAAGTGAGTCCATGATTAAGCATTCTCCACCGTAGATTTTAGGTTCAAAACCATCTCCTTCCTTTGATTTTTATTTTTTTCCCTTCTCATCAAACCGTAGCCCACACGGCCGCCCCTCATCTTCTTCCATTTTTTTTTTTCTCTTTTTCCCTCTTCAACAAACCCAACCCCATAAGCCGCCCCTGATTTTCTTCCAGCTTCTCTCTCTCTCTGTTAGAGGCGATGAACAAAGGTGAGACCTCATCAATGGCGGCGGCGGCGGATTCAGAAGATTCAGAAACAGCGACGGCGGTGACGGTGACGACCCATCACCTCACCGTTCCACCGGGGTTGACTCAGGCGGAGTTACAGGAGTTGGTCCACTCCATCAGCGAGTTCCACACCTACCAAGTCGGCCCAGGCCAATGCTCCTCCCTACTCGCGCAACACATCAACGCGCCGCTCCTTACGGTCTGGTCCGTCGTGCGCCGCTTCGACAGGCCCCAGACCTACAAGCATTTCATCAAGAGCTGCTACGTGGGAGACGGCTTCGAAACGAGAGTGGGGTGCCTCCGGGACGTCAAATTCATCTCGGGTCTGCCGGCGGAGACCAGCACGGAGAGATTGGATATTCTGGACGACGAGCGGCACGTGACCGGGTTCAGTATCATCGGAGGGGAGCATCGGCTCCGGAACTACCGGTCGGCGATGACTGTGCATGAATACCAGAATCACGGGGGAGAGATCTGGACCGTTGTTTTGGAGTCTCACGTCGTGGATTTGCCGGAGGGGAACACGGAGGAGGACACGCGTCTGTTCGCCGATACGGTGGTGAAGTTGAATCTGCAGAAGCTGGCCTCGGTGACTGCAAGGGACCAGGTGATGTGAAAATTCAATTTGTAAAATTAAAAATAATAAAAAAAAAAAAAAAAAAAAAAGATGGGATGGGTTGTTTTTCTTTCTGGGTTTTGTGTTTTAAATGGGAAAAGGTGGAAACACCCTCTTGACTGAGATGCAATATGATATCTCAGTATGATTCCTGGCGGGTAATGGTATACTTTACAGGAATCATAATAGCATTTGAAGGAGACATCTTGGTCTAATGAACTTGTACAGAGGAAACATGCTGGATTTTAGGTTCTTAGATTTGTATTGTTTGAAATTCAGATTAGAGAGCTTCACGTTATTTCCATTAATCTTTATCTTATCGGGTTTACGAATTGACACACAGTAAAAACTACAGCGGACCTAGGCGCGAGAAGCAGCCGATGGGAGTTCTTATCGAAGAATATCATCCTCCATGCATTAAAATGTGGCCACGAGCGAAAAGTGAAACCGATGGGGTGGTATCGAAAGGTCTTGAAATCTGCATACGGGGTTTGGGTGGCGTATTTGCGGCACAGAGAATGAAGAGGTTCTGTAAATGCGCGATTTGGTAGGCTCTTGTCACTCTCAGCCATTTATATTCATCCCATATTTGACAAAGTTTAATTATATTTTTAATAAAGCGTTGAATTATTAAAATGGCCTTGCAATTTAGCCTCATAATTTGGAGCATGTTATTCGAGAGTCTTAAAAAGCAGCTGTTGAGTTGCGCATGGCATTTGTATACATTTTTAACAACTCCCATTGGAGTTGCTCTGAGGATGGACACTCGAATTGATCACCATTTGAATTTTGAAATTAAGATTGGTAGTTTTTGTTGGGTCATCTCTCTTTTCCTACTTCTCCCTCTTTTTTCTTTAATGGGAGAGAAGAAAGGATTGAAATAAAAAGGAAATGAGAAAAATCCAAAAATCTAGAGGGAATAAAGCCATTTGGGATCTTTTTCAAAATCATACAATGAAAGGGGCTGTTGCCACTTGCCTCCTTCTCCTCCTCCCACAGTTCTACTCTCTCTCAAATAATTGTACCTTATCATCGGAAGAAATTCTCCTTCTCCTTCCCCTTCCCCTTCAGACATCACCACCACTAATTTGGGTGAATTCAAAAAATCTTCATCGTTAGATTCTAAAAAAAACAATCTTGATTTTAAAATATATAAAGTTTTATATAAAACGTAATTAAGAGATAGATATTTGTAATCCTTTTTCCAAACTTTTAGTTAAGATTGTCGTTTCTAATGGGAACTTTGATAGAATGGTTAATCATAAATTAAAGTCTCAGATACACTCCAGTGGGGATCAATTAATAAGGTTTCAAGCCATCATGTAATTATAGAAAAATAAAAATCTAACCGTATCTCATTTAAACGGTCAGCTGACTTCTAAAAGGGATAAGATTTTCCTTTATTTGAACCATGTAAAAAAAGCTAAAAAATTATTAATTTTATTAATTCAATTAGTCCGAATACTAAGAAATAAGTTAGTTGATTTAAGGTTTTGAGATTTAAGTCCTTTCAAAGTAATTAGACGGTTTACTATCGGTCATTAGAGTGAGATTGGTTGTAAATTAGTTGGACATCATAGTATAAATAAATAAAAAGTCCAATTAAACCCGGCTTTCAGAGCAATAATTAGACAGTGAGTCCAAATACTTCCCAGTCCCAAAATGAGACTACTTAAACCCAATGTCTCACGAGACCAAAAATGGGGTTCTCATCTCTCTCAAAATCTAGATGAGAATTTATCCACTAGAAGAAATTCTCAGCCACTCTTCCTTGCTGTTCATTGTTAAATTCGTTTCGATTAGTATAGAATTTGTCTAGACTACAATGGATTAAGAATACATGTAGGGAAATCAAATCCCCAAACCTGTATAGATGAAATTGGGTTAGAAGAACCCCATTTATTATAATGAATGTTTGTTAGTTTTATGTTAAATTTGTTGTGTTATGGGCTTGGGTTGATTGATTGCGCTCCTCAATTGAAGAATATTTGTATTAAGGAAATATTGGGGTTTAGGGAGATCTTTGTCAATTTATTCCAAAGCTCGTATTTTTGTTTTGTCGCTAAACTTTAACCCAATTAAAGGCTGCATTTCTTGTCTTGAATTACGCAAGCGCATTGCTAGATATTCGCGATATTTTATCTCTGCGTATTCATCTGTAAGTCATTTTCTTTAATTAATGACATATTTGAAGTCATTTGTATGTTTCATTTAGTATTATTATTCAAAGCCCCGAATAAGGCATAGTGGTAAAAATTTGGTCTTTAATGACAAACTCAAAATGGCCCCTATAGAACATATTTGTAGATATTTAACGATTATTTTCAATCAAATTAGACTTGAACATTTGAATTCAGGCTTCATTCCATAAACAACCATGGGTTAATTGAAAAGTATGTCGGTATTAGTAATTAAGCAACAAGAAATCAAAAAGATCCAAGCGGTAGATTAACAATAATATATCAAGTAATAGCAAAACAGCTTACAAATGATTTTTTCTTAAGTAATATATCTACCAAGTATTTGTAGACCTCAAAAATCAGTATTTTTTTTATTTTATTATTTTATTAATTTTATTGTTTTTTAATTTAGAGCTGAGCAAAACGTTAAAAAAAATAAAAAAAAATAAAAAAACAAAAAACAAAAAAACAAAAAAAAAAAAACAAAAAAAAAAAATAAAAAAATAAAAAAATAAGAAATGTAAATTCCAGGGGACATAAAGTTTATACACTCACATTACTACTTTATTCTCACTTCGTATTTTAAGCGCCAAAACGTGGGAAGTGGAAAAGAGTAGGAGAGAAGGAGCCAAAAACATAAAAAAAAGAAGTGGAGAGAGTGAGTGGGAAGGGCCAAAAAATGGAGAAAAAGAAAAGGAAGAAGGAAGGTTGGAGAGTAGGGTGGGGAGCCAAAAAAACGTGGGAGGAAGAAGAAGTAGGGAGTGAGAATTCTTGAGAGAGGAACCAAAGAAGTAGGGAGTGGGAAACGGAAAGGAGGAAGAAAAAGAGGAGAGGGAAGAAACAAAAGGGGGGAAAAGAAAGGAGGGAAGGAAAAAGAGAAGGGAGGAGGAGATGATATCTAAGGAATTTGATGATGAATGTTATCAGCTTGGCCGTCGATCTAAGAATTTTGATATAACGTTCTACTCAACACGAGAAACCCTTTGGATGGTCTTCGATCGAAATTTCAATGGTCGGATTTTCGTAGATCAGAAGTTATTTTTTGGAGATTTTGAAATCGGTTTTAGCATTGGTAAGTTCAAGGTAAGAGTTCGTTTTCATTGTTTAACCGTTAGATCCTTCTATATTTTGAATATGTTTGAAATAATACATAGATCTAGGTCATGAACGGTGTAGATTATATTTGTAGATTCAATTTGAAAGTTATACTAGTTAGAACCGATAGTTGTTGATTTTGTTCAATTTCGAGCGATTTTTAGTGTAAGGCTTTGATCATTGTTTTTAACCGTCGGATACGTTCTATATTTTGTATATGTTGAAATAATATGGATCTAGGTCTCATGAGCGGTCTGATTATATTTATAGATTATATTTAAAAGTTACTTGAATTTAGAGCCGATGAGTTGTTGATTTTGTTTCGATTTGAGCGATTTTAGTGTAGATTGCAGTCATTCATTTTAATAAATCGAGATAGTTCGAATTTGGTATGTTTATGATAAGACATAGATCTAGATTATGAGCAGGAGATTAGTTTTGAGTCGAATAATTCATATTTCAATATGGAAGCAGTTAGCTATATTTCGGGTTTTAAGATGAAAATCAAAGTTTTCTCACTATCTAAATTTCATCTATGGAATTAAAATTAAAACGATACGTAATTACGATCTATCCCGAAATTGGAAGAGGATTTAACACTTCATAAATCTTCATTATGAGCGGTGGAGATTTAGGATTTGATTTCAAAAAGCGATCTTGTGTTTTATCAGGAGCAGTTATTCGACATGAGATTTATTTATTTTGTTTTAAATTTGTTACATTTAACATATGATTGATTTATACTCATATTTAGAAATTTGTGTAGTTAATTTACTTAAGCCTAATAGTATCAATACGAATCTATACAAAGCTACCTTAGGTCCGACCCATTGGTCAAAGCCATTTACTTTAGGTTCAAAACCTGTTAATCATTGACATATTTAGGCCCATCAGCTTTAGTCCAGCTGATAATCATTCGCACATATTTAATTGTCGACTTATGTTGAAACCCATTAATCTAAGCCCATCAAGTGAAACCCATTAAATTGAGGCTCCAGCCTCTACTTGAAGCCAAACAATAGCGCTGGCTAACCCCACCCAGGTCAGAGCCCAGTTACGTGACTATTGACCTATTAGGACCAGGCCACTTCTGAAGCTTGACTGACCTATTAGGACCAAACCCATTTACCATGCTAACCTGTGGGACCAGTATTTTCTTGGGTTCCAGATTCTGAAGCCCAGCCAGCATTGGGACCAAAACCGCCGTAGGTCCAACTATTTGGCTACCTTAAATGACCCGACTATTAGGAATCAAGCCCTTTCCTAGGTCGACCCATTTTATTAGCGGCCCAGCCTGTGGGGCCAAGTCAGAAACTGCTTAAGCCAATCAAGTCACTTCATGAGTCCGATCCATTCGCTGACTGAGTAGCAGGCCATCCATATTTTAGAAACTTCGTCGATTAGGTCAATTGGCAATCCAATAGGTTGATTGGCTGTAACAAATGCGTCCATATTTAGAAACTCATCAAATTAGATCCAATTAGGCCCATCCGGTAGGTTGGAGTTGGGCTAGAGTAAATAGGTTGGACCTAGGAAGTGAGTTTAGTCGCAATAAGATTTGGGTTGAAACCCAAGGTAAATAGGTTGGATCATGAGTGGGTTTCAATCACAATAGGTTGGAGTTGGGCTAAAACAAATGGATTGGATCTAGAAGTAAGCTTGTCTTAATAAGGTTGACTAAATAAATGGGTTTGGTGTCTATAGGTTGGAGTTGGGCACAGAAGATGATTGGGTCATAATAGGTTGGGTTTGGCCTAGGAAGTGGGTTTGGCCTCTAATAAGTGGAGTTGGAGCTGGTAAATGGGTTCTGAACTAGGAAGTCGAGCAGGTCGCAGCAGGTTGGCTTCTGAAACAGCAGGGTGGCCTGGTTGTGAGGATTTGAAAGCGATGAGCTAGTGTGGAGTTGAACATAAGTTGATGGACTTAAGCTTATGTTTGAGTTATGGAGTTGGACTAGAGATGATGAACTTTAAGCAGGCTTTGGACAGGATTTGAACAAATCATCAGGATGGGGCTATGGTATCGGTATTGATCTAATGAGCTTAAGTAAATTAACTTACAAATTTCTAAATATATTATCGTAATCATATGTTAAATAACAAATTAAAACAAAAAATAAAAAATCTCATGGTTAGATAGCTAGGATGAAAAAACAAAAATACGTGCTGTTTGAGTCAGAATCTGTGTCACCAGTTCATAATAATTTATGAGGTTAAAAAGAAAACTTTCTTTCATTTTCCAAATTCCAGGACAGACCGGAGCACCACACAGGCTGAAAAGCGTGGATATCAGATACATATTGAATTTTAGATCGAGGTGAGAGAAAAACGTTTTCTGTAGCAAAAACAGAAATATCAATGCTGTTTGTTGATATGATGAGACTCAAAATCGTCTGTTGTGTTTCAACAATCTGAATCTATGTCTTATCATAAATGCCAAAGAATGAACTGTGATGATTAAGAAACAATGATCAAAAATCTTACACTAAATCGTTCGATAGTAAAATAACAGCTATTAGTTCAACTGTATAACTTTAAATAGAATCTATAAATACTGCACATTCATATTTATATGATAAACTCAAACATATAAGCTATGAAATGATACAATGATTAAAACGCTCTAGGTAAAACACACTAAAATGGTCAGTAACAAAATCAGCAACTTAACAACTATTATAACGAATCTTAAGTATATAATACACGATTATATTTTAGATATGTATTGACTGACGTATTCAAAATATAGAGAAGAATACAACGATTAAACAATAGAAAGCGAACTCTACCATTTAATGCCAAAACAGACACAAAATATCCGTCTGCGAGCTCCGACCGTGAGTAAATCCGTGGTGTGTTGAGTAGAGCACATATCAAGTACTAGATCGATCGGCCCCATTTGTGTCGATAGACATGCTCATCAGATATGTCTCCTCCTGCTCTCTCTTCCCCTCCTTTCTTTTCCCAACATTTCTTCCTCTTTCTTCTCCTTTCCGTTTCCCGCTCACTCTTTGTCCTCTCTCTCAGATTCTCCTGTATTCTTTCTCCATGTTTTGACTTGCTGGCCTTCCTTCCTTTTCTTTCTCCACGACTATTCCCTTCACTCACTCTCTCCACTTCTTTTAATGAAACCATTCTCTCCACTTTCCATTTCAATGTTTTAAGGCTTAAAACTTATGGGAAGGTGGAGAAGTGGGCAGTAATGATCAATATGAAAGTTATCTCTACCAGCTGACTTTCTTGACTATTTATTTATTTTGTTTTTTATTTTGTTTTGTTTTTTTTAACCTTGCTCGGCTACAGAATTAAAAAACAATAATAAAATAAAAAAAGCTGCTTTTTGGTGTCTACAAATATGCCCCTCTTCGATAGAGTTTATGAGTGTAATGAATGTGAGCAATGAAATGAAGTGAAAGTGTAAACAGTGAGTGCAGCGAGATGAACTCTATCGAAGATAAAAGAGACCCCTAAAAGTGTCCACAAGAACCTTGACTCAATTAAGAAGCTCAAAAGTAGGAAGGGGCTCTAAAAATACTTCAAAAGCAAGCAACGAAACAAATATCTAGGCTACTAAAGTCACCTTGTAAGTCAAACTTCCCAAATGGTCTCCAAAGTGGCTCAGGAGCCGATGTCAAAGTCAAGTAAAAGAGTCGACCACCAAGAGCATGAAAACAAACACTCAAAGGGAAATTCTATACTTACACAAAATGAGGGCGTGAAGCATAGAGTATCCCACAATATGATCAAAATATGTTCTGGAGCTCCGAAAGGGCTATACAGATAGCGGGAGAAGAAAGATTCTAGACACTAAACCTAAAGAAAAGTTATGGAAGCAAAACCCAGGGAAATAACGATTCTATGAAGTCAAACTAATAACAGCAAAACTAGTGAACAAAAGAAGATAGGCCGTGAAGGATTAATGACTATGAATGTCTATGCTGCGGGCGCTAACTACGACGTTTATGCTACGACGGCGACTCACGAATGTCTATGCTTTGAGCGGCTCTCTGTAATACATGCTTTGAGCGACTCTCTATGTCTATACTTTAGACTGTGGCTACGAAAAATTATGGCTCTGAACGCCTCTACTCTGAACGCTGACTCTGAATGTTTATGCTCTGAACGCTAACTCTCTATGTCTATGCTTTGAATGCTGACTCTGAAAAATAATGACTTTGCCTTTGCCACACCTTTGCCAGCCTCTCTCTACTTTGAATCTTGACTGAACGTCATCTTTCTGACAATGGTATTCACGAACGATCTATGCTCTACGAAGATGTCTATGCTCTGACGTGACTACGAACATGGCCCCTAATTGTAAAAACAAAGTAAATGTTTTTCTCAGTCAATGAAGAAGAATATTGTGCGAAATAATATTACATCTTACGATCTTGATAAATCCCAAACAAAATCTGAAAACGAAAAAGAAATTGAGAAAATAGAAAATTGTTTATGTCAAGTAAACATGATAACTGCTGAACAAGAATTGTTATTAGAAATGATAGACAAAATTGAAGATAAAGAATCAAAAGCAAAATACATAAGGAAAATGTTAGAACAACAAAATAAGAAACCAAAGCCCAGAGTAAATTTATCAAATGCTTATCAAATGAAAGATATATTTCAATATTTTAAAGAACCTGCAACTTTACAAGATTTACAAGAAGAAGTAAAACAAATGAAAATTCAAATAAATGAATTAAAAGATTATACTCAAAATTTAGGAGAAAGATTAACTGATTTAGAAATCCAAAAAGAAGATATAACAGAAGAAATAAATGAAGAAGTTGAAACTTTTGTATATAGTATGACTATTGTACAAAAACAAAGATGGTATACAAAAATAACTTTAAAAATCAATCCTAATTACAAAGCAGTTTTAATTGCTTTGATTGATTCAGGAGCTGATTTAAATTATCTGAGGAAGGATTAATTCATACTGTATTTTGTAAAAAACTTCTCAAAAGACTATCAACAACTAGTAATGATCCTTTGAAAGTTCAATACAAAAATACCACAAAAGGTCATATTTTAAAAATGGTATTTGTATTAAAACTTCATTTTACTAGTAAAAAGCATAAGCCATCCAAATTGTTTTAGGGCTCGTTTCCCAACTTTCAACTTTATCCTTTTCAAATAGATAATAAAGGATTAAAAACTAAATATAATGGTCAAGAAATTCTTTTCGAATTTATAAGAGGAATATAAGTTAAAGAAATAAATCAAGTTCAAGATTTTATTTCTTTACTTCAGCAAAAACAAAAACATGTAAAATTTCTTCAAAAAGAAATACAATATAAAAAGACTGAAGAAAACTTACAATCAAAAACAATTCAAGAGAGAATAAAAAATATTCAAAAACAAATAGAAGAGAACCTTTGTTCTTCTATACCAAATGCATTTTGGAATAGAAAACAACATATGGTTTCTTTACCATATGAAAAGAATTTAATGAAAAACAATTCCGACAAAAGCGGGAACCTTTATTCGAATGAGTCGGAACTCAGATATTTTAAAAAAGATTAATGATCTCTTAAATAAAAAGTGTCGAGACCAAGTCATTCCCCATGGAGTTGTGCAACTTTTTATGTCCAAAAAGCTTGAACTGAAAGAGGAACTCAGGTTGGTAATCAATTGCAAACCCTTGAATAAGCGATTCGCATGTTTCTTAATTTTACTCCTTTGCATTCACAGTTCCATTTATACCTATATTCAAAATAATATTTAAGATCTAGAAGTTCAATAGTTTCTGTTTCAGAACCTATTGAATGTGTATTTTCAGAGATTTTGATTCTATAATCTTTTTTGAATTCAAAAGTTCCTATTTTGTATAATTCTTTTATGTTTTGTTTTGGCATTTCCCAATTTTTGATGTACCGTTCCCAATCTTCTATAACAGAAAGTTTGTTTTCAAATTGTTGAGTATTTTCTTGTATATGCCTAAGTTGTTCATCAATCCTGGATGAACTAGTATTTGAACTAGTACCTACAAATTTTTTGATAAAATTTGACATTTCTACATTTACCAATAATTTGGATTCTACCTTGGTGGGACCACTTGTAGGTGCCTTGAAACTCATTAGGTTATGGGCGACCAAACGGATACAGAGTGACCAACGCTAAGCTGTGGAATCATATTCACTTTGAAGGAAATACAAACTAAATTTAATCAAAATTTTTAAAACTTTGGCTACGATACCAAATCTAACGGGACCTTAAACAATTTGAACATATATAATTTGAGTGATAAATAAAAATTTAGTGATATGATAATTTTGAGAATCACTTCAAAAATGCGGCGGCGGCGTTGTAGCGACGGGTTTCCTGTGAAAACTCCACTGTAGTGGGTTCAGGAGGTTTGAAGTTTCCACCTTGATATACTATTTGAAGTTGTAGATATTTGAATAAACATGCAAACAGTATGCAATTTTGAATTAAATAAAGAACAGTATTGAAAATTTGAAATGAAATTTATTGAACTTTGAAAACTTACAAACTTTGTTGAAAGCTTTTTGATCTGGAAAGCTTTAACAGTGATGAGCTGGATACAAAGCTCTCAGAGCTTCTCTTTCTAACCCTCTATTTCACTCTAAAACTTATCCTCCACAACTAAGGAGACATCCCCTCCTTATATAGGAAAATTTGGATTTGAAAATAAAACTTTGACGTCCACACAGTGGATCACATGTGACTTTGAAGGGTCACTTACTTTTTTGAAGAGTCACTTACTTTTTTGAAGAGTCACTTGCTTTTTGAAGAGCCAACCACTTTTGAGTCAGCAATTTTTGTCTTGTTCTGCAAATGGAGTTTTTGCTTTTTGAAAGCGGGGGACAGACTGTCTTGTCATGGTCTTTTGAAGGAATCCAAGATCCTGTCACACCATTTGTGGGTCCAAATTTTCCATTCTTCATTGAATCTGTCGAGAAAAAGCATCGGTTGGGTTTTGGAATTCTTGAGCACATCCTTTATGATGAAGGCTTGAAAATATTTTCATTCCCAAGTACTCAAGGGAGTGTATGGGAGGCAAATGCTTGCATGTCTTCGTTTCTTTGGAGGAAGGGTGTCTTTGCTTCTTTATCTTCTTCATCTGAGTCTGAGTCAGCAAGTTTGGAGAGTGTTTCTGCTGCATCTTCTTGGACTTTTTTGAGATATGCCCTGTATGCTGAATTTGAAGGAAATGAGTTTTTTGAAATTGGGCCAGGCATAGGTTGGGACCAAATAGGTACCTTGGGCTTTGAGGTTGAAGGCTTTTTCAACTTGGGGAACTTGGGCTTGAGTCCATCTTTTAGCGACATCAGCTTGGGCCACGAAATTTTGAAGCGACCCACCATTTGATTTTGGTCCTGGCCAGAATCGCAGGGAATGAGCTTGGATAGGATTAGTGGGTACACAATCCCAACAAAGAATCGAGGGATCCTTATTGAGAACAAAGAAAAGTGAATAATTGTTTCCGGGAGGGAAAAAGCTTCTGGTGATTTGAAATAATCAAAACTTTGATGATTTGAGGTAAAAAATGTTTGAATTAGCTCCCATAAAAACCACCATTCACAGGAAACCAATTTGGAAAGATTTTTAGACTTTCATTCAGACAAAAAACCGGGAATGAGTTTTGGCTGATAAAATGTATGATACAAGCGTTTTTGTAATCGTAAAAATCAGGTTGAGGATCGAAGTCTTTCGAGAAAGTCTTTTATGTGTGAAAAAGTATTTTGATACGATCACTTTCATTTATGACTTCCAATTTATTTTGAGTAGGCAATGTCATTACCCTCGGGGTTCATGACATGAATATTTGTCTGAGACTCCGTATCTCACAGTATAAATTCGTAGAATTTACGGGTTTAGTATTTAAATTAGAAATAAAATACTTCTCGTTTTGAAAAGTCACTGATTTCAATCTCACTGATGATAAATGATCGAGGTTCTAAAACTTATGTAACAATTTTTGTTTCTTTTGTTTGGTATGCAAATTTTGGAAGTTGGAGTTTGGAAAGAAGGGTTGAGGTTTTCACATTTCAACGATTTGGTTGGCGGCACCGTTCATCAAGAACTTGAAATGGTTTGATTGGATACGGCTTTGCTTGCTCATTTCCTGTAAAATTCCACGTGAAAATCGGGTAAAACATTTGAAGATCCTTTAATAAATTGATTTCAAAATCAAACGAGATAAAATAGCTTGCCATGCGGCAAAAATACATTTTGAAACTAGGTTTTTTGAACATCTTTTGCAATATTTCTTTTACCTTTGTCAACTCTTAAAAGAAATTTTTTGTTAAAACATCACTTTGAAAATTTTTGAATGCATAAAACAATTGCTAAAATTTCTTTTAATGATTAAATAATTCAAGTGTGGACCCTCATTGTGAGTGAAATCGACAATTGAAATTTTGTTTTGAAAATCTTGTTTTAAGATTGTAATCATCTATGTTGAGGCATGCGGCTCTCTCTGGTAGGAAAGACCACAGGTGAAGGATTCCTAAACGGGGAGTTGTAACTTTTGTGTTTTGACTTTGTTTGAGCTACACAGGTATGTTCCTCGGACCGGGGTAAGGATTTTCTTTAACCTTTGAAATAAAGGCTTAATTAATATCCTAAGGTTTGGGTAAAACTCAGCTACATAGTTAAGGCTACCTAAAAACCTTTGTAACTGTGTTTTATCTTTGATTTCATCAGGAAATTTGTTAGCAAAATCAATGGCTTTTTGTATAGGTTTTATTAGACCTTTATGAATATCAAATCCTAAAAACCTAATATTTGTTTGAAATAATTTTATTTTTGCTGCAGAGATTACCAACCCATTATCTCTGACGATTTTTTGAAAAATTTTTAAATGTTTGAAATGCTCTTCTAAAGAGTTTGAAAATATGAGAACATCATCAATATACACAATAGAAAATCTAGTGTATTCATTGAATATTTCATTCATCATATTTTGAAATTCTGAAGGAGCATTTTTGAGGCCAAACGACATTACATTCCATTCATAATGTCCAAATGGAACTGTGAATGCAGTTTTATACCTATCTTCTGGTTTAATTTGAATTTGCCAAAAACCAGATTTCATATCTAATTTTGAAAATATTGTTGCATTATAAATCCTTTGAATTAAATCCTTTTTATTAGGTATTGAATACCTAATCCATTGTAGAACTTTATTCAAGGGTTTATAATTGATTACCAACCTTGGAGTTCCTCTTTCAAGTTAGAAGCTTTTGGACATAAGGTGCCTGACTCCATGGTGAATGACTTGGTGTTAATTTTTATTTAAGAGATCATTAATCTCTTTTTTGCAATATTCAAGGAGTTATGGACTCATTTGAATAGGTCTTGCTTTTGTTGGAATTTGTTTTTCATTAAATTCCTTTTCATATGGTAAAGAAACCATATGTTGTTTTCTATTCCAAAATGCATTTGGTATAGAAGAACAAAGGTTCTCTTCTATTTGTTTTTGAATATTTTTTATTCTCTCTTGAATTGTTTTTGATTGTAAGTTTTCTTCGATCTTTTTTATATTGTCTTCTTTTGAAGAAATTTTCGTATTTTGTTTTTCTTGAAGTAAAAATAAAATGTGAGCTTGATTTATTTAACAACATATTCACTCTTATAAATTCGAAAAGAATTTCTTGACCATTATATTTAGTTTTTAATCCTTTATTATCTATTTGAAAAGGATAAAGTTGTGTTATGGTGGGCCGCCTTCAAAATTTCAGAAGCCCAAAGCTTTGATGCTGTCAAAAGATGGACTGAAGCCCAAAAGCCCAAGTTGAAAAAGCCTTCAACCTCAAAGCCCCGAGTCACACATTTGGTCCCTGACCCTAATACCTTACCCAATTTCAAAGCTCATTTCCTTCAAATTCGACATACGTAAGCGTATACCGAAAAGTCGAAGATCTGTGAAACACTCTTGAAACACTGTGACTCGGACGCTCGGATGGAAGAAGATCTGTGGCCGGCCCACATTCTTCCTCCATTAAAGCGAGACATGTGCTACGATCCTCAATCACACTCCCAGCAGGTAATGGAATGAAAATATTTTCAAGCGCTGCTCGGAGAAGGACAAAAATTCAGAATTCCAAAAACCCAAATCTGGATGCTTTCTTCTGACAGATTCAATGAAGAATGGAAAATCTGGACCCACAAATGGTGTGACAGGATCTTGGATTCCTTCAAAAGACCATGACAAAACTTGATACGTCCCGACGAAAAAGCAAAACTCCATTTGCGAGAACAAGACAAAAAATTCTTGACTCCAAAATGGTTGGCTCTTGAAAACAAGTGACTCTTCAAAAAGTAAGTGACTCTTCAAAGTAAGTGACCCTTCAAGTCGCATGTGATCATTTGTGTGGACGTCAGTTTATTTTAGTCAAAATTTTCTATATAAGGAGGGATGTCTCCTTAGTTGTGGAGGATAAGTTTTAAGAGTGAAATGGGGGTTAGAAGGCTCACGAGGCTTTGTATCCGACTCATCAGCGGCAAAGCTTTCCAGATCAAAAAGCTTTCAACAAAGTTTGTAAGTTTTGAGGATTCGATAAATTTCATTTTGAATTTTCATCTTGTTCTTTATTTAATTCAAAATTGCATACTGTTTGCATGTTTATTCAAATATCTACAACTTCAAATAGTATATCGGTGGAAGCTTCAGCCTCACGGGCCCTACGATTGGAGTTTTCCTTGAGCTTGTCGCTTCTTGCCGCCGTACTTTTGAAGATTTCAAAATTACTGTTACTCTGCTCAAATTTTTAATATTTACTGTTCAAATTATATATGTTCAAATTGTTTAAGGTCCTGTTTAGATTTGGTATCAGAGCCAAGTTCTTGAAAAATTTTTGATTAAATTTACATTTGTATTCCTTCAAAGTAATTATAGGATAGTTCCCTACGATTAGCGTTGGTCGACCAGTGTATCAGTTGATTGACCATAAATCGGTGGTCAGGTGGTCGGTGGTGAGATTGTAAGTGTAGAATCAAATTACTTATGAAATGGTAAAAATATCAAATTTGTCCAGATTGTAAAGTACTCGTTCAAATACTAAGTTCATCAGGTTGATGAACAACAGAGCATATCTGAGAAAATACTCAACAATTTGAAAACAAACTTTACAGTATAGAAGATTGAGAGCGGTACATCAAAAGTGGGAAATGCCAAAACAAAACATAAAGAATTATACAAATAGGAACTTTTGAATTCAAAAAAGATTATAGAATCAAAATCTCACGAAAATACACATTCAATAGGTTACAGAAAGCAGAAACTATTGAACTTCTAGGTAGGATCTAGAACAAATTCAAAGAAAAAATTCAAAATTCTTCATATAGGAGCTATCGGGTAGCGACAAACCCTTAACCAGGTTAGGGTTAGACAAACTTATATGTATATGTCTTCGAGATGCAAGACATAACAAATTCCAGGATTCCCTTTTAGGGTTAATGGAAACAAATACATCCTTTGGACCGGTGTATTTCACCTGTTATCCAAATGAGTTGGAAATTTGTATGAATGATAAGAGCATTCATAAAGCCACGACTCTAAATATTCAAACTCAAAATGTAACCTAACTGGATCCTAGATCTAGAAACATACTTATAGTATACAGTATACTATAAAGTAATAACTTGATAGTCAATCAAATTGCCTTTTGTCCTGCAAAGGATAAACTTTAATTTGGCAAGCAAATAAAAAAATTCAAGTCATGAAATTCCAAAACCAATTCATGGGAATGTCTAACCTGATCTCTGAATGGAATTTCAAACAACTCTTAGCATAAAACCAATTGAACAACCAAAACTCTTATCCATAATAGAAGATGGACAAGGAAATGTTCAAATTAATTTGAGTCAAGAAAAGAAAACTTAACAAGATCATACTCGGCAAGGTCTTCTAATTCTTACTTAGAAATTAGAACCCCTTCCAGAAGATCAAGTGTTCAGTCAAATTTAAATCTAGAAGAAGTAGACTATTCCTCTACTATTCCAGATTTAAAATATACAAGAAATGAACCAAATATTCAAAATTCTCCAGATAAGTCTCCAACATTTTCTCAAATGATGTCACTAAATGATGAGCCTTCTCGGCTCGATATGATGTGACGAGAGAATGTGTTTGAAATAGACAAGATACTTAAGAAAAGAAGCGAAAATGCGAAACGTAAGAAAAAGAAGATAGTTTTTCTCTAAATTATCAAAAGAAATAAAAGAAAATTTGAAACGATGGTATCCAAACTATGGAAACAATGGAAATGAATATTCCAATGTTCACATATTTTGATCTTCAAATAATCAAATAAAATATCATTTTCACAAATAAATATGTTTAAAGGAATGGAAGTCAAATACTATACGAAAAAAGATAGTATCAACTCATCCTCCTTTGGAAGAAATAACAATAAAAGTCCAAGGTGTTGATGTAATAGCTTCACCTTTCAAACAAATAAATTCAAATGATGATGAAAATAGATCAACCAAATTAAAAGACATAAGAAGTCTTCAACAGCAAAATAAATTTTCAAATCAAATCTTAGGAACAATTTCCTCTCAACTAAATAGAATTGAAGGGAAAATGTTTACCAAAAACTATACTTCAGAAAAACCTCCAAAAGAAAAAACAGTTGAAAATCCTTTATTTCAACCAATAAAACCTCTCAAATTAGGAAGATATAGTAATAACAATGATGAATTAATAAAAATTTTAACACAAAAATTGGATTCAATAAGAACCAAAGATCCTTCTTCTTCAAAGATCAAATAAATTTTTAAGTGGGCTGACGAGAATCTTACGCTTCAAAATACACATATAAATAATTTATCTGATAAAGAAGATGATCAAATAAATAGATTAAAAACATGGCACCAAAGATCAAAATTTTTACCAAAGACCCACACCTCCAGATTTACAATTTGAAGAAAGTCATTTAAAACAAAACAGTTATAATAACTGTGAAATATATTCTTGGAATATAGATGGACTTTCTAAACATGAAATCACCAGTTGTTCTTAAATCAAATGCAAATGGCGACAACGCTATTTGCTTGATAGGTGAAGATCATATCTTTATCCAGTTACTCTTAACAGGGTTTACTGGCACATTAAGATTTTGGTGGGAAAACTTTCTAAATGATAGAGAAAGGATTTCAATTTTAACAAGTGTCAATGATGAAGGTGAGCAAGATGCTATTATCACACTCATCCATACAATAACAAAACATTTTGTAGGAAATCCAAAATGCTTTGTTGGAAAGAAACATCGAATTTTACAAAAATCTTGGCGTGAACAATTTAGTGATTTCAAATGGTATCATGATGTATTTCTAGCCAAAGTAATGACTAGAGCAGATGCTAGGGCTCCTTATTGGAAGGAAAGATTTTTGTTTGGTCTTCCAAAAGCCTTAACCGCAAAAATTCAAGAATCCTTAAGAGATAAATATAATGGACAAATTCCTTATGATACTCTCTATGGAGAAATCATATGAAGTCAAAATGGCGTCCTGCTTGTACTCAACTAAGACTTCAATTTCAACTTAAAAAAGACCTAAAAACTTCTAAAAAAGATTTAGGTTCTTTTTGTTCTCAATATGGCATTCAGATGCCAATTCCACCTAGTCAACTTTCCAAAAAATCAAAACCTTATAGGGAATTACCTTATAAAAACTTCAAAAGATTTAAAAAAGATAAAACTAGGGAAAACTAGGGAAGATCCTGGTCTAGACACTAAACCTAAAAGAAAAGTTATGGAAGTAAAACTAGGGAAATAACGATTCTATAGGTCAAACTAATAGCAACAAAACTAGCTAACAAAAAGAAGATAGACCGATGAAGGATTAATGACTATGAATGTCTATGCTCCGACGTCGCTAACTCCAACGCTTATGCTCAACGTCACTTGAACGTTCATGCTTTGAACGTCGACTCTATGTCTATGCTTAATGATCAAAATTATGGCCTCGAACGCCACCAACGACCGAATGTTTATGCTCCAACGCTAACTCTATGTCTATGTTTGAATGTCGACTAAAATAATGACTTCAACGCCATTGATAGCCGACCAACGCCTATGCTCAACTGAATTAACGCCTATGCTCACGCCGATCAATGTCTATACCACCGATCAACGCCTATAATCTACCGTGGAAGGAGAAATGTGACACAAGCCCCGACATCATAAGCCCACGTCGACTAACGCCTGCGCTCAATGCCGATCAAAATAATGGCTCTAAACGCCACCAATGTCTGAGGCTCAATGCCGACCAATGTCTATAATCGGCCGTGAAGGAGAATGCGATACACAAACCCTCATAAACTATAAGCTCCAACGCGATCTAATCTCGGCGTTCGACTTAAAATACCGGCTCAATGCCTCTACTCGAACACCGACTGAACGCCTATGCTTCAACGCCGACTTGAACGCCTATGCTCAACGCCGACTAAACGCCCGTTCACCGACCAACGTCTATAATCTACGTGAAGGAGAATGCGATACACAAACCCCTCGATTAATCATAAGCCCAACACCGACCAACGCTCATGCCCACCGCCGACTAAAATAATACCCGAACGCCTTTACTCACGTCGACTAACGCCTATGCTCAACGCCACCGTCGTCTATAATCACCGCGAAGGAGAATGTGATACACAAACCCCGATCAATCATAAGCTCAACGCTTGACTCAACGCCTATGCCCACCGACCAAAATAATGGCTCAACGCGACCGAATGCCGACCAACGCCTATGCTGAACGCCGACCAACGCCTATGCTCAATACTAACTCCGAACGCCTATAATCTACCGTGAAGGAGAAATCGTGATACTAAACTCGACAATCATAAGCCCACCGACCAATGTCTCCGTGGTTCACGCCGACCAAAATAATGACTGAACGCCCCACTAATGTCGACCGAACGTCTATACTTTGAATCGACCAATGTTCAAACGCCGTGGAAGGAGAATGTGTGGAAAAATAAACGACTAACGCCTACTCCGATCGACTAACGTCTCATGCGTTCTAACGCCGACTTAAATGTCTATAATCATCGGGAAGGAGAATGTGATACACAAACCCCGATCAATCATAAGCTCCCACGCCTATGCTTCAACGTCACCAAAAATAATGGCTCGAACGCCTCACTTCAATGATCAACGCCTATGCTCAATCCGACCGAAAAATAAATTCCGGGCCCAACGCCAAACTAGAAAAAAATAATATTATCTCCGACCGCTGACTCTAACTAAAATCGATCAAACCAAAATGAAACTAACAATCTCCATAGGAACATGCCCCAAGATGCAAGGTCAATACAATACTAGCAAGCAATACCACATCATCTAGAAGTATCAAGCCTCAAAACACCCTATCAAAAACTAAAGAACATCTCAAAATACTCAGTGAAGATGACTCAAAAATATCCTCAATGTAGAAGCTCAAAGGAAAAGCTCCTCTATAAAACCAACTTATCAACGACTGAGAATATGCCTCCAAAGATTTAATCGATGTAAAAGTCAACAAGAAAGGTATCACTAAGAAAACTATCCATCGTGGACGGCTCACACAGGAATGTCCAATTCAAGAAAGTGTTTCGAATCCACAGATTCCTCACCAAAGAAAGGCCCAAAAGGAAATTACGCCCTCAGCATAACATATACCAAACGCCAACAATCAAGGTAGTAAGCCAACAAATTTAAAAGATCATTGGGACTCATGATAGGAAATATGTCCCAGTGATGGTAGCTCACAAGACAAAGAATAGTGGAGCCATATAAAGATCAAATATCCTTCATAAATTCAGTGATCAACTACATCCATCAATGAGTCACCTTCAATCATCACAGTTTACAACCTAAGAGGAACAAGGTGACGCCCTACATCAACTAAATCCCAAACATCACTTAAGTAGAGGCCATATCAAAGGTAATATTATTTGATCCATACTCTAAGGTGGTCTTATGACATGGGACGTAACGTGAGGTCGGGTAATAAGGTGAAAGAAATGAAGGAATCCCACTAAATACCCAACGATCAAACCCATACCCTCGTGTATAAGATGTGATGCATGAGAAATATATCATGAGTCCATGACTTAAAAGTAACCCAAAGGAAGGTCAATGGTGAAAAGAGAGAAATGACAAATGGTCAAGTCAGATCAATGTTGGAAATGATAAAGGGTAGAACAAAACAAACAAAAGTGGAAGACGTGGATGAGAAAGCAAAGGAACAAAGTGAGAAAGTAAAATGAACTGACATTCAACACCACCTGCATAAATAAAGAAAAACTGATATTTACTAATATAGAGAAACAAATGATCCAAAAACTTTATAAAAGGTTATCAACTTGAGTCAGATATTATAAAGTAGCTATGATCCAAGGAAATGCGAAGGATCATCACTCCAAGTAAGGAAAAAGAAGAATGAAACAAATAATGGTGAAAATAAAGAAATATGAAAATGAGATGATAGTGAAATATAATAGAATGAGGTGATGTGGTGACAATAACAGGGATAAAGAAGACATGCTGCCCAAAGTCCAAAGCCCATGAGACTTTCCTAGCAAAGATACATATACACACCTAAGGGCCCCTATCCCAAAAATGTAAGCAAGGTTACAAGAAATAAAAAAGGCTATAGTTTCGCAGCATGCGAGGCTCAATGGGCTAATAACGGTTTAGAAATCAACGTGGAAAGTAAAGGTATATGGCTAACCAAAATGATGGCCACTCCATCCTACGTAATTGGCCTCAAACGAATACTTTTTAATCGATCTTACATTAATGGCCGAGAATTGATTTCCATCCAAATCACAACTATGCTACCCTCCGTTAATCATGATGTATGGTCTAATTCCAAGTCGGGCTCGAATCTCCCTCTGTGGTTCCCCGCTAATCCTCCGAGAACTCAAACCGCATCTCCCTCTCCGTGAGTGGCCTACGCTTGACCCGTCAGGCACGAGCCACTCTCCGACAGCCCTCGACATGGTTAGCCGCTCTCAATCTCTTCTCATATAAGAGACTGCTTGAATGCAAATGTGACTTGATCCACTCACGCCTCATATATCCGTCGCCCAGTGTTACTCTAAAGATCCCATCTCTATCTCAACTGCAGTACTGCCTCCAAGGCCATACTGTAGAATAAGGCGTGACTCGTAGAGAGGTGCGAAAAGAAGTGCTGTGAAGCCCACAATGCAAAAGGAGCTGACCAACGCCTAGAAGTCTCAACCATCTTCCCCTAAATCCTCTTAATGTTCTTATCGACCATAGCTCGAACACCATATCTCCGTACGTGTCGACCTCTCGCTCCAAAATGTGACCTCTATCCGAGCATCAACTCATACGAGGAACCCTATCTCGCAGATAATGTGCGCGACTGACAAAGGTGGCCACTTGGCCACATTTAGCTTGTATAAGAAGAGGCTCCCACCCACTTTGTGAAATAATCAATAGCGACTGAATGAACTCATGACTACTAGAAGACTTCATAAATCTTCCTAATACATCATGCCCTAGACTCAAAATGCCAAGGCGAGTCAATGCATGCAACTCGATGGTGGAACGTAGTATGATCTCCATGCATCCGACACTGCATCTCAACTAATCGACAAATAATCCATCATTATGCACAAAATTGCCCCACCTGGGTCACACTGATCAACTTCTATATACCCTAGAGAGGAAAACCAGAAATAGAGAATCGGATCCATATCATGACAAACCGGTCCCGAAGGCTCGCATGCACCCACGTGTAGGATGGGAGTCCTAACTCAAGATCTTAAACTCAACCTAAGGTCAATGGTGGCTCTAAAAGACAATAGAGGGGCCTTTTAGCTATCCCTACTATGAGCGATCAGACTCCTTCAAAGGGTAATAATAACCCTACACGCTCGAAGAGATTCGGCACTCTACAAGAGAGACAATAACTCCACACATGCACTTCCTCGACATCCCGTGGGGCGCCAGTGAAGGCTCTACTCCTCAAAGACTCGTGAATAAACTATGTATAGTGAATATGCGGGTGCAATTCAAAACCCAATAAATCTAACACAAAGAAGACACACCGTCATACAAATATCCCGAATCCATTCACATATACAAGACTTCAAAGATCTGACTCTCAAGATCAACACGACCACCTCCGAATGCTCCCAAACAAAGGTATAGCCCATCACGACCTTTACCCTAATCATTAGCTCCTACGAATAACAAACAAGGAGCAACAAGTCTCCAATCAAATATCAATCACAAGTAACAAAAGATACATAGTCGATCGAGACTAGGAGTCAGAGATATGATAAATAACTCTACATAGACAAGCACATGCAATACAAGATGGTAGTCATGCAACAATCAATCATGCAAAGTGACAATATATCATCCATATCTACACACAATCTAAGGTAAATATAAGATGGACAAGATGAATATATAATCGAACCATGAGAAACAAGTGACATAATTAGATTAATGTAAGAATCAACCAAGGATGTCAACTAACCAATATTGAATTCAGATAACAACCAAGATGTGGAAAGTGCAATAACTGCGAAATTAAAAACTCTCAAACAAAGCACCAATAATTAAGCATACAAAAGTTAAAAAAATGATCTATCAACTACCTAATCAAAGCCACATTTTTCCCACTCAGATTCGAAATGGCCTCACAGCCCCTAGTTGAGTCAGCCATTTCAGGATTCGTGATTTTCACGCAAGGCCCCCACTCGAATGGCTAGAGACTAGCAGGTTTGAAACCATTTAAAACGGTTCGAGGTCGCACTTATTTTTATTTTATTTTAAAGGGGAAAAACAAAATAAGAAAGAAAAACCTTAAATGTGACTTTTGATAAGAAAAGGCAAGTATGAGAAAACAAAGTTTGTGCGCCGTGAGGTCGTTAATGATCTGGGAAGGTACTGAGTGTCGAGCACCCTTTAAGGGAAAATACGACCATGACTAATCAACAAGAGATACAAAAAATGCGAATAATAATATAATAACACACTAGACATATAGAAATGAATAGATGAATAAATAAATATATGAATAAGCGAAATTAGATGAGAAAAATGTATACCTGAGTGATATATCAAAAGCGCTACTAATTAGAGACAATGTAAGTGTAATAACGAATATGAAATATGCACATTTAATTGGAAGTTGGTTACATATTAGATGTCAAATTATTTGTTAAAAGGATACATGAGATGTCGAGCCTCACCCAAACCCATTTATATGTCACACAAATTAACTCCACAAGATTCCATTTTATTAGGAACTATGTATCTAATCACGGTTTGGAATTTTGAAAACTCGATTTGAAATTGAAATTTTTTGAAGTTAGTAGCTGAAATATTGGAAATTAATTCAAATGAATTTAAGCTTAAGAATTTTGAATTGAGATTTTGAATTGGAAGCTTGAATTTTAAAATTTGAGATTTGAGATTTGTGAAATAGAAATGAAATTGAGATATTCGAATTTTGAAATTCGTGACACTTTTGAATTTTGGAAATTGAGAAATTGTAAATTTAAACAAAACTAAAAAAATGAAATTGAAAAATGAGGAAATTGAATTTTAAAATTGAAAACTTGAAAAAGAAAGAGAGAAAAGAAAAGAAAAGAAAAGAAAATACAATACAATACACACATACACACAAATAGGTTCACATACACACATACATACAATACAATACAATACACATGCACACATACACATACAATACAATACACACACATACACTAATAGGTTCACATGCACACTAATAGGTTCACATACACACATACAATACAATACACACACACACACAATACGCACACACACATACACACATACATACTGGGTCGACCACGGCTCGGCCATTCCCACAGGCCGGCCACATAAATGGGTTGACCTATACGGCTCATCCTAATAGCCTGGTCAGACCTATGGAAGTGGGTTTCATCCCACAGGTGGGCCGGGGTTGGGCCGGCGTAAACGGCCGACCTGGCACGGCCTGGCCCTAATAGTCAACACATCTAAGGTGAAATTAGTTTGGTCCTAATAGGTTTGGTCGGGCTTAGGGCGGGCTTTACTCCCACAAGGTCAATGGGCCTGTAGCTTCTGCCCGGGTCCTGGTGAGGGTCAGGGTCAGCCTCCCAGGGCTGGTCTACTCACAGGCCAAGCCAGCCAAGGAAATCTACGACTCTATGGTTCACTGACACACAGTGCCGCCTTCTGTGCATAAGGGCAAGGTCGGCTTTGTGCATAAGTGCCGAATGAATTTAATGGACCTAATTCACGCCAGACACCGAAAGGCCTGGTCATAAGTCGATGGGCTGAATATGTTTCGCTTTGATTAACTGGGCCGACTGTCACATCAAATACGCTGGACGGCCATTGCGCTTCGAATCCCAAAGTAAAATGGGTCGACTTAATGGTCGGACCCACAGTTTTATGCCATTCGATTGATGCTATTAGGCTTAAGTAAATTAACTGGGCACAAATTCTAAATAGGAGTATAAATCAATCATATGTTAAATGTAATAAATTTAAAACAAAATAAAAACTTCCTGGGCCAACTGCCTTCTGACAAAAAAACACTACCGCTTTGAAATCAAATTTAATTCCATCGCTCATAATAAAGATTTAAGGAGTTAAGAAACTCTCTTCCAAATTCTCGTATAGACTTACTCATGCACGGTTTCGGATCGACCTACGAAGGAAATTTCAAACAATGAAGAGAAAAACTTCGATCTTCTATCTTAAAACCCGGAAATATAGCTACTGTTTCCATACTGAAATATGAGTATTCGAGACTCAAAATCCAATATCCCCCGTTCATAATCTAGATCTATGTCTTAGCATAAACATACCCATAATTCAGAATGATCTGACGGTTAAAAACAATGATTAAAATCTTACACTAAAATCGTTCGAAATCATACAAAATCAACAACTATTGGTTCTAACTAGTATAACTTTTAAATGGAATCTACAAATATAATCTGCACCGTTAATGACCTAGATCTATGCATTATTTCAAACATATACAAAATATAGAACGATCCGACTGCTTAAAAACAATGATCAAAGCCTTACACTCAAAATCGCTCAAATTGAAACAAAATCAACAAATCCATCTGGGTCGAACTAATATAACTTTCAAATGGAATCTACAAACATAATCTACACCGCTCATAACCTAGATCTATGTATTATTTCAAATATATCCATAAAATATAGAAGGATTCATCTGCTAAAAAAATGAAAACGAACTCTTACCTTGAACTTACCAATGCTAAAACCGATTTCGAAATCTCCAAAAAATAACTTCCTCGATCTGGTAAAATCCGACCATTGAAATTTCGACGGAGACCATCCAGTTGGTTTCCCCGTGTTGAGTAGAACGTTATATCAAATTTAAGATCGACGGCCTGCCTGGCTTTGTCTACAATCAACATCAAATTCCTTAGATATCCTCTCCTCCTCCCTTCTCTTCTTCCTTCCCTCTTTTCTTTTTTCCTTTTCTCTCCTACCTCTTTTCCTCCTTCCTTCTTTTCGATTCTCACTCCCTACTTCTTTGGCTCCTCTCTCTCAAAAATTTTCACTCCCTACTTCTTCTTCCTCCCACGTTTTTTGGCTCCCCCCTCACACTCTCAACCTTAACTGCTTTTCTTTTCTCCATTTTGGCTCCTTCCCCACTTGTCCACTTCCCCATATTTTGGCCTTGTTGTGGGAGAAGATGAAGAAATGGAGGTAAGTATCTTCAGGGTGTGTAGGGGACCACATATACACTTTTTGACTTTTTTATTTCTTTTTTTTAATTATAAAATAATATAATTAAAAAAATAAAAAAAATAAAAAAATACTGCTTTTTGGGGTCTACAGTAAAAAAATTAGTTTTTCATTTTCCTATTGACTAAACAAACATTAAAAAATTAAAGTACAAGGCATATATATAATGAATAATAAGATTAGAGTTTAAAATGAATAATAATTTTAGTAATTAGGTTAACATTGATTGATTTAAGAGTCTTTTAAGAATTTTTCGTAATTTTTAGTTCCATACCAAACAAAATTATTTTAGGTTTATTTTCAATTTGTTAATTGTTTTTCTTTTATTTGAGTGTATATTTATTGTCTGTGATAATCATATATTGTTTTGTTACGTATTGTAATCACAGGACATTTATTATTAGGGGATAATGGGGCGAAGGCAATGATGGTGATCATAAATAATAGAAGTGTAATATTTATTGTGCTTGATAATATATATTGCTTTGTTCTGTGTGTAATGTCGAACATTTGTTGGCTCGAGGATAACTGGGGGCGAAGGCAATGATGGTGATCATAAATAATATAAGTGTAATATTTATTGTGCTTGATAATATATATTGCTTTGTTCTATGTGTAATCTTAGGGTTTTGTTGGCCCAGGGATATTGGGGGCAAGGCAATGATGGTGATCATAAATAATGAAATTCAATATTTTTTTACATTATCCTTTGTTGTTGTTGCTATTTTGTATAATTTGGTTCATTTTATTGCATACACTCTTAGATGACCTATTTCAGTGAAATTAAGTACGAGGAAACTTTGCTGAATTTTTATAGATTTATAAGGCATTATAACTAAAAGAAGAATAATTAAGTACATTTATTTGTACACATTTTTAAGTAGTAGAAACCAGATTCGAGTGTCTTTACTCCTTTGGAAGGTAGAAATTCTTGAATTATCCAATGTAGACGATTTAGAATAACGCATGCCCTATATATACATGAAGCGATAGTTTACATCATTTATGTACATATATAAGTCGATGGCATATGTATCCCTCTTGTTCTTAGTCTTATCAGATATATTAAATATTGTACTCGGAGAGGCTTGGAGGAAATGCCGAAATTTCTATGTATGTATGGGTAAAGCGGTATATTATTAATGGGATATAGATGGCTCATTCTTAAATAAGGATAAGTTCTTACCTTTGAAATGAATATATGAGTGATAAGGGTGACATTATTAGACGTAATTGGAAGTAGTTAATAGAAATTAATTAAAGAACTTAAGATCATGGTTGAGATGACTAAAATTATACTGATTGAGCATTATTCTTTACCAAAATAACGAGGCAAAATGGGGTTGGATCGTCGGTGGATGTATAAAGGTTTATGAATGGAATTACGAATCAAAATTTTTGAATGGGCTAAGAAACTTATCGACTTTGCTTGCTTAGTCAGAGATGGATGTTGGAGATAAAATTAAGTGTCCATGTAATAACCGCAAGTGTCGAGGAATATATCTTTTGCATTAAACAATGTTAGATACCATGTAAGCTAAATATGGCTTTATGCAAATTATTTTGTTTGGATTTATCAAGAGGAAGTCTGATAGGTACGCAGACGATGACCAAAATGAGGGTAGTGAATCGTATGTATGTAGTGAAGAACCATCAAACACATACCATAGAATGGTCATGGAAGCTGCTGGTGCTGACTTCAATATGGATGACATGGATGAACCACCTAATCCTGAAGCTCAGAAATTTTATGATATCTTTGGCTACGGATAATGAGTTGTGGCACAGTTATAAAGCGCGTTATAATTATCACTTGTGAAAACCGACTTATGAGCATGAAGTCGGAAAATCCATATATAAAAATTATTTGATCGAGGTGGCAGCGGAATTGATGAAAGAGATTATTCCGGATAATATTTTGATCGCGGCAACTTTACAACACTAAGAAGTTACTCGCGGTATGCGGTCTACCCGATGGAAAGATTGATTTGTTGTTTTCAATGGATATGTTATATTGGGGTCACGTAGGTAGCTTAGTGGATTATAAGTTTGCCAGTCATCCTCGGTTTAAGAAGCCACCTCGTGTTGCAGAAAAGCGACAGAAAACGAACGTTGCATATAAGAACATGTATTACTTCCCTTTAATTCCTAGGTGAGACTATATCGTCAAATGCTCATTTACATGATGTGAGGTGGCATTATGAGCATGGTGGAACAAGGGGTGATCGTCATCCGTGGATTCACTTGCTTAGAAGCATTTTTAATGAGGATACATCTAGATTTTGTTCTTCAGAGAGTCGAGTGCTGAGATTAGGTCTCTACATTGATGGTTTTGATCATTTAACAATAAGGACATGGTATTCATAGCCGGTGATAGTTGCACCTTACGAATTTGCCTCCATGGTTGTGTGGAAGGAAGCGATATGGCTATCAATGTGGATTCGCGGGCCAAAAACCCGAAGAGAATAAAGTTGGATGTTTTCGCGCATCCTCTTACTCGTGATTGAATCATTTGTGGGATCTTAGGCGTAGATACATATGACATCTCAAAGAAGCAAAATTTCATGATGCAGGCGGCCCTTATGTGGATAATGCTTGATTTTTGCATATTCAATGTTATGCAGTTGAATCTTTGTAGGGCCAGTTAGCATGCCCGTATTGCATGGTCGTCGATGCTTTTTACTCTCAAATTCGATGGTAAACGGTCATGGTTGTCATGCAGAAGTAAGTTTCTGCAAATCATCAATTAAAAGTCGGAATAGGCGCATTCGAAAAAAATAAGCAGTGTGCCAGTTCCACGATTGTTCGATTCGGGAGATGATATCTTAATGATTCGAGTTTGGAGTGCGAAGAAGGTAAGCGAAATGGGCCATTCTTTGGAACTAATGGACGATATGCAAAACATGTGGTTGGAAGCAGTATTTTTAGGACTTGCAAGTCCAATTTGGTCGTCGCGCTTGGATGTAATGTATATTGAAAAAATGTGTTTGATAATGTTTTCAACACTTTATCCACACGAATGTAGATAGGAAAACAAAGGACACTTTTAAATCAAGACAAGGATTGAATGATTATTTAGCCGTCTTGAATTGAAGCGGAATGAGACTCACGAGGAGAATACCCTAAAGCTTATTTACACTTGATAAGAGGCAAACGGACATTGTGTAGATGGAGTTAAAAATTTGAAATTCTTTGATGGATATGTATGTCAAACATGAAGCTGGATGTGGATATGAAAATGAAGTTATTTGGAATGAAAATCACTTGGTATCATGTATTTATGCGAATTAATACCAATTGCTTTCCGTAGAAATACTTTCCCCTAAATGTTTGGAAGGTCGCGCCTGCTTAGTTTATTCTTCAAAGAGCTAACCGCGGCCACAATCAAAGCCAGGATGACATGGTAGGATTAAAATGACCGCCACCTCTCATTCTTTATAGCTTGAGCGGATATTCCCATGAGGCTTTTGACTCAATGGAGCATTTGTCGGTCCATTTGGCTTATGAAGCAAGGATAGCCGGGCAGTGCAATACAAGTGGATGTATCCTTTTGAGAGGTAAATAAATATAAGTAGGTGTGTTATATTATTTCAAGCATAAATTAATATTGTAATTTGATTTAATTGAAACTTGACATAATGGTTATACCAAGTATCTTCGTAAGTTGAAATTAGATATTAGAAACACAAGGCAAAAGTTGAAGTTTAATTTGCAATGCATATTTAGTAAACATCATCCTTTTGTTCTTATTATTATGAGGACCATGTCAATACAAAGCATAGAAATGTGCCTCGGAATGATGATGGTCGTTTGCTGGTAGAAGATGAATCTAAGGACAAGCTATCTATCTTCAAGCACCCCGGAAGAGCATTTGGAAGAGCAAAGAAAAGATGTATGACAAATGAAGAGTACAAAGCAGCCCGGAGCTACGTTTTACTTAATTGTGAGGAGGTTGCACCATATATTGAGTATATATACCCAAAATTATTTGCGGGTATAATCATAGGATCATTTTGTCTGAATAGATAATTAAAGCGTATCCATTGTTGTCCCTTTGTTTATATTTTGTGCGTGTTTATTTTGGCCGATTAAAAACTATAGGCAACCAACCATTTCCCACCCATGAGGTCGATTCTATGCTAGAAGTGATTTACAGATTAGTTCCAAGAACTATGTAGAAATTATTAAGCCTTAATGGTTTTGAATACTTTGATTTATTAGTATCTTGTTTTTTAACATCATTTGTGAATATATACAGCAATAGGCGTCCTTCAAATGGAGATTCAACACATTCATACAAAATCTAAGTAAAGACCCGTTTAGATATGTGACTATCTATCGGGTATTTTGTCGATGGATATAAATTATGACACAATAGGAACACATGATTCTTCTAAAGCAACTATGAGCGTTAGAGTAGCCATTGAGGCTCAATTATAGATGCGGGGATGAGAGTGATTATTATGGTAGATTATATCGGGAAGTTGTTGAGTTGGAGTATCCTGGACTTGAAAATAATAGGATTGTATTACTCAAATGTGAGTGGTTTGATCCTACCGCAGTATGGGTACAAAGATTCATTCGGTTATAAGCTAGTGGATGTAACTATAAAAACTTAATTTTAATCGGGTATGAGTAATTTTATTATGGCAATTCAAGCCACTCAGTATATTATTGTACATGTCAGGGTTTATCGTGATAAGAGTATTTGAGTGGGCCATTTGCAAAATCAAAGCTCGTCGAATGTTGAAGTACCAACATCTCAACAAAGTAGTCTGAGCTTAGCTATTACCCAAACATTTCAATAAGACTGGCATAAACAATGTGAGCATGTGCATGTAGAGAAGATCCGAGGAAAACTTATGTGACTCAAATGGTGGCCTAATGAAATTGAGGATGATTATATTTGCTCCCGAGAGATGAGTTGGAACTTATGAATAGGATGAAATGTTAAATGATCCATTAGAGGATGATAGTGATCACAGATAATTAAACTTTTATAGATTGTATTTAGAATATTATAGTTTAGAAGACTTTCTATATTTGTTGCAATCATTTGGTGTGTATTATTAATATCATTGGTTGTTCATCCTCTGATATCGATTTATGTTTTCAGTATATCTGCAGTATATGTTACATGTATTGCTTTTATTGTACAGTGGTGGTAGCGTAAAGGGCGTGCTGGAGTGTGGTGGACGTGGACGCGGACATGGACGAGATTCATCTAGTATTTTACGTCATGTTGTACAGTCAGTACCATCTCCTACCCACCCTATCCAGACATCACCATCACCATCATTGACACCTGCACCATCACCTTTATCAGATATAAGGCCACCACCCATTGTCCCTCCTCCACGCTACGATCCGTCAATCCTTCTACACACCGCGTCTACGTCATCGGATGTTGTTACTCCTTTTCTGTGTCGGCGTAAATACATTGGTTCATACGCAGGCTGATCTTAAGTTAGTAATGAGATTGTGTGGATGGGAAGGTATAACATATTCGTCGTATTCTTTAATAAAAAAATGATGTATACTTTATTAGTAGTTTTGTTTTTATATATAATTATAAATTGCTTGTTTTCAATGTTGTATGTTTATTTTTTTGAGTTTCTTTCAATCTGTAGTGTTAAAATTTATTATTACAAAGTCTTCGAGAAAATGATTGATTGAAAGCATTCTTGTGGAAGAAAGTTTACAAATGACTAAAAAGACTTACTTTGTGACTTTCAGTATAAACAAAAACAAAAGCATTGCAAATTAATAATTATCTAATTTGTTAAACTATTAAGTTGGTTACTATTCAAACATAAAGGGTTTAATGTCCTTGTTATTAATACACTTTTTGTGTTTTTTATATCTGAGAATCGTGTTCATGGGCACCTGATTTAATGAACGGATAAAGTCATTTGTGGGAGAACAAAGCTATTGAGGCAGTCTTGGAACTGTCCCGATAAATTCAGAAGATTATAAGAGATAGGCCCGATTTTATACCTTAGGATGAGTGGGGAGTGGCTTGATCTTCCGGGAGAGCCAGGAAGTGAAGAAAAATCAGGAGATAATGGCCAGAGCCAAATGAATTTGAGATATTGGACTGGTCTGAGCGTATCTATGCAGTAGGAGTCAAAAGTCGACCATGAGGCAACGCTCGAGATTTAGTAACATTTTTAACTTCAAAACATTTAAATATTTTAAGTGAGTTGGCCTAATAGTCCAAAAATTCAAACCTTTGCATGGTTTTTTACAATTTTGGCTAAAATTTTCTTTCATATCATTTTTTTAAATATGACTTAAAATTTTAGATAACACATTTTTATTAGTTATTAAACTTTACAAATTTTTAAATAATGTATTCCTCTAATTTATAACATATGTTATTTTGAGCAATAAATTCGTACTTTAGGCTAGAGAGGTAGGACCAGAGATGTTGATTTTTATGAGATCTTAAATGCATGTGAAGAAAACAGATGGCGGTTGTTGACATCAAGTCTCGAATGATTCTTTATAAGTACTCTCTTATATTAATAAACTATTTGACTCTTTGCAGTAAATGTTTTAAGTTAAGTGTGACATAAGAAAAATATTTAGAATATTTAATTTATTTATATCTAGCAGCACATAATTTATTTTCTATTTTATCAAAGGACCTCATGGAGGCGTGCTTGGCGGTACGCTTCTTAGCCGGGTTGGGGGTTCTATGGATCTTCAGCGAATTGACTATGATCCTATCTATTTGGAGACCATCACGAGGTCGGAGACGGCGAGTGTCACGACATCGGCTCGAAGGAGTGGCTTTTTATTTCTAGCGGTCATTGCTTCTAGTTCCTCTGTCATAGCGATAGTGGATGGCGGTCGAGGCAGGTAATGGAAGCGATAGGCGTGTGCGATTGGAACATAAATGAAAGAAGGATCAACATATTATACTTTGAAGAGGATGAAATCACGTATTGAATGAAAGTGAATAATGAGATGAAAGAAATGAAATGCAATGCAACAACGAGATGACCGATATCGATCCACGGTTCAGCGGCCTTGATCACGGCCAGGATGGGACAGAGTTCGGCGAGCACCCGCGCTGACGACCCTCTGCATAGATCCACCCATTGTATTAGCGATGGCGATTTGGGATTTGCAGATGATTAGAGACTTATGTTATTATTTTTCTTTTCTATTGACATTATTGTATCGGATTAATTTGCATGCTGCTTTGACTTATAGTTAATTTAAAAATTGCTTTTAGTATGTATTTTTTATTCATTATTAGCCTTAAAGTTTTTTAAAAGCATGTATTCTAATTTTTTAAAAATAAAAATAGTGAAAATAGTTATGGAATGATCCTTAGCTATTGTTGTAGTTATTTTTCTTACAATTGAATGAAAATAGTGACATAATTGTCCTTAGCTAATTTATTTAGGGACAATTCCGTCACTATTTTCATTCAATTGTAAGAAAATAACTACAACAATAGATAGAGATAGATTATAACTAAAGACAATTCACGTAGTTATTTCCTTAAAATTGGACAGAGCCAGTGATAAATTGCCACTTTTAGCTAAATTAGCCCCAAAGGACAATTATCAACTATTCCCCTTACAAATTAAACAATAATAATAGTAGTAGAATTGTCACTGCTTAAATTAAGTAGGGACAATTAAAGCTATTAACCTATTCTTCAAAATTAGACAAGAATAGTAATTGGAATTGTCCTAGCTAATTAACTAAGGACAATTCCGTATTTATTTCTTCAAAATTTGACAAAGAATAATGGCGGAAATGTCACTATTTAAATTATTTAGGGATGATTTATCGCAATTCTTTAAAATTAGGCAAGTATATTAGCGGAATTGTATAGCTCGGTCGCCCAGGGGGAGAATTCCGTAGTTATTTCTCTAAAATTAAACAAAAATAGTGACGAAATTTTCCCTAGCTAATTTAGCTAGGGCATTTTTCATCGTTATTCAGTTGAAAAATATTAATTGGTCATCTGAATTACGACCAAAATTAGCAAGCGAAAATATATAATTAGATAAGGAATTTCCGTCGTTAAAAAATAGCTAAGGAAAAAAATTTTCTCGTTAATTTTTTGCGACAAACACTTTAGCTAAGTTATTTCATTAATAAATCCACATATTCTATTCTATTTTGGTAATGGAAATTTCTTCAAATAGCTAAGGAATTTCCTAGCTATTTGGCTTTTTGTAGTACGAGTTTCAGTTTATATTTTGAGTGAGATTAGCCAATGTTAGAAAATCAGG
Source organism: Tetrastigma voinierianum (assembly GCA_016808115.1). Classification (NCBI taxonomy): domain Eukaryota; kingdom Viridiplantae; phylum Streptophyta; class Magnoliopsida; order Vitales; family Vitaceae; genus Tetrastigma; species Tetrastigma voinierianum. The sequence continues at coordinate 178,379 of JAEQBH010002251.1, read as the reverse complement.
TAAATGAGTCCCAGTCCCGTGTGGCATTCCCATCATCCGCATCGACAGGGGATGGGGTGTTACAACTTTAGATAGGAACACATCATGGTACATCTAAAATCACTAAGAATCCGACATTTTAAATTTTGTAGGATTTATGAACTTATTTCCTGAAGAATTATGAGATCTCCTATAAAGTGTTTTGTGATAACATAAATGAGTTTATGGACAACATTATATTTGTCCCATTCGATCATAACAGCCGTTATATTGTGTCATTGAGTATGGGTCAGCATATTTCACTGACCTTTGAGTTAATAATAAACTTGCTATTTTAATTTTCAAATCAAATAGTGATAGTTTTTCCCTTTTGAAACAAGCTATTCACTCTCTTATTCCTGATACCGATTTAGAATCAGCCAGGTCACATGTATAACTAACTACTCACCCTTTATATTTATTACATTTCTTGAGCATTTAGCAAGTGAATTCAAGATTAAATGGTGGACAACCTTTAAAATCTCAAATTCTAAATCATTTGATGACGTAGGACAAAAATAAGAACTTGATCTCGGATCGAAGTTATACCGTGATACCAAATTGATGTAGCTCGACTACGAAAAATAATAAAATTAAAAAGAAAGCAAATAAATAAATAAAATGAAATTCTCGAGTTTTTCAATATTGTATTAAATCTACCAAAAACAATAACATAAGGGTACTATTATAGGCACGAAAATCTAACGAGATAAATCTAAAAAGCTCGAAGCAGAGATAAATCGCAAAAATCATAGCAGATAAATCCTAAACCCTAACGAGATAAATCCAAAAAGTACGATTAAATAAATAACTAATAATAATAAAAATAATTGAACTTGGGCTTCCTATCTCATTTAGGCCTAGATATGAGCCTACTCCATGCCCCATCATTCCCTCCGGGTTGAAAAGAACTCGACTCCGATGAGTGATCAAAAAAATTTATAAATCCTGTTGGCCTTTGGTTCGATATTGTCATCCTTTTGCTTACTCCTGAATATCTCATGTTTGATTTTCTTCCAAAGTCTTGGAATTTGTGGTTGAATGTTGAATGTTATTTGACTAGAGTTAAACCATGGAAGCAGTCGAATTTTGTGAAGTCGGATCCAAGGAAGGATCTTGATGTCAAGCTATTTTCTTATGCCAAACTTGATGTTTGATTTCTAGATAAAGTTGATTAAGGTAGTCGGAGGAGATCGAACAACGGAACAATAGCGGTAGTATCGATCGATGGATGTTGCAACGCGAGATTAACGATTGGGAAATCAAAGGAGTGAGCGGCTATCACGAATTTGAGGCGATAATAACCGCACATATCAAAACTTGTCGTAGCCCAACTTCAGGAGCGGCGGTTTTGATCCTTGGAGAAACAGTGATTTCGATCCTCGTAGAAGCAATGGCGTCGATTGAAGTAGCAGTGGTGTCGAGCTTCGGAGCGGGGGTGCTAGATCGATCAGACGGTCAAGGGGCTAAATCATGTAGAGAATAATGAGGATCGAAGATAATCGGGTTTAGTGAATTTTGTAGCCTGAGGTATGCAACCAAGACAAGCGAAGCTGATCACGAATCAAGGACTTGAAACAAATGAATAAACGTCTCGGATCGAGGGATTTAGGCTCTTAAATTGACGTAGGACAAAAATAATAACTTTATATCGGATTAAAGTTATACTGTGATACCAAATTGATGTAGCTTGGCTACGAAAAATAATAAAATTAAAAAGAAAGCAAATAAATAAATAAAACGAAATTCTCAAGTTTTTCAATATAATATCAAATATACAAAAAACAATAACATAATGTGCTATTTATAGGCACCAAAATAAAATCCTAACGGATAAATCCTAAAAATCATAACAGATAAATCATAAAAAACTCAAACAAATAAATCATAAAAATCCTAACAGATAAATCATAAAAACCTAGCAGAGATAAATCCTAAAAGTATGATTAAATAAATAACTAATAATAATAAAAATAATAGTGAGCAGACCATATCTAGTTTAGGCTGAATGCAGACTCGCCATGCCCCATCATTTGATTTTGTCAAAAAATTGGTTGATTCTAAAAAACCCAAAACCCCTTAAAAACCTTGTAGCGACCCCCAAGCCCGGCCCGACCCGAATGGCGGATCCGAACTGAAACCCCAGGGACGCCCATTTAATTCTTTTAATTTACATTTTATTAAGTTTTCTTTTTCAAAGTGTGCGACACCAGATCCTGGACCGACCCGAATGACGAATCAGGCAAGACAGTTTTACTCAAGCGTTTTTATTTATCTTATTAAAAATTCCAATTAATTTGTTTGAATTCTTGGAGCGGATTTTTAGTTTCAGAGCAAACCCACGATCATTTACAAATTTCAAAGCAATTCGGTAAGCCATAAACATTTACAAAATACATTTACAAAGAAAGCGTGTCTTTGCTGAAATGATATCTGAAAAATCAGAGTTCGATGTTTAGCACTTTTGTTTCAAAATACTACTTATTCAAAGAGATGATATGCAAATGACGGAGTATATACTTATCGTGTACTCTCATGACTACGCGGCGCGCGATCTTGTCTCCCTTCACATCTACTCGAAGCACACGCATAGATAAAAACTATACGCTAAGCATTTTCATGCTTAGTAGTTTCTATCTGATTATATTCCAATATTCAATGTAACTCGGCATACATTTTAACGATAAATCATACCTATTAATTCAACAAATGCTCATACTATTTATTTCACATGCTTTAAATTTCTAAATAATTTTGCAAATCACATCATCAGTTCAATGCAGCGATTCCATTTCACAATTTAATTTATGAGATTTAGCATATGTAAAAAAATCTCATTTACATATCAATGTTGGTTCTTCCTCTATTCTTCAATTCCTTTTAGCTGGACTCCGTTTGATGAATCCCGCCCTTATTATTATTATTCATTATTATACTTACATTGCTGAATTGGTCTCCCACATCATGACGGATCTGTTTGGTACACCCGAGCATGTGGTATCAGCAAATGCCGTATGCCATCATAATGGATGCCCGATTGGTACATCGTCGATGGACATTTCTTCAATGCCATACGCCATCATAGCGGATGTCGATTGGAGTGCATCCCGCGAGTGGGACATTGGACAATTTTAGAGTGCCTTCGTGGCGGATAGTTGGTGCATCCGTCGACGGTTCCATTGATATATCGATGCAATTCAAGATGCCGGGTGTAAGTTCATTTACATTTCGATTTCTCGATGCATTTATTAGTTTTAATATCACATTTCAATTCCATATTCACTTTAGTATTCTCTTTTCCGAGATATACTCAATCTATGTACTCATTTCCTATACCACGATTCACGCACTCATTTCATATGCTTGTAAACTACTCAAGATACTTAGCGTAAGAATAGAGTCGAGTACAAACAGTAAAAAACTTGAAACAAAATAGGATTCGATAAGACAAACCCCAAAATCTGCCAGCACTTTGATTCAATATTTGGAATCCTCAATCTAGTTAGCTTTTCCTCCTCGTGAGTCCCTATTCCAAAACCATTAAAGAACAATGTGTCGTGTGTACTAGTAGTTTTGGTTAGGATTGATTCGGAGTTTAATATGAGTTCGATTTTAACAATATATACATATATATAGATGGATTCTTGACTCAATGGGGCTTTCCATAGAGTCCAAGAGCCGCAGTCCAGGTTCGGACGAAGGGGTTGCCGACCTTAGAGTTGGAGTCTTACAGTCAAATCCACAGGCGCGAGCTGCGCTGGTAATGACTCAGTCCCAGCACTACGTATGACATCTTCTATCCTCCTCGGGCGTATCAATGTATTCTTATTTGATGGGCTTTCCACTAGAATCCAGAACACCGAGAATCGGAGTTCATGAAGGAGATATGATAGCCGAAGTTGGAGGTCATCGCGTAGTGGCATGCGTGAGGCGGCTGGTAATGGTGCAGTGACGACCAGCTGTTCGTGACCAACTGTTTGACCAGCTGTTGGATGACCACGTTGGGCGGCCAACTGGTGGACGACCCTTTGTTTGACGACCACGGTTTGTGATGCTTTATTTGGCGATCGCTGTTGGCGACCATTGTTTGAGCGACAACTGTTTGGCGAGCGCTGTTTAGCGACCTTTGTTGTGACCTCGGTTTGGCGACTGGTTTTGTGACCTCGGTTTGGCGACCAGCGGCCCATTTGACTATTCAGAGTAAAGACCATAGCGGTCTAAAGTCGAATTAAAAATTGGCTTTAACATCAAGTTCATTGATGTGGCTGCAATTTCTGAAGGACTTACTGCCAAATTCTCTTTATTTCTGATCAAAAGCGATTTCTAAGGTGCGGGTACAGTTGACCATTTGGACAAAGCCGACGGAACCCGATTTAGTTGGGGTGGCTGAGTAAAGGACTATGGCAGTCTCGGGAGGTCAATTAGAAATTTAAAGAAACTGGCATCAAGTTAATTCCCAAGTGTAGCTGGTACCTAAGAAGGGACACACTTACCAAATCCCTTCATAGTACTTGACAATCAGCTCTAAGTTGACTAGGCTGCGCACTACCCTGATGTGCGACTTCGTGAGTTTTAAAATGCAATCGAGCTTTCCTAAGACGGATAACTGCAATGACAAGTGTAGGAGTGAAGAAGACCAAGTAGGAGAGAGACCAAACACCTCATGGAGTTTGCCGAGAAGTCTGGGATTCGAGTCTCTGCTTGTAGCTCTTTATCCTTGGAAGGACTTCCCTTCGGTGGCCGCCGGAGACTGTGTTCAGATCAGTAGGAAAATCTAGAGAGAAGGTGGAGCGCCTCTCTCTAACTTTCCCTTTTCTCTAATTTTCTTTTCTTATGGATCACTCTTAATCGATACTTTTAAAAGAGGAAGCTTTCTCCCTCTTTCCTACATACTTACATGTCATTTCCTTGATTTTTTCCCTTTTACTCCATTTATTTCTCCTAATATCCTTAGACATATATTATTTACAATTAACCCTTAGATTCCCATTTTACAATTTCTATATTTTTCTCTTTTCATAGGTTCATTTGGATTCAACAATCATCTAATCAATATAAAAGATTTCCAGGAGAAAAATGCAAGTTGAAGCTCAGTCTGCGAATATATAATAATTTTTATTATAAAAATTTTAGGGTATTTTTGGGGTGTTACAAACCTTCTCTTTACCAACCACATATGTGGTCTCAAACTCTACAAAAATCATATTTTCCTTCAAATTCAGCCTATTAAACCTATCTTTGAAAATTCCAAGAACATGCTGTAGATACCTTATCACAACTCATAGATTCTAATGAGAACAGTGATGACACAACATCTAGTTCAACAAACAAAAACGAAGACATATGGTATGACCTTATGTTTATCTACTCTTGAGTAATGTGAAATTTTTGTCCTTAATTTTCCAAATCCTGAATCGAATAGGGTAATTTATCGAAATCCAATTTCAAAATTTCACTTAATTGTTGATCGTTTTATTGATGAATCTAAATAAGCTATCAAATAGGGTTGCAAATGGATGTGTGATTGATAGATTATTAGTGCCCAAAAGTGCTATTTTGAACCTTGTTTATTTCAGGTTTTGAGTGCTTTTTGTGTACTAATAATTAATTAACGAATTTTGCACATCAAGGTCCACCTATTATTTCTTGATCGCATTTTATGGCAAATTTTGAGTTTTGCGAGCTAATTATGCCAAAATTCTTTGAGTAGATCCAGCACGAAGGAATTTGGAGTCAAACTCGTATTACGAGATCAGATACGAGAAGGGGAAGAAGGCGAAAATGCAAGAAAAGTGGAACTACTGAGAAGGGTGGAGCACACAGGGAAATTTCCTCACGCGCCTACTATTCCTCACACTTGATTGATTTCCTGCTGCCTGTTTGTTTTTGCTTTTTGGTATCTTTTGTTTTTCTTCCTTTTTTGCCTCGATTGTAAAGATATTTGGGAGGTAATTTTTGTAATTTGGTAAAGGGGTTTGGCTATAGGCCCAGACACCTTTATTGGAGAACTTAACCAATAAAATTTCTAGGGCAAAGCTTTTAGCCCGTTTTTCTCTCCAGTTTCTCGCTTTTCCTTTTTCTCGGCTGCTAAACACCCCTCTGAGGATGACAACTCAAAGGATGTTTGGCTAAGGCCCTTCCTCCTTGAAGTTTGCAGAAGAAGGCTCTTTGGGCGAGACTCTGAGGGTAGCTGGTAGTCCTCTGTTTCTTCGCACACATTTATAGGCATTTATGCTCCTAGCAGCCACTCTAGGTTCAAATCTCTTAGGTGCATCTTGATCGGCTGATGTTGGCAATCTTTTAGGAGTTCATTGGATACTTAATCTTTAGATCAGTAATCTTCATTAGATTGCCTCCTATTTGTTAATGTAAGATGGAGTTCAGGAGAGTAGGTTTTCTTTGTCTGGGACCATGAATGTTAGATTAAATCTTATATTTGAAAGGGAATCGCAGGGAGTTTAGTTTTAAAATTTAAATGAAAATCCAGGTTCGGAAGCGTATAGGTCATTTCACAGCCATGAAAATAAGCGGGGACATAAGTGAACTTTGGGCGAATCCATTAGCGAGACTTTGGAGTTCTCTTTTACATTTTTATTCATTTATTTTCATCTGCAACCTACCATACACCATTGTTTTTACTAAAACCTTAAAATCGAACAAAATTCACCATTTTGACTTCACTCAAATCATTTATCTGAAGAAAACCCGTCCAAGTATTAGGCCACTGAACCACTATCTGCGGTAAGCTTGACTCACGCGGTAGGAGAACAGGATCTGAATATTATTGATTCGTATCGGCTCTTTGCCAGCACGAATCAATAGATAAAAGACAATCATCCAAATAGCATGATCATCTTAATGAAATGCAGATATAAAACAGTAAAAGCAAGATTTATCGTCTTCCACTATATTACAAGACGACAAAATTCAAACATAAAAGCGTATTATTTAGAGACGAAGCGAGATAAGGTGTTGTGTTGGCGAACGCTGTATACCAGCCAAGATAAGATATTGAAGACACTTTTACGGACTTAGAGTCCGTAAAATTCGTCAATTTCAAATGTTTTTAAGTCGGCAGAAGGATTCAGGTCGGCAAGAAGTTCCTTATATTTAATGGGACTAAATCTTGGTAGGGGGCCAGTAAGGAAATAAATACATTTGTAATTATAAAGTTTTAAATTTGTATGAAACTAAACATTGATTATTGAAATTCTTTCTCCAATCTAAGGTATATCTACTTGAATCTTGTAAGTGTTTTATATTTCAAATAAAGTTTTAGTATTTTTAAATATCAATTATTTGCATTACATTATGTTATTTTGTCTTTTTAACAAAAGCCTCGTAAAAGCATTCAAATTACGCCAAAAACCCATAACATCATCTATAATTAACAAGAAGGCTATAAAAATTTGAAAATACCAAATTTGTCCTACTCCTCCACCAAACCCAGCCCCTTCTACTACCCTTCTCTTATGCACACGACTCACCTATCAAGGTTTTTTTTTCTCTCCAGGTTTTCTTTTATTTTTTTATTGTGTTTTTTCATCTTTCAAATAAATTATAAAAATTTTGTTTGAAAATAAAATTTAATTTATTTAAGAAATGGGAAATGAAGGATGATTTAGAAGAAAAAACAAAAAGAAAAACAACCAACACTATAGAGAAAGGATGGGTAGCGGCTAGGTGTCTGGTCGGGGGAGAGGTTTTTGAAGAAAAGGGTATTTTTGTCTCATCAGATCCTTTATGAAAGAGGGGTCCCATCTACAGTACTGCGAAGAGTCTGACTCAAATCTCAAGGCCAACACACATCCAACGGCCTGCAAAAGAAAAACTGACCGCCGAATCGCTTCCCGCGCTTTCTCCCTTCATTTCTCGAAGAATTCCGAAGGAGAGAGAAGAAGGTAAGTATCGGAGCAAACCATGTGTGGAAGGGCTCGCTGTACTCTCAGGCATGACGACATCGCCCGAGCATGTAATCGCAGTAACCTCCCAACTCGGAATATCCAAATGGACCGGTAGAACACAAACCCTAACTCTCCAAATCGCAGCTTTTCGATTGACGGTCTCTTCAGTAAAATCGATGTGCCTTTTTCATTTTTAGATTTGTTTTTTTTAGGTACAGGCCGTCGTATAATGTGTCACCGGGGGCGAATCTGCCGGTGTTTCGGAGAGGGGACGGCACTGAGGGTGAAGAGGCCATTGTTCATTGCATGAAGTGGGGGCTTGTTCCTAGCTTCACTAAGAAATCCGAGAAACCTGATCATTACAAGATGGTTTGAACTTTTTTTTTTGCTTACTTTTTTGAATTTTTTTTATTTATGTTGATTGAATTGGTGTTGTGTAATGCTGAGTTTCGATAATAGCAAGTTTAATGGAAAGGGGACAAAAAGGCTGCTAATCAAACTATGAAGAGAAATCAAATATGATGGAAATTATGTTTGGTTCTTGGCAAATTTGATGGAAATGGAAAGGAAAGAAAATAGAGAGAAAAATTGAAAGGAAGAAAGAAATGAAGGAAAATAAAAATAGTATTAAAAATCAATACATTATTTTTATTTACATTTCGAAGTTCAAGGAATCAATCTTAACTCCTCAATATGAAGATTGAATAATTAATTTTGATTATAGATGATTTTCTAGAAAATTTTTTGTAGAACAATCATACATGAGAAAATAATTTTCCTTGATATATTTTTATTTGCACTTCCAGGTTCTTTTGTATTAATGTATTATTGTTATCACTATTATATTCTATTCTTTGTGGAAGGTATTAAGTAAACTATAATTAAGATTATTTGGAACCTTATATTATTCAAATTCTTGTGGAAATAAGTTTGATGAAGAATGTGAGAAAATTTTGTTATATATAAATTTATTTTTATTTTCTTTCTTATCTTTTTCTTATATGTTATTTTTCCTTCTATTTTATTTCCTTTGTGGTTCCACTGACATTTTTTGAAAGCCAACCATGGTCTTGGTATCAGCAAGAATGTGGATATCAAGACAGTACTCCACCTCATTAGTCATTATAATACACCTTTTCGCAATTTTTCGATTTTTTTCGCGAAATTTCTCCATTTTTCCTGTCCTTCTTTGTCTTGGTTGCAAAAATCTGAAAATGCTTTCTGGAGGGTTTCAACTTAAATGATTTGAAAGTACACCCCTTCAACCAATTAAAGCCAATGATTTGTAATTTATTGCATATAGTGCAAACTTTTTTATATTATCTTATTATTTATTTGTTTATATCCCTTCCATCTGATTATAATATTTTATTTTATTTTTATTTACATTATAACTTATAATATTCTTTAAATAAAATATTAATTTGAAAAGGAAAAAGAAATAAAATAATATCATTTAAAAAATTCTAAAATTATAATATACAATATTTTGAATTCTCATTATTTATATAAGAGTTATAATAATAACGAAACAAAATAAATAATATCTTTTTAATATAATAATATATCTAATAATATATTAAAGAGAATATATTTAATTAATATTTAAATTAATAATCATTTTGATTTTGTAATCTACCTTAATTAAAAATATACAATTTCTTTCATCATCTATATACTCAAAGGGAAAATTTTTTAATCTGCAACTATATATTTTTGTAAAATATTCATAATTTACATTTTACTCCTGATATTTATGATATTTCATAAACCAATTACTAAGAGAAACTGTAGTTTAATGAAGATTGATCCTTGGTTGTGCCATCATCCAGCCCTTAAAATATTACTTGATACATTCCACATTGTGTTAATTACTAATTTTTTAAATACTCGTTTCAGACATTAGCATTAGAATGTTAGGAAGCCTAATTAGAGTTGAACTTAGTGTCTGGTTGACTGTTCACAAATATGTCTTTCTAGCAGGCCTAGAATGACTTGATAAACCTTATATATCAGATTTGAAATCACTTGTTTTGATCAATGCACTCTGATGTCCAATTGTATAAATAGCTTTATGACATCTGTTCAGTATTCCATATACGGCAGTGTACATATCTTAGACAAATTGATGTTTCTTTACATACAAATTTGTTACACGAGTTCAAATATCCTATTGGTTCCCTTATGCCCCTTTTAATTTTATAGGCACGCCCTTTTCAAATATTCTGTTTGTTAACTAACAGCTATTTTATTATTGGTGCATCCTCATGAGCATCTGCTTTCTTTTGACTAATCTATTATTGATGCTATTATTTTTTAATCTTTTGAACTAGTGACAATTTATTTACATGCAATTAGATTCTGTTTCTACTATAATAAATATGAAATGCTTTACTTTTCTAGATTGATAGTCAGCCTGCAGATATCGGTGGAAGCCGCTGCAGGAGCACCATTAATAGACCGTTCTATGTCAGCGAGATTTACGCTTCAATGCTCAGTTCCTGAATCAATAAGCCAAAAGGCTTTTTTCATGCTAGTTCCTAAGAACCGTACCAGTATGTGAAGAAGGCAGTACTTTAGTACAATGGGTATACTGGAGTAGTCAAAAATTATTCTTTCTAAGGTTGCCTCTTAATTTATCAATATCTAATTTATATTTGCTGCTGTGAGGACAATCATAGTTCATCAATTTTTTAACATCTTTTTCTACCTTAACTTGGGAGTCAGAATGCTCTAATTCGAAGGTTTGTATAGAATATAGCTAGACGTGCAAGCATTACTGTGAAATTTGTGTACCAGTTATATGGCAGAAAAAGCAGTGATAAGCTTCAAGGAGGGATGGATTCTTTTGTTTGGGGATTTATTATAATCAAATTCCTCAGAAGATGTTGTGACACTGTATCAGCAGATAGTTATCTTTAACTCTTGTGTCTAAGTTATCTACTTGTAGCTAGTATTCTTGGTCATCTTCTGTTTTGTTCACCTACCCTTATAGGGCTACTTCCTTATTTTGCTTAATCACCTTTATCTATTAGTTTAGACCTATAATAAAAAGGTGTGTGTGTTCTTACCCTTGATTTAGTTGAGACATGACAAATTAAAAATGGCATATAATTTCATGCATTGAGATTTTGTGAATCTATAAGTTGTGCTCTCTCTCTAATCAGAATTTGGGGTTGTATCCCTCTTGTTTGTAGAATATGGAATCCAACTTTACTTGGAGAAGTCTTGAACATCCATTTGAAAAATTCAGGCTTTCTTTCGGTTTCTTTCTACTCCTTTTGCTTCTTTTCTACTCATATTGCTTCTTTTGTATTCAAAAAACAATACTGATAACACAGATTCTTTATTGGACTCTTTGACTTGGATGGGGAGTAGGTAGGGTGCTTAGGTTTTGTTGTTTGGGCCGGTAGGTTTTTTTGCAGCTTTTTGCTGCCTGTATTTTGTTTCCATCTGGTTCCCTCTTGTAAACGTTCAGTGTACACTTCTTGGAAACTCATGGTTCTTTTTTGATCAATATATTGCTTTTTACTGATAAAACAAAAAGCAATACTGATGATGGTTGCTTCTTGAATTCAAAAAGCAATCCTGATGATGGAAATTTGTTTTTCCTTTCTTTCTATGTAGTGCAAGTTACATAATAATTTGATGCTAGAATTACCTAGGAGTATCTTCTTATACTCTGAATTGCTTTCAACCTTTTATTTGTGGGGCTTTTGGCTCATATTACATCTTGCTCCTACATACATTTTTGCTGGGCCATCCATGGGGAAACAGAGAATTTATATTTTAGTGCCTTTTAGTCAGAAGCGTTTTCAACCTTGAAAACATACATGTTCCAGAAGTAGAAAAGGCTATTAGTTATTTTTTCTTTAATTTGTTCCTTAAAATACTGTTTGAGGTAAATATCTTGCCTTGAAAAGTTTGAGCTTTCTGTCTGTATATTACATTTGTTTCCTCCGCAGATATATAACAGGAATTAGATATATTTTTTCAGATTCTACGAGTGGAAAAAGGATGGCTCAAAAAAGCAACCTTACTACATTCATCTGAAGGATGGACGACCTTTTGTTTTTGCTGCTCTTTTTGATTCTTGGGCAAATTCTGAAGGTGAGCCAACATTTTTGTGTTGTATTTAGTTGTAGTTTGTGTCAGTGGTTTCTGCTAAAATCTGCTTCTGCACTTCACGTTCATCTTTGTAGCTGCTCACATTTTAGTTGCTGATTCTCATTTATGTTAATTGTTCCACTTTTATTTGTTCTAGTCTTGGTGATAGTATCTTGTTAATGTGAGAAAAATCTTAAATTTGGTTTTGGATGAATATCATTTTCTGTTAATCTTCATTTGTTTTTTCTGCTTAGTTTTTGTGTATTATATGTCATTCAATTCCAACTGTTCTTTGGAAGTGGATAGCTAATTCTTTTCAGTAATCTGTTGCCATTTGACTGACACATACTTTTCACAGGAGAGATTCTCTATACTTTTACAATTCTGGATTTACTTTTCCATCGATCCGCCTTTTACAGTGGATGGAAGGGTAAGTCAGTGTTTGCTTGACTAATAGCCTCTGGTTAATTTCTACCTGTCTGTTAATTTTGAGAGATGTGCTGCGGTAATTATCATTTAACACACAGATAAGAGATTCTATTCACATCTGACAAAATGAATTGGTATTATAGGTAAAGTAAAAACTATATAAAATTCTTCAATTATTTTATATCTGATTGCAAATAATTGAATGTGTCCCAACTTTTGGATGTATTATTCTCTCCCATCTTGATTCTGCATAATCTTTCACAATCTGTTCAATTCTTGACGCAACCTGTAGACTATTCTGGGTTTTCATATGTGAGACGACAAATGAAACGAACTGTTTGACTGTTCTTTAGTCATATTTTTTCTTAGCCTGGGAGATTCCAACCGGCTTTAGGATTGCATGTAAGGGTGCAAAGGCAAAAGGTAATCTGTGGTTGGCACGACTTTTACTCCATGCTACAATGATTTTTCTCTTTCTCCAAAATAAGTGGAGGTTGTCACATATGCAGAGCAGCATGTGTGAGTTACCCTGTTAGTGTGGATGGGTTTGGGGTATGTGTAGGATCTTTTGCAGAAAGGTGGAGGGAGGGGGGTTGAACTGTTGAAGATGCTAAACTCTTTTGTAGATGTTTCACGGTTATCAGTGGAAGAAAGAGCTAAAATTGTCCGCCTTGAAAGAGCTAGGAGGTTGGAAACAGTTGTTTTAGTTTGGAAAATAATTTTTTTAAAGTAAATAGAACTAAATAGGGAGGAGATATCTGGAGAAGCATTACGTTATCCTTGAGAATGCTTGTTATAATTCTCATAACTATTGTAATTCAATGGATGAACAGTTTCTTACTAAATAACAGAAGATCCTAACTACCTCATCTTGAAAAGTTTTGTAATATGGATAAACCTTGATTGCATTTCATACTTACCATGAAGAGATAGGCAATTAATGGAATAAAGTTCTGAGTACTTGTCAAATCCCTAGAAAGATTCAATTTCATTCCTAAAATAAATGATTATTGTGGAGTTCCAGTTCCAGGCTCATTCAGCTGTTTCTCCTCTGTAATTCACCATGCATGTGGTTTCATACTGCTTTTATGTGCTTCTCACACCTTCATCAAGTTACCATGTGCAATGTCATTCTCATTATATTCCATGACCCTATTGCCAGTTCTTGCTTGGTAGTTAATTCCTAATTATCTTACATCATATATTAAATGACGAATGATATCTGTTCTTACATCATTTATTAAATGATGAATGATATCTGTTAACAATCTTCATTCAAGAAAGGGATTGGATTATTTTGTTTGTCCATGAGTATCTAAAAGCTACTGTATGCCACTGACTATCCTTTTAAGAATCACGTTACAAGATGTTTCTTCTTTTGTTAAAGCGTCTTATCTGTTCATTCGCTTTTATATCAGTCTTGGGAAACATTAACTACAGAAGTAAACACAAGAATTTCTGCATTGATGTGGTGACCACACCAAACTGCATGCTGTTAGAACTCACTGTCTCCATAATATTCTTACAACTGATAGAAGATCTCAAATGTTTAATTCTTGTGTTATGCATGTGATTGACATGAGGACGTGACTGATGATTTGTGACAGCCATGTTCAAACTAATGTTCTTAATCAATTTGTAGAACTATTTACTCAATCTTCCAAATTTTGGATTAATATAGACAGAAAATATTAACTCGAGCAACCACTGATTGGGAAGAAGGAAATATTTTTCTTTAAGATAGAGATTGTATGGTATTATATTGGTTCTTTAAACTAGAATTAGTACGATAACTATATTTATTCCTAGACATAGAGGCATTTCATCGAATTGTTTTTTACTCCCTATTCAGTCTTCTAAGAGTGAGAAGCACAAGATATTTGTTTCATCACACCTTCATAGTACCATTGGTCTGAGTGTTTAGCAGTTATGTAACCACCTTTTTATCGTTCTTTCCTTAGACAGGATGCCTGTTATTTTGGGGGACAAGGAGTCAATTGATATATGGCTAAATGGATCATCATCTTCCCAATTTAATACAGTCCTCAAACCTTACGAAGATCCGGATCTGGTAAAAGCTTTCTGCACATCTACTGCATTATTATAACTAAAAATATAAATTTGAATGTGTTGACCTTTATTTTACTGTCCAGGTTTGGTACCCAGTGACACAGGCAATGGGCAAGCCATCTTTTGATGGACCAGAGTGCATCAAGGAGGTGCGGAAACTTTATTTTTCCTTTGAAGATAGTTTAAGATTCTTTTGAGCCCACTTCGATCTCTTAAGTTGTTGTTAGACTCCTCTTATATTCATGCACATCAAGACAATAAAGAAAAAATACTCCAGATTAAGGGTGTAATCGAGTCTAGTCAAGCCGATACAGAGCCAAGCTCAAGCTCGACTCCATTAAAAAATTCGAAGTTCGAACTCGATTGAGCTTCTTTTTAGATGTTTGAAACTCGATTCGAAAAATAGTCGAGCTATTCGAACTCGGGACCTACAAAACTGAATCACTAAATAAGCCACTGGGAACAAGAACACCCTAATCTTTGACTCGGAAGCTCGACCCTGATTAGTCATGGTTACCGAAATGAAAGTATTGTATTACCGACCTCGACCGACAAGCTGTTTGAGATTCTAAAGCCCACTTTGACTAACCCAGCTCGAATTTGAGTATTCTGAGTCAAGCTCGTAGCTCATGAGTAAGTTTGAATTGCTCACCTTGCTCCAAATGTGACAGAGTAGTCGTAGTTGATGAACCGTAGCCTTTACTGCGCGTGGCTGCCACATGGATTGATGGGCAAAGTTCATAAATGACAACTATGATACTAAGTTCTCCAAGGTCCTTGTTGGATAATTCTATTCTGCTTAGGATATCACTGTTTGGTTTTGATTAAGTTACTCTGTTATTTTCAAATTCCTTAGTAGAAGATTACATCGACAAAAAACAGAGAATTAGAATATTAGTGATAAGAAGGAATAGATACAAGGAAAAAAGGATGAAAATTGTTATCAAAGACATTTCCATATCTAATTCATTTCCCCAGAATTAGCTGCGTGGTTCATTATAAAAAGCTCGCTCTCATAGCGAGTGAATTTCAGTTTTACCATTAGATTGCAATTTTTACTTCCTCTTGAAACTGTAGTTTCTAATCTATGCTGCATCTCCAAGAGACAAATCACCACATCGTTCTCATATAAAGAATCCAGCTCTTTTAGGCTGAACCCTTTATTATGTATGCCTTATTCAAGTATCGACCCTTTTCCATATCCTAAATTTCAAAGTTCAAAAATTCAAACTCCAAGATATATACTAAAAGCACCTGAACACTCTTATACAGAGTTAAAACTCATAATATTTCAAGTAAGTTTGGCTCTTCCTTGCTCTTGTGATCCACTTTGTTTATCTTTGCTTCTTGAATATTTTCTATATGATTTTATTTTTGACCGTATTCTGAGCCATGATCTGGGGCTGTTCTCTGCCAGATTCACAGTTACAAATCAACAGAAGCCCATTTCAAAGTTTTTCTCAACAAAGATAGTAAAAAATGAGCAGGGCTTGTCTAATGAACCCGAGACCGACGAAAATCTGCTGAAGATCTTGAAACAGGAACCTGAAACTGAATACAAAACTGGATCTACATTTCAGGGTGACCATGATTCAAAATGTGATGTTGGAAGAAGAAGCCACAAAGCTCCTAGTAAAGCGGGAGTTTGAGGAGTTCTCTCCTGACATAGTTGAGAAGCGAAGTCCAGTGACAAAAAAGGGAAAACATAACAAGAATGCAGGTGACAAACAACCAACACTGTTTTCTTACTTTGGAAAAAGCTAGAGCAGTATGATGATCTAGACTAGACTGCTTGTTTCTTGCAAAGCTTAAAAACTTTTTGTTGAGAATAGGACTCATTTTTGTACAGTGAAACCTTTTTTGTTGTAGGAATTATGTCTCAAGACTTGTATATATATATTTATCCTAACCAAATGTTCTATTAAGACAATGTAAGTTGTTTGAGCCTGAAGGGCAGCTTTAACGAGACCCTCTCCGTCATAGATGAAATCTACTTTTTGTTTACTTAGATCATGTTAACAGATAGTTATTGGGACATAATCTAGATTCTTTCATTTTTTAGCTTGACTTTATAGGTATATAGTGAGCTGAGTTTTTTGTCTCCCTTTTGTACTCCCTTGTGCACTCTTTGGGAGCTTTCGTGCTGTTTCATCTATGTATCGCTTCACTACAAAAAAAGTTGTTTATTTTAAAAGAAATTAGAGGTAGTTAGAAGCAGGTACTGTATTGAACCTAGATGCCATATAAGTTCGAGTTTTTAGGAAAATTGGTAATTTAATATGATATCAAAGTCTGATTTGACGGTTTGTTTGTCCCTCTGCTGTGCCTGTAGAGAAGTTACAGAGCCTGGGGTTAAACTCGCTTTAGTAAAATTTGATGCAAAGGAAAATTAAAAATAAGCTTGATTAATAAGGGTTGGTCTTGTCATTGAATTACCCATACGACTTTCTTTTATTTTTATTTTTGACAAAAAATAACAAAAACAGAAGAGGTTTATGATTTTGGCTACCTGAAGCAATACATATATAATATGCCATTATAATCTAATAAAATTTCACTAGGATATTTAGAAAAAACATAATAATACAAATTATAAATATTATAAAAATTTTAAACAGGGTGGAGTGGGATTGTTAAAACACTAATCTAAACCTTGGCTATAAAAAATAATTATTTAAAACCCCTAAAATTTGAATTGGATTCTGATTGGATACCGTTGACTCAAATATCCCCTTTGTTTAAAAAAAAAAAAAAAAAAAAACATCCACGTTTCAAATAAATATTTAAAAGTTGTTCTATTTTGAATTTCAATATCTTGATTTGAAGAATTAAAATTCAAAACTCAAAACTTTGAATTAAGTGAGAAAGTAATTACTTAAACATTTGAAAGTAGATTGAAATGGGCCTTTGGGCCATGGATTGGTTGGGCTTCAGCCTTCAACAAATTGGACCTATCATTGGACACAATTGCAATTTGAATATTGCCAACCCCCTTGTAAGTTGTAACTTCAATTTAAATAATAAAGAAAATGTTACATACATCCATCCGACTTGCTTTTTTGACAGATTGGTAGATTGATGATACGGGAAATTTTATTTTATTTTTTCCTGTACTCAATCAATCACATAAGAGGGAACAAATGAGGTCGAAGAAAAGGAAGAGACCAACAATAAGCCTCCAATAAACCTCCATTGGAAACCATCTCCACAATCACCCTCTTGAGCATCTTGAGGGGCCTCACCACCACCACCCCCCACTGCACCACCGGCCGGGCAGCAATGCAGAACCCTCTCCGTCGGTTCCCGAGCCTCACCGTGGCACCCTTCCGACGCCTCGGCCGTCGTCTCGGCCTGCAAAACCCTACAAAAACAGTCGAGTTTGAGAGGAAAGATACGGAGAAAGCTGCCCTGGACTTGGTGAGCATTGTTGAAGGGTGGTTAAGTGTTGGGGCTCTGAGTTGGTTTATATTGTGATATGGGGGGGTGAAGAAGGATGGGATATAATGAGAGCAATTATAACAAATCATGATGGGGGAATGGGAATGAGAAAGGAAGAAGAAGAATAAAATATGGGCATTGGAAGGGACTTTGATCCTCTTTACTTCTTTTAAGAGTGGTGGTTGTCATGATTGGGAGAGATGGGGTTTTTCTTTTTTCATATTCTTATGAGAGATTAAACAAGGTTAGGAAGTGGAAGGTGGGGTCTCATTATGCATGCTTTCTCAAAGGATGGGGAAGGAAGTTTAGGAACTACTTGATAACCAAAAAGAGAGGTTTTTTTTATTTTTTTTAATTTTTTTTTTGGGTTATATGATTATAAGGCTTTTTGAAAACCCGATTTTGAAAATCTAAGAGTTTGGTTTGGTGCCCTGTTCAAATGGCTTCTGCTTTTAAAAACAAGGAAAATATAAGCAATACGTTGATCACTCTGGGAAGATATTTTTAAGTTTTGAGAAACACGTAGGAAACACATAGACAATAAATCTGTAGATCATGAATCAGCCAGAGATGTACCAAAATCGTGGTTTTCCAAAACAGAGAAACTAAAACAGACACTAATTCAGTTTCATTTCGAAGGAATGTAAATTTTTGTTGTTTTCTTATAAAAATAAGGTTTCTTTTAAAACATGCATGTAAACGCTAATAATGGCAAAGAGGATTTATATATAAAATAAGTTATTTTAACAAATTAACAATTAAATAAGAGAAGAGTTTCTCTCTCTCTTTTTTGCCTTAAGGTTGAAGCAAAGCCTTAGTAATGAATATAGCTCAAAAAAAAACTTCTAGAGGGTGTCATTTCAAAGGTTTTGGGCAAATGAAATTGAAGAAATGACTTAAAACAAAGATCATTACTTCTACTTTTGTTCTACTCATGCAACTCTCCAAAGGAAGTTTGCCAAAATATATTTTGAGATAACAACAATATACTTTGATCATCATTTCATGGGGTTCTTGAGTGGGCCCCATTTATTTCTTTTAATTACTTTAAATTACTTCTCTATAATTCCCCCTTCAAAATTTTAATTAATCCAAAAGGCCCCACCCCTAATTTTCAATTATTCCATTTCTTGCATTGATGATCCAAATTATTGCTGCTTTAATACCAAGTGTCCATGAGCTTATTGAACATACATTGAATTATTAGGTTTTTTTTTCTACTACTAAAGAGACAATTCTTGGTTTGTATCATTAATAATAATACTTAATTAAAAGTAGACATCATTTCTTTTTTATTTTTATAATTATCTCATCACCTTTCTATTTTAAATTTCTATTTGATGATAAAGATTGAGATCTAGATTATTTTATTTATTTGTGTATCATTGTAAAATTGATCCTTTTTTTAAGATGGAATATTTATTAGCTCATAATTACATCTATATATATATATATATATATATTAATTATCTATAATATTTAAAGAAAATAAGACATTGGTATATGAAGAAAATGTGAGAACATGAAAATCGTATATTTGGGAGGTTATAAAAAGAAATAAAATGGAAGAAAAAAGACCAAGAAAGAGATATTTGTGTTTTGATACTAACAATAATAATGTTGTCAAAAAAATGAAGAAGAAGATACTAACAATAATAATAATAATCAATTCTAAGCTTTCTAATCTTAGTATTATTTCTTTAAAAACTATCTTCTTTTAAACACTTTTTATCATTAGTAGTATACGATATGATTGGTTTCTATTTATTTATTTTTTCAATTAGTATACAATATGATTGATTTTAAGAAAATGAAAATAAAGAATCTACTTTTACATTTTTCTTCTTTCCGTCATATTATATCATTTCCATCATCATGTATTATACCCAATGACTAGAGGAAGACTAGAACCACTTCCTATCGGAGGTGTTGACTAGGAGCTAATATATTAACTCCAAAATACATTTTGGTATTTAAAAAAATCACTTTCAATACATTTTTGGTTTGCAATACGCTCGGTCTCATTGGTCGCAGGTGGAATCCCAAATGTGGGGAGCACAAAAATCAATTCGCAAATTTCACCACTGGAGCATTGTCCCGCTGGCTCGATCGTAGGAGCACATCAATGCTTGTTTCAAAGATTACTACTTAACTTTATTGTAAATAATCTATCTTACTCTGTGGGGACTAAAAATCTACTAACATTCCTATTAAGGATTCCAAAATCCTTATATCAAAATACATATAATATGTACATTTGTATAAATCAGTTTCTATTTTCAATAATCATATGCAATTTTATATGCAAATATTTGCAATCATTTGCCTCAAATCAATTAAACAATCAATATGCTTTTTCTTTATACATTTAGAACAAACATTCCAAATATTGAAATCAGAAGGAGAAGATAAAAACAAATCAATCTATCTCTCTTTCTTTTCTACTTCGCTAGCTAATCTCAGCCCCAAGTTAGTGATCCCCATCGCTCCCTAGTAAACACACACATCACATTTAGTGAACTAGCACCAATCACACTTAATCTAAATATCGCTGTTGAGGCTACTGGTACTGTGACGTTTCACTTAGTTTCATTCTTATTTGAACCTCAATAGTCATTTATTAGGGTCCTTAAACCATCTGGGTACGACGAGGTGTTTCGGAAACAAATCCAAAAAAATTTTGTCTCTGATAGTGTTCATAACTGATGAATAAGGCTACGCCAGAGGCACTCGAGTACCAATTTGGCCTCCTCAGCCACTGCTAGCCGAGGCAACCTACGCCATACTTGGTGGTCAGCGCCAGAGGGTGCCTGTACGCCATGATGTAGGCCTGGTTTGCCTAATTTTTTTTTCCTTTTTTCCATTTTCTCCAAAAATCACTCAAAATCTCAATAAACTCAGAAATCACCCAAAGGTGACTTAATATCATCCTTAAAACTAACAATGAGCAAAAACCTATGGATGGATTAGGGTTTTTCTTAACCTAAACATCATTTAAAAGAACTGTGGTTTGGTTCTTACCTAAAATCCTTTGAATCTCCTTCACCTAAGATGCTTGATCCTTTAGAAGCAATGAATGAAAGAATCACACCAAAGATCACTTTCTGCAAACCAGCTTTCTCCCTCTCCCTTGTCAAAACGCCACACACTGGGACCAAATGTATCTAAGCTCACTCATTTCTCCTAAGGCCATGTTTGGCCCATAAAAACCATTTCTAGGGACTCTGCTCTCCTAAATGCTATCTTGCCCATATATTTTCTCTATTTGAATTTACATTCTCCATATTCACTCTTAGACCTTTATTCTTTATCACAAATGACCCTTAGGTCCTCATTTTACAAATTCTAAATTTGCCCTTTTTCACTTAGGTTTATTTCCAAACAATCAATTTCATTTTAATATTAATATTTAATCATATGCCCATATTTTCATTTCCTCTACTCTTTTCACAATTTAACAATTTATCAATTTTCCTTAAAACCTAAGTTTGCTCTCACACTTATACCCGTATCATATAATAAAAATTATTATAAAAATTTGTGGTACTGGGGCATTACAAGACCATCCCGAAGGCACCTCAAAGATGCCACCACGTAGGACATAACTGAACCCTGGATTCATCAAACAAGCCATGAGTCAAAAGACAACTATCAATTAAACTCTTGGGGACTCGTGAAGCAAGGTCAGACCTCACAAATTTCCAATGTGTTGAAAATCTACACTTTCGCCCCCCTCATGTGAGAAGGTAAAGAGGGAAGTTCGAGAAATTCCAATGGAGAACGCCCTAATCCCCGTTAGACAATCGACTCTCAAAAAGGTGTATGCTGAACACCAACCCTGCTTATTAATAACTCAAAGTCTATAATGAAGCCTTCACTTCCTTTAGCAGATGCACATGGGCATCACTGCATCACCTCCTTAGGCAGGCATTACAGGAGCCGTCACAAATTCCTGAGCCTTTGATGCAACCACCCCACTGCCACCACCAAATCTGAGGCAATATGGAAGCAAATACAGAGCTATACTCAAGTTTGGCCTGTATGTGTCGGGTCGCCTAGGAATTTATAGTTTCATATCCAAAGGCAATAGATATGAGAATCCTACCTATAAAGGGCGCATAATTCCCGCAAATTTTTATTCTTCGAGAAAATGGACAGCCTACCTTGGTGCATGTACGTATCTGATGATATGGGAATCACAACTGCGAAAATTCTTTTCCTAACTCAAACTCAAAGTATTTCCCTAACTCATTAACATGAGTTTGCTTATCATGTATGCAACATTGCTAAGGATCTATCATAAGTTGGAAAAGAAATGGAGAAAGACAAGTCTTACTACTAATAAAATCTTCAGAGTAAGAGTCCAAATTCTTTCTGTTAGTAATTATCAAGGTAAACCCAAAGGTGAAGAACTTCAGAGAGCTTAGTTTATCACTTGTTTCAAAAAAATGAGAATGATGCACAATCCAGGTCCTAGGAAGGTGTTACGTGGAAGATCAGACAGGGGACTGATTATAGAGCACAAATAAAGTTCAAAGGTATGAGTTTAGAGACTCACAAAGAGCTTGTTGCTGGCGTAATAGAGTATGAATAAATACTGTGGAAGAAAGTCAAATTATAGAAACGACTCCATGGAATCCATCAAATAGGGAGCCCAATTATGAAGAATTAGAAGAGTAGATTCTGGCGCACAGGCCGCTTCATTTGTCCTCTATTGGTGAAAAATGCCAAAGACTATGAAGAGTCATGCACTCCACACACAAGCACGCATATACTTTTGATGTATAAAGACAGAGGAAATTGATTTCTGCCAAGAAGAAAATCATCAGCATTTCCTCAAGATCACCAACTCCCCATCAAAGCAGAACTAGTGGAAAAGCATACTGTGGGGTGATCATAACCTGCGGAATCTAAGGTAGCTCACTATCATTGAGTTTTAGGAACATTATCCAAGACATGATTAACAAGGGAACATCAAGTTCCTGAGAAAAGGAGGCCATGGTGTGGTTTATGAAGATCCTTTTCCACCATGGGCTTCGGGCCAACATAATCACATATTCGAGTAGTTCGAATGAAAAGGAGGATAAGAAATTTTCTCCTAATGTCAAGATAAAAGGTATGATTCCAAACAATATCTGTCTATATGATGAAAATGTCACTGGGGGGCAAAAATTGTCTATATCTAGGAAAAAGGAAAATAATGAAAGGTATCCATACCATTCAAAACAGGAAATCAAGAAGGAGACTCCCTTCAAAGAAAAGAATGTTTCTCCAAAAAAGAAACATACTTTTCTAGAAGGAAAAGGTAGAAACACTTCAAGGAGGAAAATATCTCCAAGGTTTGTTGTCCCTTCTCATGTTCCACCTAAACAAAAGTGGCATGTAGTGCAACATAAGAAAATTCCTCAAAAGCTCATCAGAACTCAAGAAAGAAGGATGTAAAGACTGAGAGCTATGGAGAAAAGGAAATTACTTGAAGAAATGCCACAGGAAAAGACAAAAGAAACAGAGAATCTAAGAGAAGAAGTGACGCCTACTTAAAAGAAAACCAAGTTTGGAAGGAAGGCTATAAAAGATGAAGAGTCTTATTGCAGATCTGATGAAGAAATGGATTTGGGAACTATTCTGATAGGTATATTTCTTGTTTATTTGACATGTTCTACTATTTCTCTAACTTTACCATATTTTTTTAAGTAAAAAGAGATGGAGGAAAGCTTAGTAGAGGTAGAGAAAGAACATTTCATGCTGGAGAAAAGCATTAGCCAGAGTGGAATCACTCATTGACCTCCAAGGTGAAGGTAACTAAGAAGGTGATATTAGAAAAACCTATCAGGAGATGACAAGGCACAAGACCTCTCATAAAGTTAGATAATATTCTTACTAGTAAACTAGTTATCTGTATTGTGGATAATGATCAATGCTCAATGTGATGCCATTGATGATCGAAGAGCTTTAGAAGAAAACATGGTGATTTGATTGAAATAGAGGTGTGTGTATCAGCTTTTACTAGAGAAATATCTAAGACTCATGAGTTCTATCGGGAGCATCAATGTAAAAGGAGATTTCATCTATTGTGATTAAACATCAAGAATTATGGGCCGCTTTAAAGGAAGAGACTGATTCATGCCATCTTGTAAAGGTCCTCCATTCACCAATTCTTTACCGTTTTGGAAAAGTGCGAAGGGGCAAAGGATATGAGCAAACAAAACACCTTTCAGCTGAAAATCCTCTCATTTCCAGTAATTTAGTTACCATTACAGACCAAGAGTTTGGTCCAATACATTCAAAGGTAGTAAGAAGAATGAGGACTCAAGGAAATATACATGGAGTCAAGGGACACCGTGCAGTTACTCCAGATGCCAAACCTAAGACAACCTGCCATCATGCCTTCGTCGATAGGCAGTCCGGCCAACAGGAGATAACAGACGCACTCCGCGAAGAGGCACGCGTCAGTAATCCGTGACATTCAAAATGCAAATGTAAATGTTACTTCAAAAATCTGCGTAAGAACGCCCAAGATATGTAGTCAGCTGGATTTGGTGGTTATGAATCAGATGAAGGAGGAGGAAGAAATTGAGATTAAAGATTTGAAGAAGCTCATCCTAAAATGGAAGACAATAAAACCCCAAGTTCATGATCCCATGGAAGAAGTCAACCTCGGCTATCAGCGGACTTGCAGTCAAGCGATCATCAGCATTGTTCTCTCCATCCACCAACTTGGGCTAAATAGATCATATCACGGTTGCAGAATTCAAATATTGCTTTGCTTGGAAATTCATGATAAACACTGGATCGGATGGTTTCCTCAGGGAAACACTTCCATCAGCCGACCCATATTCTTCCAACAACCACCTAGAAGAATCATCCAAGGAAGTAGAGCTTAAAGTGAATATAAAATTGAGAAACTTTGCGCCAAATTCATCGTGCCTATATAAGGTATGTTCAATGTTAATATTGTTCCTAAGTATAAAGAAAAATAGAAACTTAGTATGGGATTTTTTAGAGATTTAAATGTTGCTACTCCTACTGATATGTATGTGATGTTTATCAGGAGATATGTTATTGATCTTAATGCTAATAATGAATTGTCCTTATGGATGAAGCTCTTCAGCTAAAAATAAATTTTAATAGTAGTAAGATATAAATTTGGACTCGCCTTTAGATTTTTCATGGCTCCGATGTGACATTTGAAATAATGATCATGCCTTTTGGATTAAAAATGAGGTGCAACCCTAACATGGGCAATGATGCCATTTTCCATATATGTTAGATCGTCTAAGGAAAAGCTTGTGGTGTGGAGGATGGAGACATCATTAGTTAAAGCTGAATCGACTCAAATGTGCATTCGAGTTCAGGCCGGGAATTTTCTCTGATTCTGGTCTGCTCAAAGAGAATAGAGGGCGGATCAAAACAAATTCAGCCGATGCTCCACAAAACAAGAAAAAACTCTAAAAGTTCTTGGGTCAAGTAAATTATTTAAAAAGATTTATTTCTAACATGGTAGGTAATACAAGCAATTCCTTTTACTCATAGTTTCAATATACTAAGAGCTGGAGCACGTAGAAAGACATCACAAATCCTTGACAAAATCAAAGAGTACCTCTAAACCTCCTATTTGTCATGCCTCCATATACAATAGCTCACCACTCAAATTATATTTGATCAACCCAGATATGAGTCAATAGGTTGTCTTTAAGCACAAAACAATTCTAAAGGTCATGAGCTGGCTATATATTATTTGAGTAGGGTCTTAAATCTAGCAGAAACAAGATATTCTCTAATTGAAAAATTATGTTTGGCCTCAGACTGTATGTACTAAATGTGAGATATCACTTGATCAATTTCAGTTTATGTAATTATCATTCCTGATATAAGAAGAACTAAATACTAATTACAGAGGATTGGTAATGTCCCTTGTTTCTGGTCGAATTCACTTTGTTTATTTTCCATGTAATAAGTCAAGGGATGCCATCGACAAGATTTCCCTAGTTTGATAATCCTTCATCGTAGATTGAACATAGCAAAGTGGAGTCAGAATTTATGAGGAGAAAAAGAGCCTTGGATCCTAAACGATGAACAAAGACATAGAATTCACCGTGCAGTGGACATCAATCATCTCACCAAGGGGAAGAAAGACAACATTGTTCTTCTTAACTGCCTTTGAATGTAAACTAATAATCAGCCGAAAATGAGCCTGGTGGGATTTGGTTTAGATCCTATCGACCTCGGGGCAAAAGATGTTCTGAGCTATTGGCATTCAATTGGTACTTCGACAATTGTCAGGGAGAGCATAAGTGCAACAAACTTATTAACACCCATTTACCACAATATTCAATCATAGACTTTTTGATAAAGTGGAAACTTGAATACAGCTCAATCAAAACTAGAGGCTAATTAGGGGTTGCCTTAATAGCTCCAGTAAAAATGGGTGAAGAATTGACCCATAAACCCATCATGATAGAGAAGAAGAACACCGTTCACTTAAAGGGGAATCGACTCATACCTTTAAATAACATGAATATTAAATAATATTTGGAGAACTTTAAACAAGAGGGTTCCATTGGCATGCAATGACACCAAGCTCAAAATTTATTCTGAAGGCTGAGAGCTATACAAAAAAGTGATTTGATGGTTATTACTCAAGTGCTTATCTTTCTAGCAAAGATGTAGTTAAGAAGCAAGTTCAAGGAGTTTTTTAGAGCCCATCAATCAAATAAAGATGATATTAATTTGAAGACACATCATTTTTTAAGTCATTTATTCTAAAAGTTGCATCACCTACTCCAAAGGTTGTCAAAGGTTAGATAGTAAGTATAAAGGATTCTTTGTTGTTGAATTATCCACGCCAGTAAATCCAGATGGTCGCCTTCAAAGGGCCATGGACCTTATCGGGAAGATTTGTCCAAAGATCATCAAAAGGTATAGCCTTCATCCTTAGTTGCATATAGACTATTTCACTAAGTGTGGAGGTGTAGTACCATTGTTATAGAACAAAAGGTGATGGATCCAGTTCCATCAAAAGCGAAAGCGTATTATTCAGGTTTGGAATTCCCAAATCTATCACTACCGAGATTGGCGAATGAATGTTTTGTTATTTATCATAGATAAAGCAACTTTATCAAATCAATCCTTTTTAGCCAAGCTTAATGGACATGGTATGTTATGTGAATCCTGAATTGAGGCGTAAAACTTAATATGATAAGCTAACCCCAAGACTTCATGTTAATTCCAAGGCATTATTTAAAAATCTCATGCCTGGCGACCAAAGTTGATATCTCTCTTTACTTCTTTAACTAACTTTACTAACTTAGCTTTTCATAAGTGCACAAGTCAAGCAATAAAGTGATTTTTAAGTTCAGAGCATCGCCCTAATGTAGATCATAAAGAAAATTAAAAATTATACTTAATTACTCAAGGATACCACTATTTGAAACTTCAATTTTCAAGATTGTGAACTAAAATAATATGTAAGAGTATCCAAATTCATAATGCAACTGATGGTTTCCATCTGAGATTGAGTGAAATGAAAGGACTTAGTAATCTATCTTTAATTTGCATATTGTTCAAGAAAACAAATCTTCTGCGGTTAACTCGATTTGTCCATGTGTTAGGTATGGTCTTGAAATACCTTCAACCACTATACATTTTACAAATTTTTAAACACTATGTTCCCAAATCCAAAGACAAATATGTGTCTAAAAGCTACTTTTATGATCCGATAAGACTTGGATGACTTCTTAAACTAGAACCAATCAAACCACCTGAACTGTAGTCAACTCGCCTTAGCAGCAAAGGTCATGCTCTCTATAATTGGTACCTCTAATCTACATTTCCAATCAGAGAATCCCCTCCCAAGATATTAAGATTATCTCACCAAATCAATGAGATAAACCCTTCAAATATTAAAATTTTTAAATCACAAGGCATCGTTTGGGTGCCTCAGAACACACTTCTCTATTACTACTCTAAGGGAACCCTAGCAAGTTGTGAACAACTCCTTCGGGACATCAATAAAGGATATTTATAGTTCATTGGGTCTCAGAGTATAATTCAATATACCTATGATAATGTTTTTGATCTAGGAAACACCTTCTCTCGCTGCCACTAGAAGGAATTCCTGGAAAACATATCTTAGACATCTCTTTCGGGTATATGGGAAATTGATACTTTAGAATTGTAGCTTCATTTCAAACACTACCAATTATAAATTCGCCAAAACCCAATATCATTACAAATCAATGCAAACATAGTAACTATAACCAACTTTCGGCTGTGTTTAGCTCTTCATAACTGGATTACACACAACAACAATTAGTTGGTTGAACAAATTCATCAGAGGGTGTAATCAAGAGAACGGAAAGAGAATATAATCATCACTGTATGTCATGTTCTTCAAGTCATAGAGCAGAATAGCCACTTTCAATAATCTCTCCTAAAACTCAACTCAAATCAACTATTCTAAAAAGAAAAACAGTACCATTAAAAGAAAAAATAAAATAAGAAAGAAAAACTGCCATAAAAACTCCCCTCTCTAACTTGCTCTCTACTTTGTATTCCTTTATGTCCTCTTTTTATTTGCGCCCTATTTCTTTCTATTTATATCCAATCATTGCTGGGCCGTAATTCAAAGTAGATTTTGTGGACTTCAATGCAAGCCCACAGGATGATTTTTAGCGACAATAGTTAAAATGTCTCGATAATATTGCACCTCATGTTTGTTTTCAATATTGTAGTGAGGTTGTTGTGACATTTTGTTGATTGTCGCAAATTTTCTTCTCGAAGGTGTACTGTCACCTCTCGACAATTATGCGACATAATTAAATTGGTTCATGCATTTGAGTCATTTAAATGATTAAAAGCTATTCACTTTGTCGTGACATTTTTGCTGACAACACCCCGATTTATGGGTCTCTGCTAATTTTTTTGGCTGTCACTGACAACTTTACTGATTCTTTTTAGGGGCTCTTTTTGCGATTGTCATGAATAACATTTAAAATGTCACAATTCTTTGCTCTTATGTCATGTCACGAAGAAAATTGAAATGTCGTGAAAATTTATGCTTTCTGCCTTAGTCTTTTCAACTGCTTTTCTTGTTATTTTTTTGCTTCTTTTACTCTTAATTCCTGCAAAACAATAATATTGGTGAAGACTCTATAATTTTTCATTAAAATGAACATTAAGGCCTCAATTATGCATGAAAAATTGACTTAAAACTAGATGAGTTTCACACTCATCAAGAAGCATCCAATAAAGTGTTGATAGGAATCCTGGAGAAAATCCTAGAGGAGAATCCTAGAGATTGACATAGGATTTACCATAGACATCAGGTTGCACTGCAAACTTCCAAAAGGAGTTCTGTCAGGTAAAGTCCCTTTTCTCTGATCTATGAACAATATGCATTCTACTTGAAGTGGTAATGCCTTCTGCAGAAAGGTTCACAAAATGGCCTTACTCCACAAGAGCATAGTGAGGCCACATGATGTGAAACCCGAATCAATGGGATGATAGAAGAATAAAACCCTTCAACAATAATATGTCATTTAGAAAATATAGTGGCTCAATCTTATAACAAGAGAATAAAGAGGAAAAGCTTTGAAGAAGGAGATCTGTTTGGTATTTATTCTCGCCAATTATTCAGAAAGACAGAATTGGGCAAATGGTCTCCGATCTGGGAAGGACCTTTCAAGGTATCACACTACCGACGACATCGTTAGCAAACCTACAAGGAGAGCTACATAAGAGGTTCATCGATGGGAAATACTTGAAGAAGCACCTCCCTACCATGTGGGAAATTGTAAAAAATTCCCAAAACAATTAGGCCGATTCCACGACCTTTAAAGGGGTAATGTTCGAAGAATGTTCTATGTTTTGGAGAAAAGTAGGCTTTTTAGCCACTGTTTCTTAAGCATTCAAGTTCTCTAACATAACACCTTGTTCTATTCTATGTTTTGAGTAAAAAAGTAGGCTTGTTGGTCACTGTTTCTTAACCATTCAAAGTTTTTCTAATATGTTGTTTGCTTTTGACATTTTGAGAAAAGAAACTACAGGATTTGCTATCATTTTTCAAATATAAAATGCGCCAAACAACATAATTGCAGGCTCAATATATCGCGTTTGTAGCCACCGTGCTTAGACTTCCAGTCGTTGTACCGTATTTCTGATATAAATAGTGTATACTCAAAGAAAGCAGTCCAAAAGACCACTTGAATCAAAAATAGAGTTTGAAGCATCTTTCTGACAACTGATCAACACACATACAAGTGCTGCAGTCTAGTGCCACCTTTATCTACTAATGCAATGTCATGGCTATAGTGTATGTGTGTTGGTGTTGAGTGATTTTTTCACAATTCCACAAACATCAACACACATAAAAGGTAGGCCTAGTGCCACCTTGATCCACTAATGCAATGTCATGGTTGTAGTGTACGTGTCCTGATGTTAGTGATTTTTCCACAATTCATCACACATTAAAAGGTAGCCTAAGTACACCTCGATGCAATTGGTCAAATGTTGCTGTATTAGTAAAACCCAGGCAATGTGGAGCTGCGCCAATGAGTCCCCAACAATTTTTCATCTTTTAGGAAAACATTTCAATTCTCCACTTTTTACCAAGCAAAAATGGTAGGCAGATGACCATTTATCAAAGGTAGGAAAGGGAGATATTAGCCTCAAAACAATCACTACCATGACGGAGAGAAAAGCAAGAGCAGATAATACGCGCAGCAGGAAGAAAGAGGCTTTGCAATTGAAAATGTTAACAAATGCACTGGGCAACTTCCCAAGTCAAAGTCTTATCGCTTGCACTGTTCAAAATGTCAAACAAATCTTGGAAAATAAATAGAACTGAAGAGAATCCCAATATCCAAGGCAATGCGCAGCAAGATGCATCAATTTTCAGAATTTCTAATCTAATCTAGTTGTCTCATCAAGGTTTAAAGCCAAGAAGCTGACTTATGAATCACTCTCTTCAGAGAGATGCTCAAGCCAGCCGAGCCTTTATGGCATCACCCGCCTCCACCAAAAAGGTCATTTATTCTTTCTTCCAGCTTCTTCGTTAACATAAGTCGATACGCTTTTCGAAAGCATCATCGCGCATGTGCTATTCACCATCGCTTAGCTTAATTTCTCGGCAAGTTTCCGCCTTTAATGAAATTTCGCCTTCTTGGCTTTTAAACATCTAATGTGGAGGATCCCATACCGATTTCAAAGCATGATCTACACGTGGAAAACAAAAGAAGTCTGAGCTAAAGCCTTTGAAATGAAAACCTTGGACTGAGGCACTTTGAAAGTTGATGCGAACACCGCCAAATCTGCACAAAAATCATCATTCTGACTGGTAGACAAAGAAAGCAAGTCCAAACCAAGTAAATGGATCACAATAGAGCGAGCTGTAGTCACGCCTCGAATCTCACTAGGAGACCGTGCTAAGGGACAGGGGTGAGTAGTTTGGTTTAGAAAGACAAGTCCAAAGAGAAATTTGTCTCCACCTTTATCTGGGAAAGCTGATCTCGATGAAACCTGCAAAAAGTGGAAAATATAAGGCAAAGAAGAAAAATATAGGAGAAAGATAAAGGTGAAGAAACCAACTGTGAGAAAGGAGTGGAAATGAGAAGCATGCTCATACACCGGCCTTCTAACGGTGGCAAATTTTCATCCGAAAGAGCCCTCTCTACCGTCTATGTCTCAAAGCAGTGCACTCGCTAGTATCCCGGTATTATCCTCACTTAAAGCTTTCCTCCTCCAGCCGACCCCCCTGTCTACAACAATGATCCTCTCTGAAGGGATCTTCCACTTCTTCTCAACTGATGGATCATCAATTGTCAGGCAGAAAATCAAAAACCGAGAGACTGGTCCATGCCGATGACTACCTGAGACTGGAAGAATTTTAAAATCACTTCCAGAAACCTAGGCTTTTATGCCAACTATTGAAATAGTTTTCTCTTCTCTTTCGGGCCACTTGAGTTTCAGTAGGCCTAGTATCATGAGTAGCAAAGTCAACCCTTAGAAAAATGAGGTAAAACCAACATGAGGTAACATATAAATAAAAATGCACAAATAATTATTTTACTAGAAGTGGGTGATAAGAGCTAAGAAGCTCACAACATGAGATATTCCACTTGCTGGTGAGAATGAATAAATGGAATAGAGTAATCCCAATGAGCATGAAAGAGTTTGATATTCCTTAACCAATGTTTGTGCAAACTCCAAGTCTAGCCGAAAGGTATACAATGAGAGGTAAACCTGAATGAATTGGCTTGGAAACCAATCGGTGGGACCAAAGACAAGGAAGGCAAATGCAGAGACTAGCCATGATTAGCACGAAGATGAAATGCCAAGCAACCTATGAAATAAGTAATTTCTACTATATGCCGACATTCATTAGCAGAGGCACAAAGGGACTCTCAAAGTCCTGTAGATATGGCTGAGATGAAGCTAGAATTTGATTCCAAGCCTAGATATGTACAAAATCAGGCCTCAAATATAAGTGTATCAATGCCCGATCTACCAATCCCAGAAGAAAAGACGAGGGATCATCAGGGTTTCAGCATAGAGAATGCACTATTATAAAGTCCAGCAAGTCTGGTAAGAGGTAGGTTCCTGTCTAAAAGCTTTGGAGTGCATGGAACCACATTTTGTACGGTGAACCATACAAGGTTCACCAACTTTATGGTAAGGTTCATCGTGAACATATTATGCACTATGGCTCAACCGAGGCCAAGAGCAAAGTGCCTAAGGCATAAGGCCGACCTAGAGCAAGGTCTTCTAGCTGCCGAACCCCAATGGCATCACATGCCATTTTCAGATAAAGTGAGTATGAAGCTCGAGTGGCAAGAAACATCTATAAATGAGAGTCCTGATTATCAGCAAACATAAGGCATCGTCAATAGGTAGGCTCGTGATGATGGTAAAATCTCTCAATGTGGTGGAAATTGGGCCAAAAAGGAACAAGAAAGAGTTAATACTCTTGGACCATAATTTCAGCATTACACTCATCAACTACACATCAAGTGAAGTGTTTATAGTAGTAATATGAATGAATCGCTCAATCCCTAATGCCATCAAAAGTCCTCTGAAATGCAGGGACAACCTAATAATCCATTCACTCCATCATTCTGAAGCCCTTGACCATGATTTGGCCAAGTTTACATAGGCCGTAACTTATTTCCAAGAAGTAGTTCAGTCGTTGATCTCAATAGGGAAAGGAAACTGGGTGGAGAAGGAGATGCTTCTCCAAGAGAATGTGTGAACTTTGGCCCAGGTAAAGGGGGAAGAATAGAATTGTAAGGCAAAAAGGATGTCAAAGCTAACATAGAGTAAGGAATAAAGAGCAAATGTCACGACCCCCAACCCTCACCTAGGCGGATGAAGGGGGTGCAAAACTATACTGGGACTCTTTACTTGTTTTTTCAGACATTGGTGGGTCCAAGTATTATAACTGAATCAAAATATCATATACAAACATACAAAATAAAACTACCACTCAGAAATGTGTTTACAAAGGTCACTACATACGCCGAGTCCCATTTACATATACATATACAAAATCGTACATTACATTTACATAATCGCAGCGCGAAACTCATCGCGGATGAACTCCTACTACTTGTCGGGCCCAAGAAGACATAAGGTCGCGACGTCTCTCCTCCGCACGCATACTAATTAAAACCCGCGCTGTTTAACGCCTTTAGTGGGAAACATATGACTTATACGTATACACATGCACTAATACTCATTTACAG
The DNA here is from genome assembly GCA_016808115.1 of Tetrastigma voinierianum. NCBI lineage: Eukaryota > Viridiplantae > Streptophyta > Magnoliopsida > Vitales > Vitaceae > Tetrastigma > Tetrastigma voinierianum. The sequence continues at coordinate 144,673 of JAEQBH010002251.1, read as the reverse complement.
TAAGCATATAACAGTAATAGATATATAGTAGCAGATATCATAATTTTTCATGAATTCATATAACAAACTTATACACATCCTTGTACTTATAGTAGACTTATACTTGTTCAGATCTCCCGTAGAAGTTACAGAGCATATACTTGTACGGAGGTACCCATAGGTACTACAGAGCTTATATCAGATGTAGGTGAATTGTGAGGTACATTTAGATTAATCGATACATTACTTTACTCTTATTGCTATTCACTTTATCATATAACTATTCACTGCTCTGTACTAGTGAATAAGAAATGAGTAGGACATAACACAATAAGTAATCGAAGGTACTTCCAGATAAAGATCAGGTGCCAGAACACAAAGCAAGAGTGCCAAGACCGATGAGCATCGTCGCACTAATCAGAGCAATCAAGTACTATACGTGCCTCGCTCTTAGCGTAAATGCAGGTGTCGTGTCATTCAATATCCGGTCTTAGGTAGTCCTACAATTATATGTGTTCAAAAACTTACTATCTTATCGTAGGGGCATTAAGTTTGCCAACATCAAACTCGTTCCTTTACCTTACAAACATGAATGGACCCTTTCATACACTTATAGGGTCCTCATTAGTCCAATGGACAAGTCCTCGGAATAACGGAATAGCAAAATATGACAACAACACATGTATGTGAATAGTGCTATGCCACGATGTAGCACTGGTACGCTGCGGCGTAGCCATGGCGCGAGGCGTACCCGAGGGGTCTAAGCTCTAGCCACGCTGGCGTGACTCCACGCCACGGCGTAGACCTCCCAAAATTGCCCAGACGGTCGATTTCTTCCCTTTTCCAAAAATCCAACCAAGAACCCCAAAGTAATCCAAAAGCATCACCGAAAACAACTCCCAAGTGTGTTCTAACCCAACCAAAACCAAACATAGAGATTAATTAGGGTTTTTCCAAACCCAAACTCAAATGCTTGTAAGTTAGGTTAACTTCCTAACACCCAAATAGGTATCCATACATCATAAACCAAGAATCCATACTAAAAGGGAGGATTCCATGCTCATCTTATACAAACTGGGTTTTACCAAACCAACTTTCAATAAATCTAGGGTTAGGATGAATTCCTAACTAAACCCTAGAAATGGAACAAATTAATATCCATACAAAAGTCCAAAAATCCATACCAACCCATAGTAATCCATACAATTCCATACAAAATCATAGCCATCCATACCTTTCCTCTTCTTCTTCTTCTTCTTCTTCTTCCTCTACTTTTTCTTCTTCTTCTTCTCCCTCTCTTCACGTAATGCCTTCCCCCAAATTCCCCTAAATGAGAGACCAACTTGACCTTATCCCATTTGATGTCAAGTTTCCTCATATTATAATTTAGTCCTCAACTCCCTTCTATTTGCACTACAACCCCCATATTTACACTTTGGCATATAATCTTATTATCTTATGACTTTTATATCCTGTTTTGACAAATTCCACTTTTACCCTTTTATCTTGTACAAATTTCGGGTTTTGAAATTTTCTCACTTAGAAAAATAATAAATGCGAAAAATTTCAAAATGCACTTATAATAATCTCAAATTATGTTTAAAAACGACTAGGGTGTATTTCGGGGTGTTACAACAAAGGTTTAGATTACCTTGATGAAGATGAAACTAAGTTGGAAGCCATAGAACCAACACAAGAAGCTCCTAAAGAAACAAACACAAGAAAGTTATAGTCATGACAATCGTGAAATCTCAAGCCGCAAGGCCAAGAAATATTCAACAGGGCATAAATCTATCTGGCAGAAAACTACCTTTAAGTCATTTTCGCCAGTAGACAAAATGAATTTTTTTGGTAAGGCCCAACCTACAATCTGCCAAAGAAAAAGCTCATTTCTTAGGTCATTCAACCCGAGGTTTTTGAAATTCATTCAATAGACACTCAGGAAAAGGTTCAGAATAGCCAAACGACTTCTAAGAATTTTTTCGAAGGTATATTTAGACTATTTTCATAGTCTGCATCTCAGAAAACTTTCGTAATAAGTCGAAAAACTTCATTGAATTTTTTCGAAGGGTGTACGCATGATAATCTTCAAAACATACACCCCGGAAAAGGTTCAGTATAGCCAAACGGATTCTAAGAATTTTTTTAAAGGTGTATTTTAGACTATTTTCAGAGTCTGCATCTCAGAAAACTTTCGTATTAAGCCGCAAAGCTTCATTGAATTTTTTCGAAGGGTGCATGCATGATTATCTTCAAAACACACACCCTGGAAAAGGTTTAGAATAGCCAAACGGCTTCCAAGAATTTTTTCGAAGGTGTATTCTTGACTCTATCAGAGTCTGCACTTAAGAAAACTTTCGTGATAAGCTAAAAAGATTCAATGAATTTTTTTGAAGGGTGTAGTCATGATTATTCTCAAAACATACACCTCGGAAGTGTTCAAAATAGCTAAACGACTTCTAAGAATTTTTTCGAAGGTGTATTCTTGACTCTGTTAGAGCCGACACCTAAGAAAACTTTCGTAATAAGCCGAAAAACTTAAGAGAATTTTTTCTAAGGGTGTACTCATGATTATGTTCAAATTCTAAACCCCAGGAAACGTTCGAAACAAGCTGAAAATTTCCAAGAATTTTTCAAGAATACATTTAAAACGATTCTTCGAAAAGTTCTACATTTAAGAAAGGTTTGGAACAAACATCAAGAAAAAGTTTCAATTTTAGGCATTGAAGAAAGCTAAGAAAGCATGAAAATTGTATCCAAAACAATTTCTTCATGAAGAAACCCTAAGCAAGAAAATCATCAATCAAGAAAATCAGACCAGTTTGATCTTTTAACACTTACCTTCGTTGTCTTCTCCACGAATGGTAGTGAAGTGCAGAAAATTTTCAAATGAGCAATCAAAACTGTAAATGTCAAATTAGCCGAATTGGCTTTAGTAGTGGCAAGACAAAGAGGTCGCCTATTAGCAACACCGATCTCCTCTGATCACGGATTTGGAAACGATACGTGAGAATGGACAAACAAGGGAGGAGCAAAGGTGGCACTAGTGTCGTCTTCTCTAGCGAAGATAACATATCCACAATAGCGCTCCCGCGGAGCAGCGAGGTCAACCCATGATGCCAATATGGCAGCTTCTTGGCTCGCAAGCATGACACCCAATAAGGATTTACTGCCACGGTGCCATGACGATCACGTGCCTTCGCTTCAGAAATGCAAAGGTAATGATAGCGGTGAATAGACTGTACTGAAGGAGGGAAGAAGAAGATTAGTATAGAAAGTAAAAGGGTTTCCTTTTTCCAAATAAGTGGGGTTTGTTTTAGAAAGAGAAAATAAGTTCTTTTTGTGAAGGAAAGAAGGAAATTCTAAGTTGCTTGGAGGAGAATGGTTTTTCTTTGGGAGAACAAATTCCTTTGGTGTAAGAAGAACAAAAGTTGAAAGTTTAAACTTGAAGACGGTGGGAACTTTTTCTTGGGGTATTAATAATTGCTTCTTTATTTGATCCGACTTGGCTTTCTACTCATCATGAACTCCATATATCATGGGTCAAAGTTGATTTTAGTTTCCATGGTCAAAATATACCTAGAAGAATATTTTTAGGGTTTTAATACATACAATATGGCCCAGGGGTCACAATGTATGCGGGGGGCAATTGTTTGCACTCAAATCAAAGTTTGACTCATCCAAGAATGTTAGGCTGTGTTTAAGCACATGAATAAAGCCCGTGCTAAGGGCCTAGATCCATCTGTAGGCTTCATATAAGAAGTCCAAGTGTATTTATGAATTTTTTAAAATTTTTGGAAAGTCAAACAAACATTATCCGAAAGGGCAAGGTAGAAGTGAGCAAGGCATGGGTCGATGTGCACATTTAAACAAGTTTCACAACGGAGATTTGCGGAAAATTTCTTGAGGATCAAAACTCTACAATGGAGTCATGGAGAAGTTCTTGAGGAACAAGTTCCCTTAATAGGAGACATGGACAGTTACTTCACAAAGTGGAGAGAGTGGAGAGAGTGGAGAATTTCAGACTTAGGCAAGAAGTCTTCTACGTCTATAAAAGGAGCAGAGAAGGAGGAAGCAAAGGACATCCAATCAACCAATCAATCAATCAATCAACAACTCAGACTCAATGTCAATCTTCAACAAATCCTATCTTTTCAACAAGCTTTCAGTAATCTTAGCAATTTTCGCACTTTATTTCCTGACTTTAGCCAAGTTTCTGACACATTTCCAACAGTGTTATTTCATTCATTTGTAGTGAAATAAAATATTTTCTCTAGCAATCTAAATATCTTCGTCGCAAGTCCCATTCCAAATAGATCAAGTTTTCAATCATAATACTGCTTTCTACGCTTAAATCCACTGTTTACTTCCGCACTCAAAGAGATTCTACTGCAAGATCATTCAAATCTATCAATTTTCAACACTGTGTTATTTCATTCATTCTCAAGGAAATCCAACACTTTTCTTCAACAATTAATTCATGCAATATTCCCATCTGTACATTTTCCACTTTGATTATGGGGAATTGTCAAGGGAATCAGGGAGCCTATATAGTTTGATTAGAAGTTTGATTTATGAGTCATTCCAAAATAGAAACACTTTAATTTCCTGGCACGCTTGCATGCTTATATTTTTAGGTTTCATTTGAGATTAAAAATTCACCACAACAGTAGTAAATTGTCCCTATTGGGACTCGAACTCGGGACCCTTCCCCTCTCTATGCCCTGCCTATTTAAACATTGAATGCTCTACCGTCTACGCCTCTACTATATGAGCTAAACATGATGCAAATGTTAGGAAAAGGAAAACCCATATATGGGCTTTCGAGCCCATATAAAAATTTTGATCCAATTTCTATTGCATTGATTTTTGTTTTTATTTTTTCAAATTTTCAATATTTCAATAATATTTAGCTTTCAAAATTTTCATAAATAAAAAAGATACTTTAATTCTTATAAAATTCTAAACATCTTATAAGAATCATGATAAATTTCCACCCATTCCATATTTTTATCAATATCTTTGCTAATTATTCTTTATATCCCAAAAAAGAAAAAAAAATCAACTGTGTTTTTTTTTTTCTAATTCAATATTTTAACATTAGAGTGAATTAACCAAATTGTTCTTCCCATGTAGATTTAATTATCTCAAAGATTATTGTGACTCATATTTTTTCTCTTTTTATCTCCCATAAAAATATTTATTTATTTGATGAATTAATATGATTCACTCATACAAAGGTCGACATATGGACTGTCTAGGTATTTTCTTAGTTCCCACATGACCTTATTTCACATCACAAATATATATTAAGAGTCATTCTACAATGCTGAAAATGCTTTTAACAGGCCTTATGTTGGTTAAAAATTTGAATCCCCTTATGGTCATTAAAGGTTTATTGACCTTTAATATCAAGGCCAATAGGATTAGTCAAGAAGGATCTTATATTATTTTTTGGTACTCTCACATTTTTTTTGTATTCTTGTATTTTTAATACCTTTTTTCATACCTGATGAGTATACTTTATACTCATTTTATCCTTATGTTTTACTTATATTTTTAGTAGTTTTATCATAGAAATAAGTGATCTAATGCTCTAAATGTTCAATTTGTGATTTTGTCAACCATGAGCCAATATAGAGCAAAAACAAAGAGATAAAGCCTAAAAATCAGCAAACTACACATGCAAAGAGCAACCATCGTGATTTGATGTTTTCTGGGCCAGCATGATCTCAAATGGCTACACAATATTTATATGGATGGATAGAGACTTCTCAAAGCTTCCAAAGATACCTTATTCACTCCATTTGGACTTCAAATGATCAAGTTATGACTCTTGCAAATTGAAGGAAGAAGAGGCGAGAGCTCAAAAAGTTGATCAATGATGATTTCAGACATTCAAATTTTATAATAATTTCTAAAGTGTTTTTCCTAACCATATCCGTAGACATAATTTCCAAGATCTTTCCAATCTGGCATCAAGAACACCCAAATCAAAGTTCTGGATGACAAATTTACGCCCTTAAGAAGTTGGTCCAAAATAGAAAGTCGCAACAAGATCTCCATCGCCCAATGTCACGATGTCAGCAGAGTCGTTGTGAACGTAAACATCTCGACGTCGTGACGTTGCCAAACGACGTCGCTACGTTCGGGGTTGGTTTTGGGTGGATTTTGAGCCCATTTTGAGCCCATAATTGTGGGTTTTAAAGCTCAAACCCGAAGGAGACAAAAGGAGAGCCGCACTGTGGCTCGAGAAGGGACTTTGTCCACTTGGGACCAAGGAGGAGGCTCGAGTCGCTGTTGAAGACTGGAGAAGATCATGAGATTTGTAAAGAAAATCCGAGACTCACCATCATTTTGATCATTAGAGTTTTTCTTTCTATTTCTCATGTTTTATCCTATTTATATGTATCAACCTCTACTGCGTTTTTAAATTGTATCTGTGTTTCGTTGTAATTTTACAATGGATCTATATCTAAAAGTTGATTTTCCTTTTCTATTGTTTCTCTATGACTGTCTATCTATTGATTCAGTGTTTGACATATTTACATATCGGGTTTCTAGCTAATCTCACATGGGTGAGTGGTTCTCTACTTAGATCAGAAGGAGAGAATTAGACATGTGAATCAACCTAATTAGTTGTGGTGAAACTACCTGCATCAGGGAGGCATGCTGTGAGATTCTGGGGTCTGAAGCATCTCTAATGCTCGGGGTCGAACAGGAAGAAAAGACCTAGCTTTAGTTGGTAGTTATCCGACCTCGGCAGAGCTTTATAATTAAATAAAAGAAAGAGGTCTTGAAGCTTTTCAAGAGACACAAATGAAAATTGACTTAGATATAAGAGGATTGTCTACTTGCACCAAATTCCTAGGATTTTATCACTCTAGCATCCCTTAGTTGCACACTTTAATTAGTTAGATTTAGATTTCAAGAATTTAAGATAACTACTGCTTTAAACCATATTCGACCGTTCAATGTTAGAGAGGTATTATACCCTGGGTACTTAGCATCCCATTTTCCTCTGGGTGGATCGATCTTTGTACATCTCGTGACATCAGACATTTCCGATGTTTATACTTCAGGCAAAATAGGCGCTTTTATATTTTTCTACATAATTTTATATACATATCAGCAAAATACGCCTATCAAGTTTTCAAAGCATGTCTTAAAAACTAAGGTTTTATGCTAATATCAATACTAAGTGCTTCTTAAGACTTAAATATTTTTTTTTTATGTATATATTTGTGTGGTTTTTTGAGTTGATACTTTTTGTTTTCTTTTTGCAGAAATTTTCAAAGTTAAAATCAATAGATGAACCGGACAATGAGTTGATAAATGCATCGCTCACCTTGAAGAAGAATTAAGAATGCTATGAATTGCCGAAGGAGCATAAAAAGAGTGACAACTCAAGTGAGGAGTCATGTGGCAAACTATATGCATCAATGACATGCCATCATGGAGGTACCTCATACTAGAGCAATCATAATTTCGATGGAGCTCAGACACTCCAAATTATTCTCGATCAGCTTTTATATCACGCTAGTAGATAATAAAGAATATATATTTTTTCTAAAAAAATAATGCTAAAAAATAAAAATAAGCAAAACCCTAATTAATACAAAAGCCAAGGATAAATTAGTAATTTGTCAATTATGACCCAAGTGACATAAGTTACAGTTTATAAGGATAAAGGAAATATGTTAAATTAGAGTTGCATATAGAATGAAATAAAAGACTTTAAATGCAAGAATGGAAAAAGAATGCAAAAGCGGGTTTTCTACAAACATGGCCTTAACTCCAAAATGGGATAAGACTAAACAATCGTCTTAATCGGGGAAAAATCTGTGGCTTCCTAGAGAGAAAAAGAAAAGGAAGAGAGAAGAGAAGAGAAGAAGAAGCACAGCAGAGAAGAGTATAAGAAGAAGAAAAGAAAAGCAAGGTATGGAATTTCAGGAACTTGTTAGATTTGTAATACACTTGCTCGAGGTTTAGAATACCTCTTTTGTGTAGAATCCTGCCTGAATAAATATTTAGTGGTGGTATGAATATTCATGGGAATGGTTGTTTGGTTTCGCTTGTGGTCCCTGGGCTCTCCGGAGGTACTCATATGTGAAAATGTCAGTTTTGTGAGACTGGCCCGCTTTTTAAACCCATATTTTGCTGCTAAACTTAGCCATCACTCATCCAAATTGAGTGATTCAAAATTATGGATAAACTAGACTTTTAGGAGAACAAATCTTCCTGAAATAAGTGTATCCAAATTTGGACCCCATTAGATCCAGAAAATTAGTCAAAGTGAGGCTTGTTTTCTGGTCGATTCTTGGTTCGCCTGACATAAATTGGTTTCATCAGCTGTATTTAGGCCCATAAGCTAAGTTTCACTCATCCAAATTGAGGATTCAAATTTCTGCAAACTAGACTTTTAGAGAACAAATTTCCATGAAATATGTATCCAAATTCGATCTCCTCATCGACCCTATCGATTTAAAATTTGTCAAAGGAAGGGAATAATTGCCCTCGAAATATGTCTCAATAGTCTCTCGAATCGGAGTGATTTTGACACTGCTTAAATCATAACTTCAGTTATACGTCCAAATGAGGTGATTCAATTCGCATAAAATAGACATCCGGGAGAACAATCATGAAGAAATTATGATCAAATTAGTGCCCCCTATCATTACCAAATATTTTTCAATATAGGACACAATTCCAGATTCCAGATTCGAAATCGCCCAAGAGCAATTTAATGTTTGTGATCATATCTCCTAAATTAAAAGTCCAAATGATATGATGTTTAAACCATATGAAACTTAAGACATGTGGGTATATCGAAAGTTAGAAGATCACTTTTTCTAACAATCTCGCGATGGTCAAAAATCAGAGGCCTAAAACGGATCTGGAATCATTCGAACTATTCAGCACTGGTTATGGAAACTCGAAATTGTATAAAGGTTATATAAATATATTGTTATAAGAAATAATGCATTATAGTAATATGATCATGATAATACGTATATGAAAGCTAAAGAGAATACACGTATAATTCTCATATATATGAAAAATACAATTAAATGTTTATAAGAGATTATTTACAATGAATATCCTTATAAGTATACATGATATTAGTAGTTATTCATGTATATGATATCTTTTCCGATACCCAAAGATTGTCGAGAAACATAATAAAACTAATCAAGCTCGCTATGACCGTAGTCGGATAGGTAGTATGCCTAGAGGGGATACACTTCACAAGAAGATACAATTTATAGATATCGCGCCTGCCGTCGACGGTATACGTATCCCGCTTTGGACAAGATAGGCCCCATTTTTGATCATATAGATAGGAAATCAATTGCCTGCATAAAGATAGTACCTTCGAGGTATATACAGTTCTTTCCCCGTATCCACTTCTAAGGTATATGCAGACATGAAACATAAAAGCAAATAACAAGAATATGCAAATGATTTGAATATGATAAATGACATTATATGACATGATATGAAAAGCATATCATCGGGCCAGGTGATGACAAGTATATCATGGATAAGAACAAGAATCAAATGTATATGAACAATGATAAGTAAATATGAAGTATAAGCACGTGTAAATTACATGGGCGAAATACGACAAGCATGGGCATAAGTATGATGTGTTAAATGATATGCGTGTGTCTAAAGTGTGATGATCCTTATTGGGGGTCGTCCACGAAGATTTATCTCACTAAGCCATGTTTAGCACCCGTGTTTCCATCTCGTGCGTGACGTAAGTAATAACTAGAATCCCGCATAATCCGTGACAAGAACAAAAAGCGTCAACACAATACTAGCGCCCCACCAAGACCTATACTACTATTTCAGAGCATGTATTTGTTTTGTAAACAATGTAAAGTTTTTATATGTCAACACTTATTTATGGAGTTTGAATATATTTCAGAATCCACGCGCATGTAATATGCCTAAAAGTTAAATGTTTAACAATATAGCAATGAACAAGCTTATGGTAAAATAAGAAATAAAAAGAAAAAGAAAAGAAAGACACTTAGTTCGATGACGTACGAGTCAAAATCACAAGCCACCACCCAAACACCTCATGGAATACAAGGTATAACTCTCTTCAATCTCCACAAGTCCAAAGACCAAGACTAAAAGAAGCTATGGATGAATTAAGAAGAAATCAAGCTGAATCTACCATGGCACAATTTGAATTTTCAAGATCAATGGCTAAAATGGACCACTCTCAAGTTGGTTGCCTAGGTTTCTTGATCCAAATGAGATAAGTCAACTCACATGAGAGAATGGCAAAGCAGAGGCTATGGTCGAATCAAAGCGCTCATGCTGAATGTGCAACATCTCAAGTTCAATTCATGGAATTGACAAGGGCTAATGTTCAAATTTAGCCTGCACCATTCCAGAACTTGAAAGAAGAGATGGCCCTTAGTTCTATTACTTATGGTACTCAACTTACATTTGAGAAAGAATAACCCAAAGAAGAGGAGTATGAGTATAGAAGAACTAGTGCAAAATATATGGAAGAACAAGATAATATGATGACAAGGTTTTCAAGGACAAATGAGAGCTCTTGCCATCCGCTTCGAGGTGAATAAAGAAGAAGAGAACTCGAAAGCACAATGAAGACATCACCTCAAGGGATAATGAAGAACTCGAGAAGTTTCAAATAGTGAGAATGATGCACAAATTTTCGAAACCTTAGTCAGAAGGAAGATGGTTTAACTTCTCCAGACCAAGAAAAGATAAATGATGAAGTCAGAAGACTATTCGAGACGACCTACGACTCGGAGATGCATGAAGAGTTGAAAAATGAGAAGACAATTCCTATTCCTAAGACAGAGGAGTGCACTATTAAGTTGTTTAAGGAAATAGAAGCTGCCATTGTGAACAAAAAAAATAAAATAAAATAATGATCTTGGAAGACTATGTGCTCAAGTTGCCGATTGAGCACAACTATCATTTCCTGTAGGAGGATTTGAGGCAAGAATTACCAAATATATCCTCAGAGTTGGTATAATCTACCGGACTCAAAACAGAGCAGCTTCCTTCGGGAGGCAGCCCAAGTTCAAAAAGTTTTCTTTCCCTTTTTTTCAATTTCTTAGTTAGTTAAGTTTATTTTAACCAATTTTCTCGCTTTGATTCATGTTTTTTTTTTTGTTTTTAGGTTTAGGATTTTAGGTTTTTGAATATTCAAAGTTGGTTTTAGGAAGCTAAAAGGTTGAAATCTTGAAGTTCAATTATTTTGGGAGGCTTGAAGAACTAAAAGATGAAACCATATTCAAGCCTCCTTCATTCGACTCTACGTCTAATTCCTCTAAACACTTTTTACTCCAAAGAGTCATATTCATCGAGCACTCCCGAGACTTGATCAACCCCGTGAGCATCTAATATCTATTCTCGCTTTTGCTCACATCAAAGACAACGCTGATTCAAGTTTGGGGGGTGAATTCAAGAATTCAAAATTTTTTTTTCTTTTCAAAAATCCAGCTTTTGTATCTCATTACCTATTTTAGTTATTTCTTTTTAGTTGTTTGGCTGTTATTTGCATGTGTTTTTCTTTCTTTCTATTGTTTATTTTGTGTCTCATATGAGTTGAGATGGTGCCTAGTAATTTTTTTGAGAATGCATTGGTTTTGTGCTTAAAATCAAGTTTTAGCCATATTTGAGATACTTTGTACTTCTTTGATTTAGACTCGAGTGTATCTTTGGTCAGCTGGAGACTGAGCTTGAATAACCCCATTATTTCTCAAGAAATCATTTCAATGAAACTCCTACACTCGCACACACACACACTGTTAATTAGGTCCTATTTATACATTTTATCTAACATCTTTTCTCAAATCTGAACTTACCTCGAGAGACCCTTAACTTCTTATAGTGATTGACACCCTAACAAAGTGAGGATTGCCATCACACTCAATCGGAAGAAAGAAAAGGAAAATAAAGAAAAGAGAAAAATTTAAAAAAAAAAAGCAAGAGAAAAAGAAAAGAAACAAATAAGCTGAGTTTACTCACAAGAGGCTGGTTTCTAATGGTCATTCAGGTGAAGTTCGAGGAATTAAATGCGTCTGCAAGGTTCTTAACTAATCAGGAGTCACCACGATCCTCTACAAATGGATACTTTTCTAAACTCCTTAGCATCAAGCCCACCTTAGTTTTAGTTGTTGAATAAAAAGGTGCGTTCTTATCCCGCTTTTAGTTAATTCTTTCAAATAGAGGATTTAGCTCAGTTGAAGAGTTTTTTAACCTACCATATCTAGACTTAAACATTATTTGAGAATTGAGTCCCTTTTAGGAAAGATCTATCGAGGGCTCGAGGCAAAACTTCTGCCTTGATGAAATATAACATTGAACGTTCATTTTGGGATGATGTTATTTAACTGCATTTTACAATATGTTTTCTTAGAACATTTCCTGCTTTCTTAACTTGTAATAGCACCATACTATAATTATATCTATCTTAGTTGTTTTTGTTTTACAGCCAGGTTTCCCTTTCGGCTGGGACAAGCAAAGACGGAGTTCGAGGGTGATGAGTATATTTTATACTCATTTTATCCCTATGTTTTACTTATATTTTTAGTAGTTTTATCATATAAATAAGTGATCTAATGCTGTAAATGTTAAATTTGTGATTAGGTCAACCATGAGCCAATATGGAGCAAAAACAAAGAGATAAAGCTAAAAAATTATCAAACTACACATGTAGCAACAACTATTGTGATTTAATGTTTTCAGCTGCAAGATGATCTCAAATGGCTACAACATTTATATGGACGGATAGAGACTTCTTAGGCTTTCCAAAGATACCTTATTCACTCCATTTGGACTTCACATGACTGCCATGACTCGCAAATGAAGGAAGAAGAGAAGAGAGCTCAAAAGTGACCAGTTGTTTGTACATTCAGTCTTTATAATAATTTCTAAAGTGTTTTTCCTGGCCATATCCAGATTCTACATTTCAAGATCTTCCAACCCAGTACTCAAGAAACACTTAAATCAAAGTTCTGATGACAAATCTGGCGGCCTTATGAAGTCGGGTCCAAACAGAAAGTCAGAAGAATGTCGCGACAAGTTGCCAAATGACGCAAATCGTTCCCGGAAGTTGGTTTCTGCGGATTTTGCTCTCCATTTTGAGCCCATAATTGTGTTTGAAGCTCAAACCCACAGACAAGGGTATGAGATGACTAGTGGCTCTGAGAAGTGGACTATGTCCACACTTCGACCAAGGAGGAGGTTTCTGAGTCATTATGAAGATTTAAGAAGATCATGATTTGTGGAAGAAAATCCAGACTCACCATCATTTTGATCATTAGAGTTTTTCTTTCTCTTTCTCATGTTTTATCCTCTAAGTTAATGATATCAAACCTCTATCAGCGTTTTAAATTAGATCTAGTATTTTCTCATTGTATTTAGACATGATCTTATATCTAAAAGTTGATTTTCCTTTTCATCAGTTCTCCGCACTGCCTATCTAAATGATTCATGCTTGATTATTATTTATATTTATCGTTTCAGCTAATCTCAATATATAGTGGAGTGGTTCTCTACGTAGATCCTGAGAAGGGAGCAGAGGAATTGCATATAGGTGAATCAACCTAATTAGCCAGTGGTGTAAAAATCATCTGCATCAGAGGCGTGTGAGATTCTTCTCTGGCCTTAAAGCATATTTAATGTCAGTCAGAGCCGAGAAGAAAAAGACCTAGTGTTAGCTGGCAGGTTATCCAGACCTCGAGAGAGGCTTATAATTAAATAGCAAGAGTCAGTCTCGAAGATTTTTCAAGAGACAATAGAATGAAATTTTGACTTAGATATGAGGATTGTTCACTCGCATAAAATACCCTAGATTTTATCAACTCTCGCATCCCTTAGTTGCAATACTTTAATTAGTTAGATTTAGATTTCAAAGAATTTCGTTTAATCGCTATTAAACCATCTTTAACCGCTTGGAATATTAGAGAGAGGTATTATAATTTCGTACTTAGCATCCCATTTTCCTGCAATACAATCTTATATATCTCAGATAATCAGGGACATTTGACAAGCGTAGATACTTGCAATGTGTATCAGAGCCTTATATTTTTCTACATAATTTTATATACACATCACAAAAATACGCTATCATACCTTACAAGGATTCAACATAGCCTTTAATCAACTATGGTTATGAGCCAAGGCTGCACTGGAGGGGTCTAAAGTTTAAACCGTATAAATTGTGAGAAACAAATTACTATGCAAGACGAATTTGTGAGAAATAAATTACTATGTTGTATTCCAAAGTGAATAGATCTAAAAAAATATAGGCCTTTTAATCTAACAATCCTCATTTTTGTCTACTTTTTTTTTTTTAAATAGTAATACTAGCTATGGGAGGCGATGTGACGATCATCTTTGCATACATAGCTACTAATGCAACGTAATGTACATGATACGTCTCCTAATCATAATTAGGTTGTCCTCGTCTATCAACGGAATGTAGTTCTTGCTTTGTTGAGCAAGATGGAGGTATCCCTCGATGAAGCCCAAACTGACGCAAGACTTGCTTCGGTCGATGCCACTCGACAATCTCAAAGCATATGAATGGCGACATCGTTCGCCAAATCTCCTGATCAGCTAAACATATAGCTGGCAAATGGGCAACTGAGTCTCCAATGTATGGCTCCCAACACACCTACAAATATCCACTCTATGTCAATAATGTTAATGTGATTATGACTAAAAATAATATAGATTAATCTACAATTACCTGATCATGAGTTTATGCATCTAACTAGTCCTCTAGATACTGTGATCAAGAAAACCAGACGGGTCATGCCTGGCGGTGTAAAGATACTCCTCTAATTCACACAATAATGGATCACTGGCCCAGCTCAAGCTCACCTTGGTGAATCTATAGTATAAATTTCAACTCATTGGCTCAGTTAGTCTCAAATTCTACCATCTGGCAGCAGGTACCCTGGGCCTGCTGTGAGTAGCCGGTGGTTAGCCAAAATGAGGTCGCCACACATGGAGTCTCTCCCAAGACCATAGCTGCATAAAAAGCAATACTATATTATCATACTAATGATAGACTTTTAGATGAATGTGTGTGTTTTAAAAATAAATTATCAATACATGTAACAATGTCATACATCCTGAGATTTCAATAGCATGATCCAAGCTCGCTCGGCATAGCTCATGATATAAGTATGCTAGAGCAGCACTACCCTAACTATATGTAGATGTCCTCGCCCCAACTATATGTAGATGCCCTTGTCAAGTCTCGTAGTAGTGGGAGAAAACAGAGCTAGACATGCATACCCTTCTAGTTTGAAAACAAAAAGGACCTACTAATGCTAAAGAAGGTCGCATGAACAGAGTATAGGTCACATCATCTACCCCATCTGGAGTCGAGAACCGCGAGACAAATCCATCATGTCGAATGTCGATCCTTAAACACAATCATAAGTGGAATTACACCCAACGACTTTTGACACAACGACAACCAATCCAAGTCACATGAGCTAGTGACTAGTGATCCATGGATATGGAGTCCTAAGATGATAGCAACATCTTGTAACGTGATCGCCATCTTCCCAACCGGCAAGTGGAAGGTGTGTGTCTCGGGACGCCATCTCTCAATCGAGTGTCATATGTCTGATGCGATACATGGAATAAAAGCTGGACTTTATCATGTATGGGCGAATGTGAGGATCTAACTACCATTACCGCATGAACTTCGACATCTACGGTCGATAGGTGAGTATCGAAGCAAGTTACAAATTACAAAGAAATCAATAAATCAATACAAATGATGTGCATACATAATAATTCAAAAAAAAATTATACACAGGAAAAATCCATACTTAAGTAGCATCTACAAAGTGAGACCTATGTTTGTCTTGTAAAACCAAGACAAATCTATCGAATGGATTTGCATTAGAACGCCCTCTGAATGCCATATCTATAACATATAGAAATTTTTAGAATTTCACGTTCATAAGGAATACAAAGTGTTCTAAAAATGAAAACAATGACAGAGTTTCCCTTGTATTATGGACATATCCAATGCAAATCAACACCAACATTTGCAATCAATAACAATGAACAAATACTTGCATATAAATAATATCATAAAGATAGTACTGCAATAACATGATAGGCACATGGCCTTAAAGAAAGTACATTAGTCTTTTACATCTCAATTATAAAAAGAAGTGTACATCACATGTTTCAATTAACTCGATTCCTATTTTTACAAGAGCTGCAATTGTGACCAAGTTGTTTGCACAAACCGCATGTAATAGAAGTCTTCCCCTCTCTAATGTCCATTTCATTATGCAAACGAGTTGATTTTAGACGTCCAACAACTATGTGTTTCATTGACTCATAAGGGCATAATATTGGAATCAGTTTATAATGAGGGTCACTTCCATATCTTGGCTTCAAAGACAGAGATGAATGGTCCCATTGCATCATAGTATGCTCGAAAGTAATCGTAGTAGTCTGAACAAAATGCTCAAACGAATCGACTAAACCAACATGTCGCTATAATAGGGTTGCATGGAAATTAATATATAAGGCCCATCGCATGTGATTCAGGGTCACGTTTATTTGAAAATGGGTTTGAGCACAATTAGCTATCTTGAGCTAAAATTACACAACTACAACCTTTTCTGCGGTGTCCACACTGGAATATGTTCTCCTCCATGAGATGAAAATTATATATTGAGTTTGTCAAACCACAAGAGTGAATAGGAATACTTCCAAACATCACCCTTGGAAAATGGTAACTAAAGGTTTGCTCATAAAAGCTCTCAAGCACCTACACTCCGATGAGCACAAGACTTTAAAGGCATATATACACCTACCTCATTGCTCGGCCCCATGAAATCTCTGTTTCATAAATGTGGAGGACCTAATTACGCTGTTCACCACACTATGCCAGCCATTACGCCCACTTCTGTGGCTCGATGCATATATCCTTAAATTTTAAACTAAACACCAAAACGATGTCAAGCAATAGGCAATATCAGAGTCCAAAATCGCTATTAGTTGATGGAAAACATACTTTGAATGAGGCCTTCTCTCCACGATCAGACAACAATCATGAGTGTGTCTATATGTGCCACACATTCCCTCCTCTATCCTGATACATTTTTATTCATTCATTTCATATACGTCGAGAGAGAAACTGAAATCTCAGACAAATTAAGTCTCGACAACCAACAAAGGAAATGCTTTCTTACTGTTGGGAGATCATTTCATCCTGGGAGACAAATTGCCATCTTTCCTTGGAGCACCATTGCGAGGGCAATATTTGTCTTAAGAAGATTGTGTCCAACACAAGACTTGATCTATACACAGGTTCCAACTAATTGTTTTTATTCTGGGTTTCATGCAAACAATTCCACATAATCGCATGTCTATCTCTTTGCTTTGTTCATTCTGATTTACAAGACTTATACTCTAACAAACGCTGCTCGACACTTCGCTTCACATGAAATAATCCTTGGATGTGATCGTAAAAAACAATTTCAAATAACCCAACCTTAACCACATGTGCCTTAATTCTTAGCATCAACATATGTAGTGTATTGCTCATTTGATGTCAATATATTAGTATCTTGTTCCCTTCTTGCAACAAAGTAACTATTGAGCCTGTGTTAGAGTACATGACATATATATATATGGCCAAAATGCATATCATGCGGTCTAAGACCTTTTTTCTCTCGAGTGGTCCTGATCCGGTGCATGGAGAAACACATAGACTCATAAGCAAATAATCACAAATGGACTTTTCTTGGGCTTAATAAATTGGGCAATAAACATGCGGTAAGGTCTGAATGATATGGCTTTGTCACAGCTCATGGCTATGCTAGACAACCAATTTTCTTAAAACTGTAAGCTTTTAGAGTCTTAGCCTGTAGTAAATGTATGTCAAACAGTTTCTGCAGGAGTCAAAGCTACTAAAAACAAGGTCATATCGAGTTTGCATAGAGTTTACTTTGAGCTTGAACAATGCTAAATTTAGGAAAGCTGGACTCAAAAGCCACATCATTTTACCTTTCCTAGACTGATCATTTGCTTACCATTGATTTTGGCAAATGATTTTCTTTGATTTTCATACTGAAATTGAGCATAATGGGCGGTAGAACGTTTCCCACAAATATTCTTTGGCAAGAATTAGATCATAATGCCACCCTATTTTCAAGCAAAAAATGAGAGTTCAAATTCATTAATCACCTCGCAATGGATGTTATTTTACTTGGCAAGTTCTTTAGCATATCATTAAGAACTACACTTTGGTTTGTGAACCAGCTATTGAAGGAGCATTTTTGGGAGTTATCAAAAAACCTTGTAGTGTACCATGAATTTATGGGACATGAACCTGAGCCAATAAGGTGTTAGGTTAGTCTCTTACCACTTCATTAAGATATGCTTTCTACCCCCAAATGCCTGGCTCAGGTTCAAGAATTGAAGGATAAAATGTTGTGTTCCTTAGCTACACATCTCCCTCCCCATCAGTATCATATCGGATAAATGCCCCAACATTGCACACACTCTGTTTGGCTGCCAAGAAATTCTGCTCGTACTTTGTGAAATCTGATTACAACTGGATGGAGACTTTTTGCCTCAGAAATTAATGGTGAGCTACTGCAAGAAAACAACTCAACAGTTGGGAAAACAAGGGAGAAACACATGAGAGAGCTTAGGCCCTCGTTTGGCTTCACTGCACTAATCTTTATCCAAAATTCAGATTACGAAATTTTCAAATGATTCTAATCTTTAAATATTTAAAATACGCTTTGTACTTGAATTTGATTGAAAATAAAGAATAAAAACTGGCTTGTAAACCATTTTCTTGAAATGAAGTTATAAAATGTTGAAAATAAAACTTGTTTTCACTGACGAAAACAAGGAAAACAACAAAAATAGCTTTTCGATTCATATATAAAATGTTGTACAATGAATCATTTTCTTTGTTTCTCAAATTTTGTTTTTTGTCTAATTCTCGTGAATTCAAACGTATTTCCTCGCTTTCTCTAAAAAGTTCGAACAGAGAAACAAAAAAATTTTCTACCTACTAAATGTGTCTCTTGTGCCCTCTTCCATAATCTTTATTTTGTTAATAATAATCAGATAAAGATTAGTTCAAAATTGCCGAGCATTCGGGCTCTGATAAGTTCAGGAAATTTTACAGAGACAAAGAAGCAAAGTAAGACCAATGAACAAATATAGAAGCTTACTTCAGGGATGAAAATATCCCATATATCCGGGCCGATATCTCCGATATATCCACATCGCAAAGGATATCTCACACGATATCGACGACACCGAGATATCTCCGAAGGCACGGCTTGGACCCATATATCGTGGAATTTTCAGTCCGTGGACACTGCTAGTTTAATTTCGTAAAATATCCTAGATATATCGAGGATATCGAGATATACTCTGAGACATATTTAAATGGGCCGATTTGAATCATGACTTGATCAAAACTGCTATGGATTGATCACAACAGTTAATTTCCGATATATCGATATTAATGTAAAAATATCCACCGATATATCTCCGATATATCCGATATATCCGTAAAATCCAAGTACCGATATATCCGTCGAAACCGATATTTTCATCCTTGGCTTACTTACAACAAACGAAGATTCACCACAGATGGAGGAGAGATTGACTAGATCCTTGGCTCAACCCCACAAGATTCCATCTACCACGACGGCCCATGAGTAGGATCTGAGAAGAGATGGCAGTGAGGCTGAGGAAACCCCAGTGGTTCTTAAAACCAAAGACGTGAAATGCCGATCGAGAACTCTCGATCTTATTGGGTGTCATTTGGAATAGGAGGTCAAGGTAGAATGGCTTGGACTTAAAAAAATGCTAAGTCTATTACTGACTTCAACATAAAAAAATACGAAAGTCAGAATCACTGGAACATAGCTTTGATAATGTGTATGTTAACATGGCGGCATGACATTTATTTCAAACCATTTTGATTTTTTTTTTTGACTGTCATACTGAATTTAAAGTTATATTCTTACCTTTCTCATCCCAGTCTTGGAACACTTTCATGTTGCCTAATATATGTATATCAATTATTTATTTTCTTTTCTTTTTTTTTTTTGCAATGAAACCGTGGGTTTTTTTTTTTGCTTCATTGCCATGAAATTTTAAGCGAGAATCTCGGTTAGAGTGATTGCCGGCATATCTTTGGCTAGGGTTGCAGGGTCTTTTGTCTTGGCATTATTTATTCTATATGCTGGCGATTTATAAGAGGAAGAAGGTCAGAAAGGCATGACTTCTTTCACAGTAGCATCTGAAGACCAAAAATATGCAACCTGGACAGGGTGGTAACCCTATTGGTTTTGGACGAACCATATTCAAGTGTACATGTCTCCTTGTTTTCTTTCTAAGATGCATTTTGTCACATTTGAATCACAGTTATTCATTAATTGTCTTGTTTGTGTTTCATTTTTTATTTTGCCTGCAGAATCAATGCTGATGATCAGAAAGCTCTCAGTAAGAATGGGGTGCAAATCAATGGTGTTCTTCTTGTTTTGGTGTGAAACCATTGGATCCAATGCAGCGCCAGGCTTGGTTCAGGCTGCAGTTTTGCCATAAACGAGCAGTAATTGCTGAGTGGACTTGATAGAATACAAAGATGCCCCACGAAAGATTTCTCCGTGTCCAAGCTTAATTATGGTGGAGAAGCTTCTGCACATGGAGCTTGCAGCAATTGCCTTCATCCATTCATCATCCATATGTTGCATCTAACTGACGAATCCAAAACGTAGTATACGACCCAATCAGGCGTATATCGGATGCTTCTTTGACCTGGCGCCCCCCACGCACTTTAAAACTCGTCTACTGGGTGCTAAAAACAGTGGTTCCATACTTATATAAAGACTGTGTTTTTCCTATTCGATACTTTGATGCAGACAAACACCCCTTTATATACCATGACATACTACCAAACAGATAAACACTCCTTACGACCAATTAACAGATCCCTACATTAGGGTTTATGGACTCGCTCCGATAATTATCTATTAGAATTTATCTACTAACTATGTAGAGATTGTCTCATTTCCTGGCCAGCGCCCCTCATGGCTTTTTTTAAAACACGTCTACTGGTAAGCTGGTATTTAACCTGGCTACTTATATAAAGATCAGCAAAGCCTCTATCCGACGCGATACGACAAAGGATCCCATTGCACACAACATCCTCACATTCCACTTAGACATGGTAACCAAATGCATAAACATCCTATAATGCGCTAAACTACGCACTTCACACGGCCGCAATCGACTGATACCATTAATTCAGAATGACCGACCTAACCATATGGGGAGTATCGGTCTGCTTTCAGGCCTGAAGAGTCTATAATCTGGCCTAAAATACGATACTAGACAAATTCAGACTTATATAAATGGCTAAAAATTTCTCCCATATTCGATATAGGATGTGACATAGAAAACCCGGCAGAGGCAACAACTACAACCCCTTTTTGAAATGTCCCCAGTCATTCCAAGGCTCTTGCTTCGATAAGCTTCCTGGTTTTAAAAATCATTCCCAAGGGTTTGTTTCCCTTTACCTGGTTTGAAGAACATGTCAGATTATTAGTTTTGATGTAAAGATTCAACCTTGTATGTAGAGATGGTTGAACCTTACATTAATTTCAGTTACTGTGTATGTGATGTTATAAAGTATTTCCCCTTGTTTAAGAGCCTTTTCCTTTTAATTTCTTTGATATTTCTACAACATCCCATTCAGTGATTCATCATATGAGAATGTTGGTTATTTGTGAGGTCCGGCACATATGATATGACCCGATTGTTTTCTTTTAATTAAAATATAATGGAAACATGATTTTGAAACATGGATGTGGAGAGGATCCATGACGAAGTGTCGAGTCTGGTCATTTTATTTTATTTTATTTAGAATAAAAGAAACGGTTCTTTATTTTTATTTTTTCAAAGGGTGTGAGAAAAGATGAACTAACAAGTGAAAAAATCTCTCTCCCTCTAACCATTCTCTATGACGATTTTGTGTTTTTTGACCATTCTCTACAACAAAATGAATCTATGTGCCGACTCAAAAATAAGGTGGTGTTTGTTTTTTAAAATTTTCATGACTTATTACTGAAATTTTTTAAAAGTTCGGGGTTAAAATAAAATATTCGACTTTTCATTCGTAAGTGCTCATTTTCCACTCAAAACCCATCATTACCAATAAATAACGCCTGAAGAATACACACTACTGGGGTGGGACGATAAACTGAGGCTTATCGCTGCTACTTATCCCGACCCGACTCATTTATTTTTTTCAATTTCCAAACTTATCTTATTTAAAAAATAAAACGGGGCGAGACGGGGATAAAAAAATTCCCAAACCCGTCCTGTTTACATTTGATTTTTGTTTTTATTTTTTAATTTTTTATATTTGCTTTTTTATTTTTATTATATTAAAATTAATATATTTCATAAAAAATATAAATATTATGAATTATAAATTATTTATTAAAAATATTCTAATTATTATTATTTATATCAAGTATAAAATAAAATAATAAAAATATTTTTAAAATATAATCGATTGCAAGAGAGAATAATACTCGCTTAAAACCCGATTACAATTAAAACTAAAACTAGCCTCTGAGACAAGAGCTTGCACTTAACCCGAAATACATGCCACCCATTGCATCCCTACTCGCTACCCAATGTTAAAAAATAAACAGCTTAATACTTAATATTATTAAATACTATTCAACATTAAACTCAACAAAAGTTCTATTCAATATTAAGTAAAAAAAACAAATGACACGTAAGTCTCATTCAACGATGTGAGTTATATAAATGGTGGAAATATAATTTCAATTCGTTTATGTAATGTGATTGAAATTACATTATGCGGATTGCAATCTTGTGTATCAGTTTGAATCCCATTACAATTATGTATTACATCAAATAATACGAATCCAACAGACCATTTACCTGGAAAATAATTTAACAAAATAGGTCCGAATATATGAAGTGAAGCCCATCTTACTTTGTACAATGAAAAAACCTTTAATGCCATATGGCCCCTTCTTTTAGTAGCTGTCAAGAAAATAAACTCATTTATTTCTTCCTTGATAATAGCAGCCAATTAAAACCCCATTTATATGTCCTTATACTAGGGGCCAAGAAATAAACCCCATTTTAGATCTCTTTATGATAGGGGCCAAGAAAAAAACATCATTTATTTACCCGTATAGTAGTGGCCAAAAAATACTCATTTAAAAAAAAAAACTCCCCTTATTGTCATTTCTTATAGTTGCGATCAAGAAATGGTTCCATCCATAATCATCTATTATAGGTGCGATCGGGAATTAGCTTCATCCATAGACTCCCATTAAACCTTTCATAAGGACCAAAATAAAATTGCAGCTATAATTTACAGTTAAGTTCCTTATGGTCACACTTGTTGCAACCTATTTTCTTTGCATGTATATCATATAGTTGCATTCTCATTTCATCGATTGAAGTAGTTCTCACCAGAAATAAAGAATTTTAAATGAAGAGGGGCTATTACATCCTAAACAGCGACCATATCCTTACACTGACAAGTATAAAACTTCCCGATACTATATAAGATTTAACATCTTTACCAAGGACGCTGGCTTTAAAAGCTCAAGCAGGCCCTTTAAAAACTGACAATATCTATAATGACGGGACGAAATACTATAAACGAGATCGAAATTCTGATCTTTAACCCACCGCTGGCGCCCCGTTCGCTTCACCCTACAGTGTGTGAGAGCTTGCCTGCTCGTCACCACACCTACTCGACACAACAAATAGACATCACATACATAAAACGCCATTTATCACATCCCACATCTGACATAAAGTGAGAACTTCTGGAAGACTATATAAGTGACGAGCCTTCAACCAAGAAACACGCTTTAAAAACTTCACGAAACCCTTAAATTAAATCGATAATATCTATACGAATAACCTCGACCTTTACTTTAATCTCCACTTTGGAAAGAAAAGCAAACAAGCAGTCGCTTGCCAAACCCAAGAAAGTGATGTGATTTGCATAAGGATTTTGATCGTGCTTGCTTGATTTGCTTCCACTGTTACACAATGATAAGAGGTTTTTTTTTTTTCTTCTGTTTTCCTGTCATTGGAAGGACTCAGGGTACCAATCACTTTCATTACATAGACGTTGCATCTGGGGGTGGGGGCTAAATCGAGTTGCATCACATACACAAGGTATGGCTGTCGTACCAACCCCATGATAAAAACAAAGAGGAATTGGTTTAATTTACAAAACTAACCCTGTACTTTTATAACCTTAAAATATTTTTACTTTAAACAAAATTACCTTTTTAATGTGCTAAAACCTAAAAAATATTACAAATCTAACTCATTTCTATACATATTAGACTTAACCATTGTTATGTTAACATTTGAATAAACTTAAAGGATGTTAAATCCAAGTTTTTAACATAATTTCTATGCATATTAGACTTAACCATCATTAACTTATATTTAAATAAACTTAAAAGGGATTAAATCTAAATTTATAACATGTACAATAGCTATTTAATTTGAATTAAACCATCGTTAAATTTTATTTGAACAAACTTGAAAAGGATTAAGTTAAGATTTGTATAGTAGTTAAAAGGGTAAAATTATCAAAATAATATAAAAATATCTTTCATTTTTAGGTTTTAAGAAAAAGGGTTAGATTTGTAAATTTTTTTTTGCTATTGTTGCACTTTGGCTCCTACTTGGACCTTTGAAGATGAAGACAAAACTCACAGGCTCATCAAATATGTAAAAAACCTACTACTAGTACTACTAATGATGACAAAAGTATCTGAAACAACTTTTCTAAAATCTGGTCAATAAGGGTTGATAAACAAACAAAACCCTTATTTAAAACAGGTAAAATCTATAAAATATTTGCTTCTCTGGATGCTAACAACAATTAAAACAAAACAAAGAAAGGGAGGGCTCACTTGGCCCCATCTCTGAAGTTTGGCAATGTTGTCATCAGTACTCTGAAGTTTGCTCCCTTGGCCCATCTCTTCTCTTCACAACCCTTCTTTCCACTTGTGCTCCAAGTCATGTTCTTCAGCAGTTACAAAACTCACCACCTTTGTGCTGTACCTCACTAAACTGTATCATTTCCAAGCATCCATGCCATATTACGATTGCACAAGAGAAAATGCAAGAAAAAAACATGGCAACAATTGAAGATCTACAAAAATGAATTCCAAATGCAATATTGCAGTAATTTCAGCAGTTACAAAACTTACCTCTTTTACCTTTTTTTTTTTTTTGTTTTCTGACGAGTAAAAGAAATATATATAAATCACCAAAAAAGACCCTAAGCCCACCAAGATAATAGGACAAAATGTTATGGTCTCTCGAGGACAACTAAACAAAATAAAAACCCATCACCCCTCACTTACACCCGAACAAAGTTAAAAAATCAATCCAAAGATCTGCGCTCTATTAAATTATATACATATTCATTCAAGACCAATAATTACAAAAGGAATAAGTGCTTTCTATCCTTTCGAATGCAGAGCTCCCTATTATCAAAAGAATGCTATTTCTTTCACGCCTAAATACCCAAAACAGTTGCATGCCGTCAGCTCTCTTCCGTCTCTTTCCACCAAGGAACCTTCGCTAATGATGATGGTTTTCTCAATGAATGTAGAACACTAGATTAACCCTGTAATCGCCAAGAGAAGATCCCATAGTAATCTGTACCACAAACAATGTAATAACAAATGATCCATCGTCTCTTCATCCTTCCCACAAATAAACATCTATCAGCTGTGTTCTTCCCGCTTTAGCGCTGGGATCAAGAGCTAACACCTTGCCCAAAAGTTCCTGCCAAAAACCCATCTCTTGGCCGGAACCCGCCCAATCTGTGATGTTCACAGGAAAACAATCTAATTGACCCAACCAAAACCCATAGAAGCTTAACCGGGGTGTCACCATCTCAATTTCTTCATACACTCAAATCATTCATTTCTAAGAATTCTTTTATCTCAGATAGCTTGAATAGATTTTGAATCTCCTCCACTCCCAACCATTGCAAAGGCCCAATGAAACAGGAGTCCAAACCCTCCCTCTCGTGAAGGCCCTGCAAACATTCACTACAAAGACCTCTCACTAGCCAACAAAGGCATGATAAGAAGTTAGTGCCTCTTCCCCACTCCAAAGATCCTTCCAAAAGCTAAGTCTCCTTCCATTCCCAAAGGAGAAACAAGAAGCAGAAGACAATATCTCATTCCTTCCTAATCTCCTTCCTGACACCAGTGCCATAAGCTCCCCTCGACTCAGTAAAGCACCAACCACCTCTTTCCTCCCCAAACTTCCATAGAATGACATTTCTCCAAAGGGAGTCCCTCTCATTCATAAACGCTGATCCAAATTGCAATGTGAGCCTGCTTTTAAAATAAAGAGGCCTTAACTCCCTGGAACCCACTTTTTTTTCTCTTAAATAAATCACAACCACATCACAAGATTTATAGTTTTTCTCCAAATTGCCTCCTCCCCAAAGAAAATTTCTTTGAATTTGTTCGAGGCGCAATCTAACCCATCTAGGCAATCGAAAAAGAGACAAAGTATTTTGGTAAGCTCGACAGAGTACTACGGATAAAAGTGATCCTCCCACCTTTAGAGATATATTGTCTCTTCCACAAAGCCAATCTCTTCCTAAACCTTTCTTCAATTCCATCCCAAACCGCAACTGAGTTATGAGGTACCCTGGGGCCAAGCACCTAAATAGGATGAAGGCAAAGCCCTAACCTTGCACCCCAGTTCAAGCACCAGAGATTCCACTTCTGCAATGCTCCCTACTAAAATAATTTCGCTTTTGTTCAAATTAATCATCAAGCCCGAAATAATCTCAAACCACATCAACAACCAACTTAGGTGTGCTAGTTGTTCTTGATCTGCCCCACAAAACAAAAGAGTGTCGTTTGCATACAACAAATGGGAAACCACCATTCCCTCTCCGTTTCTTCTCCCTATATAACAGCCTGAAAGGAAGCCCCCTTTAACAGCTCTATCAATGAGGCAACTAAGAGCCTCCATCCCTAACACAAAAAGATAAGGAGAAAGAGGATCCCCCTGCCTTGGACCCCTAGAGCTCCGGCAAAAATCAGTGGGGGTTCCATTCACCAACACCGAGAATGTCGTCATAGAGATGCACCATTTAATCTTAACCATTTCCTCCCAAAGCCCATTTTTTTCCATGACACCAAGTACGAAATTCCAATTTGTATGACTACTGTCAAAATCTAAATTTGCAATAAGCCCCTCCTTTCTCCTTTCTCTCTTTTTCAATAAAGCATCAATAGGAATCTCGTTAGCAATTACATCGCATCCGCACTCTGTCTTCCCTTCCACAAACGTGATTTGGGCTGTCGACACTACTTGTCCCACCACTCTTCTCAACCTATTAGCAAGCACCTTCGCCAAGATTTTGTATAAACTGCCCACCAAGCTAATAGGTCTATAGTCTTCAATATCCACCACATTCTCTTTTTTTAGGGATCAAAACCAAGAAGGTGGAATTTAGGTTTCTCACGAACTTATTCTGGTCAAAGAAGTCCTTGAAGAACCCCATGACTTCCTCCTTCACAAAATCCCAACTAAAATGCCAAAAATCTATAGGAAAGCCATCCGAACCCGAGGCTTTATCCCCATTCAAATCTGATAACGCTGCATAAACCTCCTCCACTGTAAAAGGGACTTCAAGACTGTCAGCCACATCCCTCCTAAGTTCTTTGAAGTTCAGTCCAGAAAGACAAGGGCGCCAACCCCCAGGATCAGAAAGAGTACACTGAAAAGAAGCCGCCACTTCCCTCTTTATGGATGCCTCATCCTCAAACCAATTTTCATTAACTCTGACTTTTTTTATACAATTTCTTCTCCTATGAGAATTAGCCATCCTATGGAAGAAACTCGTATTCTTACCTCTTTTACCTTAATGCTAAAGATTACAATGGCCATCCAATCAACAATAGGAGTTGATGCAACCAAATGAATGATGAATGCAATGAGCTTCCTTTCCTCTTTTACCTCTAATGATGCTATCCATATCAGCAGAGCCCATATTTTGATAAGAGAGATTTTCCATGAACAAAAGACTTGGCTTAAAATTTTTCTGAAATATACAGCAAGCATCTTTTCCAGGGGTTAAAATTTTTTATCAGATTTTTTTCTTCTTAAGAACAAACTGAACTTACCAATGAAAAGAACTAACCAAACAGAATTTTTGAGAATAAAAACATTGAAAAAAAAAATCACCACAGCAAAGATCCGAGGATTTTTAACTTGTAGCTCATTGTTCACAGAGTTTCAGATAAAAAAGGATTTCAAAAAAATAAAAATAAAAAATTGAAAAAAAAATACCATTCTAGATGAAGCTTGAAGGAACTTTGGCATAATGAAAATAAAATTTGATTAAGAAGTCTTAGTCAATTTACTAACTGATTATTGTTTGTCAGCCAATTGTATCAAGTTCTTTCAAGTTTGCCAGAAAAATTAGCCAAATTACTCGACTATGGCACCTTCATTCAAAAGGGCTGGTCAAGCAACCTGAAAAGAGTATATAGGATGTACACAGCAGGTGCCCCAAGGCCCATAGAAAAGAATAAAAATGAAACAAAATACACACCATCCCTCCAAACTAAGACCCAGCCAAAGGCACCAGCTTTCTAATTATCAAAGAATCAGAACAAAGCACCAAACTTACCCAAGAAAACAAGAAATAAACATAAAGTATTTTCAGCCAACTCAGCAAGAGATCTTCATCTTCAAAAACAACTTTGTTTCTCTTTCCAGATTGCCCAAAGCAAACAACAAAGTGGTGCAGGCCTCGAGATCTTGCTTTCATCTTTCCTCAAAGGAATTTTGTTCCAGCAACCGGAAGAGGGGTCACCCACACAATGCCCAAAGCTGCCAACAAAGAAGACCACAAAGTCCATATTTTGGGGCAATGGATAAGGAGGTGCTAAATGTTCTCCTCATCTTCCCCACAAAACAGCATCTATTAACAGGGGTGAAACCCCTTCTCTTTAGCTAGTCCAAAGTCTTGCACCACCAAGCTTCCCACACAAAAAAGCCACTTTTGTTGAACTGGCTGGTTCCAAACCAGTCTTTTAGGGAAAGAGACAGCCCCTATCCCCCCTTCAAGCGCACATCCACATTGGACTTCACAGTATAGGAGCCATCTTTAGTAGCATTCCACATCAGTTCATCCTTCTCTACAGGGTTGATTTTTTTTCCCCTAATTAGTGCAAACAAATTCTCAACATTTTCTATTTCCCATTTGTTAAATAACCAACTCTCTTAAAAGCTCAAGTTTGTAGGATTTGGGTTTAATATGAATATCATGCTTCAACACCCTCTCTCATGTGCACATGGCCCCATGCTCCACGAGACGCTGAAAGCCGTATCCACATGACTCTCAAATAAACATGAACGAATCGCAGCGGAGATGACGGAACCTAAGACTCCCCGCCAAACCAAGCTTTGATACCATGTTAAATGACCAACTCTCCTAAAAGCTCAAGCTTGTAGGAATTTGGGTTTAATATGAATATCATGCTTCAACACCATTCATTAAAAGGCCTCTCAAAAACAAAGGTTCCACCCTCCTCCCTGCTCAGAATTCTCCCATACCTCCATCACTGTTGCCTCTTTCGACCCAACCAGGGAATATAATCTGGGAAACAAATCACACAGAGGGACTTTCACTAGACCAACTATCCTCCCAAAATCTCACTCTATCCCCCTTGCCAACCACAAAACTGCTATTCAGCCTTTAGTTGTGAGGCTTCCTTGAGAATTTCTTTCTAGATGCTAACCCCATAACATTCTCTTACCCCCTTGGGTAAACCAATCACCAGCTTCGGTCCCATACTTCAGGCTAATAAAAGCTCAAGGGGCTTCAGTTTCAATTGCAAACCTCCATATCCATTTACCCAATAAGGCTCTATTCAGATTAGAGAGCCTTTGAACCCCTAATCCTCCCTTATCTCTGTTTAAACAAACCATTTAACTGTATGTGTCTCCTTTCTAAAGTTGCTCCTCCCCAAAGGAAATCCCTTTGGACTTTCTCTAGTCTTTTGCTACCATCCTTTGGTATTCTAAAAAGAGACGTAAGATAGAAGGGCATACTAACCAGTGTGCTACATATAAGAGTGATTCTTCCCCCTTTTGGAATGTACTCTCTTTCATATAACTAGCCTTTTACGGAAATTTTCCTCCACACTGTCTCATACTGCCAAAGATTTATGCCTTGTGCCAAGAGGGAGACCAAGATAAGATGTTGGCAGTGAGTTAATTGCACCCCAGCTCCTGAGCTGGTATTTCCAGGTCCTCCACATCACCCACAGGGATAATAAGGCTCTTTTCCAAGTTTATGCGCACACCAGAGAGAGCCTCAAACAACAGTAAAAATCTACAATTTGTAAAGGTTGAGATACAAAATCTAAAAGCTCTATTCTTAGGTCCTTTCTAAGGGAGGAAAACTGGTTCCATACACTAAGGAGAACTAGAAAATCCCAACACTGTCTTCAAGCAATTTGACCATAGCTAAAAAGGATCCTACTTCCACCTCTGTGCAACTATACTTATTTCAGTCTTAAATAATCAGAATCCCTCCCGATGTCCACACGCCAGAAAATAAGCCCACTCCTTGTTCCTATATGACCACGCATTTCCCAAGACCTCCTATCACATATCTCCCTTTTTGTCTCTTAAAGCATTACAATGTCCAGATGTCCATAATCAAGGAAATCCTTAACAAACCTTCTTTCTGGAGTCTAATACTTTGATAATTCTAACTAATGATCTTCGGGACTAATTCCCTTTGCCCCGTCAGCCTCTAAACCAGATTCTACTTGTCACTAGGAATTTTCAGTTTTGGTCAAAGCTTTCTATTGAAGTATGTCTTCTCTGAAGACTTCACACCGCCATGACCCATGGAAATAAAATTCTCATCGTACTTAACAAGCCTAACATTCATGGTGGAAAAAACTAACTGAACTCATGCATTGCATCCTTTCCCCAGAAAGTACAACTTATCTGATATCTTATCCACTCGCCAAAACTCCAGCATCATAATTCATAGATCATAAATCATGTATGTCTTCGATTTTTCGTCGTCTTCTTCCTAATCTAGGTTTTAATGCTCATATAAGATAAAGGTCCACAAAAAATGAACCCTTTTGTCCTCCCTCCCTGTCAAATGCTTTCCCTTTTTCTTCCCCCCACTTATTCCTGTGTGGTATGATATTAACAAGTATGGAAGTGTTTGAATTATTCTGCATTTCATCTACCAAAAATAAATAAAAGAAAACAACAAGAAATATGAATTGGCATTATAGCAATCAACACTGTATCAGCTTGTAAATAAGTTTTTTGCTATGTATCACCAATTATTGTTACAATCATGTGAACAACAGAAAGTTTTAGATTTGTTTTAAATCATGCATACTTTAAATTGTAGTCACCTATGTCATGTAAAGTTAGAAAACCCAAACCCTTAGCAAGGAGAAATGAATAATTAAACCATGATAAAACACACTCTACACATATAATATTATATTCCAGAAAGAGGAGTCACATGAGCAGAATTCAAACCTTAAGATGATGAAGGTGGAGCTGGATCTTGAATCTTGGTAGCAGACTCAGGTAGAACATATATTCGTGCTTTCTTCAGAATTTCAGCAACAACCCAATTCTTGCGCTTGCTCAAGGGCCTAGAAGGATCCAACCTAACCTGGAATGACAGTGTATTTTTTCACAAATTAATTACCCATTATGGAAAAATGGCAGTGGGAAAAGGCAAGAAACCATTGATTTAACAACTGACTCGGTCACCAATGTTGCAGAGATTGTGTTCATCATGAGCCATGAACTTGCTGGTTCGCTTGACATAGCGGTTGAAGAGCTTGTGGTGGAAGAGACGATCCACTGCCACCACTACTGATTTCTGCATTTTGTTCGACACCACCATCCCCACCACTGGCTTCATCTCCCCACTGAAACCCTAACCTTCAATTCTGGCAATATAATACTGTTACCAGCTTGATCATCAAACTTTAACAAAATAAAAATGCATAGTGATCTGTTTAGCTTATGAGATAGTTAAGGAAACTGAGGGAATACAAGAATAAATGTTTCATTTAATCAATAACCAAACACAATCCCACTCACCCAGATTAAATATCTAATCAGAGATTGATGTCAATATATGAATATTTTTGTTAAGAAGGAAGAAAGATCAGAAAGGGAACCTCTTCGCCTTTTTCCTATTACCCTTTTTTTCCCAAGAATATGACTAATTTATAAGAAAGATGGGTGAGCCTGATCCCCAATCATTTCCACATTTCTCTCTCTCTAGTGGTGTTCTTTAACTACTTATACTAATACATGGATGTTCTGATTCTAATCACTGATCATGATCAGGATTTCTTCTTTTGCCTTAATACTTTATGTGACAAAATTTCTATTGGCATTCTTATAATTTTCTTTTATAACTTTCTTTTTCATTACTTTATAATCACATTTAGATTTTGAAAAAGAAATTCAGATATCTTGTTGGATATTTAGACTCAAAGGTTTCCTAGAACTCAAATAAACATTTGGATTTTTAGAGGAACTTTCAATTTCCATATGAAGGACCATGAGTCGTCAAGACTTGTGTTCATTTGAGCCCTGAGCATATTATATGCTGATTTTAAAGAGAACTTGCCATCGTTTGACAAACCCCAACAAGTCCCATTAATGTCCATTTCCTGGTTTTCATCATCTTCCATTTCTAGAATAGAAAATTTTGATTGCATCTTCTTCTTAATTTGAACTTAGCAACCAGAGGTTTCAAAAGATCTATCTCCATGCATATTCTTGCATAATGTCCTCTTGAGACTCTGCTCGTTGCATCATCTATATGAACTGGTTTACCAATTTTCGACCCAACTGTCATAAAAAACTTGTGATCAAAATATTCAATGGACAAGCAAGGAATTCTTACCCAAACTAGGAGACTCTACAATGAGCTTTGGGTTTGGGTAGGATCAAAGTCGTGATGCCGCTGTCTCACCGTGAGGTAGTGGTTGAAGATCATCCATGGTCCTCCAAGCATGGCATATTCGTAGTCATCCATAGAGGTGAATTTCGTTAGGAAGAAATCATTATCCACAAGGTGGCATCTCTTCATCATTCTTCGTCTGGTCTGGTTGAAAAATCCCCGCTTTAACCTTTTTACTGCTTCTGATCAGAAGGTCCTCCTCCTCTTCCAATAGGGCATTGGTTCTCTCTTGAGAGCCCTTCATCACGTTAAAAGTATGGTTTTGTTTTGTTTTTGTTTTTGTTTTTGTTTTTTTAATTTCAAACTTTTGATGTTGATTAACTCACTGTTGGAAAACCCCACCTCTGATGTTTGTCTTTTCTTCCCTATCTAATCTCAGAATTCGAACTCCCTACTTTCTCTCTCTAGAAAACCTAGCTTCGAAGTGTCAAGATTAATGGGGAGAGGAAAGATCTACACCGTTCAAGATGAAGATCAATGAGTCCTAAATTAATTGATTAAATTTCAGCCCAATCCGACCAAAGATAAAAGAGATATCACCGTTTGATGAAAAATACACATAACTGTTCTGTCAAAATATGTTCAGATGGCTATAACTCACACAAAATTTCTCCGATCACAAATCCAACCGACCAGGTTCAAGAATAACAAGAGAGAAAGCTTCCCACAAAAAAATCAGCCAAATCTAACGGTGGTGCAAAAGGAAGATCAAGACGTTTGATCACAAACTGTCCAAAGAGAAACATTACCGGAATAGGTTTCTGATGTCTAGCTGAAGCCTGACTGTGCCGAGCTCCTAATCCGATCTCCACCGTTCTAGCTGGTTAAGTTGGAAATCTTTTGCTAAAATCTCACCTTTATCAGATCACAAAGCCCATCTATTTACTGCAGAATCTGCTGCGGAAGCCATGTCCGTCACCAAGGATCCCTGTTTCTGTTTGGCGCACCGTTTTTACTTTTTAGACTGAAATAGTGTTTGTAGGGAAAAAAAAAAAAAGAGAAATTTAGTTTTTAAGTATGTGTTTGGTAAATGCCATTGTTTTTTACATCTTTTTTTTCTTCAAAAGTTTAAATATCAGAATCGATTTAACTACTTAATCAATTTGATTCAATTATTACCGCCTTTATTGTTTAATATTTGATTTTAAATTTTTCAATTATCATTTATTTCAGACAAATGCAGATTTAATTTTTAAATTTTTTCTAATTATCGCTTATTTCGTGACCAAGTAAAGATGTTTTATATTTATCCGTTTTTATATTCTATTTTTCTTCTCATTTCGTAATTATTACAGTTTCAATTTCCGCTGCTTCATGACATGCAAGATTCGACAATTTTTTAATTCAAATCAGTTGCTTTTACGAACAACCCAGATTTAACAATTTAATATCCTAATCACCGCGACATGACACGCATTATTGTGACATTGAAAGATTAATTGGAGCGAAACTGGGCTTTATATATTTTTTTAAATAAAATATTTCGGTCTAAAACTCTTTTAAAAGTGCATGTGAAACAATAATATATCTATATATATTTATATAGCTGGGAAATGCCACTACCCCATTTTATTTAATTTTTGTTAACCCAGTCTGACCCTATAAGAGACATCGATCAAAATGGATCTAACATTAAAATATTAAAAATAATAATAAATAATATTTTTATAAATTTTGTAAAAAGTATTATTGCAACAATCACAAAAAGAAAGGGGGCACAAAAAAAGAAGCTACTGAGGTTCAACCCTCCTTAGCCTTGATTTTTTTTTTTCAAAAAAAAGTTTTTTTAAATTATGGCACTTGTACAATTCAAACAAAAAAAATATGACAGTTGTTTCGAAGAAAAATATATTTAACACTACACCTTTCAAAATAAATAAATATTTTTTGTAATAACTTTTTTTTTTCTAAAAATAAGTATACATCTAGCAATAGTTTTAATTCTTAGAAAAAAATGATATATTTTTAAAGAAAATAAATTTAATTATTTTCATATTGTCTTTTGATAATTGTTTTTTAAAAATAATTACATTAATATGTGAAATAATAAAAAATAAAAGTTAAAGATTAAATTATTTTAAATTTATTATATTATAAAATATTTATTAAATTATTTTATACCATTTTATTTTATTTTTAATATATTATAAAATATGTGAAAATGAACCTTTTGTTTCTAATACTACCAACTTAAAACTACATGTAAAACTAGAAAAATATCGCTATGCTCGAGGTTTGGGAAGAGCATTTAGGCTATTTTGAACTTTTTTATCAAAATAGTCGAATTGTAATAATACCCAAATGAGTCAGCTTGCCTCTTTACTTAAAAACTTTTTAAGTCAATCTCATAGTTAGTCATACTGACTACGACATTAACTTAAAAAAATTTCAAAACATTTCTAATACCACAGTTACTAATTGACTTTTAAAAAAATAACGAAATAAGTAGACATAAGAAAATAAATTTCCAATGCCATGTGCCCAAAAGAATCACGGTGACATCAAGCACGTACTGGCGCAGCCTCGTTGAGATTTAGCAGAGCCAATGGTGATCCATATTTCTTAATCGACCTTCCATCCCAAATTCCATCGACAATAAATTCAAATAAAAAGGGATTCACGAGTCCCTGCTTTATTTGTTCAATTTATTAATAATCAACTCTTAGATTCTTATTTTTTAAGGTTGTTAATTTATTAGTCATATTTTTATTTTGAATAATTTTAGCTTGTCATAAGTCAATTAACAATTTTAGCTTATCATACATCAATTAACAATAATTTTAGTGTCCAATTTTTTAGGTTAGTTGATCTGTGAGTGGCTTATTTGTTAAGTGACCTATATTTTTTAGGTTAGTGATTTAGCACTTGTTAATTTATTTTGTATTTAAACTTTTCTGACAAGTACGGAAAGACAGAAGAGAAAAAATCTGCTAAGTTTGTGGTTCGTTCTCATCGGAAAAAAATATTTTTATATTATTTTTTATTTTAAGCTATGATTGGGACCACCTATCAACCCTCCCCTGTTTCCTTTTTTTTCTCCTCATGTCTCCGATTCGACAAATTCGAGGAGGAAAAAAGAAAAAAATCATTGAGCAAAACTTGTGGAGACGATGGTCGAGAGTTTCTCAAAGATCGCTCGATACCACTTGTCACACCCACGAAAATCACCTTTAAATTTTCTGTAAGATGTGCGGTGCTAAGCCCCGAACTTAGCCAACCTGATTCCAAGATTCCCACAACACAATACACAAGAGACAGAGACGAGGTTAGGGAAATGGATCCGCTGTTTTATTGATGACACTCTTCCATCTACAAACTACTAAACCCACAAAGAAGGCTCTCCTCCAGACTGCAAACTCGACTTGAAGGAGCTTTCTCACAAATCTCTCACAGAGACTCTCTCCCTTCTCTCAACCCCTTAAGATCGGATTTATAAGAGCATCCGTCTGGTTACATCCACTCACATCATGGGTCAGTTTGGGGAACCGCCCACAACTGCCCACCAGCACTCACCCACTTGTCCACTCACACCCTCTATGTAGGTGAATCATAACTACTGCAGCTCAAGGGAACCGTAGTGCTTTCCCGCCCCATCCACACGCTCCTTCTGGTCTGATGTACACCTAAGTGATCCGGGTGATCCTGTGTGGAAGTGGTGTAATGCTCCAAGAATCGCTTCAACCGCTCTTCGCCGTACCAACTCGCTCACAATCAAGCCGCTGCGTGCACCGCTCCTACTCGCTACCGGGCGCATGGTGCCGCTCCCATGCTCACCGTGAGGTCTTCAAAGCATCCCCACCTCGGGGCTTCGTCATATGCCATCGCCGACCCATGCCCGTAGCAAGAACTCACCGCATGTACGTCATCGTCTCGGGCGCCAGCTTCCTACCGCCTCGTGCGCCACCCTCACGCCCGTGCACCGCATGCGCCAATGCCTCGCCGCCATGCGCACGCCCGATGTGCGCCGCCACACGCTCGCGGCTACTCGCCACGCCAAGGCCGCTTTATATCCGATCAGGCAACATACCGCCCTTCGAGCCCGCGGCCTCAGGTTCCTGCATCAGATGTCTTCGCTCGTCGCCCCCAAGGCCTAGGGCGAGGTGTGCCGCGGCGCCGCCATGGCCCCTTTCCTCAGACATGCCCCCTTTCTCCCGCTTGCTCGAGCAAACTCGAGGTGTACCGCTCAGTGGACGGATCGAAAGCTCGAAGACATGACAAGCCTGCATATGACAGCCATGTATGAGTGCGCCAGGCATCAACGCATAGTCAGCGGACACACCGGCAGCTCAAGAGAAGTATGTTGCAAGGTATCAAGGGCTGTGACTCATTAAAAACCTATATATGGGCTGTCAGGCTTTTAGGGGTCCTTAGCTTAATGGGTGTGGGTAAGTCGAGGGTAATTCTGAATTTATTTAATATTTATGTAAATATTTAATTATGCCTCCTCAGCTACTTCTGATGTCTCCTCGAGAAAATCTGAAAAAGGCTTATAATGCTCTTTAAGGGGGGGGAGCATGTCCTGAGGGAAAAAAGGGGGGCCATGGCCACGCCATGGGCACACCTCGCCTAGGCCTTGGGGGCGCGGCGGCGAATGCCGGTGGGAACACGAACGCGAGCGGGCTGCATGTTCTCAGCGATCGGATCTCGCAGCGGCGCGGCCTTCGCGAAGCGGCGCCGGCATCAGCGGCGCGGCGGCTGCGCGTAGCGCGCTGGCGGCTGCGCATGGCGGCTCAAGGCGGTGCATGCGGCGCCTGCCAGGCTTGCGGCGTGAGGAAGTATGAGCGCCTGAGAGCGTGAGGAATAGCGCCAGATTTTCTCGAGACATTAAGTAGGCGAGGCATGATTAAATATTTACATAAATATTAAATAAATTGATACCCTCAACCCCTTGCCATTAACAAGGACCCTAGGCTGCCACTTCCCATTACATGGGTTTTTAATGAGTCACAGCCGCTTGATGCCTTGCATGCGCCCTTCTCTTGACTGCCAGTGTGTTCATGACCTATGCCGCGATGCACAAGCTACCTCATCTGTAGCTGTTCTTCATCTTGCTTCTATCCACGAGCCTCAAGGTGCAAGACTAACCCATGAGGACCTTACTGCTATCTCCTCCGCAGTCACATGGCCAAGGGAGGAGTAACAAACCCACCCCCTCTCCATGAAGTCGACGTCCTCGTTGACTCGAACTTGGCATCCTCGCCCTGTCCAGTTTCTGTTTTCATAGCTTGTCCCGATCCCTGAGACTCATGATCCTCCATGCTTTGGTTTCTGCTGCCCTCTGGCCAAACACCTACTTTCTCTGAGGTGTGCACCATCCTGGTCAGATCATAATTTGGCTCTTCTTCCATCGGTATAGTCTTTACAACATATGGTGTCCCAAACTCCAGGAACACCAATGACCCTAAGTAGGGGAGAATCACTTTGCTTGTCTTACCATCAAAGTCCATGCAGTACCAACTCAAAGTCTCGTAGGTACATCTTCATGATCCTGATAGCGGTCAATCCCCATCCACGGAATGGAGCCCCTCTTGCCTGTACCATCTGACTGTGATCTCTTGCCGTTTAATGGGAACGACCGCACTTGCATACGGCTCCTTTGTCGAGCCATTGCGGCTATCTTGCTCGACAAACAACATTCAGTTGCACCTGTGTCCACCATCGCCCTCACAACAACCCCATTGACCTGAACAAGAACATACATTAACTTGTTGACAAGGTTAGGTTTGTGGAAGGTGTTTACCAGTTGCAATGGATTCAGTTGTGGTGTCGAGTCATCTGAATCCGAGTCTTGCTCCTCCTTTCTCATTTTGGAAGGCGGACATTCTCCCTTCTAGGGCAGTCTCTTGGAGTAGAGGTCCTTGGCAAAATGAAACACCCACTTTCGAAGCTTGGATGTCTGTTTGTCGATTCACGACTTTCCATTTCGGATGCGGCATTGCCTTCGCTTTCCGCTTTGCTTGCTTGATCGAGGTGAAGCCTTCGGTCACCTTACGCTTTCTGGGCAGATCCGTCTTTTGTTTACGCTTGGCCAGCGGGTTGCCCCCGACGTGGTTGTAGTCAACCGAGGCAATCTGCTGTGCCATGGCTAGTTAATGAGAATCTTTCACTCCTGCCTCCTTGCTTTGCGTAAGGCCCACGCTTTGTAGCCACAAAAACGAAGTTGTAAATAATTTGTCCTCTTCGGACATATTTGTGATATCTACATCAGGCCCGAATTCCTTGACATAATCCCATGATCCCGTGCCTTGAGCACTTCTGTAGACTCCTGGAGCGATATCTTGCATTGGTGGGGGCTGCTCCTTGAGTTCACGCCCAGGGACTCCCAGTGGAAATCGAGGTCTGGGACTCGGCATCCTTCGGTCTAGTCACCACCACGGTTTTCGTCTCCCATCAAGCCACATACCCGTGATGGAACTCTCTTCTGTCAAACAACTTGGCGACCCTAAAACTGCTCCATGTCCCACAGGAAGTTCTCAAGCTCCTTGGCACTCCTAGTCCCGCCAAGCCTTTTTGGTTCAAGGACTCTCACCTTGGCGGCATCCGGTTGTTCGAGGGGATGTCCGCAGTCTTGCCTTCTTCAAGGCGGCCACATCCTCACTGCGGTGTATGTAGCCGCTTCGGGTTTGGGCCTCCTCATGGTAGAGATTCGACCGCCCAGAGGGGCCTGCTTTTGTGCGATCTACATGCTCGCATGTTTCTCGATAATGTGAATCGCCCAGACCTGAGTTCGTTTTGGCCTTACCTCAGTGCCAATGGTCACTTTGTGCCCTCTTCACGTGAGTTCCACTCGCCCGACAATTGTTCGGTTGCTACCCTTTTCATACGTCGTCTCCCAGCCATCATTTGCTCTTGACAAGTAATTTATCAACACAATATTTGCCATTGTTGTGTATCGAACAATATACGTGTGGTGATAGCGACGATATAATATGACTTACATTTCAACGATCAGTTATGCGCCAGCCAAACAGGCGGAGAGGGAGTTTGTCATCTTTGGGTTGAAGAAGCGAAGCGAGTTAATGATTCTGATGCCAACCCGATGAAAAGTGGGGAGCATGTCTTGTTGTAACAAACCAAGAGGGCACAAACCCTTAGGACGTGTTTAACTGAAAAAGGCTGAAGGGACGAGCGCACGTAGGTACATCATACGTAGGGACATCCTTCACTTGTAGCCATCCAGGTCATTGATTGTGGTAAGGAGGGTTGTGCCCTAGGGGTTGTGGCCATCAGTGAGTGAAAGGATGTACGCTCAGTGAAGCGGTTGGATTCCGGCAAGCGCGAGGCAACTCAAAGCTGGAACAATTGGATTCGGTTGGATTCCGGTCGTTACAGTTTTGCCCGATCGGATATAAAGCGTGCATGGCGTAGCGCGAGCGTAGCGCGTAGCGGCGCCTGAGGCGGCGCGCGTAGCGCGGCTGCCGCGGGTAGCGGCGCATGGCGGCACGGCGGCCAGCGCATGGCGGCCACTGCAGGCGGCGCGCATGGCGACCTGACGATGTGCGTCTGGCGCGTAAGCGGGCGTGAGGTGGCGCCTGAGCGTATGAAGCGGCGCCAGACGATGCGAAGCGGCGTACATGAAGTGAGTTCTTGCTACACGGGCATGGGTCACTGATGGCATATGGCTTGAGCGGGTAGGGAATACAGAAAGACCCTCTATTAGCATGAGAGCGGCACCATGCGCTGCCCGAGTAAGGCTTGATGCACCTGGCAGCGATTAGCCCCGAAGCCGATCGGTACCAAGCTGAAGAGCGGTTGAGAAGCGATTCTTTGGAATCGAGCATTACACCGCTTCCCTAGGATCTCGGATCATGTAGGTGTACAGCTCAAACCAAGAAGGAGGGCGTGTGGATGGGCGGAAAGCCTCGCGGTTCCTTCAAACATGGTAGTTGCAGTTCACCACATAGAGGGGTGTGAGTGGACAAGTGGGTGAGTGCTGGTGGGCAGTTGTGGGCGGTTTTCCCCAAACTGACCCATGATGTGAGTGGATGTAACCAGACGGATGCTCATATAAATCCGATCTGAAGGGGTTGAGAGAAGAGAGAGTCTCTGTGGGGTTGTGAAGTGTTACTGATCTGGGACATGCAGATGCAGGCAGTGTGCTCTTTGTGGTTAAACAGTTTTGTAGATGGAAGAGTGTCATCAATAAAGCAGCGGATCCATTTCCCTAACTTCGTCTCCATCTCTTGTGTATTGTGTTGTAGAATCTTGAATCGGGTTGGCTAAGTTCGAGTGTTCACGGACTTTATTTCGAGTCTCCGGAGACGACGTGGGCGCGCCGCGAGGAGTGCTATGTTAGTTGCGTAGCGCTGTGTGAATTGAGATATCATAATCTGCGGCGTCTGCGTGTCGGGAGTTAAAGGCGCTTGGAGTGCGTCGCGGAGTGTCGGCGGGCCGGCTTGGTCGAGCATACTACCGGGGCGCGTCACGAGGCGGGAGAGCTTGCATCGCTAGTCGAGACTTAAATGATGAAGAAGGGTGTTAGCTTCCTGCTTTATAAGCCCAGTGAAAATTTGGAGAAGTAAGCTTTCTGATGAGCCACACAGGCGAGGCGAGAAACCGGTCAGCATGGGTAATATGAATATGGAGGTGTGGAAGGGATTTGGGTCCTCGACGGTGTCGAGAGGGGCCGCTACGCGGGCCCATCTTGTTGTGAAAAGTTAGGCACAGTGACGACATGGTGTCGAGGCGAGCGGGGTGACGAGGAGGTGTTCTCACTGCGATCTTGAGCTATCTCTCTATGTAGCGTCCTGGTAATCCAAGTGAAGCCCAGTGAAGGATTAGCTAAGGAGGACTATGGGAGGAAATATGGGTGTACCCTCCGGATCACAGTCACAGGTATACGTGACTAGTAAATTTGAGAGAGTAGCTTCAGGGGTGGAGTGAGTGCGGGAGGCGTGCTACTCTCGGGGTCTTCAGGAGCATGTTTGTGTGATAGAGCGTCTTTCCATCGGGACGTCCACATCTTGATGAGTAGTCTTGGATGAGACAAAGGCTTCGGGAGGGCTAAGCCGATCTTGGGGTGACACACAGTGAAATGTACGGGCGTATGAGATTTTAAGCGGGAGGATTTGTTCTGGACTTTGACTCGGGGTGGGGCGAGCGGTGGAGCTGACCTTCGGGGAGTCTTATGTTGGGCAGCGCGCGTCGTGTGTGAATTGAAGGATATCATGAATGCTGCCGAGCGTGCGTGGGGAGTTGGGGGGCGCGAGAGGTGTGTGCGGGGAGTGTGGCGGGACGGCAGGAGTGAAGCATGCCTGGGCGCGTACGAGAGCGGGGAGCTTGTCAGCTAATCGAGGACTTGTGATGAAGGGTGTTGGCACCTGCATGGCGGTGGAGTGGGCGCACGGTGGAGCCACTGGGCGGGCGAAACCCCGGTCGAGCATAGATATGGATATGCTGGAGTGGTGCTGGAAGATTTGGGGTCCCTCGTCGAGTGTCGAGGAGAGCGCCGCCACGAACCATCTGCATTGTGAAAAGTTAGGCACAGGAGGCGATGCGTGGGAAGACGATGAAGGAAAGGGTATCGCTGGAGACAATTGTTAGGCGTGGAGGCTATGAAGAGTGCCACGATGTGGCTTAGGCATTCGAGGTAATGAGCAGAACTCGGGGTTCGGAAAGTTTGGGTGAAACATGCGAGACATGTGGAGGCCTGGTGGGTTATCTTTGAAAGTTTGGGCTGCCTGTGAGAGGCCCAAAACTGATGCCTGCGCTGGGGAGGATGTGGGTGTCTTGAGGAAGGCGGTGTTGTGGACATCCTCGGAACAGCCCAGTGCGACGAGGTGAGTCCGAGACAGGCTTTGATGGGACTAGGAGTGCCAAGGAGCTTGAGAACTTCTTGTGGGACATGGAGCAGTTCTTTAGGGCTGCCCCCGAGATTCTTCGATAGAAAGTCTCAAATCAAGGGTATGTATTTGATGGAGGCAGCAAAGCGTGGTAGGGCGAGGCTGGGAGGATCTTGAGTCAGGTAGACCTCAGTTTCCAGGAGTCCTTGAGCGGGAACTCAAGGGGCTTGAGTTTCTCCCCACGATGCGGCATGGTTGGCTCGAGTCTTTGAGAAGGCTTTCAGTGACGGGGGGGATCTGTCGAGTCGAGTTCCTTGATGTTGGATATCACAAAGTTGATGGCATGGCAAGAGCAGTTCCATTCCAGATGGGGGATTGGACTGGCCATTGTGACTTCATGGTGATGTACCTACGAGACTTTGAGTTGGTACTCGGTATGGACTTCTTGATGGCGGCACAAGTAGGGATTCTCCCCTACTTAGGGTCATTGGTGTTCCTGGAGTTTGGGACACCATATGTTGTAAAGACTATACCGATGGAAGAAGAGCCAAATTATGATCTGACCAGGATGGTGCACACCTCGAGAGAAAGTGAGTGTTTGACGGAGGGCAGCAAAGTAAAGCATGGAGGATCATGGGTCTCGGGGATCGGGACATTTATATGGCCCGGGCGGGGCGAAGGTGCGAGTTATTCGAGTCGCGGGGCGTCGACTTCATGGAGAGGGGGTGGGTTTGTTACCCCTCTCGGTCATGTGACTGTGGAGTGAGACATGAAAAGGGTCCCAGTTGAGAATCTTGCACCCTTGAGGCTACGGCGTGGATAGGCAGACGACAAACAAGCCACGGATGAGGCGGTTGTGCATTAGCGTGCAACCCAATTTTGGCAGATTCGGCGGACACGCGGGCTCAAGAGAAGGGCGCAAGTGCAAGGCATTGAAGGGCTAGACTCATTAAAAATTTATGTATGGGCGGGTTGTGCCCTAGGGGTCCTTAGTTAATGGGTGTAAAAGGGGGTTGAGGGTACTTCTGAATTTATTTAATATTTATGTAAATATTTAATTATGCCTCCTCATTACGCCGATGTCTCCTCGAGAAAATGCGAAAGGCTTATAATGCTCTTTAAGGGGCATGTCACGAGGGAAAAAGGGGGCCGTGGCCGTACCATGGGCACGCCTCGCACAGGCAGGGGGGCACGACGAGCCAAGACATCACCCAGTTGGGAACACGAGGCCTTGGCTCAGGACGTGCATGTTGCCTGTCGAATATAAAGCGTGGCGCTCATAGCGGCCTGAAGCGGCGCCCGTAAGCGGCCCGCCTGAGCGGCTTCACCTTAAGCGGCGCCACGGGTAAGCGCGCATGGCGGCGTCTGGCGGCGCGCGTGGCGGCCCGCCGCAGGCGTAGCGCGCCAGCCAAGCGAGCGTGAGCATTGCGGCGCATAAAGGCATTAATACGCTCACGGCGCGCCTGAGCGGCGTGAGGTGAAGCACGAGCGTGAAGCGGCCCGCCGAGCCCGGTCTGAAGCGTACATGCAGTGAGTTCTTGCTACACAGGCATGGGTCACTGATGGCATATAACTTGAACTGAGGTGGGGATGCTTTGAAAGACCCTCTGGGTGAGCATGGGAGCGGCACCAT
Source organism: Tetrastigma voinierianum (assembly GCA_016808115.1). NCBI lineage: Eukaryota > Viridiplantae > Streptophyta > Magnoliopsida > Vitales > Vitaceae > Tetrastigma > Tetrastigma voinierianum. The sequence continues at coordinate 100,164 of JAEQBH010002251.1, read as the reverse complement.
GCGCCCAGCACTGAGTAGGAGCAGTGCACACAAGCAACAGTTGGCCCAAGACAGTTGGTACCAAGCGGGAACGGTTGAAGGCAGTTGCTGGAGCATTACACCACTTCCCTAGGATCTCGGATCATAGGTGTGCAACTCCAAACCAAGAAGGAGCGTGTGGATGGGCGGGAAAGCACTACAGCGGTTCCTTCAAACATGGTAGTTGCAGTTCACCACATAGAGGGGTGTGAGTGGACAAGTGGGTGAGTGCTGGTGGGCAGTTGTGGGCGGTTTTCCCCAAACTGACCCATGATGTGAGTGGATGTAACCAGACGGATGCTCTTATAAATGTCCGTCCCGAGAAGGGGTTGAGAGAAGGGAGAGAGAGTCTGCGTGAGAGATTTGTGAAAGCTCGCTCGAGTCCGGGGGTTTGCGGGTGCGCGAGAGAATCTTCTTTGTGGGTTTTTGGTAGTTTTGTAGATGGAAGAGTGTCATCAATAAAGCAGCGGATCCATTTCCCTAACTTCGTCTCTATCTCTTGTGTATTGTGTTGTGGGAATCTTGGAATCGGGGTTGGCCTGGATCGGGGCTTGTAGCACATCTTCTGAGAAAATTTAAAGGTGATTTTCGTGGGTGTGATGATGCCTTTTCAAGCTGGGCGGGGGGAGCGTGCGGGGGTCATTGGGTTGGGCCAAGAGGCTCTTTGGAGGCGAGCGGAGGATCTTTGGATCGTTTGGGGCTGGTGGGATCGGCTGCTTGATGTTGATTGAGGCTGGACGTAGCACTCCTCTGCAAAAACAAGGAAGAAGGGGGGTTGGCGAGGGCTGTGCCCGTGGCCGCTCCGATGCCTAAGTCAGCTTCTTTCTAAGAGAAAAGAGAGATTGCTTAGAGGGTGATTGTGTTGCCTATGAGTAGGTGTCTAAGAATGTATGCAAGAATGTTGGCGTATGAGTAATGGCGTACCTTTCACCGATGGGATGGCCTCGTATTTATAGTTGAGACTCAACCACTTGGATGGTAATTAGGAGTCCTTCCCATTGGATGGAATATTTCTTATTTTGGTCCATATCGGATCTGGTACAGGATATAGGAAAAGCGGTTAACTTAGGATAGTCTTCTTTCCTTATAGGAAGATGTCCAACTGGCAATGATTTATCATTATCCTTTCTTTCCCTTATGGTGGGATCTAGGAATAAATATATCTTTTCTATTTTCTGTTTAGATGAGATGTACGGGCTTATTGGACGGTTATGGATTTTTCAGCCCGTCTCAGATTCGGCTTTGGGCTCAATGAATCTGGACCGTCAAAGCTGACATAAGGGGGCCTGGTTTGATATGGAGCGCCCATTTCCTCCGGCTCAGTGGATCGATATCACTATTTTTCGCCCATATCGCCGCCTCCTCACTCTTTGTATACGGGCCGCGTGTGCAAGGGCTGTAATTCTTCCCCTGTTCGTCTGCTATTCCCAGCATCCGTCAAAAAGGGCCGCTTAAGAGATGATTAATGGCGACTCTTCGTTCTCGCGCTTGTTTTCATATTCTCCTTGACTTCGCCTCTTTCATCGACCCCTCCTATCTCAGTTTTTCTCGATCTTCGCTCTTTCCTCTTTTATTCCTAGGTCTCGTCATTTCTTTTCGTGTGGGGTCCTTTTTCGTTGATAGGTCGAGGCTCCGTGGTTTATTTGTTCTCCGCCTGCCTCTGTTGCTATTTGCTTACGCCTATGGTCCAAATCGCCTTCTCTTTGGGCGTGATCGCCGATGACTCTTCAGCTGATGCCGGGTCCTGAGTGTGCCGGGGGTGTTCCCGCTTGTTTGACAGTCGTTTGGCCTCAACCTGCTCCTAAGGTGCCTCCCCATCCGTTAGATAAGGGTAAAAGGAAATTGAACCTGATCAAATAATCTCAAGGGGTCGATTTCTCAACGCGCCCTTCAAGATGCCGCGAACGCTGACCCAGCGTATCGGGGCCCTTTATATGGGACCATTTTTGCTGATCGCTATCGACTTCCCTGTCCGAATATGGGTCCTGTATGTTTTATACAAATCGCTTTCCACTCCGCACTCCCTTTCATGAAAGGGGTTCTCGCAACATTCTTAACATTTGTCCTTCCCAACTGCCCAACGGCCTAGGTATTTTCGTTGGCCTTTCGTCTTTTTTTAGGGATAGAGGGTTCGGCAGTCTCCAGCATAGCTCGTCTTCATCTTTCTATTCCAATAGCTACTCCCGAGGGCTTCATTTTCTTTCCTCCAAACGCTCCGAGCCTCCTGTAATCTCTCCGACCTACCTTCTTCACAGTCATGGAAGTGACTGTATTTCTTCATGAGCCATTGCCTCGAGTACAATCTTTTTCGATGTGGACGATACCCTAGGTGTTCCTACGACCTGGCATACCCCTGATAATCTTCGTGAGTATTTGCTCTATTTTTTTAAGTGGCATGCGAGAATGGTTGAGCGTTTACGGTTTTCCTGTGTTTCTCGGTGCTCGTTTGACCTGCGAGGAAGAATGGCGTCCTGTAGCTACAGCGTTAAGGCGGAATGCGGCTCGCCCTTATGCGGAGTTGATAAATGCGCATTCGGTCCATCTAGGTCGATGTCCATCACGATCCTGCAGGCCCTCTCCTCCTTCCACCTTGAGTTTTCCGCTGTGGACCCTCTGTGCCGCTCGGCTGGGAAATTTTAGTTCATTTAGTATTTGTCGAGGGGAAGCCAGCCGGCGTGAAGGAAATCACAAATTTTTGAGAGGGATGAGCCGGTTTGGCCAAAGTTCAGAAATTGGGGACGCCTCCGACTTCCCGCATCCAATTTGGAAGCGGCGTTGTCACCATTGGCGGATGCTGCTGGAGTTTATGCCTTATCCCTCTTTCAGGCTTTGTTTTTGGAGCGAGGAGAATCCTTTGGGTGGTGTCGAGGCGACGGTGGCGGCTGTGCTGTGTAGTGTTGATCCATATGAAGGCCCATTTGGGTTACCTCCTCGGAGGTGGGGGAGGCGAGAAAGTCGAAAATAAGGGCTATCTTGGGACTCTTTGCTCTTCAATCCCCAGACACGAGTAGCTGTTTTCTTCTAATAAGGATTAAACATGGGAGGTGAGAACTCGATTGATGGCTTTGGCTTTATCCTTTAGAAGTCGCCTTAGTAGTTTCTCTAACCGCGTTTATCACACCATTACATTCTGCGTCCGATCTTGACTTTGTGTTTGATATGCGGGTTGCTACTCATTTAAAGTGCGGCCGAAAGGCCGGTCAAATGAGAGAAACCGCGTAAAGATCTTCGCATTTATAAGGCGAAAGTACGCCGCTCAGCTGCCGGCGGCGGGCGGAAGGCTGCGAGGCGCGTCGCGATTAGCGAAGATGCGGGCGACTTAAGTCGACTTGAAGCACGCCGTCGGCTCGTGCTGGATTTGAGGAGTAGAAGATCACGGTTCGTATGACAACGGCGAGGTTGTGGGTGAGCTTCAAGAGGAGTTCGGGACAATCTCAGTGTGAGTAGCAGGTGAGGTTAGGGAGAGGGCGGCATTTGCCGTCTGAGCTTCAGGCGGTTAGAGATAGGCTCGTCACCTCCGGCGGTGCGAGATCTTGAGTGGGGACTACGTGCGGCCCAATGCTTGCTTGGTGATGAAACCTGGCAAGTGGCGTCATGAAGCTTCCGATGGTGGGAGTCTTTGCTAGAAATTGCTCGTCGTGGAGTCTTTGAAATTTCGCGAATTAAATCGGACGCGGCTAAACGAGAATGCCGCGGATTGTGACCTTCATCGTGATCGATGCTCTAGTTTGCACGGAGGGACCCGGAGTTATTAGGCAGGCTGCGAGGATGTTGGGGTGCTCGGTGGGCTTAAGGTGGCTCGCTTTCCAAAGGAAGACGGTTCTCGCGTGTCCCGACCTAGATCTCAGTTTTGATCTTCTAGTGAGGCCTTGGGAGAGAGATCTCTCTACTTGAATTATTCCCGAGGCAGAGCCTCCTGGTAGAAATTCATTCTCATTCCTCGTCATCCCTTCCTCCTGGCGCGTGACTTTAGGGACGATCTCGATCCTTTATCTCCCTTATCTTTTATTTATTTATTTTTATTGGCTGTTTTTCGTATGTATATATTTACTCGTTTGCGGGCACAGAGGCTGAGATCCATGCTCTCTTCTCGTAAATACATATTTTGTTATAATTCACCTTCTTGTTGGGATACATATGTATTTATTCCTAAACCGATAGTTCGGTTAAGGGTTTGAGTAGTGGGCTCCACTTTCCTCTTAGGGTTTAAGTACCGTTCCGCTCGGATTCAGCGAGAAAGCTCGTCAGCGATTAACGAGGAACTTCGTTCAGTAATTTGGCGGGGATAGCTCGTCAATATAGTGAGAGGCAGGTGCTCGCCAAGTGAAATAAATGGCGAGCTCGTCAATATAAGTGGTTGGACGGGGCTTCTCCATGTGAATTGGCAGGGCGAGCTGGTAAAAACGCATAGTTGAATAGAGCTCGTCCCGTTCAGAATTTGATGAGAAGGAAGCTTCGTTTAGAGTAGTAGGGTGAAGAGCTAAATCCATGTTTGGTGATAGGAAGGCTCGTCGGAATGAATAGAAAGTGGGGCTGTCCATGTTGGGTGATGGGAAGAGCGCAAATCGGAGTGAATAGTAAATTAGAGCTCGTCCGTCTTGGTGATGAGGAAGAACTGTGAGAGTAGTAGGGTAGGCACGTCCGTGTTGATTGATGGAAGGCTCAAGTCGGTGGATAGTAAATTAGAGGCGCTAGGTCATGTTGGGTGCGTGGGAAGGCTCGTCGGAGTGAATAGTAAATTAGAGGCTCGTCCATGTTGGTGAAAGGAAGAGCTAGTCATTTTATAAATAGTGAAGTAGGAGCTCGGCCATCTTGAAATTTTGAAGGAAGGGCTCGTCGATCTGGGGTGTGAAGTAAGACTCGTCCATCTTTGAGAATGAAAGGGAAGAGCTCGTCAATGTAAATTGTTGAGTAGGAGCTCGTCCATCTTTGGTGAAGGAAGGCTCGTCGATGCAGGTGTGATAGGGCTGCGTCCGTGCTTTGAATGAAGGAAAGAGCTAGATCAGTATGAGTTGTGTATGATGAAGCTGGTCAGTGCTTGGTGATGAGAAAAGAACTTGTACTTCAAGTGGTAGGGTGGAGGCTCGTCCATCAGTGATTGATGGGAAGAGCTGGAGTCGGTGGATAGTAAATTAGGCTCGTCCATGTTGTGGTGATAGGAAGAGCTCGTCGGAGTGGATGAGTGGGGTGGGGCTCGTCCATGTTGGTGGAAAAGGAAGAGCTAAATCAATGCCAGTGTGATAGGAGCTGGAGTCCATCTTTGAGATAGAAGGAAGAGGCTCGTCAATGTAAATTGTGAGTAGGAGCTCGTCCATCTTTGGCGATGAGAAGAACTGGAACAAATGCAGTAAAGCAGTTGAGAGCTGTCCATGTTCATTTGATAGGAAGAGGCTCGTCAGTGGACAGTAAGTGGAAATTTAGATCCATTGTTGGTGATAGGAAGAGCTAAGTCGGGTGAATAGTAAATTAGGCTTCCGTCCGTATTGAAATTTGAAAGGAAGAGCTCGTCAATGTAAATTGTGAAGTAGGAGCTGAATCCATGCTGATTGAAAGGAATAGCTCGTCAATGCAAATTGTGAAGTAGGAGCTCGTCCATGCTGAATGAAAGGAAGAGCTGTCTGATAAATTGTAGTAGGAGCTGCCGTCAAATGCTTGGCCCGAAGGAGAGCTCGTCAATGTAAATTGTCGGTCTTCTGGCGTTGTGGCCTTGGTGGCGTTCCAGCCGAAATGGGTTGGTCGGCTGTTCCAGGCGGCGTGGCTGTGTTGAGCGGGGCTGACCTCGTCGAGTGGCGGCGGGCTCGTGGCGCGGTGGCCTTGGTGGCGTTCGGTGGGTGGGTTAGTCTACACGGCTCATTTGGCGGCGTGGCTGTGTTGAAGCGAGCGACCTCGTCGGAGTGAGCAGCGGGGCTCATGGCGCGATGGCGGTGGCGTTCGGCCCGGGTGGGTTAGTCCCCGACCATTTTAGGCGTGGCACGTATTGACGGGCGACCTCGTCGGGTGAACCTTAGCGGGGCTCATGGCGATGTATGCCAGTGGCGTTCAGTAGGTGGAGTTGGTACGGCTCCATTTTAGGCGCGTGGCTGCCTTGAAAGCGGGCGACCTCGTCAGTGAGCAGCGGGGGCCATGGCGTAGCAGTGGCCTTGGTGGCATTCGGCCCGAATTGGGTTAGTGCGGCTCATTTAGGCGGCGTGGCTGTGTTGAAGCGACGGCCTCGTCGGAAGTGAGCAACGGGGCTCATGGCGCGATGGCGCGGTGGCGTTCGGCCGAATTGGGTTGGTAAAGCTCGTTTAGGCGGTGTGGCATCGTGAAGCGAGCGACTGTCCGGTGAACAAGCGGAGGCTCATGGCGCGTTAGCCTTGGTGGTGTTCCATCGGGTGGAACAATCTACGGCTCGTTCGTGTGCTTTATGAGCAAACGACCTCGTCCGGAGTGGCCAGCGAAGGGCTCATGGCGCGATGGCGCGGTGGCGTTCCATCGAATTGGGTTGAAATCGGCTCGGTTGAGCGTGGCACAATGTTGAAGTGACGGCCTCGTCGAGTGAGCAGAGGGCTCATGGTGCAGTGGCCTTGGTAGGCGTTCCGGCGGGTGGGTTAGTCTACGGCTCGTTTAGCGGCGTGGCACGTGTTGAAAATGACGACCTCGTCGGGGAAGTGAGTACTTGGGCTCATGGCGCGGTGGCCTTAGTGGCGTTCAGCGAATTAGGTCGTCCCGGCCGTTTGGCGTGGCTGAGCAGATTTGTGTGATAAACGCCACATGTGGAGGCGCTTGATGTGACTTTCTTTGTTCGAGCTTACATGGAGAAGCGCCGTGAAGAAAGCGGCAAATGTGAATTTTAGTTTTGAAAGGTCGCAGGCGCATTAATCTTTGGAGATTTGGGCGGTTGCGTGAGCTTAGAAACAGCTGTATAAGTAGTTGTTTAGATTTGTCCTGCATTGCGCCCTTTTGGAGATTCTACTTTTATAATATGTGAATGGAGTTCGCACAGGAAGGATGTTCGAAGTTTGGCTGTCTTTGCTGGGGTTCCTTTGACTCTTTTCGATCAACTTTTCTGAATCTCCATTTGTGGGAGTTGTGTTTTTCCCTAGTCTCCTTTGTAAGTCATGTTATTCCACACAGCTTTTGGTAGAGTGTGCGGAGGGGCGGCGCGACTTTTCTGTTGCTCTTTAGTTTTACCTTATCTTCTTCACCATCCTTTTCTACCCTCCTCTTTTCTTTTTCTTTTTCTTTTCCCGGCTTTCTCATCGCTTCTTTTTTTTGTCTTTCTCCTTTGTTCCTTTCTTTTTCCTCTTCTTTCCTTCTTCTTCATCTTCTTCCTCCATTTCTTGCCTTGCCTTTTTTTAGTCTTTCCTTTCGTCTTTGTCATGCCTATTCAGATATGAGGATGATGTGGCATTTGTAATCAATTGTACTCAGTTGTAATCTAATTATGTCTGATTATGTCGATTATAATTTAATTTGTAATAAAGGGCCTTTCCTATGTATACTACAGTTTCCATATGCTTAGGCTTGTATAGGATATCAGACATCGTGATTAACAAATGTTCAATTATTTAATACTAATTAACATGGCTACAATGGGATAGCATTGGTAAAAGCGTTTGAGATGTTCAGCATTCCCACGTATGCTTCAAGATTTTCCCTCTTACCATTTTTGGAGTTCGTAGTGGTGCACAGTCGACTCGGGTTATGATGTAAGGACCTTGGTGGGGCTCGGCTCATGCGTGGATTTTTCCTTGATGGCAGGAGTTTCTTCAAGACTAAGTCGCCTGGGATGTAGCTTCGGGGCCTGACCCTTTGATTGTAGTACCTTGCTGTTTTTCTTTGATATTCCTCCGAGCGTCTTTGAACTTGCTCGCGCTTCTCGTCTAGGAGTTCTAAGTTTAGACGAAGGGCTTCGTCGTTATTGCTCCTGCGTGCTAACTCCAATCTTGGGGAGTTTTATTCGGGCTTCCTCTGAGGCGCCTCCCGGTGCCAAAGCTAAAAATGAGGGTTTCCACAGTAGGCGTCTTTTGTGTTGATGCATGAGCCATAGTACCTGGGAGTATTCTGCAATTTCCTTTATGGTCTTCCAACTTGGTTTCAAGCGGCTTTAAGTCACGATGGTGACCTCGGCTGTCCGTTCGACATGGAGTGTCTTTGAGGATGAGTAATTTTTTTAATTCAAGCTCGGCAAAAGTTTCTAAATTTGTCGTTAGTAATTTGCTTTTCATTGTCGATACAGCGGGGGCTCTCGGGATCTGAACGCAAATGATAGCTCGCCACACAAATTACGTATCTTTGCTCCGTGATTGTAGCTAAAACTCGGCTTACGCCATTTGGTGAAGTAATCTTTGCGATGATTATGAATTTACTGCTTTGTCGCTTCGATGGCGGGAATTCGATATATCGAGCCCGTTGTTGGAATGGCGAGCTTGTGATCGGCGTCGATCAGTTACGATGGGGCGAGATCTTAGAAGTACTCTGCGAGATCTTACATTTTGACTAGGTCGATTCGTCCTTAGTACTGATTGGCGATAGTATCCTGTCTCGAAGACCTTCCCGATAATGCGAAACTCTATGTGATTCCGCATATGCCCTGCATTGCTTCTCTTATGCATTACCAGTGTCTTCTCCTGCGATGCATTTCAAGAAAGGTGTGAAGAATCCTCGCTTGTAAAGGCTTCCTTTGTGGTTGGTAAATCTGGAAGATCTCACTCTTATCTTGGCCGCTTCTTTCGGGTTATCATTGAGTTTCGTCATTAATATAATCCCAAATAGGGTCCATCCAACTCGGCTCGGATCCTACTGGGGCGACCATCATGCTATAAGGGTCGATAGAAGGTTCTGCTAAGTATTCGACAGGTGTTGACATGCTGAGGTCTTCCTGAGAGGCTGTGGCTAGCTTTGCCAAGGCGTCGGCTCGGGAATTCTCTGCCCTGGGGACATGTGTTACATGGACCCGGGCGAATTTCTTTGATAAGTCACGAACCTTCTGGAGATACAGGATCATTCTCTCGCTTTTGGCCTCATATGTGTCTTCTATGTCTGGCACAGGTTGAGAATCACTTTGTGGGCCTCAGTGATCAACCTCGCTTGAATGAGCAAGGTTGAGGCCTGCTATGACGGCCTCATATTCGGCTTCATTGTTGGATGTTCTGAATCCAAACCTGAGTGCATATTCAATGTCTATTCCTTCTGGAGAGGTTAGGATAAGACACACTCAAGCTCCCTTGGCGTTTGGGGCTCCATCTGAAGCTTCAAAGTGGAAGGTTGGTTCTTGCTTGGGTACCAGTGGGATAATCGATGCAAAATTCGTGACAAAGTCTGTAAGAGACACAGCCGCTATGGCGGTTTCATTTGTGTTGTCTTAAACTCGCTTGGATTATAGCCATTTCATTAGTGCGCTTTGAGGTCTCCCGGTTTTGGTGCCCTTCATTGAACATTCAGTTGGAACCTGTGGTATGAGCTTGAAATCTGATGAGAACTTAGAAGCGACGATACCGGGGCAAAAATCATTTCCATTTTAGGTATCTTTCTGCTCCTCTTAGGGCTCATTTGCGATGTCGCGGGATGTTGGTGGTTCTCTATCTCCCAGCGAGGGCAATGGCTGCGGTTGAAAGAACGACACGGCTAGTCTGGGGTGAGGAGTTCCCCCTCGACGGGGCTCAACGGAATGGGAGGGAGCTGGATATATATCTTCGGCCAGCAGAGCCTTCCTCGCGCCGTACTCCGTTACGGAAGGCTTTCTTGAACCTGGAAGAAGAGCGGCATCATCTTGCTACGGACCACGAAGCGACTTAGGCGGCTATCACCCTTTGTCGGTCGTTGTACTTCTTTATTCTTGGCGGCTGACGGCGTATCGGTAATGCCTTTATTTTGTCGGATTTGCTTGATCCCACGATTGGCTATGAAGCCCGGAAATTTTTAAGTGACAGAAAAGCGCGTTAAATTCGACTTCGTATTATAGTTTCTTAAATGGGCGCCTGCGAAGTCACGCGATGTGGGTATCGTGATGATGGACAACGATGTAGTAATGTATACTTATGTTATATTTCTCCTTTTGGAACATCAGTTCTCGTCTCTGGTAGAATTAAGCTCCGCATGTGACGAAACCACTTTCGATATAATGGGTCCTTGTCTTTGTGACGAGCAGGTCTTTTCTTGGTCCTTTGGTGTTAAGTGTGATCACGATTGTACCGGAGAAGGCGACTCCATGAAACTAAGAGTTGCGCTATAGCATGCATCCACAGATCAGAGGTCAGATTCTCGGTGAAGAAGCGTCCTTTGGACCAAACTTTTGTTTATATAATTAGAGCCGATCTGAGTCGCCATTCTTGGTTGCTTTTAAACTTGATACGGCGTTTTGACCGCTCAGGGTATTCCTACTTTACGATGGCTCCTGCTTGGAGGAGTTTGACCTGTTCATTGATGGCTTTGCCTTCACGATTAAAGCTCTGCGGCTTCTGCGATGGGTTTGGATGGTTAATTGTTCAATTTATAATGTGATTCTTCTGAAATTGATTCCTCCCATATCGGGCTTCCATGCAGCGATCATGTTGCAACTGTTTGAGGAGGCGGCAGGATTTCTGCATTGTTGGGTAGATGGGCGAGATGGTGGGGTGATCATCGGGGGTGGTTCAAGTTCCTCGGAAGGTTCGAATTCGGGTGAGCACCTCGTCGCGCCACGTGGAAACTCCCATCCATCGTCGCGTTATCAGTAGCTCTACGTTTGGCGGAGTGCGCCAACACTCATGCATTTGATCTCCTCAGACCATCCTTTTATTCCGTGAATGGTTGGGAATTTGATAACCAGATGATACGCGGAGGGGATGGCTTTTATTGCGTTGAGAGATGGCCTCCCTAATAACATGTTATAAGGCGATGGGCGTCTGATGAAATCTCGTCGATGGGTCTTTGGCATGGAGGATTACTCCCCAGTGAGTACCGAGTTGAGTGCGCCCCGAAGCGACCACCTTTTTCCACAGCAAATCCTCGCGGATGCGTGTTGGCGAATCAAGCTTTTCTCTCCCACGCCCATTTGTCAAAGGCTGAGCAAAATGATGTCGGTCGAACCAGTTGTCGATTAAACGGTGGCTGTTGTCGGTGGCTCGTTCGCGAACCGCAATGAATTAGATCATGGGGGTCTTTGATATCCTCGGATCTGGTCGAAGAGCGTGATGGTTGTGTCTAATTCGGTGGTTAGATCTTGTTGTGTTCCCTCATCTCGACAACCCGATCTTTAGCATAAAGTGAGCTTTGGCGAATAGTTCCCTCCTCCTCCTGCCCGAATCCTCCACGAGATTACGTGGATTTCTCCGAGGGTTCTTTGGTCTTGAGTCGTCGTTGTGAGGCGGTGGGCACGATGAGTTAGGGCGGTCCCTATTTTGGAGGCTTGATTACGGGCTGATTTTGGGCTTGATTTCTGGAGATATGAAGCCTTGGGTATCCCTCATTGTCGATAGGTACTGTTCTCTCCTTAGTTGTATCTGATTGTCGGTCACGGTGCCATAGTCCCTGTGAAACTGCGATACCCAGGTGTCTCTAGCGAGGCGGGATCCCATTTCATGCGAGTTAGCACCTCGAAGCGCTCGTTAAATTACTTCATGTAAGATTTGTGATCTGAGGCTGTAGTGGAGTGAAGAGGCTGCGTGATGCGTCGTCGTCTTCGATTGTGGTGAGCGGGACGGTCGAGATTTCCCAGCCTTTTGGAAGATCGTTCTCGATCTTTTCGCGACTTCTCACAGTCTTCTTGCCTCTTAGGAGCTCGGAGTCTCGCCGTTTATGCATTGTACTTTTTCTTTATGGCGGAATGAGTTCTCCCTCTTGGATAGGGGCTTCCTCGGCGTTTATGTGCTACCTTTGTGGTACTTGACCATACTTGCTACGAGGATTTTTTTGAGATGGAAACATTAAGTCTTTCATTGCACTCCCGGCCCCGCGATGAAGCATTTGTGATGGCGAATTTTCATCGATGATCTATCTTCAAAGGTCGGCATTGAATCTTTGCACGTATGACCGGCTTTCCTACGAGCCTTGTTTGGCGGTCAGCGGATGGTAGCTCGGCTTCGCCCATCACGCTTCGATGAAGTGGGAGGCAGCGATGAATGGCTCGAGCGAAGAAATTGATGAAGGATTCGCTAAACCATGCTAAAAATTTGGGCCTTTTAGCGTGTTGGCGAAAGCCTGCGGCGCTACGAGGTCTTGATACCCATGCGACTCCGTCCCGGTTCTTGCCAGTGTTAAGATGGTGATGGGGTCTTTGGCTCAGGTCGAGACTTCACTTACGGCATTACGAATTTTCTTTGGGGCTGGTGGCGTAATATTTATTTGTGAAGGGTGATTCGGTTTGTTGTATAAAGTACCCATAGTATCTGAAATTAGTCTTTAACTACCTCTTTCATACGGTGATTTCTGAAGGCTCGCAAACCTCTGTACCATGATTGCTCTTCGGGTTGCGGGTGGGGATGAGGAGGTTTCTACACTCCCGACACATCTTCCAGGGATGGCTTCCTCTGAGGGGGCTAACTGCGGCTCGTGCCTTGGCCGATTGGATTACCTTACGCCGACATCTGAGGTTGCCATGAGCGTAGCCGGTCTTCGTGGGAATGTCGGCCTTCACAGGCTTGTCGAGCTCCTGGATGTTGCATCTGTGCGGTCAATTGTTCCGATTCCTCTGGGCGTTGGTGTGGCGGGCTTGAGCCGTTCGTGTTGGCCGTGTTCTTCCCGCGTCAGGGGCCTATTGTCGCAACTCTCACGGTGGATCTGCATCCTTGGTGGATTGGCGTTACTCACCTTGTGTTAGAGTCGATACCATCGATGTGAAATGATTATATTTGTCACGAAATTATCGTTCCCACAGGCAGCGTGGCCCGATGATGCCTTTTAATTGGGCCCAGGGTTTGGAGCGTGCGGAGGTCGGCAGGTTGGGCCAGTAGCGGAGAATTTGGGCGCGGAGGATCTTTGGATCGTTTGAGGTGGGGTAGGATCGCTGATGTTGATTCCTTGAGGCTCTGGGCATAGCGCTCATACGCCAAAAACAAGGAAGAGAGTCGCGAGTGTGCTAAGGTGGCATTCCGATCTTGAGTCGGCTTCTTTTAAGAGAAAAGAAATTAACTGGGGGTGATTGTGTTGCCTATGAGTAGGTGTCTAAGAATGTATGCAAGAATGTTGGCGTATGAGTAATGGGCGTGCTTCGTAGATGGGATGGCGCGTATTTATAGTTGAGACTTCGACAGGTTGGATGGTAATTAGTCCTTCCCATTGGATGGAGATATTTCTTATTTTAGTGTATCGGATGCGAATTACGTGATATAGGAAAAGCGGTTGCTTTAGGATAGTCTTGCTGTATAGGAAGATGTCAATGTGATGATTGCTCGTTATCGCTCTTTCACCTTATGGTGGGATGCGGGAATAAATATATCTTTTACATTTTACGTTTAGATGAGATGTCACGGGCTTATTGGACCAGTTATGGATTTTATTTCGTCTCGGTCGGCTTTGGGCTCGATGAATCGGGCATATAACTGAGGTTGACCTTAAGGGCTGGGTTTGATATGGAAGTAGTACATTCATACAGGCTGGTGGATATTGGGCCTATTTTTCGCCCATATCAGATTTTCGACAAATTCGAGGAGGAAAAAGAAAAAAAAAAAAAAAAGGAACCGTTTTAAATTTTTTTTGTTAGGGCTTCCTTAGGGTTAGAAGAAGATGAGATGCCTGAATCACAAGGCCCCAATGCCACAAACAAAGATAATCAAAGAGAATCAAATAGAGAAAAATAGAAAAAGGGATGTGAATTAGTGAGATCGTTTGAAAGCCTTTCAAGTGTGTTTTCAGAGAATTAGAGATTTACGAGGGTTGCGCTTCCTGTGAAAAGACGTTGTTCCTGTGTGTTGCGTTGTATGGTAAACACCGTAGACCAACCTTAATTGGTCGTTGATCTAGGATAGATCATTACGTTCCTTAATATTGGCCGTTGATCTAGGATAGATCATCACGTTTCTTAAGGCCCTATTTGAACCAGGAAAAAAACGTTTCTTAAGGCCTTGTTTGCACCTCAAAAGTATCGTGGAAGTGAAAGGAAAAAATATTAAGGAAGATGATTTTTTTATAAAAATTAAAATAAAATATAATTAAAAATTTTTAAAATTTTATATATTTTAATATTTTTTAATCTTTATATAATAGATATAAACAAATAAAATAAGTTTAATTTTTTTTTTTGGTTTAAAGTCAAATGTTGATTAGACTTTAGGGCTTTTGTTTTTTTTTTCCTCTTTTTTTAAAGTAAATTGCTTTTAGACTTTTTTTTTTGTAATAAAGTATTTTATGACAATATAGTAAACGCTTCCCACTAGTCTTTTAAAACTTTAAACTAGGCATGTGAATTTAGATTATTTGTTTTTCATTTTTGTATAACTTATTTATGAATTTTTAAAATTTTCTTCAATAAAAAAAATCAAAATATTCAGTTTTTTATATTTAGAAAAAGTCATATTTTATAAAGTGAACAAAATATATTAAAATCTACAAGAATATTTCCGTATTTTAAAAAAGCACAAAAATATTTTAATTTTGGTTTCATCAATTTGTTATTTTTTAAATTATTAATTTTATATATTTTATTTTAGTTATATAAAATAAATACAATAATTATTTTTGTTAGAATGACAATAATAGATTATTTATCATGATAACTTTATCATTTTAATTTTTTATAAATATGTTAATATGTTATAAATATATTATAGAACTATTTTTTTTTAATTATAATAATAAGGTTGATTTGTTTGAAAACTAAATTTCGAGGAATCGAATCCTTTATTAATTTTTTACCTCATTTTAACAAAAATACCCTCTATGTATTTTTGTAAATTTTTTTTTTCAAAGATATATGTAAATACATTAAATTGAAAAATGATATTTTTATCCATTATGAGTTATTCTTTAAGAAAAAACATGGAAATGATTAACTTTACAAATTTTAAGTCATGTGAGGTCTTTTAATCAAATATTTATATTCTTAAAAAAACAAAATGTTTCTCATAATAAAGTTTTGAATTATTTTTCTTAATATATTTAAGATGTTTTTAAACATATAAAAAACAAACATCTTAATACTTAATAGAAATACAATGTTAAAAAACAAACATTTAATACTTAATACTATTAAGCCTTATTCAATATTCAACTAAATAAAAGTTATATTCAACATTAAGTAAAAAAAAAACAAATCCCCCTTACACTATTCTTTAAAAATTACAATTATGTGGATTATATATTATTAATTTGAATTTAAATTTATTTTAAATTAAATAAAATAATAATAATCAAGGAAAATGACCAATGAAACTTGACTCCTTGATTAAAAGGACAAGACATAGGAAGAACCATACAAATAAATAAATAATATAATCTTTTCAAAATAAATAAATAAATATAATATATCAATTGTTTCTTAAAGGAAAATATTTCCAGGGTATAATTCATCATAAAACCCAAAAAGATTACATAACCTCAGAAATTTGTTTCAATACTTATCAAGAGATGTTTGATATTTGAAAATGCACATTGATCTTAATTAAATTGGAAATGTAATTATTTTTTTATATTACACTGTTATTTAATTTTAACAATATTTTAATTATTAAATATAAAAATTAAAAATAAATAAATAAACAAAGTATGAATTTACATGTTTTCTAATATGTGTTTTTCACTAAGAAGGTGAGACTCATTTTTATTTTTCAAAAAACTATTTTAAAAACGGTTTCGAGTCACCACTTAATTTTGTTTTATTTTAAAAGGGAAAGTAAAATAAGAAAGAAAAACTCTAAATTATGGCACTTGAATTTTGAAAATTGGGAATAGGTAATTTTGAAATTGGAAACTTGAAAAAATGAAATTAAAAATTGAGAGAGTTGAGTTTTTAAATTAGGGTACTTGATTTTTGAAATTGGAAACTTGAAAAATTGAAATTAGGAATTTGCAATTTTGAAATTGAAAACTTGAAAATTTGAAATTTGAAATTTGGGATCTGGAGGAATTGAATTTTAAAATTGAAAAATTGAAATTTAGAAAATGAGAATTTTGAAATTTGATTTGGACACTTGAATTTTAAAGTGAAATTGAAATTTAGAACTTGAATTTTTAAAAATAGAAATTGAAATTTAGAACTTGAATTTTGAGGTAGGGGATTTGAACAAATTAAGGATGAGTGATAGTTCATGAGTTAAGGAAAATAAATTGAATTATTAAACAATAAAAAAATATCAACAACCAATTTAATTAAATAAACAAAAAACAACAAGATACTCACAAGAAAAAAAAAGAAAATAATAAGATTATAAATTAAATAACTAATTAAAGACAACAATAAATTTTTAGATTAGGATTTAATCTTGTTGATTTAGTTTGAGTTTCGAGACTTTGAGTTCGATGCGACAGGAAGGAGTAGAGAATTGAAACCTGTCTGAGGGCTAGAACCGCAGCGGCATATACTTTTGAGGAAGTTTTCAACGCAGAATTTTTTAAAAATTTTTCCCTCAACGTTGCAACGTTGGCTCCCAACGTCGTGATGTTTGGATGCAGGAGTTTTTGAACTCTTTACCATGTCGTTATGGTGGCTCCAACGTCATGTTGTTACCTACTGCTATGATTTGTCATTTTGTCACGTTGCGACGTTGGCCAGAACGTCGCGACATTAGCTCCAGCAAGTGGTTTCCTATTCTGCAAGGTTGCGACGTTGGTTCCAGGATTTAAGTAAAGACCTCTTTCACGTCACGATGTTGCCCTATTATTAAGCTTGTAACGACTAATTTTTTTCCCATTCTTCATCTCCTCACATTGTTTTTCTCTCACTTTCATTTTTAGGCAATTGCTTCCCTACCATTTGAACATCATTTGCACATCTCCATAGTGCTTGCTAGGGCCAAAAGATTTCTTCATCCACTCGTAGATTCACCATCCTCCACAAGTTTGGGAAGTTCAAGCTTCAAGGCCCATTGCAAGGTAAAGTTCGTGAAATTTGAGGGTGTCTAAGCTTGTGTTGTGTGATTGGATCGAGTTTGGATGTCTTAAGGAGACTTTAGTGGATTAAAATCTCTTTGAGAAGCATTGTGCAATTAATTTGCACACGAAACCAAGCAAATTGAAGGCTCAAGAGGAGCGAGTAGAGTCGGCGGGTGGAGGACTATGATCGCACAAAAATTGTGGTTGGAAGCCTCGATAGATTCACACTAATATCTACTAATAGATCCTTCATCAAGATATGGATGACATCAAGAGTAAAGTGAGGACAGTTCTAAGCAATCAAGAGATCATCAAGCAACAACTCACTTAGCTCCTCTCCTATCACACTCCACCATCACCACCACCACCACCACCATAGTGATCATTTCCGCATCACTAGAGTTCCACTTCACCCTTTTTATACCTTGTACTTATTGCCATTGAGGACAATGTCCATCTTAAATTTGGAGGGGGGGTAATTACTTGTTATTTGATTATTCTTGATTGCTCATTTATTGCTTTTTGGGTCATTTTCATTTTTGTTTTGTTTTGTTTTTACTCGCTTGTGCTTACCATGTTCGCACATGCTTGTTTGGGTATATATGGATGACTTTGAACTAATTGGGGTGGTTCTAAGCTTAAATTTGTTTATTTGGCCTATCTTGAGGTCTTGGAGCTTGCTAGTGTAGTTTAGTTTAGTTTTTATGCTTTTTAAAGTAATTTGCATGTTTTAGTAAAGTTGGTAATATGGGTTGGCGCGATGGACCATCAGTTATACTTGAATTTTGGAGATTTGATTTATGCATTGAGATCAAAGTGCACCAGACACATTTGATAACCGACCCTTGCAGGTAGGCCCATGTGTTTGGCTCGGGATGCTTCAGTTGATTCAAAATTTTTATTTAATTTTTTAAAGTAACTAGCTTAGTAATTGAGATTTTCAAGGATTCATTTATAAAATTTTATATTTTGGTGATCTCTTTTGTGGTATAGGGGTTTTAAAAATAATTATTACTATAATATATGATTAATATATTAAACTTTATTGTTTTCACTATTTTATTTTCCAATTTTTAAATGTATCTTTTTAATATAATTTATATGATAATTTAATATTTAAAAATCTTGTATGAAAATTCTGAGAATGCATTTGAATTAAATAAATTACATTTTAATATTGAATATATTTTGTTATCTCATTAATCATATTTAAATATTTACAATTTCATTTTTTTATTTATCCTTTAAATTTTATTCAATCATATATGTTTTTTGATAAAAATGAAGTTGTACTAGTTTATAAATTAAATTAATTTATTGACTAAATTATCGGTATATTTTAAATAATTTTATTACTTAAGCCCAGTGTTAATAACAAAATAATGTTATTTTGAAAATAATTAACAAAAATTATACACTAATTTCTTTCCTAATATGATTATATATTTTAGCAAGATGAATTTTCAAACAAATAGAATATTTTATTATTATACGGCTGAGATGCATTTTTGGAAAAAATATTTTTTTGATTCTAAACATAAATGAAATTTATGTTATTGGCTGTCTCCATTCAATTAATAGATGGTGTTAACTCTGACCATCATCGAGGATGTATATCTTTCTAATATGGAATCACATGTTATTATTGAATATAATGAGGATGAGGATGAAGATTATAAGCATATGAGATTTTATTTGAAGCTTTGAAGTTGTTTTTTCCAGATATGTTATTAAATTGTTACTTTATTGTTTTGGTACTATTTAGCTAGTTAGTTTGGTACTTTGGTTATAATAGTATTCTACCATTATTTATTTATTTAAGTTTATTACTATTATTATATTGTTTAGACTCAATCATGTTATATATTAATTATTATTACTGGCTGTATATTATTTTTTTATTTGAAGAATGAAGAATTTGTAAAATTAATTTTTTAAGGTTTTGACTGTTTATTGTAGCATGGTGGAGCCAGGCGTCATGATGAATAGAAATGGTCGTATTAGTGACTAGTTTTGGCCTGGCAGAATGGGCAAGCAAATAGTTGTTTAACCAGATTCTCAGCTACAGTTTTAGTTAGTTTGCTTTAGTTGTTTTCTTGCATTTCATATTTCTTGCTTGTGTCTTTTGTTTGTTTTTAGGTGTCATTTGAGTGTCTTGGTGAGTTTGATGCCTTGTTCTTTGGTAGAAGGTCATTTAACACAAAGCGTTTGAAAAATGTGAGTGTAAGTGGATGGACCTTTAGGTTTTAATGATGCGGAATTGTGCTTGCTTAGTATGTGTGACTTAGCTTAGTCACACGATCTTGGGATGAGACCATGATGGATGATCAAGCGGTTTGGGTAAGTTATGGATGAGTTTGTTGTAGTTTAGGGGTATATGATGTAACTTTAAAAGGTAAGATAAAGGACTGGTTCCAAAGGTTATAGGGCTAGTTTAGGGTTTATATATGATGAAATTAAGGTTTAGACTGAAGGTTTTAGGTTTGGAAAGGTTTGGGTTTGATTTGATGCAAAACAACATTGTTTTGAGCTAGTTTGCGGTTTTCGAGTTTTTCTAACGTAGGCTAGGACTATGCATGAATTTGAGGTTTCTCTAGGGTTAGGGAAGATGGTTTGTATGGTTTATAGGGTGAAACAAGTATTTGAAAAAAGGTTTTAAGTATGGAACTAGAATTTGGGAAAGTTTGGGTTAAGATTGAAAATTTGGTTATAGAAAGGTGAAAGAGAAGATGATAGGATGAATAGAGGTAATATAATGATAGGTACTTACTTCACAACTCAAAGAATCCACCAAGAAATAAGAAGCCACTAACTCGTCACTTAAGGGAATCCACTCAAGAGATTAAAGAACAAGAGATATCTTAGCCATCGAGAATCTACTAGGGATAGAAGTAATAGACTAAATCGCTCGAGAATCCACCAGAGATAAGCAAGAAAGAACTCTTAAAAAAGATAAATCTAAAAAATATTATTAAACTTGAATTGATTGTCAAAAGACTACATTAGGGGGGGTATTTATAGCCCCATACTTTCTAAATCAAATAAAGAAACTCTTACTTTGACTTGGAAAACAAACTTTCTAAATTAAATAATGAAACTCCTAAAAGCAAATCTTTCTAAAAATAAATAACATACTCTGTTAACAAAACAAACTTTATAAATTAAATAAAACAACAATTACTTTGACTTGGAGAACAAATCTTTTAAAATAAAACAACTCGAATCAAAATAGTAACAAGATTCAAAATACTTGAAATAGAAATATGTTGATGTCTCCAAGGTTTCAAAACCTCTGAATCAGAATTTTCCTGTCAATTCCCATTGTTTGTTGTAGAAGCTCCTGCATCAATCCCCCATAGTTGGGAAAAAATACTTGCCCTCAAGTCTTCACCATGATAAGACCTCAAATCCTTGACATTGAATGTAGGCAAGATATTATTGTCATCGAGCAATTCCAACTTATAAGCATTCTTTCCGATCTTAATAATCTTGGAAGGACCATCTATTCTTGTGCTTAACTTGGAACACCTCTCTTTTATCATGTGTAATTGAATCCATCATCATGGATCAAATACCAGCCTTTGATAACCTTCATTTGCTTGTTTTCATATAGCTAGCTATTTTCACATCATTGAATCTGCTTTATATAAATCGAAAAGTTGTTGAAAGCTTGTAATCGAAACACATTATAAAGAGATCGATGCTTTCATGCACGATATAGTGGGGAACCACATAGAACTTTCACCTTGAACAAGCCTTTGTTAAGCAAATGTAACTTGCCTTTTAAGCTCTTCATCCTCCTGGACTTATTCTATGAGTTGGTTTGTTGAAGCGAAATCGAACTTAATTATGAAGTGTTGATGTGAATATCCCCATGGGTGTGAGCCATGGTATTTCCTCGGACACTACATCAACCACATGCCTCTAAGTCGTTTTCACTTATTACGATTTCTTCTCACTTTCTATTTCTTAAATAACAACCAAATCTATCACATTAGAACCAACTTTGATTTCCTTCTTTAACTCAGATTCCGATGAAAATGAACTCTTCTCCCCATCTTTTTGCTCATGGTTGGATTCAATTACATCTTCTTCCTTGTCCCCATCTTCGTCAACCAGGTCAAACACTTTTCGATTGTGATATTCGAAAGTAATATGCCCCAATCCTTGGCACTTAAAACACATTTTGACTTAGAAGTTGATTCTTGTTGAACTTCATTCTTTACTTGAGGAGTGGGGGTAGTTTCAGTACCCAGGATTCGAAGAAGAACCCTCGACATGCTTAGCCACACTCTTAGTTGTAATAGAATTTTCGTATATTTTTTTAGCCCCAGCCTTCAAAGCAAGTTTCATCACATCTTGAAGAATAGGATATGGTTGCAAAAAAAATAACTCTAGCAATATCAGATCTCAAACCAGCAATGTAGTGGGCTATGCATATTCCACACTCAAATCTTGTTGCTTAAATTATGAAATTTGAGATAAATGTCTTGATGATAGTTAGTGGGAAGGTACCTCATTTTCAGCTCTTTCTTCCTCTTTTCCCAAGTTTCAATATTCTTTTTACCATCTATTTCACGTTGTCTCTTCATGTTTTTCCATCAAATGGAAGCATTCTTGTACATCTTGATAGCCTGACTTCTATTTTTATGCTCGGGGGTCATAATACCCAGACATGCTCTACCATATTAAGCCAATCCAAAAATTCTGACATCCATTTTCCATCAAATTCTAAGTGTGATTTTTGGATGAATATTAACCCCATCATCATAGTTACGTACTCTCATAGTAATCATCATTCCTATATTAGCTATCCTACTATAATGATAATCATAATCTTGTGCCTTACATACCTTTTGCTTTCTTGTGTTAAAAACCTTGAGTTGACTAGGTTGCAAAGTCTCTTCATAAAAATCATATTTTTCCTCCTTGATCTTGTACTTGCCTATACCTTCCATCAAGTTCTCCATAGAATTATGATGTTCATAAAGCCTTAAACATTGTTGTAGATGTTGAGCAAAAGTCTCAAGATCATCAATATGCTTTACTTTGAAGTTCTTGAAACGATTGAAGACCATAATTATAACTCTTGTATTTAGAACCAAGAACACCTCTTGATTCTGATCAACCATCCAAACTGAGCTCACGATACCACATTGATGCAAGGATGGGACTGTGATGGATGATCAAGTGATTTGGGTAAGTTAGGGGTGGGTTTGTTGTAGTTTAGGGGTATAGGATGTAACTTTAAAGGGTAAGAGAAAGGCTTGGTTCCAAAGGTTATAGGGCTAGTTTAGAGTTTATATACGATAAAATTAAGGTTTAGACTGAAGGTTTTAGGTTTGGGTAGTTTGACCTTAAAACAACACCATTTGAGCAAGTTTGCCGATTTCGGGTTTTTAAGGTGAAATTTAGAGCATCTTGGGTGGGATTCCTGGATATGGAGAGATGATTTGTATGGTTTCTAGGGCGAAACAAAGTATTTGGAAAAGTTTTAGAAGTATGGAACTAGACTTGGAAAGTTTTGGGTTATGGTTGAAAATTTGGTTATGGGAAGGTGAAAGAGAAGATGATGAGATGAATAGATGTAATAAAAGGATAGGTACTTACTTTACAACTCAGGAATCCATCGAGATGAAGTCATGAACTTGCAACTCAGGAATCCACTAGATATTAGAGGAAACGGGAGATATATTTTCTTGCTTTAAGGAATACACACAGGGATGAAACAACGAACTCATTATTGATCCACCCGAGAGATAAGAAGGCAGAGAGAACTCTTAAAAAAGAGAAATCTGAAAAATATTATTAAACTTGAATTGATTGTCAAAAGACTATATTAGGGGGGGTATATATAGCCCCATACTGTCTAAATCAAATAAAGAAACTCTTACTTTGACTTGGAAAACAAACTTTCTAAATTAAATAAAGAAACTCTTAAAAGCAAATCTTTCTAAAAAATAAATAGCATACTGTTGACTAGAAAATCAAACTTTCTAAATTAAATAAAACAACTATTACTTTGACTTGGAGAACAAATATTTCTAAAATTAAACAACTCCAAATCAAAATAGTAACAAGACTCAAAATACTTGGAAATATAAATATATTTGGTGTCTCCAAGGTTTCAAAACCTCCCGAATTCGAATTTTCCATAATGAAGATCATATTCCGATTGTTTGTTGTAGAAGCTCTTGCATAAGCATGACACTTCAAGAAGCTATTTTTCGAATCTATCACACACACACTTTTGATATCCTTTTACACGGTCGAACTTCTTTGCTTTGAATTCAACTAACCTTGGGGGATTCTAACCACCTAAGTGATGGGACACACACCTAATCAAAAGAGGATCGCCATAAAGCCCCAACCAAAAAGAGAAAAATACAAAAACAAAAGAAAAAAAATGAAAAAGAAGATAAAATGCAAAAAAAAAAAAAAAAGAAAAAAGAAAAGAAAAATGTCACAAAAAGAGGTATGTGATTAAGAATCCGGTTGGATCATGATAGGAATCTAAGCACAATGCGAGTACTAAACTTAATGTCATGAGCCAACAAGCCGGGAGTCATTGACTTCACTGCCCGCTATATGGGACAGAAGATAGATCATTCCCACAACCTAGGGCCTTTGAGTTTGGTTGAGTGTTCGGGGTGAAATTTGAAGGGAATTTAATGCATGGTGCCCTTAACCAACTGGTGGGGAGTTGCCAATGGATCCCTTCTATAGAGACACTCATCTAAAACTTCTAGGCACTAGTTTTCTTTCATTTTAGGTAGTTTAGTATGAATAAAAAGGGTGCATTCTTATCATTTCTTGGTGGCTTCCAAATAGGTGAGTTGAGCTTAAGTTTGATTGCTGAACCTTTATACCTTTGGAGATCATCTTATCCTTGTAGATTCATAGGAAGCGGTTATTGATTTGAATTAAGTTGTTTTGATCACTATGCCTTGCTGCCATGTTCCTTAGAAAGAGTTTAAAAGTTCTGGTCCTAAATTTTTTGGTTGAAAAGGCTAATATTGTTGAAGTGTGTTCATATTGATTCATTTGACATCATGTTATCATACTCATCATTTTTGTTAGTTTGTGTTATTTCGATTTACTTTTGTTTTGGTGGAGTCTCTTTGGGACAAGTAAGAAGTTGAGTTCGGGGGTGTGATGAGTGTCAAAAACACTCTTTATATACTCGGTTTTATGTTCTGATCTCTTTTGTACTTAAATAAGTGGTGTTTTAGCTTCATCACTAATATTAAGGTTCATTTTTGCATTGATGATTCATGTCATAATAGGTGTTAGAATCAACAAAATTTATATCTAGGATTCCCTCTTTGCTTAGTAGCAAAACTGCTGCAGTATAATGATCTGAGGTCGAACTTCGAGAGATGGGTTTTCTTCATGCGAAATGAGTCACGATTGATTCAAGTGTTGATTTCACATTGGATCCCAGGTTTTAGTAAAACGGTGAGATTGATGGCTAGTAAAGCGTAGCTGAGAGAAATGCGTGTAAGAACTCCTTGAAGTTTCGGACCCTTTGGGCTTAGGGTTACAGGTAGCGTAATATCTCAGGTCCTTTTCCTTAACGGCAGGAGGATGACCTATAGTCATTTCCAGGATACAAGTTTGGTTATAAGCTGAACCACAGAGTTTCCTTCTAGTATACAACATTTTATGACCCATTAATGTTTCAAGCCGAGTTAAAACCATACGCTAGATCTAACACTGCGGGAATAATAAATGTGACTAATTGACATGGGATCTGTGATAAGTATCCCTTAAACCTTGAAAGTTTGCCCAGTACTAGCCACTTAGGGTACATCACGGGGATTTAAACCACGTGAGAGATGCGAAACATAAATGAATGGAGTACTGCGTTATGCTTGGAAGGTGAGTGTACTACCTCCAACCTTTAACCCTAGTGGTCCTCCCTCTTCAAGGATAGAGGGAGATTGCCAAGCATCCCTTGAGTTGTCATCCTCGAAGGGTGTTTGGCGGTGAGAAAATATATGAAAGGGAGAAAGTGAAGAAAGTTGCGGAAGTAGAAAGGTAGCTTTCGCCTTGATTTATTGTTAGCTAAAGACCCCTGTTGCACATGAGCTGGGCCGACATATAGTGCTCAGAGTCAAGGAATTTACATAAATGTATGAAAGAACAAAAATTACATTAAGGGCATTTTGGTAAAAAGCCATAAAGCGGTCAAAAGTGGCAATACTGACAAAACGGGGAGAGATTGAAAAGTTCGCATCTTTGTGAAATTGCACCATGCAAAAATTTCGCATCTTTGTGAAAATTCGTGACACGCGGATTAGCAATGCGCAAAATTTTCTACAATTCTCACTCTCCCTCTGTATTTAGCTCGATTGCTATACACTTTGTTCATGCGACTTCGAGCTGCAAATGTTTCGGGTTCGCATTTGAATTGGCTTGAAAGAAGAAGTGGTATAATTGACTTGCAAAGCTAAAATATCCGCAATATGATTAGTAACTAGTTGGGACCTTAGTGTATCAATTGGGTTATTTAAGTTGATTAGTACATAAAGTGCTCAAAATCCAGCAATAAACGGGCCTCAGCGACCTTATTTGGGTGCTGTCGCTCCTGACAGACACATTGCTAGTCCCTTAAATGATGACAAAAGAAAGAGCAATGACGGGGATAAGCTCAAGCAAAAGGAATGGTATTTTCAAGAAGTGTATGAGTAAGTAATACTACCCTGCGAATGATTGAGACCACACTGCAACAACCAACTTGGGAGAATAAATACCATCAGGGACCCGAGTTTGGAAGAGTATCTATCGAGGAATGGGCGAAACTGCAAAATCTAAGTGTTTATGTGATGGAGTTTTCAATAATAACCTGTAGCGCTCTCCACTCCAACAAATTTGCGCAAATCCTCGCACCTTAATAACTCAATAATTAGTTCAGCTCTTTGTCATATTTCTTTTGTATCGTAGGATTCTGTCTTTGAGAAAATCGACCTCACAAGATCCATATAAAGGGGGTCTGATGACTCTGACCAGTAGGTTTAGGGCATGAGTCATGAGGGATCTCACGGAGTGACTCAGAATGGTCGAAATTCCGGCACCTACGACTCGCTAAACCTCACCCATTCACCTATGTAGTGAGCAAGTCGGTGGCTCCTGACCAATGAGCTTAGGGCGGCTGGGCTTTACGGGACTTTCGCCATAAACCCTCTCGGACCGTGCTCGGGTTTCAAGGTAAAGCGTCGCGACTTTTCTCTTCTCTTTTCTTCTTTTTCTTTTTCTTCTCTTTTATTTTGGAAGACACATTGGCCTTCTACTATAGGGAACCATAACCTTTTATGGGTGGTCAACGAAACTAGGGTAGGTTTGCACGCGATAAAGGGAGTTATCGATTTCTCGAGGTTATTCTGAAGCGTGTGCCTGGTGTGTAGCTAGCTAAAGGTGGAAGAAAAAGATTGAATCTCGGGACTTCAGGCCGGCCAGCCCTTAATCGAAACATGGAACTACTCTAGTATGTCGATGGCATTAGGCGTGTTTGAGTTTTCAACTTATAGGCTAGGTAAAACCACAAAATGAGGCGAAAATGTTGCAAATGAATTAAGCGAACTGTAAAATGTATAACGTGTATATCACTAAATTTTAGTTTTTCGAAAACAAATTTCTCGAAAAGAAGCAACGAGCCAAACATACGAAATGGAGAGCTGCTTACACATCGGTAGATTCGAAAAGTGTAAACAGATATCTACGATTATATATAAAAAATCATCATATTCATGCTCCCCTCGACAAATGTGCCATTGTCCATGATAGGGTGTGGATTGGAAGGTAGTGGAGGAGTGCTACCTCCTCGATCGTGGGTGGTGAGCGTCCTCGATGCGGATGAAGTTTGAGGAGTCTTTGGGAAGTGGTACACTGGCTAGCTGCGGATTTGCTAGGGCGACAAAGGGGAGACCTCTGAAATTTGGAGGTGGAGGTGGCAGGTCTGGAGTAGGAGCAGGAGCCCGATTCAGTGGGTACATATGGGGAGATCGTAAGGGAGGCCCAGGTGACTTTGGATCTGCATGAGGATGGCGATTAAGTGTGGCAGAATGTGTTGATCTACGAGCCATGGCGACTAGTGCGGTCATCTTATCCGCGAGGGTTGCATGGGCAGTCGCAAATGATGTTGCTGTAGTGGAGAATGAGCGAACTGCATCCATGATGGTCAATCGGGTGAAGTAGTGATATCTTTAGGAGGTGGTCTGAAGTGCTGTTCATGGCACATCGTTTATGAAGCAGTCTTTGGGGCCATGGGGCCTTGAAAAACGGTAGTGGGCGAAGCGGCAGCGGGCCGGAGGAGAAGCGTGCGGTCGCCGACTAGAGGCTCCCCCGAAAATGCTCATTTGGAGGGGTTCCTCCTCGGTGAAATATCTGCCGACTTCGTTTGGTCCTCGAGCTGGAAGGGGAACGAGGAGAGGGGTAGAGAGGCGCGCGGTCAGCCGGTAAGGTTGACGCGAGAGTCATGGCGATTGCTCGATCCTGGAAGCTCATGGGGGAAGCCGCTAGTAACGAAGCACGGCATAGGAGTCTGGGAATAAGGCGTGGACTGTTTCAAAGATAGACTCGTGATGGACCTTGTCTCGAAGTGGAAACGAGGAAGGTCATAATGTTTCATCGAGGATTGAACCCGATAGCCCTCAGGAGATGCGAAATAGGGCCTCAGGATGGCTCACCTCTCCTCTGAATGGTATCTTGTAGGCGAAAGGTTAGGCCAGCAATGTGTGATCGTAAGAAGCATTTGGGTTGGGAGGATGCCTCCACGAGATAGAGCGATCAGGAGTAATGTCGAGAAGAAAATGGTTCATCTCTGGGATGGGGATGAGGCCTTCGCCTATACTCGGCCCGAGTTGAGCGGGACCAACCGACCAAATTGAATGTGTGCGATGTCTAAGGCCTTGAGTATCCGGGGCCGTGAGTCGATGGAGAAATGAAGAGCGATCGGGTGGGGTCGGCTTGGATATCGTCGTGTGGTGGGAACTCGATGACCATGAGGTAAAAGAGCAGACGAGGTGTCATGTGACTCAGTACCTCTGCACTAGGAGCATCGAGTCTCGAGCTCCAGTTCTGTGGAAAAAGGATGGAAAATCGTAATAAACCTCGATCGTACGAGGTCCCCTCTCACTTTGTGATCGACATTCCCCGAGGATAGGGTTGTAGTGGAAGTGGTTGCGAGATAGTGGAAGGGTGAGAGACGGAGTCCGGAGGAGAGGGGCTCAGTGGGGCCACCTGATGAGGTGGTGATTGTGGCTCTTGAGACTGAAATTTGGAGGACTCTCTGGCCAGAGTCGGGGCCCTCTTGGGCGGTGGGGCCCTTCGGGATGGCCCAGGATGTGGTGGAGAGGGTGGAGTGGGCCCGACCACACAGTGTGGTATCTCCTCGGGCGGGGGCTATGGCGGAGGAACCGTGGCCGTCTTGCCCCGGCGGCGGAGGGCGGTGCGGGCTCGGCGACGGGAGGCTTGGCGGGCCGCCCGGCGGGGAGGGGAGGAACGGCCGGGACCCAGGAAATAGCTTCCTCCGCGGTCTTCACCATCTCACTAGCGGAGAAGGAGAAAGAAAGGGGGTAGGCGGGGGTGGGTTCGAAAGTGGAAATGGGAAGTGAATGAAAGGAAAGAAAGGAAATTGGCTTTATAAAGGGAGGTGGGGCAAATGAAAGGTCATGGCCAATTAATGCCCCTATTAAATGGCTTGAACAAAAAGATAGGGAAATTAATGGTAGACTTAAGAGCGAGGGGTGGCGAGAAGAGACGGAAGCGAGGAGAAAACAGTGCGAGGTTCACGAAAATTTGCGGCCTGGAAAGACCTAGGCGGCTTCTCCTATTCACGGCGACACACACTGCAAAGCAGACAGGCTAAAATTGTGAGAAGCGAACTTGTAAATGAGAAATTTTCAAAGGAAAACAATCGAACAACAAGGGACACGTGCAAAATTAAGCGATAAAATTCATTGACTTTTGTGATCTTCACGAAGTCTGATGAGCGCATATGGCTTGACCTTTGTATTGACCTTTGAACATTCGATTGTCTTTAGTAGCGAGTCTTGAGCCAAGTGAGGTAAACTTCTTGGATGGTGAATGGCCCAGTCCATCTTGATTTGAGCTTGCCTGGAAAGAGGTGGAGCTTGGAGTCTTACAGCAATACTTGGTCCCCTTTTTGGAAATGTTTGCGAGCTATCAGCTAATCATGCCACCTCTTTAGCTTATCTTTTGCAATTTTTGAGTTAAGGTAGGCATCATTTTCTGGGTTCTTCTGGCTTACATTGATATCGAGAGGCCTTTGAGACCATTTCTGCCCGTGTCGAAGTTTAATTTTTTACTACCCACCCGAGCCTTGTATTCAATTTCCTGAGCGGTGCGGGCTTCTATAAACCGGCGATAAGGAGACATGCCTAGAATGGTTTTGTAGGTTTCAATCTGTATGCACAGAGGAAGTCGGCTCCGAGGGCCAATCTTTTCGGTTAAATTGACCACTTTTCATCGGTGTGTCTTGATATCTACATTTACTGGTGACACGGCATTTGGTTTGAGGTAGTATGGGGTGGCTACGCATGCTTGACACCATACTTAGTGAGGGAGGCTCTCAGGTTTATTTCATAAATCTGAACCTGCTTCGCTAATTGTGAAGCTGGGGACCCCCGATCTCGAGGAATATTTTCCTTCAAAATTTCGAACCACCTTATGGTCTGGCGCCCTCTGAGGCCTTGACCAGCGGACATAGTCGGCTCACCGATGTGGGGGTATCCCGAGGGAGGAAGGGAGATGGTCATGATCTGATCCCATACGTCGAAAGATTGACTACCAAATCGGGTTTAAAGGCAACATATGTGTGAGAAATCTTCCTGACCTTTGGCATTTGTCATTTCTTGCATGTGTATGGGCATCCTTGAAAGAGGCAGTGAAATCGGTGGAGCACCTTATGGGCAGAAAATTCACGGAAAAATGGCAAAATCGTAATTTGTTAAATCGAAATTTATTCTCTGAATTTCGGATGACAAGCGGTTCACCATTACGAATCGTCTCGCCCGAAATCTAGCTAACATGGTCGAGGACAATGAATTTCTGCGTTTTTGAGGCATCAAGTATTGGGTGCTGTAAAACAACATGTGATGTGACAAAAGTATAACATACGTGACTACGCGCCATAAGTTTCATGAGTAGAGAAACATTAAACGATCACAAGATACCGCTAAACGCCGAAATCCAAGATTCGAGGCATTTAGGTGAATAGTTAAATGAGGAAAAGACAAAATAATGCATAGTGGTTGTCTCTTCAAATTGAAATACAAGCCAAAATGTGAAAGAACCAGAAATGGATGCAGTGGCTATGGAAGATTTGATTTTAAAGAGAAAAGGACCTCCTTCTCTCTAGATTTTCTGAGATCCCATTGTACCAATTGTCGGACAAAGAAGAAAAGTCGCTCTACGCATCGAGGCCTACGTGTGGGCTCTGGTTTTAAGGAGTTTCGACAATCTCCGTGAAGTAGGGGATTTATCCTACTTGGTTTTACACTTTGTTTAAGCGTTCTATGATGTTTCTGCCAATGAGGCCTTGAACGATCGCTTGGATCTGTCCCAAAACTCGGACCGAATTGTTAGATTTTTTTGAGCCACATTTGGTCAGCCCACGGACTGCGGACGCGTGGGCTGTCAAGGTTGTGATTTATGCATTAAATCATGACAGATGTGTATGATGCCGAAATGGCTATGAAATTCGGGTTCTCATGAACCGATGATTGAATGATAGGTCAGAACAAGAACTCCGAGGGTTTTAGTGGTTCACGTGAATAGTGACACCTAATTAATTTTTGTGTGAAAATGCTGCTTGGTTGAGTGTCCAAGATGAATGCTCGTGTTTGTTAATTAGCCCACGTGAGCTAATTTTTGGTAAATTGACAGGAATCAAGATAACATGCCATGATTGGAATTATGTAAATGTATATCATGACATATATATTTGCATGTGTTATATGAATTGTATTGGAATTGGCATCATGCATTCCATATGCACTGAGCACCTTTAGGAACAATAAGAGGAGTTCATGAGTTGGTTTCAGAGAGAAGTATTTCTGAGTAATAATTAATAATAATTATCGTGAGTGTCCATTACAATATCTGAGGGTAGTGTCCATATAAAATATCAATCATTAGCCTACCAATTGATATACATCGGAGGGTTGTCCACAAAATAGAACATCGAAGTCGGTCCACTACTTAGATCGAGGGTTGTCCATACTCACAAAAAACAAATAACTTTGTTTTGAAAATAACGTTTCTCATAACTGTGGCTTAAAAAGTGAGGTTTTATGACTCGTGGTAAGGAGTTGGTCATGTAGACATTCAAGTAGGATCACGCATTTACTTGAATGTGTTTTCATCAGCATTGCATATGCACTTAGGTGGAGAGTAACCCATTTAGTATGTATCTACTATTCTACGATACACCCTATCGGCGGGATATTATTTTTCTGCGCATGTATGCTGAAGACTACTTCTAGAGACCGATTTAAAGAAAGCTGTTGTGGCTTGCCTTAGTTGGATACATGTATTAGAATGTTTTAAACTTTTAATATATGTTGTATAAGAGTAAATTATTAACTCTTGAAACTATGGTATATAGTTAGTGTATCTTGATGAGCATTGGTATATGGGCCCAAGTAGCCATTTGTACTCATATTGGATTGTTTGGGACAAGTTTGTATTTGGGTAGAACTCCCCATACAAAGGAGACTCTGCCCGATTTTTGTGAATAGTGTCGGGTTACCCGAGGTTCATGAGTATTCTCAAGTGGTCGGGACGGTAGTCAACTGACTCGGTTTTGGGCATCACACCTTCCTAGCAGTTTTCTAGGAAGCAAAGTGGCCTCCATAGGCATTCTCATGGCAGTGACTGAGGATTCTTGGTTGCTCTACTTTAGGTATACACCTTCTGATTATTTGGTTGGAACATTATTTGTACAAGAATGGTTCCTCCCAATAATAGGAGTGAATTTTTGCAAAGAAGAATTTCTTGTCTTGTGCTTTCCACCCTGCTGGTAGCTCCCTTGTAGCCAAATAATTTGTAATGTGAGCATACCAGGGTGCCTCCTCAATTAGGAGCAGGGACTCCTCAGGGAACTCATCATTGATCGGAGGGTTGTGAGTGTTGTGTGCGATTGTTAATCTCGATAGGTGATCGACAACAACATTTTCCACACCCTTTTGTCCTGATTCAAGTAGGTTAAACTCGCAAAGAAGGAACCCACCCGATGTTTCCAGCCTTAGCATTTGTTTGGTGAGCGTGCATTTGCTACGAGTGATCCGTGAATACTATTATGTCCGACCCAACCAAATAAGCTCGAAATTTGTCTAAGGCATAGACCACTGCCAGTAACTCCTTTTCTGTGGTTGTGTAATTCCTTTAGCCCTCACAGTGGTCTTGCTTGCATAATAAAACCACATAAGGCTTTCCTCCTTCCCCTTTGTCCGAGAGAACTGCCTCCATCGGCCATATCGCTTGCATCGCACATCACCGAAGGGTAATCGCTGCCAGGCTCACTATTGGTGCAAGTGGGTCAAATATGCTTTAAGCTCCTCAAAGCTCTTTGGAAATTTCGCATCCCAAATAAATTGGCATCTTTTTTCCAACAAAGCAGGGGCTGCAGGCTTGGCAATTTGGAGAAGTCCATGATGAACCTCCCGTGAGAAGCTCGCATGCCCCAAGAATTGTCTTTACAATCTTGCTATTCAAGGGGGAAGGTTAGCTTTGGAAACTGCTGATTTTTGCCTTATCAACTTAATCCCTTTTTCGAGATAATGTGTCCCAAAGACTATTCCCCTACGACCATGAAGTGGCATTTCTCCCAAATTAAAACCATGTTTTTCATACACCCCGTGCAGACGCTTAGGTTAATTAGGCATTCTTCTAAGCTCCCCCCGTAGACTGTAATGTCATCCATATAAACCTCCATAATGCGCTCTACCAAATCACTGAAAATATTGAGCATACAATGCTGAAATGTGGCAGGGGCATTACACAGGCCAAAGGGCATTCTTCTGTATGCATATGTGCCAAATGGGCATGTGAAGGTGGTCTTTTCCTGGTCTTCGGCAACAATTTCTATTTGAAAGTATCCTGAATAGCCATCTAGGAAACAATAGAAGGGTTGAACGTAAACTTCTAGAAGTCGTATCCATGAAGGGTAGAGGGAAGTGATCCTTCGTCACTTCATTCAAATTCTCCTATAATAATCAATACATACCCTCCAACCCGTGGTAAGGCGGGTGGGCATTCTTCCTTTTTCGCTACGTTGACCCGTGGTTACCCCTCGACTTAGGTACCACCCGGGTCGGACTCACCAGTGCTATATGATATGTGGGGCGTATAATACCTTGAAGCAATCTCAATACTCACTTAACCACTTCTTGCATATGTGGGTTCATTTTTCTATGGCTGCTCATCGACTTTGCTCTCCTCTAGGTAGATGTGATAGGTGCAAACCGGCTAATACCCCTTAGATCGCAATCTTCCACCCTAAGGCTTGCTTATTTCTCCCTTAGGATGTGCAAAGAGATCACCTTCTTGTGAGAGGTGTCGAGCAGGATGAAATGACAACTGGACACTGCTCCTGCTCCTCTAAATAGGCATATTTCAACTCCACAGGCAAGGGTTTGAGCTCCAATTTCTAGGGTTCACTGGTTCCTTCCTCGATTACCAAAGGCAGAATTTCTTGATTTTTTCTCCATTGCCCTTGCACAATTTTCATGTCTTGGGCTTCTTGCTTCCCTTCTGAACACTCAGCCAGTTCTTCAGTCAGTAAATCCTGCTTCCTTTGTTGGTCAGCCTGTTCCTCCAGGATTGTGTCGATGATGCAAACTTCCTTTGAGCCATCTTCCACCGGTTGCATGTGCTTTTTACTCAAGTGGAAGATGTTGAGTTCAAGGGTCATGTTTCCGAAGGTGAGTTGCATAACACCATTTCGGCAATTGATAATCGCATTGGAGGTGGCCAAGAATGGTCTCCCTAAGATGATAGGCACATAGTTGGCCCCTGTTGCAGCTGGTTCTGTATCAAGTACAACAAAATCCACTGGATAATAGAATTTGTCCACTTGGATGAGAACATCTTCCACTGTCCCCTTTGGTATCTTGATGGATCTATCCGTAAGAGACAATGTGATGGAGGTGGGCTTTAGTTCTCCCAACCTGAGCTGCTTGTACATCGAATAAGGGAGGAGATTCACACTTGCACCCAGGTCTAGCAGTGCCTTTTCTACGCAAGTGCCTCCAATATTAACCGAAATGGTTGGACAACCCGGATCTTTGTACTTCACTGGAGTCTTGCATTGGATGATAGCACTGACTTGTTCAGTCAGGAAGGCCTTCTTGTCAACATTCAGCCCCCTTTTCACTGTACACAAGTCCTTCAAAATTTTTGCATAGGTGGGGACTTGTTTGATCATGTTAAGCAGAGGGATGTTGACCTTTACTTGCCTAAACACTTCTAGCATTTCAGCCTGATTAATAGCCTTCTTTTTAGCTTTTAGTGCTTGAGGAAAAGGTGGGGGTGTGCTATTTTTTTCTGTAGTCTGCTTGATCACCACCTCCACTGTTCCGCCACTCGCCCCACTGCCGGTGTCGTCGCTGGTTTTGCCACTTCTCAATGTGATGATCACTAACTTCATCCATCCTGCACTCGCTCATCGGGAAGAGCTCACTTCATGCAAATTCCCTCGGGTTTGGTTGTGTCCGAGAGGAATTTCCCCTTTCCCCGCACCGTTGACAAACTTTGATATTGAATACGTGTGTTGTCATATTTGTGGGAAATTTTGGCTGCAGCCGTCATGCTTTTTGAGAAATTCGAGTGTGCTGCTCATTTTCTTATTGAGTGTGCTTTCCACCGTATCAATTCTTTGATTGGCCTAGGCATTCACTGCCTTTTGTTCTTCCACAAAGTTGCCCACCACCTTACTCAAGTTCATAATAGCTTGTTCAACCGGAGATGAAGATGGTGGTGGTTGTGGCTGGGTTAAGGATGATCCATGCTGCTGTTGTGCAGCAGGAGGCACATAGGGAGGAGGCTTTGGTTTCTAGGAAAGGTTTGGGTGGTTCCTCCAGTTGGGATTGTAGGTATTGTTGTACGGGGTTGTGGCTGGTGGCTTGTATTGGCCCACTGCATTGGCTTGTTCAGCCACAAAGTCTCCATCGAAGGCACACTGGGCAATGCTCTCCTCGTGCCTGGATCGATAGTCAAGCATGGTCGGTTAGGCAAAGATGCCCCCGCCACCGCCGTACCTCATGCCGATTCCCTATTTCAAGCTCTTCCAACCTCCTCGGCCAAGGTGGACAACTTTGCTTTGTCTCCATGTCCTTGAGAGCCAGCAAGGCTCTCCCTTGATCTCTGGTGGTGGCCTTATCCTCGTTCATCTCCCTATGATTCGCTCATCCCAAGCTGGAGGTCTCACTACATAGTTGAGTGAAGTCCACGTGGCTTCCTCTCGATTCTACTGTGAAATCCCTTCCACACATAGTCTCCACAATCTGCTTCCATGGTGTGGTGACATTCCATCATAGAAGTGGTTAACCAACATCCATGTATCAAAGCCATGGTGTGGGCATGCACTGATGGTTTCCATATATCTCTCCCAACATTGATAGAACTTCTCATTATCATGGGTTGCAAATGTATAAATTTGCCTCTTCAAACTGTTGGTCCCACTGAAGAACTTTTTCAAAAACTCTACTTGCAGTTCTGCCCAATTCCGGATGGTCCTTGGCCTTAGAGAATTAAGCCAAATTGCTTGTCTGGAGGGTTAAGGAAAGGCCTTCACTAAGTATCCATATCGATTGCACCCTCAACAAAAGTAGTGCAAACTTCCTCAAACTCCCGGATGTGTGTGTATGGATTCTCATTTTCCATACCATGGAAGGTTGGGAACAAGGACACCAAATAAGGCCTGACAACCACATCTTTTGCAGGAGGTACAATGCATGAGGCTGCACTCACCCTAAGGGGGTGTATGTGGTCCCTCATTGACATATAGGCATTAGGGTTTCTTGGTATCCCCTGCTGACTCTGTTGCTCCTCAGGTGGAAGCTCCATCTGATTACTATGTAGACTGACTTCAAACCCCTGTTCTGAGAAGACCCTGCCTTCTAGCTTCGGGCCGGGGCAAAGGTTTCTTATCCCAATGTTGCATAAAATCCTAGGAACACAACACAAAAACAAATGGTGAAACCAAAAA
Source organism: Tetrastigma voinierianum (assembly GCA_016808115.1). Lineage (NCBI taxonomy): Eukaryota > Viridiplantae > Streptophyta > Magnoliopsida > Vitales > Vitaceae > Tetrastigma > Tetrastigma voinierianum. The sequence continues at coordinate 63,926 of JAEQBH010002251.1, read as the reverse complement.
ACAAGGCTACCAAAAGGGTTATAGTTGATCAATTTAGAAACAACAAAACCGAGTATGCACAAGATTAAACATGCAATTTCGCAAAGGAACTCGTAAATGGGGAAATAATGATAAAATTAAAAGGAATGAGAATTCACCAACACTCGCGGATGCGGGATCACAAGTTCAACAGCCTTCTCACCTCCACCTCTCGGGCACCATCCAAAGAACGGCGCCATTTGATTCATGCCACAATAGGTGTTTTTGAATCAACAAAATTTATATCCTAGGATTCCTACTGCCGTAGCAAAGCTACCGCAAAGATAATGGCTCAGTGGTCAGTCCCGTGGATGGGTTTTCTTCAGCGTAATGAGTCGCTGATTCAAAGTGGTGAATTTCATCGATTTAGGTTTCGTAAAATGGGCGTTGAGGTCGATGGTCGGGTAAAACTGTAATCGCAGAGAAATAATGTGTAAAAGAACTCCTTGAAGTTTCGCTGACCACCGGCTTAGGTTCTAAGGTAACTATAATGTCCTTCTCGTCATTTTCCTCACAAAGGAGGATGACCTATAGTCATTTCCTGCTTGGATCTAGGTTTGGCTATAAAACTAACCTAAAAGTTTCCTTCCTAGTATACAATACGTGACCCATTAATGTTTCAAAGCAAGTAAAACCATCCGGTTGATCTAACTCCGCAGAGCTAATAAATGACAACCACCGAGCATCGCGATCTAGCACAGCATCCACCGAACCTTGAAAGTTTGCCAAGTACTAACCACTGAAGGTATATCACAAGGATTTGTAAAACCCACATGAGAGATGCGTAAACATAAATGAATATAGATGACAAGCGCACAATGTGAGGACAAAGGTACTACCTCCAACCTTTAACCTAGTGGTCCTCCCCTTCAAGGACGATATTTGCCAAGCATCCTCAGTTGTCATCCTCAAAGGGGTGTCGGCAGAGAAAATACGAGAAAGGGAGAGAAAGTGAAAGAAAGTTGCGCAGGCCTAAAGCCGAAGCCGCGCCAATTTTATTGATAGCTAAAGACCCTCTATATGAGCTTGACTGAGCTTATATGCTGCTAGAAATAAGGAATTTACATAAATGTATGAGAATAAAATTACATTAAGGGCATTTTGGTAAAAAAAGCCATAAAAAGTGGTCAAAGTGGTCAATACAACAAAATGTGGAGACTCACGAAAATTCTCAGATACACTAAGAATCGGCGAAAAGTTCGCAATGCTGCAAAATTTTCTACAATTCTCACTCTTCCTCTATATTTAGCTCCAATTGCTATCTACTTTGTTCATAAGCCAGCTTGGCTCTGCTCTTCGTGATTTGAATTGGCTTGAAGAAAGTGGTACAATTGGCTTGCAAAACTACAAAAATATCCACAAAATATGATTAGTAGCATAGTTGGGACCTTAGTATCAATTAGGTTATTTAAGCGATTAGCACACAAAAGTACTAAATCGCAATAAACAGGCCTCAAAACAACACTATTTGGGTGCTAATCAATTATAGGTTAAAATGTGGCATTTGGAGGCGTTTTGGAGGCTTAAAGATGGAGAAATGCAGATCCTGCTCCAAACATCGCACGTTCGCACGTCACGATGTTGAGCCCTAGCAACGTCTTACCCAACGTCTCCATAACCCACGTCGCCATGTCTCAACGTCGCAATGTCTTTGGGTCTGTTCGCGAGTTCAACCCATTTTTCAATCGAGAGGCGATTTTTGTTGGGGTATATAAGGACTAATGCCCTAATTTGAAAAGGGGTCAGACTTTGTCTACACTTTGGGACCAGAGAGGAGGGTTGGTAGTGGTTCTTCAAAATTTGGAAGAAGAACTAGGGATTTAAAGGAAGAAGACCGAGACTCATTATCATTTTGACCACTAGAGTTTCTTTTTTCCCTTATTTTCATGTTTTATCCAAATTTTATGATGTACCATACCTCTATCATGTTTTAATTCCATAGTCTAGGGTTTTGGTTGTATTTCGGATCTAAATCTTATATCTAAATGTTGATTTTCTAATTTCTATTGTCTATTTGTGATTGTCTATCTATTGATTCATGCTTGGTTGTTATTTGCGCGTGAGATTCTTAGGTCTTAAAACATCTCTAATGCTTAAGGTTGAGCTGAGAAGCAAGAAACCTAGTATTATTATATGGTAGATTATTTGACCTCGAAAAAGGCTTATAATTAAATTAGACAAAAGTCACATTTGAAAGCTTTTTCAAGAAACAATAGGATGAAATTTTGACCTCAATATAGAAAGATTGTCCAATTGCACCGAATACCCTAAAACTCTATCATATCTTGGTATCCCTTAGTTGCACATTTCATTGGTTAGATTGAGACTATCTTAGATTAGTTTCGTTTAATTTATGTTTTAAACTAAATCGTTGACCGTTTGGATATTAGGGAAATATTCTAATTTTGATACTTAGCATCCTACATTTCCCTGTGGATCGATATCCGTATATTTTGTACACTTTATTACTTGGACAAGCGTATACTTGCGCGAATAGACGCTCATTTCATATTTTTCTGCATATTCTTAACACACATCACACAATACTTCTATCAAATTTTTAGCGCTGTAGTTGGGAAAATTATGGTGTTTTATGCTAATATTAATACCAAGTACTTCTATGGTACTTCATACATTTTCTAGATTCAAAATAGCAATACATTCAACTGAGACACATAAGCAAATTCGTTAAAAATACTAAAGAATGACGCCACATCCAGATTAATAGCATTAACACAATGACTCAACACAAAACCTATACCATAAATTTAATTAATTTATAAGATTTAAGTTTTACAAGATGTCAGACTAATTCGATTTAAATCGACGCTCTTGTTTTGATTAAATATATTTTATCGTCTGAATCGCTCAAAACCCTAATAACTGCTATAACAAGCCAATAAAAGCTAACATACGCCACAATAAAAACACAAAAATAAAATAAAATGAAACAAAGATTTAGGTGGAGCGAATAAAACATGATTGATAAACTCAGGAAAAAAGATTTCATTAATGTTTTCTTTAATGCTGTGAAGCACCAAATATAGGCCTAATCTAACAATCCACGTTACTGAGGCAGGTGGGTGCCTCTAGAATTTTACAAATATTAAATTACAATTTTTTTTTCATCCAGATAATGTAAGGTTGGACACCCTTCCTCCCCCCCAACCTGCCTACCTCCTTAATATCTAACTCCCACCTCATAAATAAATAAATAAATAAATAAATAAATAAATATATAAATAAATATATATATATATATATATATATATATATATATATATATATATATATATATATATATATATAAAATTACTAAAAACAAAATCAGCTCCATATCAAATATATGTCAGCAGGATTCTTAACAGGCAAAAACAGTAAAAAAAAAAAAAGCAGCCAGCCATACTAGTCTCCATGCAATCAAAATCCACCAAAGTCCAAAACCTTTTATAGCAAAAAAAAGCCCTAAAGAAAACACATTAAACATTTTCCCATTTCGTAAGCACTGGCTTTCCATGGAGGATGAGAAGAGAAGAGAAGAGATCCATTAATGGCTCTGAGAGGTTTCGTTCTTGGAAACCGGATACTTGATCGCATTCAGATCAACCTTCCGGAGCGCCGCTTTCCCAAGATCAATGCCACAGATATCAGAAAGCCGAACCAGATATAGAAGAACATCCGAAAGCTCTTCCCCTAAATGCTGTTTCTCCTCTTCTTTCCAGTCCGGCAGCCCCTTCGGAACTTCCCCTCTCCACTGAAATATCTCCGACAGCTCTCCGACTTCGCCGACCTGTTCAGATTCTCACAGAATGAAAGGCTTTTTGTAAACGGACTGAGACATTTCCCCAAACATTCAAAGACCGAGAGAAAACGAAAAGAAACGATCACAATCTGACTCCCAAAATCAAATCCAGAAAATCAAAGAGGATTTTCTCGGTTAGATTCTCGGAAATCAGAATAACCGAAAAAAAAAAAAAAACAAAACAAAAAAAGGAATTGGAAAGATGCTTTACCAGAGCGAGGAGGAGGTTTCTAGGGCTGTGAAACTGATCCCAATCCCTCTCCTTCGAGAACTCCGCCATTTTCTTCTTGAGAAGGTCAAGGCTCACGCTCTCTCCCTCGGAAATCCCAGTCATCTTTCCCACACGCTATCGTCTAAGAAACAGAGACGATGCATTTTATCCATCGGTAGACCGCTCACCACCGGTAACCGGAAACCCCGGTGAGTGCGTGGTAGTATTTCCGAGATGAGACGGACACGTCGGTGGGAAGGCTACTTGTGGGCCCACTTATTGTTCTCCACTTTTACGGGAACGTTAAAATAAATAAATAATTGTTGGGACTCTCTCCCGACTACCCCTCTTATCCGGTCCGTCCATCTTGTCTTGTCGGCACCACTCCTCATTTCAAAAAATAAAATAAAAATATAATTTTTTCTGCAATATTAATATTGAAATTCTCAAATTTTAATGAATTTTACATTTAAATCCCCCAACAAAAGTCCGAATCTAAAATTCTGTTTAATATGGTAGGATGAAATGATGTCGTGTTGATATTAGGAATAATAATTAAAATAAAAGTTAGGATATAAAAACATAATTTATGAAAATGATATGTTTAGAAAATAATTTTTTTTTTAGGATTTAAATATAAATGTTATGAAAGTTCAAAATTTTAATATTAATTTTTATTTTATTTTATTTTAGTTTTTAAAAAAGAGAAAATAATGTTACATACCATTGATTTATGAATAATTATAAAGAAAAGGAAAAAGAATACAAAATATTTAGTTTTACACTATTTCATAAAAAATAATTATGTTTTAGGTATTATGAAAGATGCTTTTTTGATATTACTGGATTTACTTATTTTTCAATCGACCAATGAGCAGGTTGGGACGCTGGGCCTAAACCAGGATCAAGTGTTGGCCGAATAGATTGCTGCACGCTTGGCCTCAAGCGCCAAGGTGGCGCTTCGCAAAACAAAGAAAGAAGGGATTACAGGGCTTCGCCCGTGGCCGCCTACGCATGTGTCGGCTTCTTTCTCGGTAGAAAAAGAGAGACCGCTTATAGGCGAATGTATCGCTGTAGCAGATGCGATCAAGACGGGCAGATACCTTTCAATCGGCTGGGGTTACCTCGGTATTTTATAGTAGATATTCAACCACGGACGCGACTCGCGATTCGTCTCTATCGATGAGATATTTTGCTATTATCGACGGATTTGGTAGCGCATATAAAGAGCGCTTTATTTGGGATAATTCTTCCTTATCGGGGATCCGATCTCGACGACGATCTATTATCGTCTTTCTTCCTTATTGGTGAAGTTTACTGATTTAAGCAATAATATATTATTAGGGGATTATTTTATTTTCATACCTACGTGGCACCCATAACGGGTCTTTGGGCAAGCTGCCTGACCCTCATTCCTACTTCCAAGACCAGCGCCAATCTTCCTACAAGAAAAGCGCCCGAATGCTTAAACGTGGCAATGCCTCTCCTTGGTTTAGCGAAAAATTCGAGTGTTTCATTGACCTATCTTTCGCCCTGTAGTTTTAATTGTTCTATTTTCGAACCCTATCATTACTTATTATAGTAATACCTAGGTTTATTAAGATAATACTTCTAGTTTATTAAGGCTGTGTATATAAGCCTTATCATATCTAAAATATAATTATTTTTTTATAAAATAATATCAAATCATGTATTTTATATTTTTTATGTCTTCTAAATTAATGGGGTGAAACTTTTTTTGAAATAAAAAACTGTTTTCTATTCTTGTTCTCTTGATTCATTGTTTGATTGAACAGTAAAAAATTATGAACCAAACAAGTTTTTCCGGTTTTCATTTTTAAGAACAAAAAATAGTTTTTAAAAACATAAACCAAATAAGTCATTTGATTTTCATTTTTTTTCTGAAAACATGAAAAATATAAAAATAAATTAAAAATAAGAATATTTTTAAGAAAATAATTAAAATACTTTTAGAGAATATCAAAATAATATTTTATATCTAAAAAACAGTTTTAAAAATAGAAACAAACACTTAAGTTTCCCCAATAATTATATTATTCGTGACGGTTTTCCAGAGCTATACGCAAAGGTATTGGTGGTTTTTGAGAAATATATATTTATGGAAATATATTATAAAGGCTGCCATTTGCATTAAATAAAAGTATATTTTTTCGTTTCATTAAGGAAATGATATTATTCTTTAATATTTTAAAAATTAAATATATATTGACTCAAATCTAATAAGATATGTTGGACATTTTTTTTTATAAATAAAAAGCATATTATATAATAAAGGGTTACATACGTGATATTAAAAATTGATAAGGAGGTTGCATGAAACATACGTATCTTTCCTCTTGATTATTTCCTATAATAAAGAAAACATTAATTTTTTTTTAATGGATGGTGAATTATTACATGCAAATAATATAGTTGGTATGATAACTTTTTGAAGAGACAAAACCATGAAAATCATGTATTATTGTCTAGTTGGATGGTGGAATAATTAATGGTTAATTTCCCATTAGCATGTAGATATGTAATATGAAGTTAAATGAGTCATGATTGTATAGGTTTTTATTTTTATTTTTATTTTTTATTTTCTTAAGTAAAAGGTTTTTGATTTTTTTATTTGCCTAATATTTTTTCTTGTTTGTGATACCGTCCAAAAACAAATTCTGACCATGTGTAGACCCAAAATTTAATCTTAAAAATGGGAGACTTTAGTTACTATTTTTGAAATATGTTTTTGAGAATAGTTTTTAAAAAGACATAAAATACCATTTTAGAGCTTGTTTATTTATTGTTTTCCAAAAGTGTTTTTTTGTTCTAAAAATAAGGAGAATAAGGAAAACATTAAAAACATGTTTGGTTTTTAATTATTTTTTGTTATAAAAAACACAAAAAATACAAAGAGCACTAAATTTAGAAAACAAAACAATTTTCAAAAAACACCAAAATTGTGTTTTCTAAAACCGTTCTTTGAGTTTCTTTGTGCCTTTTAAAACCATTCTCAAGAACATTTTTCAAAAATAGAAACTAAATATAACCTAATTTATATTCAAAGATTTTGCAGCTTCGTGGAATCGCTAATTTTTTTTACCTTTTTTCTTATTCCCCATAGTCTTTTTATATTTATTTGATATTTTACTATTTATTTTTGTGGAAGAAGGCAGGATTAAAAAACAAAGAGAAAATATCAGAATTTTTTTAACTATAAAAATAGAATTTTTTCAAGGTTAAAATTAAAATATTTGAGGTAAAAATTCAAAATTTTGAATAAAAAATAAAAAATTTTGAGGGAAAATCAAACATTTAAATAGAAAATTAGATTCCTCGATAAATTTTGAATTTTAATTTGAAAATTTCAAAATATTTTAGGGGGAATGATGTAAAGGTGCATCATAGCACCAAATATAATGAAAATAGAATCCAACCCACCCATATTAGTGTTTAAGTACTTTCTACACCAAATTAATGAAAACATACACTCTCCTTTATTAATATAAAATTGTCTGAGTTAACCAATAAACCCTATTTATTTGACACTTAGGAGAAGGAAATTCATTCTTAATTTAATGCAGTTATTACACTAATTAACACAGTTATCCTTAATGTGTTATATTAGTTTAACAACTGTGTTATATTAAGAATGACTGTGTTATATTAATATAATAATTGTGTTACATTAAGTATGTGTTTTGCTCTCCTAAGTGTCAAATAAATAAGGGTCACTAATGAATTCATTAAAGATAATTTAGTCTTAATAAAAAGATAATACATTATTTTATTAATTTCGTATAGATAATTTGATGCTATAATGCACCTTTACATCATTCCCCCACTTATTTAAATGAAAAGAATACAACTTTTGGAAAGGAGCATTGATGAATTTAGGGGAGGGGGACCTTCTAATATTAGACTTAGAGGGATATGGAAAGGGACAATTTGGCTTCTCTAAGGAGGGGCCTTGTTTCTTCTAATAGCTTCTCTAGTCCACACGTGCCCCCACTCATTTAAGTTTTGGCATTGAAATGAAATTGGATAATGTGACGTGTTAATGATTAGATAATGTAAAGGGGATTAGGATTGTGTGATTCAAATATTTTTTTTAAAAGGAGAATAATTTTATTGATTCAAATTAGTAATACATTTGATAAAAACACATAATCAAATTTATTATAAACCTTGGAGGTGACAAAACATCCACAAGTAATAATATACGACCTACAGTTTCACACATTCGAGCATCATGATAACTATAATATATGTATATGACTCAAGTTTTATAGGATACTGATGACTTTGGTTTGATTTGACGTTTTACTGATCAATCGACTTTTGGCTGCTCAATAACCTATTTATAAGAAAACGTCAACAGCATTTATTTAAACCAAACCGTCAGATTGTACGATACAAACCACACGCTACACAAGACGATGACAAAAACATGAAAAAACAAATTTAAAATCTAGATTTTTGTGGAAGAACTTTATTGAAAAAGAAAAATGATAAAAATAGATGTAAAGGAGGTGATTTCAAGCTAAGAATGATATAAAAAATTACCCCTCATTGCTTAAAGAAAATGGACTAGAAAGGACAAGATTAGAGAAAGAGAGAGGCGGCTACATATATTCTTGTTAATACACTCATACTATAAAATTTTAAATATATTTGTTTATTTTCTATATATCAATTTTTAAATTCATCTTTGTGAGATTATTTAAATTGAGTAGCTAAAATGAATAAAATTTATAAATTATTTTAATTAATCTTGTAAACTTATGTAAATTGAAATTATTCCCCATAATATTTTTTAAATAACATTTAAGAAGCGTTTTTATTTTAACATTTAGAGCCACGAATCATTTTTAAATAATTTTGTGAAATGTTCCATAAATTAGGGTTGCTTTAGTATATTTATATATATAAAAATTCAATTTAATATGAAATAATAAAGTGGAAGAAGAAGAGAATGAGGAAAAGAGAGAATAAAGGGTAGGAAGATGATTGAATGATTTTCAAATAGAGGTTTCACCATTTTGTATACAACATTACAATTGATCTTTCAGAAATTCCCACAATCTTGTTAGTAAAACTTAGTAGGACAAAACCTAAATGATAGAGAAAAAATTGTAGTATATCATTATCAATACTTCAATTGGTAGATCTCTTAATCTTTGCATTTTGATGTCATAACTTCATTTTTTCAATGTAGAGGAAGGTAACAACTTTGTGAATAGTTGCTAAATTATCAAATTACCTAATTTTGTTAAACTTCAATTTTATCTTTCTCTTGAATTTCATAAGTATAAAAGAATTTGGGGGAGATACGCTTAGTTTTATCACCTTTTATGAATCCTTTTTTAATTTGAGCAACACAAGTGCCATTATCTACATTATTTACATTAGCTTTGACAAAATAGTTCATATGCTTCTTGAATATGTTGAATCATTGGCTTTAACCATACAGAGTCATGATTAACTTCATTAATTACAAGGATTTTTGAATGATTTCAAGAGGTGACTCTATGGTTGTTTGCTTGATTGATCTCCACAATATTCTCATATTACCTTAAATAAAAAATATACCTTATTTGAGATCAGGCTTTAAAGGGGTCTAAAAGACAACTAGCATCTGCATATTCAATCAATTGTGTTTTGATTCTCTTGTACAAAATAAGTTCATGTTACTTAATTTGACCCTGGGTCACAATACATAATTTAACCCAGTGTTAGTATTCTAGTTAGGGTGGGACTACAATTTGCTAGAAAATTTTTAAAGAATATTATGCTTTCAAGCAATGGTGGAGCCAAAAATCAAAGTCAAGGGGGGCATGATTAGTTTCGGGGGCAAAACCAATATTTTACTGTAGTAGTAAGATAGTTATTTTTTTAAGATAGAGGTCCAAGGTTCAATCCTTAATAGAAGCAATTTTTTTTCTCAAAATTTCAGGGGCATTTGCCCTTCGAGCCCCATGTACCTCCGCCTTAAGATAAATTAGTGCACCAATTGCATTAAAAAAGTAATCTTAAACTAATTGAACTTTTATTTTCTTCTTTAGGACAAGTTTTTATTCACTTCAAGTGGTAGACAAATGTGAAGGAATTGAGGTTACATGATTTGTCCATATAAAAGTGCCTTAATACATTCTCTTTATATGTCGATTGATGAACCGATATGCTATTTGGATACTGCTAGATCTTTAGGTTAATACAATATCTTGTATTCCCAAATCTTTCATTTTGATTTTTCCTTGAAATTTTTTGAATTTAGAACATCTTCATTGGATTTGTTTTTGTATTTTCTAAACTTCATACACTTCTTGAAGTTTCTAGCATACCTGGCAACTTCTCCATCCGACATTTTTTCATCGAACTTGAGGACTCCTCTTTGATGGCATTCAAGGCAATCTCCTTTGGTTTTATAGGTGATTCAATAGTCATTTCAAAAGTTTGTAGGGAGTTTACGAGTTCATCTAATTTCAAGGAATCCATATCCTTGGATTCTTCAATAGTAGTGACTTTAACCCTAAATCTCTTCAGAAGACATATTAGATTTTTTCTCATTGCTTTTGAGTTAGGGATAGGTCACCTAGATTAAAGCTAGAATTCACAATGTCCATCAATTTTGCATGAAACGCTCCAAAAGTCTCATGTTCTTCCATCCTGATTGACTCAAATTTATTGGTCAGTATATGAAGTTTAGACACTTTCACCAAAGGAGGTCTCCCTATTGAAGCACCCTCTCGATGATGTTCCATAATTGAGATTCAAGGATCAAAAAAATGATTTTTGCTTTAAAACACAACTCACGATACCAATTGTAAATTGAATCTCAGCATAAGATTCATAGAAGAGGAGAGGGGTGAATAGGTGATTTTGCCTAACTCTTTGAAAGACAAATTAAAAAAAAAAAAAGATAACCAAATATTCTCAAGAAGTTTCCTATCTACAATTTGAAAGTTTGCTTTAAGATTCTTTCAAATGTAAGGATGCAACAACACTTCCCAAACGGTATATAAGTCACAAGCAAAATGATTTAAAACATATAAACTATCATTCAAGAGGTAATCGCGTAAGAACCAATCAATATTAAAAACTGAAATTATAAACTGAAATAAGCGGAAGAAGAAAAGACAAAGAAGTGACACCAAATTTATGTGGAAAACCTTTTAAGAGATAAAAAACCACGAACAACAAAAAAACGACGCTGATGAATGAGTTAGGTGTACTTCTTTAATATTTACCCCTCTTAAAGCCTCTAATCCCTCATGGACTACTTCACGATACCTTCTCACCTCAATTCCTCTCCATCATTATTTGGAATTTTCTTGAAGTCCTTTCCAAGCTTGATCTCTGCTTTCCTCTTGATGATCCATCAAGAAGAAATTGAGTTTTCGCCTAAACCTCAATTGTTGAGAGAAGATTGAATAGATGACCTCAACTCATTTTCACATATAAGAACAAAAGATTTTCTTGAAAGCACAAGTGGGAGAGAAAAAATTTTCACACAAGAGAACCACCCTTTTTTGGAGAAAAGAAACTTGGAATAGTAGAGACGGAAACTGGTGTTTCTTTCTCTCTCTCACTAAAAAGGAAAAAATGAATTCTATTTAAAGGGGGTGAAGCCCTATGTCTAAAGGCTGAAAAATGATCTTAAAAGCAAGATAAGTTGGATTGATCCACTCTGAATATGATAGATCCAGAACCTGGGTGAAAAAAATCCTTTTAAAAGCTTTCTCTCTTTTCCTTTCAAACATAAATCAAACCAGAAACATTTTAAAAACACATTTGGGTTGAAGAGGATCATTAAACTTTCATCAATACATCTTTGTCCTCTAGCAATCTTCATTTCTTGAAATCCAAAGAACAAGTAGTCTATGAGATACTTAGATAGCTAGAGAACCATTTGAGAATTTTTGTCCTGATTTGTCAACCTAGCTAAGCACTCACAATTAGTATTCAAGAAAATTCGAGCTATGAGACATAAAAATAGAACAATTAGATACTTATAAAAATTAACTATCAAAAATATTTTGCTAAATGTAAATTGATCAAATATAAGGTCACATCAAGACTAGCTATTCGATCATATAATATGATTCAAGTAGCAGTCACATGAACCAATCAAATAATACGATCAACTACATGGTGGTAGTATCTCCAAAAACCATTTCAATGAGAAATGATGTGCCAGTTTAAGTACATGCTGTTATGATCATCATAGTAAACTTTATATATATCTGCATACTAAACCTTTAATCACATCTTAAAAATTAACTGAAAATATAAATGCCACAGCATAGATGACTTACTTTAATTAATCCACAAAGGATTCGAGTAGGAATTTCAAGTGTTTTGTTTCCTTTGAAAGTTTTGTAGAGCAAAAGTTGAAAGAAAAAAATGTAGGATACGATTCATGTTCCTAGATTACCATGTTAGAACACAAAAACATCAGCATCAATGGAAGAAAGCAAAAATTAAATACACGATTTGGAATCCATGAATGGCTTCTTGATGCGGAATCGATGAAGACACAACGAAGAAGCGATATCAAGATCTAGTCTTCTCGAATGGCCTTGATGACAGCTTAATGAGAATGCCTCTCCTTGTGATTAGAGAAAATATTTCTCTAAATCTGTATGTGAGAATAGGTGTACGATATCGCCCAGGGTTTAGGAGGACTTGAGCATACATTTATTGAGTTCGACCAGGCCCTCGTACAGTAGGCCCATCACTCATTACACACTTACTGACCCATATGATTTATTAAGAAACCTTATAATCTCAATTAATTGAAATAAGATAAATCCCGATTAATTCCAGTGTAAAGCCCACTTTATGAAAATCTTACATTCTCCACTTGGCGATATTGAGTGATGGCGTAATGCTTTTATATTGGTCTGAGATTGTGCTAATAGTCAATCAGATCCCGTAAAGTCTCGAGTATTTTGAATCATGGCGGTAATTGCATGTACTCACCTTGACCTTGTGGTCACAAGTGCTTTCAACTGCGATATGGTTCAATATGGTAGTGTGTTTAAATGGACAATACCTCGTAATGAGTTATACTTCATGTGTTATCCATTTGTTAGTCAAATTCTCTCCTTAAGTGTCACAAAACCTAGTGTGTGCACGGAGAATATCCATCATGGTTCAACGAACTGTATATGTGTTACCTTGATGCGGTAACTTTTGCTTTATGTGTAACAAAACATCTTTATTAAGGCTAATGCGAGAATGCCTCATAGCACGTACTCGAGAGTTTACCTGATGCCTCGAGATTTTCAACGATTATTTGTCTTCGGCTTTCGATAAATATACGTTCACAAATACCTTATTGAATGCAAGAGTTGATACAAATTCAATTATTACAAAAATGTAATAAAATTGGATTCAACCTTCATAAGGTAACATAAAACTTAATAGCTCCAGCGAATTCTGGTATCCATGATATTCCTAAGCGAAGTATTGTGACATGTCGTCGAATACACGGCGAAGGCCTTTAGTTAAGCGGATCTGCAATCATATCATGCGTTGATATGTGCTCCTTTGCAAATCATAGGTTTTGAACTTTTCCTTTATAATTAAATTACTTGACCTCCGTGTGCTTAGACCCTTGAGACCTCTGTTGTTGTTAATAAGCGACATTGCGGGTTATTGTCTAATACAAGCTGTATGGGCTATCGCGAAATCGAAACCAGTTAACTCCTGTGGTTTGGGCCAATTGCTGAGTAGTTCTTGAAAGCATGCTGCAAACTCCGCTTGCATGAGTAGAGGATCTGATTGATTTCTGTTTCTCACTTTTCCATGATCCTCCTACTTGGCAAGATATAACCGGAGTTGTTGACTATTTTCATCGGCCCGGCCAGCCAAAGTACGAATCGAGATACCCAGCTAGGCGTAGGTCTGAACATGTTTGTAAATCAGCATATAGTCTTTGTCCTCTTTAAGTACCCTCCATAACCTTCTTGTGACAACCCGATGATCGTGTTGGATTTGGCGTGACGATGCTCTGCTACAGAAGTCTATTGTAAAGGCAATATCGGCTAGTGCGTACTTGAACATATAATACTCCCAAGTGTCTTGTGGTGATTCTTATTTGGGCTTCTCAATATCCCGAATGAGGACATTGTGACGAGACTTCGACTTATCACCTTCTGGGCTGACAATTCACGGCTTACATTGTTGCATGTTGGTCTTTTCTAAATCTGATCAACATATGCCCTGCGAGATAAAGCCCGATAGTGCTTGAGCGATTCTGTGAATCTGATACCCGGCCTGAACGCCTCGCCTGTAAGGTCAGCCATCGAGTTCTTGACAGCTTGTCGGCTTTGTCTCGTACGGTAAACGAGGTCAACGCGCAATGGGATATCATGTATCGAGTATTAGGAAATGAATTTCCTCCATGACCTTCTGGTATACATTGATCTACTTTGTTCTCAACAAAACCATATGAAGCAACAACATGAAGCTTTAAGTACCATTGTCTAGAAACTTGCTTGAGACCATAAATAGACTTTCGATCACATATAAGTTTACTGAATCATTGCCCGCAAAACCTTAGGGTTGCATTATATAGACTTCTTCATTAAGGTCTCCGTTGAAGAGCGATTTTAACATCCATGCGGTGGCAACTCTATATCGAGAAATGAGCAACTAATGCCATGATCACTCTGAAAGAATCTTTAGAAGAGGCTAGGAGAAAAGGTTTGCTTCATAGTACACTCCCTTCTCTCTGAGTGAAGACCTTGTTTACCGGTCGGCTTTAAACTTCTCGATCTTTCGCTGAGTCCCTTTTGGTATACACCCATTTGCGAGAAGAGAGAGAGAGAGAGAGAGAGAGAGAGAGAGAGAGCCAATGGGTCTATGACATCGGGTAATTCAATAAGTTCCCAAACTCCATTATGCCTCATAGATTGAATTTCATCTCTCATTGCATCCAAACCACGAGTTGATGAGGGCGGCAACCTCATAAG
Source organism: Tetrastigma voinierianum (assembly GCA_016808115.1). Taxonomy (NCBI): domain Eukaryota; kingdom Viridiplantae; phylum Streptophyta; class Magnoliopsida; order Vitales; family Vitaceae; genus Tetrastigma; species Tetrastigma voinierianum. The sequence continues at coordinate 48,913 of JAEQBH010002251.1, read as the reverse complement.
TTATTGGATCGATTCACAGGCAGATATAAACAATCTTGCTCTCCCCATATAGACTAAATGGTCAGGGTGGTAATGTGTCGTCTCGCCCACTTCAGAGTGGATACAAATGAGTATCGTGGTCACATCACATGCTGGTAGCCAGTGAACCGTAATTTGTCCGCAGCAACGGGATCTAAGTCTCAGCGGGTTGATATGATGTAGGAGTTTCCACAGTGCTCTGTGTAGGAGGAGATATACTGAATGCCACATTACTGCCGTCTTGTCATCCTCGATAGTCTGTGACGGCTTCACTGTGCCGACCACATCAAACTCGAAAACTTAGGCATCTGTGGTTAGATTCTTGTGCCTCAGTTTGAGATTATCTGCTTAGATATCCTTCGAATGTTAGGGTAAGATACAAGTAACATCGAGTGGTTAAAGTCCCGACTGCCCAATGTTGGATTATCTGACTTCACTTAGGGACATCCCCGAGCCTTAAGATGGTTTAAGCTAGGCTTCACGCCGATCCATAACTGAAAATTGATGGGCGGCTTTTGTAGGTACACGATTCAAAATGTCTGGTTGTTTTCAAAGCTTCTACAATAAGCTAGGAATTGGTGTCTACCACTAATCATACTCACTTACCATTCCATAAGAGTACGATTGCGCCTTCGATATACCGATACACTTTCAGGACTCCCAGACATAGTAAATTGTGCCACTATCCCAGAGTCCTCTAAGTATTTGGCGAATGGCCTTAAGGCACAATCGACATGCCGTGCTTGCCATAGTCTCTCCTGCCTCGGTCGAGATCCGCCAAACCTTTATGACTTTCCCATTGTTTCTGACTTGATCCAGAAAAATCTTGAACTTGTCAAGGGCTGGGCTTTCTTTGTCCAGTACAAATAGCCATATCGAGAATAGTCATCGATAAATGATGAAATAAAAATTTCTACAAGGTTGTTCGTATAAGGTCGCTTATATCGGTGTGAATGACTTGACAGAGTGAACCTAAGTTTGCGAGTTTTCTTTCTTATCTTGGTCATTTACCTCACCTGCAGTCTCTGCTATCTCTAGTAATTTGAAGCCCGGCGGATATTAGTCTTTATCGGCCTTTACTACATCCTTAGAATATGGCGTCGTTTGTGCCATAATGCAGGCTCTTGTAAGTAGTGGTCTCTTAGAAATGACGCTTCGGTAGTATAAGCGTATGTCGTTCAGGAGATAAACTTAATCTGTATGTCAGGTTGGACATATGTGACGCAATCTTATTTGAATTAAAATATTGGAAATAACATTCTTTTTAATTTCAAAGGTAATCGTATGAATCCACGAAACCACGATACGAGCTGGTCAGATCTAAAGAAGAATACATAAAATGTGTCTTTCAACATCAATTTAAAACCCGAATCTGAAATTAAGATTACATCTCCACGCGAACATGACATCGAAGCTTCTGTTGTTTCCCGCAGTGAGCTTTGATTCATCACTTGTTTGAAACTTATCGGTTATGAATCCTGCCTTAGGTAAACCACAGGCATGATTGGTGCTCCACTATCAGGCACAAGAAGTGGATGGTGCTTGGATAGGTTGGATTCCTGACAAGTGTTAAAAAGAATCATTACATATTGCGTTTGGACATCGAGCTTTAAATTTGCATCTTTTCTCCGTGACCTTTCTTCTTAAGGCATTTGATCACCATCCTTTTCAGAATATTCTTCTTTGGAGCTATATTGTGGTCAGTAGATAGTTTCTTGAGCACCTTTATGAGTTAGACTTTTGAACTTCTTATTTTCCTTTATGGGAACTAGCGACATATAAGGCCATGCTCTTTCTCCTTCACGAAAGTTTCTCTTCTTCGCCACCACTGCGTTAAATTCATTAGCCGCGAGTCTCATCTTGGGAATTGTAGTTGTCTTACTATAATCACGAGTCGGTGGAAGGGTGTTTAGGAAACGATGCCGCAATCTGCAGAAGCATCGGGAATGGTAACGTGGAAACTTGGGCCGTCTTTTGATCTACCATCCTCCGGAGACATAATCCCCAACTCAATTTGTACCATCGTACTTCATGTTAAAGAGCTTTTGAAAGTGTTCCAACCTCGGCGATAGATGAAACTTCGATTTCTAGCCTCACATGGTTGCCGTCATTTCCTTAGCATTGCCAGTCATTGGTAAACCGTTTTCAGAATGTTCTTGTATGGATTTCTTCATTGTCGATAGAGCCAAATCCTGTGCTCCTCTCCCGAGTAGCATAGTTTTTCTCGGCTTCGATTACTAGTGGTTGTGATATCTGTAAACTTGTCTTTGTAGCCTTGATATGAACATCCACCCACTCCATTCAAATGAAGTCTCTTTCCCATTTCATGAAATTCAATCAGGTAAGGGATCTGTTGAAATGGAATTCTTAGTTCCTGAAAAATTATTTGAAAAATAAAGCAAACAATACAATCGGCATCATGAATACTCATGCAGAGAACTACATACATCATCACATAATCACCTTTGGGCGAGAAAATATGACATGCGGGTTGTACACTCTCCACATGTGACCATGGGAGCATATTCTAGAAATCTTTATTGAAATCACCACCTTTAGGTGTATGAACCCTTAAGATCATTGTTTTTAAAGCACATGCCATACATGTATCCCTCCATGAACTAACACAGGATCACCTCCTTTGGGAGTATGATCACGTAATAAAACAAGAGACATCCCACCCTGATATGGTGATATTTCTGAGCCAATCGAGTGTGCCGCTTTGCGGTGCGGCCAATTGAATCCTTGAAAATCTCTCATACCAGGGATATAATCTTTATGTATCACATTCAATATATATATATGTAGTGCCAATTATACTGTTTAATTCATTAATAGTCAATGAATTACACTCTACATAGTCCTTAGGCAGTGATATACATGTTAGCTACCATATGTATTTCCAAAACCATAGAAATACAGAAAACATAAAATGCCAAAGAATTCGACGTATATTGGGTTCTTTACAATTTTTCGAATATGCGAAGCGAACATGTAAATCAAATATCTGCATTGTAGAGAATTTCGGTGCGAGTTTGCGGTCTCAGATTGCTACGGGACCTCACTTGCGCGCCCTCCACTGATACCCAGAGAGCTCGGCGCGTGTGGCGTAGCGATGGGCGCGTGGCACGTCGGGAGTGTTGTGGGTCCCGGATTGGCCGAGATCGGGTCGAAGCCATCAAGATTGGTGTTGGCCAAGATCGGGCGAGATCCGAATCGGTGTTAATGGGTGGGTCAGGCTTTCCGAGTTATACCAGATTGGCCGGTCGGGTCAAAACCAGTCGGGTCCGCAGTCAGATTGAATGGGGCCGGGTCATGAATGGCGTCATCTGGCGGTCGACTATCCGGTTGGCCGGGTCGAACGGATCGGGCGGAGGCGGGTTGGGCGGGTGGCTGGGTCGGCAGCGTCGGCATGGCGTCAATGGCCGGGTGGGGTTCGGTTGGGCGCGTGTCCTTCCGCCTTGGCCCGGGTCGTGCTCAATGTGCGTGGAGGCGTGTGGCGGCTCGTGAGGGCGCGTCCGGCCTCCTCTGGCGACGTGCCACCCACCGATTTGATCGTCTCGTCGAGTAGATTCCAAATATGCAAAAAAATTCATGTTTGGATTTGATGAAAATCTCCCGGCCCAGACGAGAATGCTGGAATTTGAATAAAACCCTAAAAAAAAATTTCTCCAATTCTTTTATGTTTTGAATTCTAATCCATGGTTGGCTCTGATACCAACTGTAGGATACGTTTAAATCAACCTAGATTACCATGTTAGAACACAAAAACATAATAATATTAATGGAGAGAAACTGAAAATTAAATACCTGATTTGGAATCCATGAATGGCTTCTTGATGCGGAATCGATGAAGACCTGCAAAGAAACGATCTCAAGATCTCAAGATCTTCTCCCGAATGGCCCCTTGATGACACTGGCTTAATGAGAATGCCTCTCACTGATTAGAGAAAATATTTCTCTAAATCTGTATGTGAGAATGAATTATACGTATCCTTAGGGTTTGGGAGGGACTTGAGCCTTCTATTTATTGAGTTCTGACCACGGGCCCTCTCATTACGGGCCGGGCCATACTCAGCCCACACACTTGCCAGCCCCATATGATTTATTAAGAAACCTTATAATCTCAATTAATTAGGCCAAGACCGATATCGATTAATTCCAATTAATAAAGCCCACTTTATGAAAATCTTACAAAAAAAAGAGAACCAGAGTTGTTCTTCTTTTCTTTTTTGATAATGGTTTTTATTTTTATTTTTAATTTTATTATCACCTTATCAAAATAATAGTTTTTTAGATTATGAAATTATTAATATTTAAAAAAAACACATTTCCGTTCTTTGCCATGATTAATTTAAACGAATTTAAAATTCAAATTTACAAAAAAAATAACCGTCTAGTCACATTGTGTGTGCTCGACGTTTAAAAAAAAAAAAAAACTAACATCTCCCACTCACACATGATGAGACCGACTCATTTTTTAATTATAAAGGTTCATACTTGTCAAATAAGCCATGTGATCATGCATACTTTGAAAGCATGTTCGCTATATATTTGTTAGGAGTATATAGCTTCTCGATGAAAGGTTCTTAGAGTATATTTAGTATGTTGTATCCCAGATCATTCTTTTCACATCCTTTTCATATGAGATCTCAAGAATTATGCATTCATGATTATGTTTCTTCAACATAGGAAATACATAATTGTTGACCCATGAATACATATCGATGCTACTGTCTATTTGTAAATACGATCTTCCTCTTCCTTTATTGTTGTAATTCTTATCTAGTTCGCTTTTCTAAAAATGTTCCAGTAGATCGAATCATTCATAACCTTTTAGTAACATTCTAAGATAGCAAACACTAGATACTAATTATGAAATCAGGTCAAAGTGATAAGGATAATTAACAAGATTACTTAAAACTCGAGGGCCTCACACAAAAGAAATTTTTTATTTCATTACCCTTGTTGGTCAACATATGCACATGTGATATGAATCACATGTTACAGTGTTATTTTCTTTCTCATGGAGTGTATGTCTTTATGTATTTTATTTCAACACCACACATATTGTAGTTTTGAAACATTCAATGTCCAATTGTGAGTTCACTCACATACTCTCTTTATCAAAACATTAGAACTCCAATCTGACTTTAAGACTAATTAAGTGAAATCTTACTTGTGATTAATATTTCATTAAATATTTAAATGAAATCAACATTTGTATATAATCCTTTGCTCTCAATTATCACCTTGATGATAATGCTTAAAAATCGTCTCATCTCAGTACACACAAAGTGACCAAGGCAATCTGCTTGTGTGAGTAGGTCAATCTTCTCATTTGTTTGACATACTTCTAATTCTCATACGTACTTAACATATGCATTCATGTATGTTTCATAAATATCTGGGAATAATAATAATAATAATTGATTATAAAAGAAATATTTGTGAACATGCTTGGGAGTACATAACCTCAAATACACTTCATTGTCTACGTAAGCCCAAAGACTTGAATGCCTAAAGTAAGCTTCTTCAGGTATGGGCTTTGTGAATGGATATGCAACAATTTCTCATGTTGTTATGTACTTCACGTTCACTTTCTTTCGTGCCATAGTGTCCTTTACAAAATTATATTAAATATCTATATGTTTGGTCTTAGCATGGAACTTAGGGTCTTTTAGTATAAACTATAAGCGGCGCAGTATCACAACTAATGATCATAGGCTACATTGCATCTCCCTTATTGATCAAATGTTCCAAGAATCTTCTTAACCAAATTTCTTCTTACACAACGACCGATAACATAACAAACCAAACTTCTATTGTTGATAGGGCTATGCATGATTGTTTCTTACTACTTTAAGATATGTCGCCATTGTTGAGTAAGAACACAAATCCAGAGGTCGATTTCCTTTCATCTAAATCTCCTCCCCAATCAGCATCAATGTAGCCCTTTAATTGCAGATTATTTCATTGATAACACAATGAATAGTTTGATGTGCCCTCTAGGTATCGCAATATCCTTTTAACTACCTTCCAATGTTCTTAACCTGGATTTGATTGATATCTTAGCCATCAATGAATGACAAATATCGGGCACATAAGGCTTCATCAGCAAGTAAGGAACTTTGATAATTTGTTATTTTCTTTTGAGTTTTAGGACATAATCTTCGACTTGAGGTCTAGCCTTTTGCCATACAGGAGTATCATGGGTTTACAATTTTACATTCATCGGCTTAAGGATTTCTTAATGTATTGCTCTTGTAGAAAGAGACCAATTTCTTTGATTGATTCCTTGAAATCCCGACTCCAGGATATATATCTGCAGATTCACCCATATCCTTCATTTCAAATTTGGATGACAACCATCAATTTTTTTTCTAAAATATACTCCCTTATTCTTTCCAACTATAATTATGTCATTTCACATTATAAAGACGAGATTACAAACTTGTTTTTGACCTTTTAATGTAAACATAATGATTTTCTTGATCATTTTCAAAATTGAGACATTACTATATTATGAAATTGAATGTTCCATTGTCTCATTTGCTTAAGACCATAAATTAACTTTAAAAGTCGCATACTTTATGTTCTTGGCCTTGAGCTATGAAACCTACTAGTTGTTCCATTTAGATCGCCATTGAATTCTCCATTGAAAAATTATTCTTTACATCGGTTGATGTGAATTTAGGTCCTATGCTTGTGGCTGATGGCTAAATTAAGCATATTGAGGTAAATATGACTGACATGTGAAAAAGTTTATTCAAATCAAATTCCTTCTTGTTGTGTATACCCTTTTGCTACTTAGGCGAGCCTTGCATTTCTTAATTGTGCCATTCGCCTTACACTTAATTTTCAAGATCCATTTATTACCAATTGCCTTACGTCCTTTGGGTGGATCAACTAATTCCCACACATGATTTATTTTCATGGACTCCATCTCTTCTTACATTGCTTTCTTCCAATTTTCCTTAGTAGGAAAATTAAGAGCTTCTTTTATATTCTTTCTAGCCAAGCAATGTTCACAAGTTGACAACTGAAACTGTTTAGATTTCAAATCGTCTTCTTTGGCTAATCGGTTTATTTGACTTTGGCCAATATGATGATCAACATGCAAACCTCTACATTGTTCTCATAATCAACAATTGATGTACTATAAGAAAAACATTCATTGCTTTCACTATGTTTAACATCAAGAACTATAAAACCATCATAGAAAGAACTAGAGCCATAAAATTGTTGTCTTAGAAATAAATCAACACCTTATCCATAGAAACATAATTCAAAGTCAAGTTTAATTAAAACTAACACCGACACCAAATTTCAATGAATTTTAGGAGCAAACAACACATCATGTAGGAATAAGGTTTGACCACTTATCATGACTAACTTGCATGTACCAATTCCCTTTACTTCAACTTTTGAATTGTTTCATATATATATATATATAATCCATTTTGTTCCTTGCAGAATTCGTTGAAATTCCATGAAGGCACTTCTATCCTTCACTTATGGTCCGTGACTCCTAAGTCTACAATCCACAAAGGATAAGATTCAATTAAAAGCATAGAGCTAACAACATTAATTGTATTAACAATTGTAAATGGGTCATTTACCTTCTTGGACTCTTGCTACTTGATCTCGTCACGAAATGCCCTTGTTGCCCGCAATTATGACACTTGAGCTTGGACATGTTCTTTATTTACTTGAAGAAGCCTTTCTTCTTTCCTTTTCTAGGTTGGTTAAACTTTTGCTTTTTCTTTCCCTAAACATCTCCTTTACGTTCTTGCTGATTCCCCCCATGATATTTTCTTTTGCGCCACTTTCCACCTTGAGAGCTAGATCCAGCTATATAGACATTAGCACTTGTCTTAACGGCCGTGAGACGTAACCTTCACCAAGCTCTAAATGGGCGCGTTAAATCTTCAAATGTTTTAATATTTTTCGTTGTGGAATTGATGCATCTTAAGTATGTTCTTAGTTTTTGTGAAAGCGCAGAAAATCTAATTTTAAGGGAGTAAACGGTAATTTCAATCAAAATTCGAATATTTCACAGACCTCGGACGATGAAGCGGTTCCACTTAGTTGGAATTGTCTCCTCGAAATCTAGCTACCGCGTCGAGATTTCGAGATAGTCGAAATTTCCGCACGTTTTTGAATCAGGGTATCGGTGCGTAAAGCGGGTTTGAGGAGCGTGTGATGTGACAAAGTCCTCTGCGTATGCTTCTTTGTGACAGCAATGTTGCGAATTAGAGAGATGATGGAAATGGAATGGCTTAGATTAAGCAGTCTTCGAAAATCAAGGCAGACCTTGAAGTGGAAATAATGAAAATGTTAATGAGAATGAGACAAAAGTTAAATAGTGTTCATTTTCTTCATTTTGAGACAAAAACGGGTAGGAGATGTGGTAGGCTGGATTTTGTGATTTTTAGAGAGAGAAGAAGCTCATTCTCTCTAGATTTGCGGCCATTCAGACCGTTGGTTCTCGACGAAGCAAGAAGCAAAGTCGATCTACGCGGTGAGGGCTACGCGTGGACACCGATTTGGTGGAGTTCGGAGCCAAGCTCAAAGAGTATGGATCTTTCTTTACTTGTGTTATTCTTTGGCTAGAACCATGTAAATGGTTGGGAATGTTACGAGGCTTGGATTAGCCGTGTTTTGAGTTCAAAACATTTGGTAGGTGGAGAAAATCACTATTGTTGTGGCTGAGTGAGCAGTGCCGGCCAGGGGTTTCCTTTGTTAATGTGAATAGTGACATGTGATTTTTGGTGTGAATTTTTATGTTGTTGAGTGATTCAAAATGAATTGCTTGATTGGTTAATTAGCCCATGTGAGCTAATTTTGGTGTTATTGATTGAGAATCGAATAATATGAATTATGGGAATTAATTGTGTTAATACGTGCGTGTAAATATATTAGCATGAATGGCTTTAGAATTGTGTGTGAGAATTAATATGTTAATGCATGTAGTCAATGTGTTAACATTATGTGGAATTATATAAAAATATAATTGTGTGTAAGCCATTGGAAATGAATTGTAATTAGCTCAAGTGAGCTAATTTTGATGTTATTGATGTGAATTAAATAACATACGACATGTATGTAAATTTTGTTAATATATGTGTAAATGATATATTGACATGTGTGGTTTGAGAATAGCATAATGCATTTCATATGCACCGGGGCAACCTAGAAAATTAGGTGTGAGTGCATGGCATGAAAGAAAATAAAAAGGAATTTCGACGAAAGATTTTCTGAAGAATTGCCTTGGAGAGTTGTCGTGAATCGCCGGATGAGGACCATGGTTGTTTCGGAGCGTTATCGTGGTCGCGCCTCGGAGGGTAGTCTAATATTTCTGAGAATCTGGTAGTAAGTTTTCGAACAAAAAGCTTTTGTTTGAAGCGTGATTTTTGCTCGCATTTGGAGCACAGGCATGTGTGGGAATCGACGGGGCTGAGGACGTGGGATTGGGCGTGCAGGCGTTCGAGTAGGTTCGAGTAAATTCTTGGATGTGATTGTTTATGTGACATGTGCATTTAAGTGGTGAATGCTTACGTAGGAAATTTTATTTCTTATCTTTCTTTCGCCTTGTCGAGGGATCATTTATTTTAGATGCATTAGGGTGTATAGAGACGACGCTCACTAGGCGCATTTAGAAGAAAGCGGGTTATTGAGCTTTGGTAGATCTTTTGTATAACATGTATTAGAAGTGTACGTTTAATATATGTTGAATAAGAGTGATTTATTAATGTGGCTTATTGTATATAGTTGATGTATTTTGTGAGTATTGATCACGAGGGTAGTGGCGGGTATTTACTCACATGTGGTATAGTCATTGTTAATTGTTGGGACGGGTTACGCCCCGATTACTTTCATTACAAAGGGAGCTGCGATTTTCATGGTGGTGTCGGGTTATCGGCGTGCGATATTCGCTGAGTTGACGGTTGTCAGCGGACCAGCGTTTAGGCGTCATAGTTTTAGGCGATGAGCGAATCATAACTTGCACTTCTTATTCATCAGTAAGAGTGTGACTTGCATCCTTAAGTTCACTAATCATATTTGACATTTGACTTAATTTTTTTTATGTTATGTTGAGGGCGTTTTTTGTAAGTGTTAAATTTAATGGTAAGTGACCTTAGTTTGGTTATGGACATACCACCAAACCTTTTAAAGAGTGTAGACCACATGTCCTTTGTCATCTCGTACTTTCGAAACTCCCTCATTATGTCATCATCCATGCTGCTTAGCAATGTGATGCAGGTAATGGAGTTCTTCTTTTTTCGGGTCTCATAGGCTTCACGATCCCTTTTATGTTGGGCCGTGTTGCCTTGCTCGGAGACCCCAGTCGTAGACGTTGCAAAACCTCGAGAGCTCACTTTGCTCTTAGTACGTATTAATTTTAAATGCTCATTATCTTGTAATTATCACTGTTTCATTTATCTCCTTTAAAACTTTAGCTAATTTATACTCAACAAAATCTAAAGAATAACTGTTAATGAAAATCATAGCAATAGCATTGCAAAATAATTCATTTAAAATTAAATATCCTAAAGTCATTAAAGTAATGACATAAAATTTAACTTACATTCTCAAACATACATGTAAATTGCTAAGAGAAAAAAAATCAAGATAATCGTATTTGATGAACATGAATAGAGTCATCCAGTTTTTTCTTGAGTTCCAAAGGTAGTTTATAATGGATCGTTGGTAATTTGGGAATCCTGAGGATCGAGTTTTTTTCCTTTTCGAATTGACACATCATATGCGAGACTACAAGTCTTCCTTGCGACCTTATTAACATATGATGGGAAGAATTCCTTAACAAGCCTAGTGTAGGTTCCTTCGTAATCATTGGGGTAATGGTTCAATAGGGAATCAAGAAATCCTTGATGATAATGTGATTTAAGATATGATCTTAAATCCTTATATTTATTAGTACTTCTCAACAATCTCCCTTTCCAAACAATCTTTTGAATGGGACCGTTAATTTCTATTACATGGTTCATTAGGCTGTCAAAATTATCATCCTTGACTTCCGTCTCTAAGTCCAACCCTTCAATTTCCTTTATCATTTTCTTTACTTTTGCTCGATGTTTGGGGGTTCTAATAACCCTACCAGTCCTCATAAGCCTTGGCTTTGTTTATAGGAGGAAATAAATTAAAAAATATATTTATTCTTTCTTCACGAAAGGTTTGAGGCAATAAGGCTTAAAAAAAATGAACATTTAAATTTTATTTATTTATTTATTTATTTATTTATTTATTTATTTTTTATTTTTGGTAGAAAACGGAGTCCAAATGAACCCTAACAGGCTGGAAAGTTTACTCAACCATGGGTCAAAAGTCAACTATCAACGATTGATTGATCAGCCTGCTGTCGCCGGCCACAGTTCTTTGGTCGCCGCTAGTCTCCTGTTTTTTTATTTTATTTTATTTTTTATTTTTATACAATTTCTTTATTTTTATTCTTTTATCCCCTTTCAACTTTTTGTATAGAGGATTTTTTTAAAAAAAAAATGTCAAAAAGATAAGAAAAAAAAAAAATCTCCAGTCAAAAAATTATAAATCACCACTTGTTGGAAAACTCTTGACGAAAGCTTTCCAACCATAATTATGTCATTTTTCAATATTAATAAATATAGAACCAACTTTCGATAAAGTCTCAAAATATTTAAAAATATATGTTAATCTAGAATTATCTGGAAATAATAATTTCCTGATATTACCATTGTTGATATCACAATAAAATAAAAACAAGATACTATTATAAATAATATAATATATATAATATCATTTCAATCATCTTAATCATTTAAAAGATATAAAATGCCGATAATGATTTATATATTAATATAAAGACTAAGATCACAGGACTTAAGTGGTTGTTTTCTTCAAAGATTTGCAGTTGAGAAAGAGATCAGAGATGTTCATTTTTCTTTTTGATAATGGAGTTTTTAAATCACTCTTATCAAAATAACCTCTTTTTTAGATTATGAAATTAATTAATAATATTTCAAAAACAAAACACGTTTCCACTAATTAATTTTTGTTATAATTGCGAAAGTTTTGATGAACAATAATATGAATTCAAGAAAACAAGATTGGAATATAAAAATGCACGGACGAGAGGTTTTAACGTGATTGGCGATTATCTGCGTCGCGGACGAAAAGAGAATATTTATTTATCATCAAAACGTAAATATGAATTGAGCGTCAAATATTTAATGATTAGAAAAATCATGAAATAACAACATCTTTCATATCTGGGAAATCATAATAAAAGCTACAGAATTTCAATCCTTTATATCTCTGCGCATCTTAAAATCGATTCTCATTAAACTTCTTCGTGATCGAAAATATTTATAGAAATATTCGCAAAAACATGCTTGATACATAAGGAAACGTAATATTATAATAATATATGAATATGAATTATTTTATAAAATATTATTAATAAATATAACAAATATGAATTATTCTATAAATATTATTTATAAAAAGAATTAATATTAAATATGAATTTGATACATATTCTAACAAATTTAAAATTCAAATTGCAAAAGAAAAAGCGTCAGTCATCTTGTGTGCCCACGTTTAAAATAAAACCAACACATGCAGACAATAATGTTGACTGCTTGGGCTTATCTAGTAATCTTGGTATTTTAAAAGCATATTTTCATCTTTTTGGAAAATAAAGGTTTACTTTTTCAAAACATGATAAATCGTATTTGAAAAATGTTAGATATTCTTAAACTTGTGTTTATAACATTTTAAGATTTGATAAAAATTTTCTCAGAAGTAAGATATATATGGATAGAATAGTATACATATCAATTATGAGATATTATATAGTTTCAAAATAATATTATGTCATGATCAAGAACATCAGCCAGACAATCACTAGAACTTTAATTTAATGGATTTGAATTATGTAGGTTTGGGTAAAGACTTTTAAATATAGGACGACTTTGAATAATTGAGCTCAAGTCAACATAAAATTCAATATTCTCCTTCACAATAATGGAAGTCACATGAGCAAGGTGGCCACCATAGCTGAAGCTGCCTGCGGCTTCCTTTCTTCTTCTTCTTTTACTTTTTTATTTTTATTTTTATGTTTATTTATTTTTTATTTTTATATTTATTTATTTTTTATTCTTAGAATGGGTGGACCTCCTTCTGAACCCTAATTTTTGTCCAGACACATTCAACTTGTATGACAATGATAAGTAGGGGCCTAGCATTCAGCTAAACTCCACAATCTTCATCTTCTTTTCTTAATACATTATGGTTCAAACCTCTTTTATCTCGACTTTCTCTTTTAGCCGCTCATCTCTTTAAAAAAGGAGAGGTGATATTTTTTTTTTTTCATTCTTAGTTTAAAATCACCCTATACATGTTCCTATAAATCTATTTCTTAAAAAAGCGATTATTCCATATAGATATAAGTTTTATTTTATTTTTTACGATTTCATCGTGACATTTGGTTTTATGTCGTTGTTTTGTTACGACGTTTTGTTCTTAGTATTCTTTTGTGTATGAGACGATTGATCGTCCCGATATGTTTCATGTGAAGTCGCGTATTTTGGTAACTATAGTATTATTAAATTTATAGGTTTTGAATCAATTTACTATATTATTAATATGAGTGTTGTTTCATCTTCTATAATTTTTAACGATTTGTTATTTGTGTTTCAATCGATGGTCCCAGTGAATTTGAATCAATAAAATTATTTTATTTTAAAAAATACATTATGGTTCAAAATTTCTAAAAAAAAAAAAAAATTACTATCACCATTATCTATTTATTTAATTTTGATGAAATAATGTTGGAATAATTTCAACTATAAGGTGGACGTACTTTAATTGTCATTTTAATTTTATAAAACGAGATAAAGGTCGTAGTTATTGAAATAATAAAGGAATGCGAAGGGGCATTGAGCCTCATGGAGTACAATGAATCGGGCATTCAAGCCTCATAATGTCTGATGAATCGGAGCGTGTAATTTGGGAGCGTTATTAAGTGTAGCCACACAATGGCGTTGATTCGCTGTATAATGGAGGAGCATCAAAAGTCATTATAAGGTTATAAAAGACTAGTCGCCATTGTGCGATAAACACAGATTCTCGTTGTGTGATCTTACCGAGTCGGGGTGTCAGTTGGCCAATCCGTCGGCCGTGGAATCTTCGTGAATGTCGGGTAACGACCAGGCTCATGGCATCGGGTGGGGGTCTCGCTTTGCTGTGCGGGGGCTCTACGGAATACAACATGTCTGATAATCAGCAATGACCACCACGGGATCCCGAATGCGAGTAAAATAATGGTAGCTTGGGCGCGCGTGATACTCCTGAGTACATAAACTATTTCACGTAGTTGAGAGTTAATAAATTCTTCTTTATCTGACGTATATTAAAATTTACAATTACATGCGTGTACAACAACATCGAAAGCCCTGGAAGTTGAAGCAACCCACGCTGTGTGGCTTCCTGGTGAGTCTTAGCGTTCGTCATTTCGCATGCGCAAAAATGGTGATCACTTGGCGGGGGTGGTGGCGTTAGAGATAATTTTCCTGCGTGGGTTACTCGCTGAAAGGTGTGCGTGCGTGTGACAATGGCGTTAACCGATTTCGCGAGCGCACTTGGCGGATAATACATATGCTTGCGTCAGTATGCCGGTCGCCCGCAGAGCTCTTTCGCATGCTGTCCAGAATGCGGTAAAATGTCGAGTTTTGAAAGCGAGGCACAGTGCCGAGAAGCTCACTATCGAATTCGGTAAAAATGTTGGACTACGCCAGTCGGTGGTTGGAGAACTTCCCGAAATAGTCGTAGTCTCATCAGGAAGTGATGCGTTGGTGTCTCGCAGCCATGATTCTCGGAAAATCTTTAAATCGAAATTCATTTCTAAACATTTTCGTTTAACTTCCCGATTTCATGTCGTGCCAGACTGTTCACAATGATACAGGTCTTTTTGGTCTTATGGAATGCGTGATCTTGGTCATGCGGTGTCTTAATATATATTAGCGTTCGTATATATTAACGTAATTAAATCACATAAAGTATGTTATGTAAATTCTCAACCAATTACGCAAGAAAATTAGCTCATATGGGTTAATTAACAAACCGCAACCCAATTCATTTTGAATCAACTCAACGCCGCCAAAATTCAAAATATTCACGGCACTATTCCGTGAGCATTAAAAACCCTCGAGAATGCTTGTTCACGGCCTTTAAAATAGAAATTTTCTCTGCTAGGTTGAAATCTTTTGAAGGGCCAGGGTTCACGCCCAAAAAGCAAGTGCCGAGCGTTCTGTAATTTCTGTGGTTCTTAAACAGGATTAACGTAGTGAAAGATTCTACTCTTGGAGTTGTCGGAACTCCATCAAATCGAGATTACTTTAGCGTAGCCTCGCGCGTAGACGAAACAACCTTCTTTGAGTCGAGAGCAGACGATTACGATCAGTAGGAATCTAGAAAGAATGAACTCCTTCTCTCTCTAAATCTAGAACCAGCCCCCCTACTGCCCTTAATTTGCTTCTTTGGAGAAGATGACACTATTTAGTTTTTGTTTTTTTCATTTAACAATTCATTTAATTCTATTATGTCATAGTCTTGGATTTTTATTTCTTGCGTATCTCGTAGTCAGTTTTAAATCGTTTTCTCTAACTGTCTGCGATATGTGTCGTGAGTATATGTTATAGGTGAAACATGTCGCATCGCGTGTCGTTTTCACGTGAATCTGCGTGTCGCCGGCATTGAAATTCAAGCGTCTTGGAATTCGATGAAATTATGTGGTAGGTAGATTTCGCGAGAATGTTCAGCGGTGAAATCCGTTCGTCGTCGAGATCTAGAAAAATTTGCGGTTTTTCTGAAATGGTTTCTGAAAATTGGAATTTTCTCGGGTCTTACACATTGTACCTGTATCAGAAATAGTGAGGAAGGCTTTTGCTATTAATTTTTTGTTTTCGAGACCGAATGAATCTCGCTGCGAATCGCGTCTGACATGTATGTCTTTATGCAAATAAATTAAAAATCTTTATCTGCGTATTTGAGAATCTTTCCGGTTAAAGTTATCGCGACATTTGATTATTTAAATCTTACATTTGGTATCAGAGCTAATCAAATATGTTGTACATGTGCTGTTTAATTCAGTTTATGTATATATTGTTGAATCATGTTCTAGTTCGATTCTTGATTAACAAAATTGAAATTTATTGTTTTGATTCGGTTGCATTTTGATTTGTTTTGAGACGTCCATTGGAATGGCCAAATGGCCAAAGGGAATTTTCAAAAAAAAAAAAAAAGAAAAAGGAAAGGTATTGCAACACCTTCACGCAATAAGGTACTGGACATTTTCAAGGTGTGCATATCGAGGAAAATAAATATATTTTATTTTCAAAGGATTTGCCTTGATTTCTGGTAGTAAATATTTATTAAGATCATTAAAAATCAATAAAAGGAAAGAAGTAACCATTTTGGTGTCTTAACTTTTATTTTGTTTAATCAAGTATCTCAACTTTTTGGTTTATTCTATTTTGGTGTCTCATCTTTTATTTTGTTCAATTAAGTGTCTCAACTTTTTAATTTTTTATATTTTGGTGTCTCAACTTTCATTTTGTTTAGTTAAATATATGAACTTTTAGTTTTTGTTCCATCAAGTGCATATAGGTAAAATATTATTAATGTGCTGAGTTAACAAAAAATAGATCTTATAAAAGAACGAAATTACTTAAATAATTTTTTATTAGGTGCAATAACAATATTATCATTTTCTCATTATGTTTTTAATATTTATTTGTTAAAGTGAAAAAGAAATTAATAAAATTTTCTACTATGAAATTAAGATAAAAATAAATTCTTCTTCATAAAAAAAAAAAGATAAAACAAAAATTTAAAATAAGTATTAATATATCTATTTTTTATCTCAATTTCATGGTGATTGATTCGATATTGTGATAAGTTTTGATCGTTCAGAAGCACTTAATTGAATAAAAAAAAGAAGAGTTGAAACACTTAATTCAGTAAAATAAAAGTTGGGGTACCAAAATAGAAAAAATGGAAGAGTTGAAGAGTGACGAAATAAAAGTTAAGACACCAAAACAGAAAAAAAATAAAAAGTTAAAATACTTAATTGAACAAAATAAAAGTTGCAACACTAAAATAGAAAAAATCGAAAAGTTGAGGCGTAAATTAATCATTTTATTATATTAATAAAAATATATCAAATATTACTATTCATATTTTATTAAAACTATTTATTTTTAGTAAAAAAATTACTTTCATATTTGGTAGGACTTGAATTATATTTATATTTCATATTATATGAATATAATGTACATTTCATTTACAAATCAGAATAATAATTATTTTGAACAACTTGTCTAAAAAGTTGTGATTTCTGTTTTGAAAACTGATTTTAAGTAACTGTACTAAAGGGAAGAACAAATCCCCGTGTTATTCAAACTTTAGGAAAATGATTTTCACATAGTTTTGTGTTTAGTTTCAAAAATGCTAAGAAAAAAAAATTTAAAACAATTATTTTCTTTTATTTGGTTATATTTGGTTATGTAATGAATTTTTTTTTTAAGAAAATCAGTTATGAATAAAATTAATAGGAAACTTATATATTCTTAAATTATTTAAACTTCATACTGATGAGTTAAAACTTTGAAGTAGCAAATAAAACCAATAAGTTGGATTTAACTATATTTTTATTTTCCTTTTCAACTTTCATTAATTTTCTTCTACTTTTCGTTTAGGCTACATTTGGTTATCATAAAATTCGATGGAAAATGCAATGGAAAAAAAAATAGGGATGAAATGTAAAGGAAAGAAAAATAAAAATAGAATTGAATATCCCAGCATATTTTTATTTGCTACTCCACGTAAATTTTATTTATTTTAATGTATTAATATGAAGATGAAATAATTTAAAAATACATAAGTTTGTGATTATTTTTAATTATATTTTAGATTTTTCAATTGAAGCAATAACGTAAAAATGTTTGCTTTAGCATTTTCTTTCTTAGTATATAGAGACCAAATATAAACATAATCATTTTGGAATCAAATATAGCCCAAAACAATGATATTTTTAACCGTAAATTTATATATATATATATATATATATATATGGAATCATTATTTACGAGATATGGTGATACGTAAGATGCGAAATGCTTACATTAGAAATTATAGGTGCTAAGCCTGGCATTTTTAATGGTAGTATATAAGACATTAAGGTTATATCTGTAGTTAATTAAGATAATACCTAAATAATATCATACTTAAAGTATAATTATTTTTTATGAAACCCTAATGAATAATATATATATAGCTCCAATGGTTTAGAGTGGGGATTCATATTTCATAAGGCAACAAAATATTTGTGGCAGGAAATAGTGAGAATGGGGGGTTGTGGTAATAAAACGAAACCAAGACCCTTGAGAAGAGGTCATTTGATCCCCCAACATGAGAGCACAAATTAAGAGATAGATTGATAAAACCGTCATGGGTTTGTTTTTTGACAAACATAATTAAAGACCTTGTCTATGGAAACATAATTGAAATTCAAGTTTAATTAAAACTTACACTGACATTAAAATTTCGACGAATGTCAGAAATAAAATACATATCATGTAGGAATAAGGTTTGACCACTTCGCATGACTAACTTTTCTTTCCTTATTTATATAACTATGAGGCTTTAAATACAAAATTAATAATCGAAATGTGTATGCTAGTGGATATAGTGGATTCCTAAATCAACTCCACTAATTATCTAGAGATAAAAAAGCAACAATTAAGGAGAAATATAAAATATAAAATTAAGGAGTGCCGAGTATGCTCAGCTATAACTGTGACGAGTCTTGATGGTGATTGGTTAACTCGGTATTACTCATACAAAGTTGAACCCAATGTTTAAGGTGGAAGCTGCGTGATTTCCAGCATGCTTGTCAATCTTGTGATTAAATACTTGAAGCAAGCCCAGCTGGCATCACATTCTCTCATCCGCATGATTTTGGTTGGTAGTGTAACACCCGTGATTTAAACAATATAGCGTAGTAAGGCCCACTTTTCATTTTGGCTTCCTTCATTTGACATGAGATTGTGAATGAATTTTAGTTGACTTCTTTATATATAATAATCATTGTGGCTTTTCTAATGTTTTGGCTGTTATTGGTCATTGGAATCTCGTTGGTCTAATTATTGAGCTTAGTTAGGGATCTAATGAAATGTCTCTCCCACACTTGAGCACATTAGGTATGAAGCCTTTTACATGAGCTTCGTCGATACCGTCTCTTTGCTCTCTCCTCCTCTTTTTCTCTCCCATTTGCAGCTTTTCTATTAATACGGATGAGTAGTTGTTTATCACAGCACAGTTGGGACTCATCATAAAAGCTCTACTCTTGAATTCAAAAGGATTCTGACGGCTGTCTGACTCAACAAATATTTTAGTCATGCCTTTTTGGATGTTGCTGACGTGGATTTTCAAAGTTTCGAGTCTCTCCTTGTGGGTTACCATTTAGGATAAGGCTCTGGTACCAAATGATAAAAACCCTCATGAGTTTGTTTTTTTGACAAAAAGATAATTAGCAACTTTCCTTCCCTCATTTCTATAATTATAAGGCTATAAATACAAAACTAATAACCTCCATGCTAGTAGATATAGTGGATTCCTAAATCTACTCCACTAATTATCTAAAGATAAAAGATAAAAAAGACAACAATTAAGGAGAAATATAAAATTTACAATTCTTCCCGGTCTCAACTCCACAACTCTAATTTCTCTTATTGACAAAGTCTTGCCAATGGTAACGTGATTAACTCTCATCATAATCTTTTTGGGTGTTCATGTCATGAATCATGTCCATGCCTGAAGAAACTTATGTTTGTCTTTCACTTTCTTGTCTATATATTCAAAAAGGTGCTCTCCTTTTCTGTCTCGTGCAGTGAATAATGATCCACAAAACCCATCATTTTCCTTGGAAAAAACTCTGGTACCACTTTGCTACCTCCATCTACCACACATTGCAGGTTTTTTTTTTTTTTTTGGGAAAAATATATAAATCTAAAAATACTTAAACTTTTCATTTTTCCAGAAAAACAAGTTCATTTTATGCCCCGAATTCGCCATTTGAAAAGATGAGTTTCCTTTTTTACTTTACCATTTTACGTTATACTCGTCTTTTAAGATAAATAAGTTGTATTCCATATAAAAAAGTGTCATAGTTATATATATATATATATATAATAAAAGGATGGGTGCGAGGAATGTCTGAGAGTGCTATAAGAACAAAATATTATAATAATATAATATAAAGTGAATATATATAAAATCTCGTCCGGTTTTTTCTTGAGTTCCAAAGGTGGTTTATAATCGATAGTTGGTAATTTGGGAATCCCGAGCATTGAGTTTTTTTTCTTTTCGAATAGACACCATATGCAACTTCCTTGCAACCTTATTAACATATGATGGGAAGAATTCCTTAACAAGCCTAGTGTAGATTCTTTCGTGATCATCGAGGTAATTGTTCGATAGGGAATCAAGAATCCCTTGATGATTAGGTGATTTAAGGTATGATCTTAAAGCCTTATATTTGTTAGTATTTCTCAACAATCCCCGTTTCCAAATGATCTTTTGAATGTGACAATTGATTTCTATTACATGGTTCACTAGGCTCTCAAAGTTATCACCCTTGACATCCGTCTCTAAGTTCAACCCTTCCATTTCCTTCATCATTTTCTTTACTTTTGCTCGATATCCCGGAGTTCTAATAACCCTAATAGCCCTCATAAGCTTTGGCTTTGTTTATAGGAGGAGGAAATAACTTTTAAAAAATATTTTTGCTTTCTTCACGATATGAGACATTGAAACTAGATTTAGTTTAAAAAGGTTTGAGGCAATAAGGCTTAAAAAAATGAACATTTAATTTTTTATTTTTTATTTAGAAAGCGTAGTCCAAATGAACCCTAACAGGCTGAACCAGCAGTCAACCTTGGGTCAAAGGGAATCCAACCATCAACTGTCATTAGATTGATTGATCAGCCTGCTGTCGCCGGCCACAGTTCTTTGGTCGCCAGTTGCAAGTCTCCTGTTTTTTATTTTTTATTTTATACAATTTCTTTTATTTTATTCTTTTATCCCCTTTCAACTTTTTGTATAGAGGATTTAAAAAAAAAAAAAACGTCAGAACAAAAAAAAATCTCAGTCAAGAATTATAAATCACCACTTGTTGGAAAGCTCTTGACAGAAAGCTTTCCAACCGCAATTGTGTCATTTTTCAATATTAAATATAGAACCAACTTTCGATAAAATTATAAAATATTTAAAAATATATCTTTGTCTAAATAATAATTTCCTAATATTAATTGTAAGTCATCACAATCAAATAAAACTAAAGATCCTTTATATACTGCTCATATATATATATATTTCAATCACATCTTAAAATGAGCTGAAAGTATAAATGCTACAACGTAGATGACTTATCTTAATTAATCTACAAAGAATTCAAGAGTCAAGACTTTCAAATATTTTGTTTCCTTCGAAAGTTTTACAAAACAAGAGTTAGAAAAAAAGAGAGAGAACTAGATATATTCATTTTTTTTTATAATGTTTTTTTTTTAATATCCCCTTATCAAAATAACCTCTTTTAGATTGTAAAGTGGTAATAATATTTCAAAAACAAACACCTTTCCACTAATTAATTTTTGTTATAAGCTGGAAAAGGCGATATGGAATATAAATTCAAAAAGCAGGTGGAGTATAAAAATGTGGATGAGAGGTTTTAACGTGATTAGGCGAGTGTAAATATATTATTGGATAAGAGAGAATATTTTAAAACATTACTTGCATAATATAACAGATTGCGATTAAAATCTATTCGACAGTTAAAAAAATCATAAAATAATAACAAAACATCTTTGCATGTCTGAGAAAATCATCATGCGCTATAGACCTATAAATAATATATCTGCCTTTGTCACCAAGAATCGTTCTTATAAGCTTCTTGTTATTTTGAAAATATTTATAAATATTAAAAACACATGTATTACATAAGGAAGCATATGTATAATAATATATGAAATATGAATTATTTTATAAAATATTATTAATAAGTATAATAAATATGAATTATTCTATAAATATTATTTATAAAAAAATAATATTAAATATGAATTTAAAACATATTCTAACAATTTTAAAACAAATTTAAAATTCAAAATTCACAAAAGAAAAAAAGCGTCAGTCATCATTAATGCCACGATTTAAAATAAAACCAAGACATGCAGACAATAATGTCGACTGCTTGGTCTTATCTAGTAATCTTGGTATTTTAAAAGCATGTTTTCATCTTCTTGGAAAATAAAGGTTTACTTCTTCAAAACATGATAAATCGTGTTTGAAAAATGTTAGATATTCTTAAACTTGTGTTTATAACATTTTTAAAGTTTGATAAAATTTTCTCAAGTAAGATATATATGGATAGAATAGTATACACATCAGTACAGAGATTATATAGTTTCAAAAGGAATAATATTATGTCATGATCAAGAACATCAGCCAGACAATCACTAGAACTTTAATTTAATGGATTTGAGATTATGTAGGTTTGGGTAAAGACTTTTAAAATATAGGACTGACTTTGAATAATTGAGCTCAAATTAAACATAAATTCAATGTTCTCCTTCACAATAATGGAAGTCCACATGAGCAATTGGCCTTATAGCTGAAGCTGCCTGCGGCTCATTTCTTCTTCTTCTTTTTACTTTTTTATTTTTATTTTTATGTTTATTTATTTTTATTTTATATTTATTTATTTTTATTCTTAGAATGGTGGACCTCCTTCTAGACCCTAATTTTTGTCCAGACACATTCAACTTGTATGGCAATGATAAGTAGGGGAGTAGCATTCAGCTCAACTCCACAATCTTCATCTTCTTTTCTTAATACATTATGGTTCAAACCTCTTTTATCTCGACTTTCTCTTTTAGCTGTTCATCTCTTTAAAAAAGGAGAGGTGATGTTTTTTTTTAAATTCTTAGTTTAAAATCCTGCTATACGTGTTCACTAATAAATATATTTTTTTAATAAAGTGATTATTAAGTATAAATATAGTTTTATTTATTTTTTGCGATTTCATCGCGATATTTGGTTTTATGTCGTTGTTTTGTAATGATATTTTGTTACCGTGTTGCATTTGTGTATGGACGATTCAATCGTCAATATGTTTCAGAACTGAAGTTATAGGTATTTTAATAACTATAGTATTATCAAATTTATAGGTTTTGAGTCGATTTACTATATTATTAATATGGGTGTTGTTTCATCTTCTATAATTTTTAACGATTTGGTATTTGTGTTTTTCAGTCGGTGGTCCCCAATTAGCGAATTAATAAAATTATTTTATTTTAAAAAATACATTATGGTTCAAAATTTAAAAAAAAAAAATCTTATCTGTTGTAATAGAAATAAAATAAGGAGAAGGAGATGGAGAGAAAGAGAAAACTAGGATGATCTTTGTGCACGCTTGATAAGGCTATTTATAGGCTTATAATGAAAGGCCAAGGTTACAGTGAAAACCAAAGGACCTTTCATAATGATGATCAATTTATTAAATAATTTATAACAAAACTAAACTGAATGGCCAATAACGTCGAAGAACGTATGCCAGATAAAACGCTAGGGAAAAACTCGATGGAGACGAAGCACAGTGAAGGAAAAAGTACATGTACTTTGAAAGTATAATAGTTAAACGCTACTTAGGAAGCGTGGGACAAAAAACCTGGTAAGGAAAAGAGTACGATTACACGCCCAGTATTGAAGACTCCTCCTGATGTCGTAATATCTCAATTTGGAGATCTTTGAGCCTCCTCATTCCAATTTGGCGTAAGAAATTTCTTGAAAGGTCGCGACAATTAATGCATAGTGAATAAATGCAGAGTTATCACTGGGCACGATTTGTTGTATATCAATCTCACCATTGTTTTGAAGCTCATGCGTGTGAAGAACTTTGAGATATGTTTAGTTCGGTCTCCTTTGATGTATACGCCTTTGAGTTGTCGCGATATAGGCGGTATTATCTTCATATAATGATGTTGCTGTGTTTGAAATAGGAGAAAGACCACTAGGCATTGGAACTTGCTTCATAAAAGCCTTCCGATTGAACTTGCTTCACGAGAGATATAGCTCAGCGCTACTCTTAGGCATTGGGCAATTAAAACATTTGTTGAGATACGCCCCGTGGAGCAAGTGATATAGGCTCTTTTATTCGAAATGCCGAAGCGAGAGTTAACGGTTATCTTGTCACGGGGATACCTTTGGATCCCATGGAAGCTCGATCACAATCAGAATATGTATTTACTTGTGAAGCGCATGCTGGCATGCTCTTGGAGATCTGTTAAGCAATAGCGTAGTAGTACCTCAATCATTAAGAAATTTATTAGCGATCGTGAGGCTGCGAAAGTGCGTATGGTTAAGATCCATGATTCAACATATTCGTGACTCCAGTGGTCTTTCTCCTATTTCAAAACAACAACATCATTATATGAGGATAATACCGCCTGTATTTCACAACTCAAAGGTGGATACATCAAAGGAGACCGAACCAAGAATATTTCTCCAAAGTTATTTCACACGCATGAGCTTCAAAACAATGGTGAGATTGATATATAACAAATTAGGTCTAGTGATAATTCTGCAGATTTATTCACTAAGGCATTACAACTGCGACATGAGAAATTTACGCGAGTGGAATGAGGAGGCTCAAGGATTACAATGAGAAAACCAAAGGACCTTTCATAATGATGGTCATTCATTAAAATATTTATAACACTTCCCCTTGAATGACCATAACATCAAAGAACATGCCTCAATAAAACCTTATTAGGAAAAACTAGGTGGGACCAAAAAACTCAGTGGGGAAAAAGTACATGCTTTGAGCATTATCTTGCCTCGTTAAAGCCTTGCTAGGAGAAAACCCGATGGGATGGCGCCTGACCAAAGACACGTAAATGGGAAATATTTGGTTGGGACCCAAACAATTTGTAAAGGAGAAAAATCATGATCTGATAGGGCTGACGGATTAAATTACCGGCGTACGTCAAGGCGTACCCTGGCGAAAAAAGGTAATTTGGATCGTAAGAGTAATGGTCTGCGATCCATTGCAAATGCTTAATGAAAGATTAATTTAATTAAAATTACGAGGTATGGGTATGAGAGCAACGGGATGATGAACCTCTACCCCGAGGACATGCGATAGTCATGAAAGCGTAGAAAATTCACCCGGCATTATCCAAGCGAATAGTCTTAATAGGATGATCGGAAAATGCGCGAGTTTGATAATTTGTGCAAATGTAAGCGAGCATAAGCAAGGTTCCTAGTAGAAAGAGGCAAACATGAGACAATGATGGATGCATCAACAAGAACCATAAAGTATGAAGGTCCACTAGTTGGGTCGATAGGTACACAAATGTCTCCTTGAATCGATTACAGGGAATTGAGGAGTGTCGGAATCGGCTTTGAGGAAGAAGGTCGGTGATAAACTTTCCTTGAGAATGACAAAGGCAGTTATGTCGGTATGTTTGGATATATGACCGATGGTCGAGGAATGACCATTAGACTAGTAGAAGTATAATGCCTAAGCATAGAGTGCTGGATGACCAAGTCGTTCATGCCATAGAACGATGGGGGTTGAGTTACTGAACTTCGGGTTCAGAATTGCATAAGATTCAACAGTGTTAATGGTGGTGAGATATAAACCACATTCTAATGATCACAATTTTTCTAGAATACATTTTTTGCCATCATGAGTTGCAGTAATGAGGAGAAATTCAATAGTTTCATCGCTCATTGTTTCTAGATGGTATCCATTATAGCGGATATCTTTAAAACTATGTAAATTGCGTTTGGATTGGGTGGAATAAAGAAGAGCGTCTTGAAGGGTGAAATTGTGCCACTGGTAGAATACTCAATTGGGTTGGCAGGCCAGGAAATAGTAGTAACATTAGAAGGGCTAATGTTAATTGGGAAAAAATCGCCTTCTTTGGAGAATAGAATGGTTGGCAGCACTGATCTTGCCCGGACAAATATCTCCGGTGATTTTTGACTCGAGGTGTTAAATTTGTTAGAGCATCCGTGTTTCTTGAATATATATAAAAATAAGGTTTAGAGATTAATAAAAACGAAATACTACTGAAACATTGAAAGGTTCTATGTGGAAAAGGAATTACATAAGAAAATAAATAAAAGAACTAATTAGAATTGGCATGCCCATCACTAATTAGATGGGAATATTTCGATGGGATCCTCGAAAATCGAAACATCGAAATTGGGTCGATCCACTCCACCATCACCATCGTCGTCAGAAATTGACTTGATATTCTTGCGCTTTGTCTTTGATTGAGGCTTGAAAGGTAGAGATCAACGAATGTTTGGCCGTCTGGCAGTGCGTGCCCGATGTGCGTCGTCTTTGGCATCATAGCGGTATTATCTTGTTGGCATTGAGTGATACTCTTGCCAGTGGTTGCCTATGGATTTGGCAGCTTCCCTTGATTGGAATTGCCTTTCTTATTTTTGAAGGGACCGGTGTTATGATGTCTGGAATTATTACCACGGCCACGCCCTTGACCACCACCACATCCTCGTCCTTTCCCCATGGTTGGCCATTTTGTGCCCTTGTATGCATTCTTATGGGGGGATGCAGTAGCATTTGCTTCGGAAATGCTTTGAATACCCAACAGGGCGAGATTGATGATTTTGAGTAAAAGCTCGTTATTCTTTTCAGCCACGAGGAGACATCACGATCAATTCGAATATTTAGTAAGCCAGGCGCTTTCTACATATTGTGTGTGTTATTTATTATTAGTGTACATGACGGAGGCGTGCTGGCGTGAAGTAATGTAAAGATTTTTCGAGCATATCCTCATCGATGTTCTCCTTAGCTTTAATGATGCGAACTAATCTTAAATAAGCGAATTGTATTCGCTAGCATCTTAAAGTCTTGAAGGCTATGAAGTGCGTAATCATATCTTGCTTTAGGAATTATTCTTTGTTTTTCGGTGGTCATATCGGTCTTTTAAACTCCGCAGGAGGACTTGATGGGTCTTTTATTGTAGGTATTCGATTCTTGAGGCTTTAAATCGAAGATGATGGTGAAAGGAAAATAAAGCTTTAAGCGCGATCTGCCGAGATGCACTATTAGTTCTTTGATGGTTTCTCCCGGGTTGAAGCATCCCAAGTGTATTTCAGTCTAAAATCGGGATAGAGAGTAGTTGTTGCGAAATATCGAGGGCAACAAATTCTAATTTGTGAATTAGACATATTATGAAAATAATAGGAGCAAAAAAAATAATAATAAAATTTAATAAAAATGATCAAATTTAACAAGAAGAAATAAATAAATATAGATTTTCCGGGGAATCTAAAATAAATGACCTTGTGCCTTGGAATTATAGTTTTGTAAAAATTCTTCATGAATTCAAAAGTATATTGCAAAATTTATTTTAAATTATTGCGATAATGGTCTGGCCCAGGTGAGGTTAAGCGAAATTAACTGGAATTATTTAACGTGTAGTCTCAGGTGAATTGAAAGAGTTTCTAGGCTAATGCGGAATGATGGCAAAATTGAATTGTGCAGATTCAAGTGTAGAGGCGGGTTAGCTAAGGTGCGACAATATGGAATTTTACTAGAATTTATGTCGAGTGAAAATGGGTATCAAATGTTTTTGGAAATGACACCATGTATAAATAGAATAAAAATAACAAAGAAAAGTAGCATAATGGTAGAGTGTAAACAATAGTATAATAAGTCATTTAGTTAGAATCACTCCGTGATGCGTATTTATCTCGCTTTTATTGTTTTGGTATAAATAATAACAAAACAATGTAAACAAAATCACAAAATAAACGTAATCAATTCGATATTTAAGTAGAGTAAAAGAATCTGTGATTGAAAATCGATTTCCAAGATTTAAAAAGCGATCTCCGGCTCAAATTTTAGATGTCGTGAGTCACGTATAGGAAAAACTTTTAAGCAGTCAGCCAATGACAGAATTTGGGCGAGACGTAGGGTGGGCAGAGTTTTTTGGCAAATGTCAGCTGTATGAATGTCAGAAACTATCGCTTTAGGAGAATCGTGCGATAACGTGTTTGTAATAGAAACTAAAATAAGGAAGAAGGAGATGGAGAAAGAAAACTTAGGATGATCTTTTATTAATTTTGATAAGGCTGTTATAAACATAATGAGAATCTTTAAAGATTCTGATAGAGAAAAGCGAAGGGCGTTTCGTAATGATGGTCATTCATTAAAATATTTATAACACTATCACCATTATCTATTTATTTAATTTTGATGAAATAAATGAGATATAATTTCAAAGATGCTAATATTCATTTTTATTAGGATTAATCACATAAATGGTGTCTCAACTTTTGGATTTATTTATTTATTTTAGTGTCTTAACTTTTATTTTGTTTAATCAAGTATCTCAACTTTTTGGTTTATTCTATTTTGGTGTCTCATCTTTTATTTTGTTCAATTAAGTGTCTCAATTTTTTAATTTTTTATATTTTGGTATCTCAACTTTTATTTTGTTTAGTTAAATATATGAACTTTTAGTTTAAGTGCATATAGGTAAAATCTTATTAAGGTGCTG
This sequence comes from Tetrastigma voinierianum, assembly GCA_016808115.1. NCBI lineage: Eukaryota > Viridiplantae > Streptophyta > Magnoliopsida > Vitales > Vitaceae > Tetrastigma > Tetrastigma voinierianum. The sequence goes on along the minus strand of JAEQBH010002251.1, from coordinate 20,237 downwards.
AGTTAACAAAAAATAGATCTTATAATATAACGAAATTACTTAAATAATTTTTTATTAGGTGCAATAACAATATTTTCATTTTCTCATTATGTTTTTAATAATATTTATTTGTCAAAGTGAAAAAGAAATTAATAAAATTTTCTACTATGAAATTAAGATAAAAATAAATTCTTAAAAAAAAAAGAGAGATAAAAATAAATTTAGAATAAATATGCATATCTATTTTTATCTTGTTGTGAGTGGATGGGATTAGATATTTGTGAATATAGTTTTTGTTAGTTGAAGCAGTAATTGAATAAGTTGGCAGCTGATGGAGCAAAATAGAGTAGGGATAAGACAGAAAAAATGGAAGAGTTCGAACCTTTAATTAAACAAAATAAAAGTTGAGAAGCAAAAATAGAAAAAAAAATAAAAAGTTAAAATACTTGATTGAGTAAAATAAAAGTTGCAACACTAAAATAGAAAAATCGAAAAGTTGAGACATCATTTACGTAATTAATCATTTTTATTATATTAATAAAAATATATCAAATATTACTATTCATATTTTATGAAAACTATTTATTTTTAGTAAAAAATTACTTTCATATTTGGTAGGACTTGAATTATATTTATTTCATATTATATGAATATGATTACATTTTCATTTTTACAAAATCAGAATAACAATTATTTTGAAAACAACATGTCTAAAAAAGTTATTGATTTCTCAATTTTTGAAAACTGATTTTAAAAGTAACTTGTACTAAGGGAAGAACAAATCCCCGTGTTATTCAAACTTTAGGAAAATGATTTTTCACATAGTTTTTTGTGTTTGGTTTCCAAAAATGCTAAGAAAAAAAATTAAAACAATTATTTTCTTATATTTGGTTATGTAATGAAAAAATTTAAAGAAAATCAGCTATGAATAAAATTACTAGGAAATTTATATATTCTTAAATTATTTAAACTTTATACTGATGAGTTAAAACTTTGAAGTAACAAAAAAAACCAATAAGTTGGATTTAACTATATTTTATTTTTATTTTATTTCCTTTTCTTACTTTTCGTTTAAGATTTACGTTTGGTTATCGTAAAATTGAGAAAATGCGATGGAAAGAAAATAGGGATGAAATGTAAAGGAAAAGAAAAATAAAAATAAATTGAATCAGCATATTATTTTTATTTGCTACTCCGTAAATTTTATTTATTTTAATGTATTAATATAAAAGATAAATAATTTAACAATACATAAGTTTGTAATTATTGTATTATATTTTATTTATTTGAGATTTTTAATTAGACAGAAATATAAAAAATCATTCTTTAACATTTTTATTTTCTTAGTATATTCCAAAACCAAACACTTAACCTTAAGCATTTTGGAATCAAATATAGCCCAAAGCAATATTTTTTAACCGTAAATTATATATATATATATATATATATATATATATATATATATATATATATATATATATATATATATATATATATATATATATATATATATATATATATATATATATATATGGAATCTTAATGTTTCATCCCATTAAATTGAGAATAATTATTAATTATACATAAGACATAAATAATACAAAATACATAGTTCATCTGGAGTTTCATAAAAATAATTATTTTCTGCGAATATGGTATCACATGGAAGTCTTATCTTGTGCCAGCACTATGTGCTAACGACATTTTCAAAATGGTAGTATATATAGGGCGTTAAGATAATATCTACCGATTAATTAAGATAATCACTGAAATAACTATCGTACAAAGTATAATTATTTTTATGGAAACCTAATGAATAATATATATATATATAGCTAAACTCAATGGTTTAGAGTGAGGATTCATATTTCATATATATATAGCTAAACTCAATGGTTTAGAGTGGGGATTATTTCATAAGGCCCTTGAGGAGGTCATTTGATCCCAACAGAGGGAAGCAATGCCAATGAAAGAGATAGATTGATAAATCTCTAGCTTTAGTTTGCTTTTAATAAACATAATTCAAGACCTTGTCCATGGAAACATAATTCAAAGTCGTGTTAATAAACCAACATTGACATTAAATTTCGACGAATGCTCGAAACCAAACAACACATCATATAGAATAGCTTGATCACTTCAAGCGACTAACTTTTCTTCCCTAGTTTATATAATCATGAGGCTTCAAACAATAAATAATCGAAACGTATGGATAAAGCGGTAGTGGGATATAATGGATTCAAATCTACTCCACCATTCGAAACATGCAAAGTAAACAATTAAGAAGAAACATAAAATTTAAAAATTCTTCAAGGTCTCAATTCCACCAGACCCACTTTCTTCTTTGACCAAGTTTTGCCAAAGAGGCCAGCTCAACTCCTCAATAATATCCCTCCTTTGCAAAGTTAAACTGGTCCTTAATGTTTAAGGAAACTATGCATGACTTCCATCATGTGCTTATGTCATCCTTCCTATTCAGACTTTTCTGAAAGAAGGCCAATAACACACATCCTCTTCTTCCATCTACACATTTTGCTATTGGTAGCATAGCCTTCGCATCCCTTCACTCAATACAGTGAGTAGTTTGATAGCAGATCCTCGCTTAGCCCTTTCCATCCGTATGAGATCGTGAATGGTCTGAAATGACTTCTTTATAACAAAACCATCCTTGACCACTTTTCTAATGTTTTGGCTGTTATTGGTCATGGAGATCTCATTGAATTCCTTATTGACTTCATTGGGATGTAGCCAAACCTTCTCTCTCCCACACTTGAGCACATCGGCTGCAAGCCTTTTTTGTAGTTTCATCGATACCATCTCTTTTACTCCTCTCCTCTCCCCTCTTTTCTCTCCCAATTGCAACTTTTCCTTAATACCTTGTGAGTAGTTGTTTATCCCAGCCATTAGGACTCCCTAGCCAAGACTCACTTTTGGAACAAGGACCTCATGTTCATGAACTCAATAAATATTCTAGTCATGTCTTCTTGACACGAGCATGGATTTCCAAAGCTTAGCCCTCCTCAGGTTCAACATATATGATTAAAACTCTTTAAATAATATAAAAAACCCTCATATGGGTTGTTTTTTGAATAAAAAGCATATCACAACTTTCCTTCCTACTTATAATTATGATCGCAAAATAGAAACTTACAAAACTAATAACCTCAATGCGTGGATGCTGGATTAATCTACTCCACCATCATTCGGCATGATGTTGATAATATACATCCATCACTGAAATGAGAAATATAAAATTTGTAAAATTCTTCTGCCTCAATTCCACAACTCCAATTTCTCTTATTGACAAACTCTTACCAATGATAACGTGATTAACTCTCATCATAATCTTTTTGGGTGTTCATGTCATGAATCATGTCCATGCCTGAAGACGTACTGTTTTCAAATAAATAATTTTTAAAGTGCACTTATTAAATACTTCTGAAACCAAACCACCGCGTAATGAAGATAATACCGTCACATAAACAACTAATCGGTGTACATGGTGGTAATAAACACTGGTATCCCTAACAATGACATAGTCAGACTTAAACTGCCAGTGTGCTTTAATGTTTACTTTAGTGACAACAACATCAAGCCATGAAATACCGCCATTCATGGTGAATTTTTTCACCGAGCTTAAATATCAAATCTACTATATTAAACTGCTAAAGTTCCGCCATAATAACTGTATTCGACAATTTATGACCTTAATTTTCCACCATCTACGCACAATGCAAGATTACGCACTACTTTCGACTTTAGTTCGATTTTCAAACTGATTTAATAAAAAAAATTTTCAAAAAAATTATTTCTGTATAAAACTCGAAGAAACTTATGTTGGTCTTTCACTTTCTTGTCTATATATTAAAAAAGGTGCCCTCCTTTTCTGTCTCGTGCAGTGAATAATGATCCACAAAACCCATCATTTTTCCTTGGAAAAAACTGTGGTACCACTTTGCTACCTCCATCTACCACAGACAGGTTTTTTTTTTTCAATTATTTTAAAAAATATTATTTAAACATGGTTTTTTTTTGTTTTTAAAATATATAAATCTAAAAATACTTAAACTTTTCATTTTTCCAGAAAAACAAGTTCATATTTATGCAATCGAATTCGCCATTTGAAAAGATGAATTTCCCTTACTGAACACTTACATTATACTCTGGTTCCTTAAGATAAATAAGTTGTATTCCAGATAAAAGTTGTATTCCATATCTATATATATGTCTCAGAGAACAAAATATTATAATAATATAATATAAAGTGAATATATATATATATATATATATATAAAATCAATCATCCCTAATATGTCAAATTGATTTTTTTTTTTTACAGCTACGCCAACTGGAATTTTTTTTTGGTTCAAAGTTTTATTTTTTTTATCAGATAAGATGTCCTAAACGGGCCAGCGTATAAGTGAAAACACTTTTTAAACCATATGACTTTCAAACTAATCCCGATACGAGTCGTAAGGAACCATAATAACGGTAAAACTCGCACAACATAGCTTACATTCCTTAAATTTGAAATTTGCTTAATTTAACACCATATAAAATCATCCATATTAAATTCCAAAAATGGCTATATTAATATATTATAATTCCAAAAATGTAACTTGTATTAATTTTATTAACTTGCTTAAAGTACATTTTATCGTCTCAACATAGCTTAAATAATGGTTAGATAATCTGTTTCAAATTCTTATGATGAAGATAAAAATTTTTAAGGAAGCAATTATTTTTTAGAAAAATAATAAATTAATAGCAAGTAAAACAACAACAACAACAACAACAACAACAATAATAATAATAATAATAATAATAAATAAATAAATAAACAAATCTTTGGGGTATCTTAATTAGTTGGTATATATATATGGAGAGAGAGAATTATTCATCTTGCTCATGTGATTGGGTAGTCAGATAGTTGCAGGCTATCCCAATAATAGGTCTATATTACTGTTTTACCTTAGTTTAAAAATTGGGCCTTAGCCCACAACCCCTGTGATAGCTTAGTAATGGCATGTTGTTGTTAACGATGGTAAACATCAACCAATTGAGCTGTTAGTTAATGTATGCTTTTGTAAAATTCTATTTCATTTTTTTTTTCCTTTTATTTTTTAGTATTTATAATTTCTCAAAAATGGGAAAAAAAATCGTCCACATAACGCATTTTTATTATTTTTCTTAAAGAATTAAACTGAGTCTTGTCTATCATTTAATATGGTTTTTTCGATCATTTTTTAATTAAGTAAAATTTAGGCTATGATTGGTCTGGAATTTTTGAGCCAAAATAGTAAGTGAAAAAGTAGAAGAAAAGAAAATGTATATGAAAATAAAAAAAAGATTTTAATTTGATATAATATTTTTATTTGTTGCTTTTAAACCACTTATTTATTTTAACTCATATTAAAAGCATTTAAAAAATATCTAAGTGTTTAAGTAATTTTATTTATATTTGTTTTCTAGATTTTTATTAAACAAAAATCATTTTCTTTAATATATTTTTTTCTTTCCTTAAACGCACTCCTAACATTTCTGCATCATTAATTCATTTTTAGCTCTTGAAAGTCTGTGCCAAAGAACAAGGAAAGATAGAGAAAAATAATAAATGAGAGATTATGGATAACTCGATTTTAAGGTTCACAAAAATATAAAAATTCACTGAAAGATTAACAAATATTTATAATTAAATTAAAGGATATAACTTTCCCATAATATAAAAAATACCAAAGGACATGAAAATTATATAACCCTCGCCTCATTTTCTCTCATCTTGTTATCTTCTAACTCTTTTCCTCAAGTAAGATGAAGTGATTTTTTTGTCATTCTTGGCATTACATCATCCGTTTGCATCTCATTCTTTCATTTTTTTACTTAATAAAGTGGTTTTCCACAAAATTTGCGCTTTATCTTATTTTTTGCCGCTCGCCATACGGTGTTTGGATTTTTAATCGTCAGATGTTGGCGCCGCTGATTTATCGTCGCTTGTTACGATCGCGCTTATGACGCTTGCTCGTCTGTGGGACTATATTCGCACAAAGAAAGCCGTGGCTTGACTTCACCAATATAGATCAAATTACATTACAGATGCTGACAATAGAATATAGATATTCTAATCACTTTATTATCAATTGAAGTGCTGAGCCGATTTTGACATATATTAATTCGGGCGTATTGTTTTCTTCACTACGGTATTATATTTGTATATCGATTCATCCGATCTATTGTAAGTTTGAATTAATAAAATTATTTATTTTTTAAAAAATATAAAATGATATTTTTAATGATCGAATAAATAAGTTAAATTTGTTAAAATAAAGAAAAAGGGACAGAGATATTGGAGGAAGAAAGAAATATGGACAAAAGAATTTTATTTCTTCGGATTATTTTACAAGGCATAAGTGAGGCCCTTTTATAGGCTTATGATACATGTATCTATGAAAGCTGAAAGGTTTTTCATAATGGTTATCATAAAGCAACCATAATGACCATTATCTAGGAAAGCTAAAAGATCCTTCATAATGGTTATCATAAAGCAATCATAACGACCATTATCTAGGAAAGCTAAAAGGTCATTCATAAAAACCATTATGTACAAGTTCACGAATCTTCCCAATATATTAGATGAATCATGACCTTTCAGATACATCAAGTGAATGATACATGAATCTTCAAGGTACGTTGGATGAATCTTATAGATTCATTGATGAAACCAAGATTCATTGGATGAAACATGAACCTTCCCGAGATTGAAGAGTCTCTTCCATATTTATGAATCTATTTAGTAATGTCCATATTTTTATATTTTAATAACACTCCCCCTTAGAATTACTATGTTATCTATGACTCATTAAAAAACCTGAATAGGAAGAATCTGGTGGAAAAATCTGACACACAAGAAAAGAGTATATGACACGCGCTTTATGTGTCAGACCGGTCTGTTAAAAACCCCCAATTAGAAAAACTTATGGGAAAACTAATCTCAAGAAAAAAAGAGTACAACCATTGGTCTTTAGGACCTAATTTTCATGATTGTTTTGAAGTTGTCGTTCCCCCTAAAGGCAACAGTCTTCCAAGCCTACACATTCCAATACCATGAACATATTTTTCAAAAGTAGATGTAGGAAGGGACTTAGTGAGCAATAGTCGCTGGTTACCACTTAGAGTAAACTTTCTCTATAATAATCACACCGTTATTATGAAGTTCACGTGGATAAAAGAATTTGGTTTGTTAAGTTTCCTTTAACATACCCATTGCTCATTTGTGTAACACAGGGTGCATTATCCTTGTAAAGGACTGTGGGGGATATATCACTTGTTGCGATCCTATCACCTAAACCACCGAATATGTTTCAGACCAATGTTCGAACCATACACATTCTAAAGCCTCATATATAAAGCATATAATCTCGTAGTAGTTTGAATGAAGTGGCGGTAACTATAGTTTGTTTAATAGGACCTCCTGCTCTGAATGGTAAAGTAATTCACCATAGAGAGAAAAACATACCCGCCTAGGACCCCAAGATACTGGGATCGAACATATAGCCATAATCTGAGTAGCCTACCAATGTTATATCTTGATTTCTTGTATAAAGTAAACTAAGATCTTATGACCCTTGAAGATATAAAAAAATATGCTTAATGCCATTCCAATGTCTCCTTGTAGGATAAGCACTAAACCTTGTTAGCAAGTTTATTGCAAATGCAATATCAGGCTTGGTGCAATTTGCAAGATAAAGTAATGCTCTAATGACACTCAAGTAAGGAACTTATGGTCCTAAAATATATTCAGTATCTTCTTTAGGTCTAAATGAGTCCTTATCCACTTCACGAGACCGGACAACCATTGGTGTGCTAAGTGGATGAGATTTATCCATATAAAATATCTCCAAAACCTTTTTCAAGTAGATTGACTGGTGTATGAAAATTCCTTCAAGGAAGTGCCCGATCTACAGGCTGAGGCAATACTTGGTTTTGCCCAAGTCTTTCATTTTCAAACTTGTAAACCCGAGAAAATTCTAATTTTTGAAAAAGGGTAAAATGGTACTCGGGTAAAAACTGAAATTTTCAGACTGATGATGAAACGGACTTCACCGCTGGGAATCGTTTCAAATTTGAATATCACGCCACTTTCGTCAATTAGTGAGACAAAATAAATTTCACATTTTTCGAGAGCACGGTGCCGTAAAACGGCTTCATGAAAGACATTGCCAAGATGCGGACACATGGTCAGACGATTATAATAGATATGATTGAGATGAATTACTTAATTAACATAAGTCAAAAATCCAACACTTAGTATGAAGACAGAGACTTTTGAAGCTTAAATGAGAATAAAGACAAAAGAATACTTTTCCTTCCATGTGAAGAACTGTGGCAATGCGGTGCCTCTCTGGATGACTTGCAGAAGCCATGACTTCTCAGATTCCGGCTGCCTCGGACCGTCTGGGCTCACCCTCGGGCTCAAGAAGCAAAAGCCGTCCCATTGCGCGAGGGTCACGCAAGGGGACAACTCCATTCGTGGAGTTCCGACACCCAAGAGGAGGCTTTTTTTCATTTCCTACTTTAGCTTATTCTTCGGCCTGGGGCTACCATTTTATGGATAGAGATTTGTTGAGGCCTAGAAGGCCGTGTTATCAGTCTCAAAAGCTTTGAACCGAGTAAAGAAATCCCTAATTGTGTGGCTGTGAATAGTGCCAACTCGAGGGTTTCACTGTTCACGTGATTTTTCAGTGCGCGATTTTTTGCGTCATTGGTCATCTAAATGAATTATTATTCTGCTAAGAGGTCATGTGAGCTAATTTTGGTGTCATTGATGTGAATTTAATATCACGAATCGTTGTGAATTAATTATGTTAATATATATATATATATATATATATATATATATATATATATATATATATATATATATATATATATATATATAGCAGTGTTATGTTATATATATATATATCATGAATATATATATATATGATATATATATATATATATATATATATATATATTGACAATAGTTGTTTGAATTTTAAATATGTATTCCATATGTATCAAAGACCCTGTAATATTGCAAATAAAAAATAAAAGGAAAATGTTTGTGAAAGGAATTTCGACGAAAGATTTTTCGGAGAATTGTGTTGAGATTGTCCAACACCACGCCGGAGGGGGCCCATGAAATTGTTTTTAAGGTTATCCAATGTACCTCCTGAGGGAAGGTCCAATATGTTTACCGAATTTTTAGTTTTCAGAACAAAGCTTTGTTTTGAAAACTCGTGGATTTTTACCGCATTTGGCTTAGGCACGTGTGAGGGAGTCTGGGTGAGACTCGAGACATGGATTGGCATGTAGACATTCAAGTAGAATCATGTATTTACTGAGTGTGATTATTTGCCATGACATGTGCACTTAGTGGGGAGTAACCTATGTAGGAAATTATCAATATCGCTTTGCTCACCCCGTCGAGGGATCACTATTTCGTGTATTGTGTGAGGACGGCGCCACTAGAGGCCATGCTGTGGGGTTAAAACTATCGCTTTATTGACATTTTCATTTTGTATAACATGTATTAAAAATTGTAAATCTTAATATATGTTTGAATTAAGAGTTATTTATTAACTCTGAATTATTAAGATATAGTCGATGTATTTTGATGAGTATTGATGTTTGGGCCCTAGCACATTTTTTACTCATTTTAATTGTATACGACCCTGTGGTCTTGTGGGGGTTGGGACAAAGTTGTGTATCTCGGGTAGAGCTCCACAGCGAGACTCGCCACTTTTCATGAGTGGTGTCGTTACCGACATCCACTAATATTCCGCCAGTCAGACGGGTTGTCAACGGACCCGAATGGGGCGTCACAAAACTTCGTCTTTAAGCATGAGCTAGCTTCCTTTATTTCCTTACGCGTTCTAACAATGTTTTTTTCATCAACATAAACCGAGAAAATACAAAAGTCATTCAGCGACTTCTTTATGAACACACAAGGATATGTCAGGAGGAATTCACTCAGTCGATTGTACCACATCCGACTTGATTGTTTTAGATCATATAACGACCTTTGCAGTTTAACACTATACATGTTGTGATTTCATTTTCTTTGATCTCAAGAATCTTAAACCCATAATGGATTTTCATGTAAATATGAGTGTCTAATGACCCATATAAATATGTGGCCACGACATCTATTAACTACATATCTAAATTCATATTTTCTGCCAGATATATTAAGTAGCGGAACGTAATGCCATCCATACATAATGTAGAGGGAGTGTTTGATCAAACTGTCACCGGGTCTTCGTGGAAAACCTTGGAGCAACTAATCTCGCTTATATCTCACCACACCTCATTATTTATTTATTTTTTGTGATAATTACCCATTATATCCTATTAGATAACATTTTGAGTTGTAAATTTATCACAGAGCCAAAAACTTTTTTCTTTGCTTAGTAAATAAGCTCAACCTCAATTGCTTTTGCTTCATCTTACCCGGTCTTGAGCTACGACACTTTGTTACCACTTAGGTTCTAGATTAGATTATCATTTGAGATAGTAAGAGCAGTTGTAGAGGCAAATATGTCATAGACGATTGTAATATTTCCATTATATGTTTCTCCCGTATTCAATAAAATTCATGGCAACTTCTATATTTACGTCAACCAGATCCTCATTATTTCCCAAAATATTTGATCCAATATTCAATCCTAGGTATTATGATTTCATGGCGTTAATATGCAACAAATTATTGTCGCCTTCGTGATCGCATCCTCTTCAAGATTTTAGAAGACAAGGTTTCTTTATTGTAGATTTTATTTCATATTCTTATATTTCACTGGATAGGTTCTCAAGCTTTTGCCGAGGAGCATCGTATAGATATACTCTAGATCCTTTGGGACCTTCACTCTTTGTGGTGTGTTTACAGCAGGTATATGAGATTTAATCACTCATTTGTGGTCAATAAATGCATATGGCAGATTGTTTGCTAAATATTGCAAGTTAATTATCTTCTAAACTTCCACTGTTCAATTAAAGTATGATCTAAACACATAGAAGATCTTTTATCCATATGAAATTTTCCATTCTTTGAATTCTTGGTTCTATCTCCTTGATTTAAACAGATTCTTCATCTAATATGCAATTTATACTGGAGTTGTAAATCAGATCCCCTGCAGGCTCTGAAGTTATTTAAGAATTCGATGGAGATTGATAGCCATATATATACCTAGCTTTTGAGTTCTCATGTAGGTACGCCGTGGTGGTGTGATATGGAACATAGAGTGGCCAATATCCAAATATTCGTAGACGGGAAAATATTTGGTTTTTGCCACAAGACTATTGTGGTGGGACAATCATGATGAAGGTATAGCTAGATTCTTTGAATTAGAGTAGTGAATGCAAATCACATATGCCCCCAACACAAGATAGGTGGGTCAGAAGAAATAAAGAATCATTGAGAATTATCTGATGTTTAATCATGACCAAGCTTGTATCATTATGGGTGGATAAGAATTTGATGTCACTTTTGATACCACACATGCCATACAATAATCATCAATATGTTACAAATTCACCGGTATTATTCATTCGATAGATTTAATAAAAATCGTAGCAGGCTCCAAGTTCAATAAGTTAACAATAAACTTTAAATGCATTATTTTTTTGAGATAATAACAAACGACACATGAGTCCATCATAAGCATCATCAGACTACGAAATAACGTAAATGGTTCTGATGTTGGATGAATTTGGTCTATTATATTCCATAAATCCATTCAAAGAAAATAGAATTTATTCCAATCTAGTATGAGAAAAGGTCGATTATGAGTTTTCCCTTTATAATAAACTTCTATAACAAATTTATTTTATGTTCCATTTTGAATAGCATATGGATGAGAACTTGTAGTAACCTATACGCTATAAATATTTGTGAATATGATTTTCTACTGCATAAACTGCAATATGTTTTTAAGAAGGCAAAAATACAAACTCCCTCCCACAAATTCAAAACTAGAGCAACCTGCAACTCATAGACATCAAAACACCACGAGGATCGCTCACAGATTAATAAAATTTTTCCAGTTCATTAGATTGATGCTTAAAGTTGTGAGACACATCATATCATACGTCTTTTTTTTTTTGGTTTGTAAAAAAAACATGACACAAGTGATGACAACAATAAAAATGAACAAATAACAGGAATCCAGTGGGTCTAGAATGACTACCCAAAAGCAGAAGTATACGGTTGAGTCATATTGAGTTCATGTCTACAATCAGTAAAGGCTGAATAAATCAATTATCAGGTGACTTTATTAATCAAAAGCTTATAAAACCTCAAAACCCTTACCAGACACTAATCAAAGTCCACCACTACATGTAACCAAATGTTTTCCAGGAAAAACTATATTCTTTTCCCTACTTCTGGAGGGGCTAGCACAGCAATTACTTAAGGAATAACCAATAAAATACCACCTATTATTTCATAGACTTTGGTATGTGTCTCATTGAAACACTAGAATGTACTCTATAGAGATATAAAACCACATCCAATATCTTAGAGATTAGACATATTATTTTAATAGCAGCACAAAATTAGCTCAGCTTCCATTATGTGTATCCCTTCATTAATTTATCTTTGTTCATTTTTCAACAGAATTACGGTTGTTTATCATTTATTCAAGGATAGATGCAAAGACACTAAAATATAATCACTTGCAACATCTCAAATTCAGATTACTTATCCACTTGCAATATAATCCTTTCATTATGTATCCACTTGCAATATAATCACTTGCATGTCTATGCAACTAGGAAGGCCGGTAAGTGTGAAGCAAAGGGATAATGAACCATGTGGTATATGTAAACCTTGAAATCCTAATATGTTTATATAATTCATGAACATACATGCCAAGCCTGTGAGCCAACCAAATTATTGGACCAATAGTGTAATCCAGACATTTATTCATTCTCTTTCCCTCCCTATCAACAGTGGTTAAAACACCTCCATCTATTCTAAAGAGCATGATAATTGAGTAATGCATAAAGAAATAAGATAGTAAATATCTATATAACATCATCATTCTAAGCATAATCACAAACGAGAATGATAGTCTTACAATATCACATCAAAAAACTCTATTGATCTATCACTTATCTATTATGTCATGCATATATTCAAATATACAAATTCAGGAATCATCAATATGGAAACATACATATAAAAGCGATCAAAATTCTGTCCAGATTGAAAAGTCGTGTCGAAAATCAAAAGCACAAATTTATACTTCATATAGTTCTCAGGTACATCATTCGACTGGTGATGTGTACTTGCGCCGATAACGTCAGAAAAATAAAGAAAAAATTTACCTAGAGATATGGAGGAAGAAAGAAATATGGATTTAGAGAATTGTATTTCTTTGATTGACTATAAGGCGTAGTTAGGAGTCTCTTTTATAGGTTCTCTCGATATATGACTGGTGAAATGAAAAGATATTTCATAATAGCTATCATAAACAACCATAAAGGGACTATTTTCTAGGAGCTCAAAGGTCCTTCATAATGACCATTATCGATGAATTAATTTTCGGTGATACATCGCTTTAATGATACACCTAATCTTTCGTATTTGATGAATCTTCAACGTTCATTGGATGAAACATGAATCTTCCCGAGATTGAAGAGTCTCTTTCACATTCATGAATCTATTTAGTAATGTCCTTACTTTTACATTTATAACAAAATCCATATGGAAAGTAAAATTTTGATTTAAAAGTTTATTTTATTAAGGAACTTTAAATTAATTTTAAAAATGCTATATAGACATAATAAAATTAATTTAACATGATTTTTATTTCCTACAATAACAATATAAAATGTACTAAATTTCTAAAATGTATCCAAGATAATCTCAAAAAAAAAAAAAAAAAAAAGAAAAAAAGAAAAAGAGAATAAAAATTATACTGATGCGAATAAAACTTTTTCTTTGAAAGTTTTTTAAAAATGAGAAAAGAAGCGGAAATTTGTGTTTCAGTTTCATCATTTATATCAATTGTAAAGAAAATATAAAAATAATACATGGTTTAATATAATTTCATAAAAAATAATTATGTTTCAGGTATGATAATGTCTAGGTATTATCTTAATAAATTATAAATAATATCTTGATACTGTTTATTGTCATAGTATCTAAAATATTAAGATAGCACTTATAATTTATTAAGGATTACACTATATATCCTTACAAATTAGAATAAGCTAGAGCTAGAGCTAGGGGATTTATTTTGGAGGGTTAACATTTACCAAGTTTACAACTGGCTCAAAATTATCACTATATTTATTAAAGCGTTGTCTAGACTATGACTTTGATGATCCTTAGTTTTTCCTTTTCTTTTTACAACTTAAATTATTTAGTATTGTGGGGTTTCAAGTATTGACATTTAATAAGACTTCACTCTCTAGTGCAGGGTAAAAACTAAAAAGAAGAAAAGGAAAAAAAAAAAAAATTACAAAAACCTAATTAGAGTGAAAAATATATAGTTCACTTGTACAAGTATAAAATGTATTCTATAGTATGATGAGTATGTATCCAAAATTAATAGACTTTACTAGGTATATACATAATAATATATGCATCAAATTAAACTAAAAATAATAATAATGTAACAAAACTGCTATGACTTGCTACGTATATTACGCATTTTTAACTCATAAAAGTGAAAGTATGTATTTATTCAAATATAGTTAATGTTTTGAGTTTTTCATTAAAATACTATTTTTCAAAAAAAAAAAAAAAAAACAAAAATTACAAAAATATTTGTATTTGAAACTATTGTCCAATTTAGTACGTTTGAGTCACGTAGGCGACAACTAGAATGATGTCGCTGTTCTGAACAGCGACTTCATCAATTTTTTTAAAGCCATTGTCACTGTCCTAAATAACGACTTCATAAATTTTTTTGTAATTAATTGTCATTGCCAAGCATAAACTGCTTCATTATTTAAAAAAATTCAATTGCCAAATCTATATGAAATTATAAATAATATTTATTTTAAAGATAATGTTTGATATCTAAAATATTTAAAATAAAAACAATTTAAAAATAATAATACTATTTTTTACATCAAATTTTATTTAAAATTATTGTAACGTTAAAAAACAAATGGTAAATTATTAAATTAATGATATCTCACTTGATTCACCTATTGATACTATTTACTCACCCTTTAAATAACTTGTTTTTGTGTTTTGAAGATTTATTGTAATATAATAATAATAAATTAAAGTGATAGTAATTATTTAAAAAAAAAGATAAATATAGAAAATTAGAATTAAAAGAATAATATAAAATGAAAGGAAAATATAATTTTTCAATAATTTAAATAAACTCATATTCTAAATTTTTAGTTTATTTCAGATTAAAACAATTTTTTGATATTTGATATTAATTATTAAAAAATAATTTTATTTAATTTATATTGTCATTTTATTTTATATTATTTTTTTAAACTGCTTTTATATTTATCTTATTAATCTTTTTTTTAAAAGAATTACAATCACTTTAATTTTATTAATTTTATAATTATCTTTAAAAATATTTAAAATACAAACTTATTTAAAAATTATTATTATATTTTTGATCCAGAATCATTTAAAAAATGATTGAAATGAGAATAATGAATTTATAAGATTTGATAAATTAATGGGTTTGAACAAAAGTTTTGATAAATTAATATGATTTATCGAAAAATAAATTATTAATGAGAATTACAGTAAATTTTTACTTCCAATATGTTATCATCGTATTGTAATAAAATTTAAATAATTTCAAAAAGCAGTATACTTTAGAGAAATATGAATATTTTGATCGTTGTCTCGCATCAATTTTTCTACTTAAGGATTAAGAAACAACTATTATCAATTTTATATTCATGTTCATGTAAAACTCATAACATTTTTTCTAAACTTGGTTTTGTATGACTCTTGATGAAAAGCAAGTGATTTGGTAAGAAATGAGCAACATATTTCCACAATGAGAGTCAACCGAGTGTCTCACAGAGCGTCATTGGAAGGATGAATTATTTTGTACCATCTCAGCATCAAATCTGCTCAACCTCACCCATACGGTATTTCCAGATTCAAAGAGCTTTCCAACGAAATCTTACATGCCCAAATCTAAGTTAAAAGGAAAAAGTTATGACCCCGAAAAGTTGGGAAAAAAAAAAACAGTTTGTCACGACAATAAAAATAGTTTGTCATGACAAACTCCAGAGTTGTTGGTTGCATACTCTAGAATTTGACTTGAACAAACTAGTTTTCATTGTCGCGACAAATCGTTTTTTCTCTACTTGGGGCTGATAACTTCTTCTTAACTCTGGATGGCGTGTGAAGTGTCGTTGGAAAACTCTTTGAATGTAGAATGCAACCATGGGTAGAGTTGAATCATTTGATCTTCCGCATGACACAATTCATCTTCCTTAATGACGCCGATATAATCTCGCTGACTCTCTTTGAAAACATGTTGCATCATAATTGATGTAGTAATTTCATTCATATTCACATCAACGTTATTAACTTTAAATGTAAATGTGTGGATCTTATGGCAGCCATATGTCGGAGAGTTGGTTGACCAACTACCAGATATATGCTTATTTGATCGTGAGGATCCACTGACGATCACCGCTTATGTTTTGGGACTGTTGAGTAGCATCGTCCAGAGCGAGTCTTGCGCCAGTTTTGGCTACATCAGGAGATACCTCCATCTTGCACTTATGAGCAACAACTACATAGAGTGGATGAACGTGGACGACTTCAATGAGATTAGGCGACGTATCATGCTCCATACGTTGCCTTATGGGATACGTGAACGGGTAGAATCATTATTGCACCTCATATGGTGGGTATACACTCTATGATCCATAGTGGTATTCGTATTACATGACGTGTTATGACACCAATTACTCCATGTGTGGATGTTCATGAGGCATCATATTACAGTACTACTTTTATTTTTGCGTTAGAGTCTTGTGATTCTAAAGTTTTTATTCAAATTTGAATCAATAGATTATGTATTTATAATTGTTTGGTTGGTTCTTTTAGATCTCCGCCCTGGCTAACATAGCTAGTTGATCGCGTGGGGCTACCATAAGATTGGTGTACGACTTACATCATATTGCTAGATCAGTGTTACACTAGATTGGAGAGGAGCATTGCATCGTTGGACAAGATCAGGAGGCATCTACTTCACGTGGACCATCCATTAGACCTCCGGTGTCATCCACTCCAATTCGTATGCAGCCCATTTGAGGTAGAGGGGGAGGGAGAGTTGATCAATGAGGTCATGATTGTGATGGTGGGCGAGGTCGTAGTTGAGATGGTTGGCGAGGTTATGGTCGAGATGGTGATGGAGGTCGTGGTACACCTGAGCCGACATTGCCACCATTACCACCTAGTCCCATATTTGCACTAAATACTTCGATACGCCCCCATACTTACCCATCACTCGACAGACTTACACATCACCTTCCATACCCCCACAGACTTACACATTAGTCGAGACTTCCGCTCTAAATGTCATCCCACCATTATCACCCATCTCCCTTTACTGCATCATTATCTTTTACCATATTTTCTATGACACTGCAGCCACTTCCATGGCAGTAGATATCACCTTATCATCTCTGACTTTACCATCCCCTACATTGCCTCCCATTAATGAGACCGATGATACTATGGTTGACCTTGTATCAGAGTTGGGTGCACTTCCATCTAGGCGATCTCGCGCTCCAGTACACGTCAAGTACCTCATCCATTAGCTCCCTCACCATCGCCTTAATTGGTGATCAGAGGACCCTACAGATCAACCAACTGTGTATTCTAGGCAGCGTTCTAAGAGAAATATAAAGGCTCCATCTCAGGGGACTCATTATATGTTTATATTTGTATACATTTTTGAGTATATTTATAAGGATTTGGTTTATATATGAAATCAGAGTTTCTTGTTTGCTGAATTGGTTTTAATTTGGATGCACGTGGGTTATGATTTATATATATTCTTGTTCTTGGTGCAAACTTGCAAGTCATAATCAAGCTTCATGCAAAAATTCATTGAACATTTCATGATTCAATATTTTAAAATGATAATACACAATTGGATAAAACTTGTAAAATAAAAATAAAACTTACAAATGTTTTAAAATAAAACTTCTAGGTTTATTTGGGATTTAAGGCTAATTTGGATATGCTTATTGTGAAAATTTAAAATAAATAATATACATACATTCTGCAATAACACACCATGAGAGGTACTGTTTGAATTAATGAATAACTCATGTAAACATTTGTATTTGATAAAACCTAAAATAAATATTTTTATAAAATGATTACTTTATTATTATTGAAAAATTTTAATTTTTTTAAAATTAAATATATTATAAAATTAATTTTTCCAATATACTTATTATATAAAATAATTATATCAATTATGATATAGTATTTATAAATAGTAATATTTTAAAATTTTTACTATTTGATATTAAAAAAGAATAGTATTTATTGAATGATACTTGTTAATATAAAATCACATCTTCTTATCATTTTTTCATTTATGGATTACATACTATTATCAATTTTATCATATTCATGTAAAATCATTTCTTTCTAAATCCTGGTTTTAGATTCTGATAAAAACAGTGATTTGACAGTTAGGTCGAAAGCAACATGTTTTTCAAAAGGAGAGTCAATCGGGTACATTGGGCTGCATAAAGATGAATCTTTTCTCGTACAGTTCGAAGATCAAATGGCTCAATTTCATTCATGGTTAGAGCTTGAGCACCAAAGAGCTTTCCAACGACACTCCACACGCCCATATCTGAGTTAAAACGAAGAAGTAATAATCTTAAAAATTTGGAGAAAAAATTGTTTATCGAGACAAACTCGAGTATTAATAAATCGTTTTTATTGTCGCGACAAAACCGCTTTTTTCTCCAATTTTTCTGTACTATAACTTTTTCGCTTTAACTCGATTTAGCATGCAAGCCACACGGAAAGCCTCTTGAATGTAGAATGCAACCATGGGTGGAGTTGAACCATTTGATCTTTCAAATGGT
The DNA here is from genome assembly GCA_016808115.1 of Tetrastigma voinierianum. Classification (NCBI taxonomy): domain Eukaryota; kingdom Viridiplantae; phylum Streptophyta; class Magnoliopsida; order Vitales; family Vitaceae; genus Tetrastigma; species Tetrastigma voinierianum. The sequence goes on along the minus strand of JAEQBH010002251.1, from coordinate 1,154 downwards.
ACAGAAAAAGATTCATCTTTCCAATGACGTGTTGTGAGACACTCAGTTGACTCTCATTTTGAAAACATGTTCCTTATTTCTTACCAAATCACTTGCTTTCCATCAAGAGTCATACAAAACCAAGTTTAGAGGAAATGTTATGAGTTTTACATGAATATGGATATAAAATTGATAATAGTTATTTCTTAATCCTTAAGTAGAAAAAATGATGCGAGATAACTATCAAAATATTCATATTTATCTAAAATTATATTTCTTTAAAAAAAATTATTTTAAAATTTTATTACAATACAATGATAACATATTGAAGTTAAAATTTTCATAAATTATATTAATAATTTATTTTTAGTAAATCATATTAATTTATCAAATCTTTGTTCTAACCCTATTAATTTATCAAATCTTATAAATCTCATTATTCTCATTTCAATAATTTTTAAATAAGTTGATGTCAAAATAATAATAACAATTTAAATAAGTTTTATTTAAATATTTTAAAGATAATTATAAAATTAATAAAATTAAAGTGATAATAATTATTTGAAAATAATAATAAGATAAATATGAAAACAATTTAAAAGAATAATATAAAATAAAATGACAATATATAATTTAAATATAATAATTAATATAAAATATGAAAATTGTTTTAACTCGAGATAAACTAATTTTTAAGAATATGAGTTTTTTTTAAATTTTTGAAAAATTATATTTTCCTTTTATTTTTTATTATTCTTTTTAAATTGTTTTCATATTTATCTTATTAATTTTTTTAAAAGAATTATTGTCACTTTAATTTTATTATTATTACTATTACAATAAATATTCTAAAACACAAAAACAAGTTATTTAAAGGGTGAATAAATAGTACCACAGGTGAATCAAGTGAGATATCATTAATTTTAATAATTTCCAGTATTTGATTTTAAATATCTCTTCAATAATTTTTAAATAAGTTGATAAATAATAATAATAATTTTTAAATAAATTTTTATTTTTAATATTTTAGATATCAAACATTATTTTCAAAATAAATATTTATAATTTTATATAGATTAGTAATTAATTTTTTTAAATGATGAAGCCACAAGCATTATCGATAATTGAATTTAAATTGATGAAGCCGTTTATCCAGACAACAATGGCTTTAAAAA